>OX104066.1:129271406-129499402 GCA_944474145.2 Dicrocoelium dendriticum
ACAGACTGTGAGTCCTCCAAGAAGGCAGTCACCCAATGTAGGGCGCGGCCAGATACCCCGTAGGAGGACAGCTTTTGCGCGAGCCTCAAATGGGGTACCTTGTCAAATGCCTTCGAAAAATCGACGAAAAGCACGTCCAGTGTGTGGCCGTTATCCACTGCATCCGCCCAATTTTCGCGAGCCACCAACAGATTCGTCAGACACGAAAATCCCTTCCGGAATCCGTGTTGTACATTGCTAAGTTGATTAAATCTACTCAGATGACTCTCCAATGAATCTCTCACCAGTTTCTCGAGGAGTTTGACTACTACACTCGTCAGACTAACTGGCTTGTAATTTGCAGGCAGACCCCTGTCCCCATGTTTAAAGATGGGACAGATGACAGCTTCCTTCCATTCGGAAGGCAATGCACAACTGTCAAGCGATTTCTGAAACACAATAACGAGCGGTCCACTTAGTTCCGCAGCCAACTCATGCAACAGTTTCGGGTGAATTAAATCAGGCCCAGAGGCCTTAGAAGGGTTCAGCCCTTGTAACAGCCTACGAACTGCAGTCTCCGCTACAATAAATTCAGATAGTTCTGAACCCTCTGGGGTCCTGCAAACCAGCTCAACGCCTGTCAAAGAGGTTTCTCTTACAAACGCTGCCGCATATTGCCCACTGAGTACGCAGGCCTTGTCATAATCCGTATGCGCATGAGTACCGTCATCACGCATCAACACTGGAATTGACATGTTCGAAGCGCAGCGCCTTTTGACATAAGCGAAGAATCTTTTTGGATTCTCTGAAGCATCGTCCGCTAACCCTTTTTCAAAATTGAGCCGAGCATCCCTTAGGTGTTGCTTACACCTATTTCTAGCTTTACGGTACCTGTCATAAGTATCGGTGGACGGAGCGTCTCGGTAAGTCCGCCAACATCTAGACCTCTTTATGAGCAGATGCCTGCCAGTGGGATCTATCCAGGGCGGCTGTGCTCGGGCCTCCTTTCTCCTTGTGACTGGTATGAAGCGAGCAGAGACCTCTGTGAGGTAGGACTTAAATTTATCCCAGGCAACCTGGACAGTATCGTCGTCTGAGATCTCACAATGGAAACCAGAAGCCTTGGCTCTCATTGATTGATAGTCTGCTTGCCATATGTTCGGGCGAGACTCAACAGTACTCTGGTAGCGTCTAGACAGAGTACAATTGAAGAGCAAACAAACATGATCACTGGAATTTAGTGGAGGTCCGTAAGTAATGTCATCAACAAAATCGAGTGACTTAGCGAATACAAGGTCTAAGATAGACGGTACTTGGGCGTCCATGTACCTAGTGGGGAGGTCAATGAACTGGTGCAAAGATACTTGGAGCGTAAGTTCAAGCAGATCAGCGCCAAATGTGCCTGACGCTGAGTCGCAAGAAAGCTCTGCCCAGCAAATCTCTGGGAGGTTGAAGTCGCCCATCACCAAACACTTATTTGCGGACTGGGAGCGAATGAATTCAAGTACCTCTCTGGATACGCTCCCAGGGCTTCTATACACAATTACAACTGTAACCTGAGCCGAGGATGTGCTAATAACAGCCGATAGAGCTTCAACAGTTTTGTCTGCCGACTGAAATAAGCAAGTCTTCAAAACGTCAAGTTTACAGCTCACATAAAGAGCGACGCCCCCTCCCTGTCGGCCAGCAGAGCGATCGCATCTAAATAGTGCGTAGCCAGGTAGATGTACTTCACCATCCGTGATGTCCTGAGACAGCCACGTTTCAGTGAATGCGAGTATATCGGGATGAGACCCATCTACAAGTAGACCTAACTCGTACACCTTATTCCTTAGGCTGCGCACATTACTTAGCACTATCTGAAGTTTTTCGTTAGATCCAGACCTGGGTCGTGCGCTACCAGAATGGGCAGTGGTAGGGCGGAAAAGGACCGCCGGCTGACCACCCGAAAACCCACTAACCGGAGACCTTGTTCACCGGCCGCTCGCCTGCTTTTGAGGTCCTTGATGGCCTCCCTTAGCTTCAGCCTATCGGCTAGCGGAACGTCCGGCTGAACGCTAATATTTGTACCTTTCAGCTTAAACGCAAACCGCATGAGAGCATTGCGTTCCTCCGGGGTAGGGAGTACCACACGAAGTAGCCGCGGTCGCGGGTTTGGTACGTTAACTGGGACGTTCCCCAGTCTAATCAGCTTCCTGACAGTAACGCCTGGAAAACCAGGCGGAAGAAGCTTCGTTACGCACATTTTAAACCATTGAAGGTCGTCCAACATGCGATCAGCGGGAAGGACAGCAGTAGATTCAGCCGCGTTACGGAATATAACGCTACTATCCGTGAAAGAATCGCCACGACGGGGTGTATTAACCCCACGGGTCTTTGATTCGGCACTCGAAGCAGGTGGCTTCACTACTGGTGATGGAACTGTCTTTAGCCCCTCCGATGATGTAGCAACGGCAGCGTATGTTTTTCGCTCCATTGTCGATGTCTTACTTTTGTTAGGGTCATCGATTTCACCGGAAGGCTTTATAGCAGATTTTGTCTGCTTTTTCTTCTTGATAACAGGAGTAGGGTCCCGTGAGGCTTTTTCGCTTTGAGAAGAATCAAGCACACCTTCAGAATATGTCTTCTCGGTGAGAACCAAGATTTCCGGCAACTTCGGCTGATAAGTAGTGCGTGTTGTGATCTTCGTCTTCGCACAACCGTCAGACGGTTTGCCAAGTAACGACACTTGGCTTGTTTCCGGTGCCGAGACAACTTCTTGTTTAGCAGAGAGCTTACGAGGTTTCCTGGCTCTTCTTCGCTTAACTCGAAGTGACCCTTGAACCAGCAATTCGGCGTCGATCAACGTAGGTATAGATACGACATCCGAAGCTGCTTCATTTTGGTGGTCGGTGGCCATCTGGACCGGTGACATAATGATAGGTGCCACAAGCTGATCATCAGTGTAAGCGATCAAATCTGCTTTGTTGGAGACTGTAAGCGTCGTCATAAGCAAATCAATCTTATAGCGAAGATCAGAGAGCATCGAGAACGAACGCTCTACATTTCGCAGCCGGGTATCAGGAGATTCATCTCTCGTACGAAAGGCTGTGCGGCCTTGCCGTCGGCTGCAGCAATTGGCACAACTGAACAGCAACTTTTCTCTAGAGGCCAGCGCTGCGTACTGCTCGGTATTTAGCTCCGTACAAAGCTGATTGTACCATCGGTTGCAGACATCGCATTGCATACCGCCTGAATCGTCAGTTACTGGTACATTGCAGCTTGGTCCGCCACAAAGTGCGATAACCTCAGAATCCGAGCCATCAGGAACAACAGCCTCGGTGCATTGCGAGACCGACATAGGGGAAAACAGAGTGATTATAACACGTATGCAATAGTTAAACGACCACAGTAAAAAGGCAAAAAAACTGGGTGCAAAACGGGGTTAAAACTGGGAAAAACTGGAAAAATTACCAGTAAGCGCCAAAGACGCTTTGACCAGAACCGCTTTAATCGATCCAAGATATCTTGGATCAGAGGAAATTTGACAATAATCAAATTTCGTTTCAAGTGTTTATTCAAACACTGTTTTCCACGTTAATTCAACTAAAAATCTCGATCAGTATGGCACGCCAAAAAGTCAAGTTACCGCGTAGCACTCACAGTCAATTCTACTCTGTTTTCCACATGAACATGGCTGCCTCGCTAAACACCGAGACGGATGGACCTATGGGGTCCTCGTTTGATGAGTCTACTGCAGCTTGCGGACAGGTTAACTGTTCAGAGCCAGTAACAGATGTATCTGACGGTATGCAGTGTGACGTCTGCTGCCGCTGGTATCACGAAAGCTGTACCGGCCTACAAGCGGACCAGTACAAAATGCTATCATCAAACGTTCACTTTCTACTTCTTTCTTACTTCACGTAACCTACACAGCGCGGATTGCTAGTGCAGGGAATGTGGGCAGTAATTGGTTGACCAGGGTGTGTTTCGGGTGTTTCGTTTTAGATCTATCAAGAACTAGCACCTTATCATTTCTTGGCTCAACGATTTGCTCAAGAAGGAACACTCAAGGGATTTTCCTATCGTTCCAGTCCATCTGAATCTGTTCACATCCTTTTCAGCTGTGCTGTATGCTGCGCTCAAAGATCGACGCGCCCGGCTGTCACCGGTGTTAAACCTTCAGCGCTGGCTTCAAGATTGGTAGATGTTGAGGAGGCGATAGCTAAACTCGCCTCTATTGCGTCGCTCGATACGAAAATGGATTTGATTTTAAAATCCCTGAATACTTCGTTTGAAGACACTGCAATAGACGACAACATTGCTGACGATCCATCCACTGGAGTCTGTCACTCGGTCATAAAGTCGCACATCCTACCGGCCAGTCCAGGTAGCATTGCTGGCTGTCCTCATGAGCCGATCAAAGTGAAGAAAAATAGGGTGCGGAAATACCAAAAGCTCTCTGCTAAACCCAGAGAATTAGTTGCCACGACATCATAAAAGATGCCGTCCTTGACAGTCGTAAAGTCGTCTGACGATTGTACACAGAACTTTCCGAAGATGCTGACCATCTCGGTCGCCAGTGAACCAGCCCGTTCTGACGAAGTGCTGGTAGCTGCTCAATGCGATACAAAGTCAACGGACCCTGCTCCAGTGAACCAGAGGAAGAAGCGGACTAGATCTGCTCGTAAAACTTTGAAGGGGCTTGAAGACCCAGGAACTGGTAAGACGCCGGCAATAGAGCTAAAAGCCTACGCTACCGTTGTTTCGGTGTCGTTTGTGAAGACAGGTACAGTCCCACCGCCAGTGGTGAAAACAGCTGGTATAGGTGTCGACTCCAAGGCACGTGGGGTAAACACTGCCTGTCGTGCCGACTCTTTCACGGATAGTAGCGTTATATTCCGTAACGTTACTGAATCTGCGGCCGCTCTCCTAAGGGAACGCATCTTGGATGACATCAAGTGGCTGAAACTGTGTCAGCAAGCTGCTTCCACCTGGCTTCCCTGGTGTCACTGTCAGAAAGCTGACCAGATTGGGGAACGTCCCTATCGCTATGCCAAATCCACGACCCCGACTACTTCGCGTAGTCCTTTCTACCCCGGAGGAATGCAAATCATTACTGCGGTTTGCGTTCAAACTTAAGGGTAGTGGTGTCAGCGTTCAGCCGGACCTACCACTGGCAGATAGATTGAAGTTAATGGAGGCTATCAAAGACCTCAAAACTAGACGGGCGGCTGGTGAGCAAGGCCTCCCTGTGGTGGGTTTTCAGGTGGTCAGCCGGAAGTTACTTTCCACCCTATCAGAACCCATCCTGATGGCGCATGACCCAGGGATGGTCGTGCCGACTTTTTTATGGTAGTACTTAGCAACGTGCGTAGCCTAAGGAACAAGGTGCACGAGTTGGGTCTACTTGTAGACAAATCTCGTCCCGACATACTTGCTTTCACTGAAACGTGGTTGTCTCCGGATATCAAGGACGGTGAGGTATATTTACCTGGCTACGCGCTGCTTAAAACTGATCGCTCCGTTGGTCCCCAAGGCGGAGGCGTTGTACTGTATGTGAGCTGTAACTTAGATGTGTTGAGGACCTGCACATTCCGGTCGTCGGATCAGACTGTTGTAGCCCTGTCGGCTGTTTTGGGCAGTTCCTCTACCCAGTTTACAGTAATAGTGATATACAGAAGTCCTGGAAGTTCTTCCAGGAGGATACTTGACATTATTCGCACTCAGTCTGCGAATAAGTGTTTAGTTCTATGGGATTTCAATCTCCCGGAAGTCTGTTGGGCCGATCTTTCTTGCAGTTCGGCATTAGGAACATTCGGTGCAGACTTACTTGAACTGACTCTCCAAGTGCCTTTGCACCAGTTCGTTGAGTTTCCCACTAGGTATATGGACAACCAAATACCATCTACTTTAGATTTGGTTTTCGCTAAGTCCCTTGACTTCGTGGCTGACGTTTCGTACAGTGCACCTCTAGGGTCCAGCGATCACGCATGCATATCCTTTCGGTGTGCTCTTTCAAGGCACCAAGAGACCGCTGTTGAATTACTTCCGAATATTTGGCGGGCGGACTTTAGTGCAATGCGAACTAAGGCTTCAGTTCTTAACTGTGAGTTCTCGATGGCTGAATCTGTCCAGTTAGATGGCAGGCCTTGCCAAACTAGTAGCATTTGGTATCCGAACAGTTCGGTCGCGTACATCCAAGTGATGTGGGATAAAGCTTTGTCATCTCCTTGAGTGTGTTATGAGACCAACACTGTTCAAGTAGCCTGATAAAAACTTGAGGCTTACCTCGTGGACATTTTTACTCCTTACATCCCAATGGGATAAGAAGGGAATGGGAAACCTCCGTGGATTGCTTCAGCTTGGAAAGACCTGCTAAAAAGGCAGTCTAGATGTTAGAGAGCATACTGAACAGATCCGTCGATCAGAACGTTTGACTGGTATCCAGTGGTTTGGCATGAGTGGTAGACATCTTAGATTGGCGCGGCTTCAGTATGAAAAGGGTTTAGCTGATGCTGCTTTGACAAATCCCAAGACGTTTTCGCCTAACTTAAACGACGCTTTGGCGCGAACTCGCCCATTTCAATGTTGCTTCGAGAGGATGGTAAGGCATACGGGCTTGGTGAGCAGTACGCAAGCGCTTTTGTCCGCGAAACAACTATGCTTTACCGCGAACTAAGTTCAAAGGTCAATGAGGACTTGTTTGGATGAACTTACTGTAAATGAGTCTCAAGTTCCCCGGTTGCTGATGAAGCTTAACGCAACTATGGCTTTCGGCGCAGATTACATTAACCTAAAAAGGCTGCGCGGATTGGCAGTGAACCTCTAATTTGTATGGTTCAGAAATCACTCCACAGCTGTGCCTTAACTACCGAATGGAAAGAGGCTGTTGTCTGCCCGATAGTTATGTGCGGGTACAAAAATCCTTCCGGCTAAGTACAGGCCTGTAATCTTGACTTACGTGGTAGTTAACTTAATTTAAAAATTAGTAAGAGCTTCGGTGGAAAATCAGATGAATAAATTTAATCTGATTAGCGTCGCACAGCACGGTTTTCACAAAAGATGTTCCTGTCATCCGAACTTACTGGTAACTCGAGAGATTTGGGCTGAAGTCATAGATACTGGACATGTAGCTGACGTCCTGTTTGTTGGCTTCGCCAGGGTCTTTGACACTGTCCCCCATTCGCAACTCTCATCGAAAATGGGCTATCATAGAATCTCTGGTCGCGCCCCAAGTGAGTGCCAACTTTGCTGGTTGGACGGGAAAAGTGTGTTCGTGTGGGAAGCAGTCTTTCGTTTCGACAAGCTGTAATTGGTGGCCTTCCGTAAGGCTCTGTCCTAGGTGCGCTGTTTTTCTGAGTCCCGTTGGGTGACTTGAAGAGGGAGCTTGCGGTACGGTCGCACTTATTTGCTGATGATCTAAATTTCTGGAATATTGGTGATATCCCTGGGCGTCCTGTTGCTGTTCAACTGGATGGACGCTGTAAATGGCTTGTCTTGTGGTTGCCGCCCGTAAAGAGAGGAAAGTGTTCAATGCTGCGTAGCGGAGCATGTCATTCCTCCACATTTTTTGTTCTCGAGGTATGCGCGCTTTCTCTCCTGACTCACCAGGTGGATATAGGTGTCGACCGCTTTTCCACGCTTATCATCATCATCATACACGATAGCTAGAGATGGCGAAAACCTCAGCTAATGTGCCGCAATGGAACACCTCAGCTAATGTGCCGCAATCCTCAGTTACTGTGCTGTTCCAAGCTACACTCTGGAGACAACTAGGTGGCTAGTAAAGGTTTCCGGATGTTGTGGTGTATCCGTCATTTTTTCGAGACCCTGACAGGTACTATGTTTGTGAAGCTCTTCGCAGCCTCCGTCCGACCTTCAGAATGTCACGTCCAGATCCATCCACCATACTTTATCCTGTACAAAACGACACAAGATAGCTTGTTTCGTGTCGGTACTAAGTCGGTCGAGGAGTCACGAGGATAAACGTATAACGAACCCCTACTTGGCTTGGGGATGCATGCAATGCACCGTCGAAGGATCAGTGAGGATCTCGTTCTAACCTACCGTATTTTTGACTGGGATGTTTGGCCTGGGTTTGTTCCGCCTATTTAGTCCTGCTAGCTTAGCTGATCTCCGCGGGCATTGTATGCATCTAAACAAACCGCGGTCCGATCGAATTAGAGTGCAGACTCAGTTATCGCGTCAAGTCGTCGAGTAGTGCAATTCGAGCCGAAAGCCTTATCAACGAAGCTGGCTAGCCGAACAACCACCTCGTGGTGCCAGCTGGGTGGTTCGGGTTTGGCCCGTTCCAGCAAATAGTTCGGCGGCAGTGTTCCAGGACGTGGTGGGTTTTCGCCTGGCAAGCGTTCTCCCTATAAAAAGCCACAAATGTCTGCTTAACAACACTGTGATGTGGCGGTCGTGACTCGCCACAAAATAAAGTCACTGCGCCGTGGGTATCCGAATAATCCTTTCCAACGCACGGACATCCATCTTCTACTCAAGCATTGCCGACGATATGAGAGTCAAAGTTAGAGCAGCACAGTTACAAGCGGGAACCTCACAGTGACACACCCACACACACACAGTTACATAGTTACCTACCCCCTACCTAAACGTACACTGGTACGGCAAACATAACGTATTCTTGCACATTCTAGACAACGCATTGTTGTCATAATGATCATGCCTGTAAAGGCGTGCCTCGCCTTGTCGAGAATAAAAACTTTATTTATTTATTTAGTTAAGAGTTTTGAATGTCTGCTAAGTGCTCTTGGGTGTCAACAATAAACCTTTCCTTTTCCTGACTAATTACATGTTTCATACTTCTTTACAATTATCGGTACTTTCCCCCACCATTGCTATTTCCTTTTGTTTCAAATGATTTTCCTTTTTCTTTAACTTCGATTGCCTTCCGCTCTTGCTTACTTCACGAAACTGGCTTAGCAGGGACAGCTAATGCAAGAGACGTGGGCATTAAATTGATGGACAAGGGTGTGTTTCTGGTGTTTCTCTTTGTTCCATCATGAACTTAGAGGACCCGTTATCAATGACGTGCTAAAAGGAGGAAAAAGTATGGGATGCATTATGTCGTTCTAGTCTTGCCTGCACTTGAACTTGTTCGCCATTGATTAATCGAGCGGGCCTGATCCGGTTAGTATAAATTCTCGTCTTCATTGGTTCATTAGGTTCCTTGGGTAGTAGAGAGCAGGAGGGGTTTCCCTTGTCAGCTCCACCGCTTCCCGATCGTTGCTGGGATGCTCCTCATTGCTCTACGGAAACTCCGAACAGGGCATCGCACTCGTAGCTGAAGCAGCTCGATTCCGGCATATTCAACTGGTGTGAAGCAAGAAGTCGTTTGAATTAATCCTCCTGTGCAGCAGCAACGTGTGGCGGTAACCGGTCCCAATTATTCACAACTCGAGTGGATAGCATAAGAATGCGCCGTACTTTGAGTCTCCGTGCTTCAAATATTTTCCATTGGGGGCCTCTAGTCGAACTCCCAATATTGGGGTCGAAGAATTTCAACGACTCCCACCCTAGCTCTCCCCTGAGTATACGACGGGTAAAAATCAAGCCCCAACGCCGGCGACGGTAATCCATAGAAAAATATTCAACTGTTGAAGCCGTAGGTGATCCGACAAGTCACGTAACTAGGAGAAAATTTTCGATCTACGCCGTTGGAGCTTACCGAGCATGTCGTGCTCAAATTTGGAAAGCGTATAGGCAGCAGGGTGGCCGTATTCCAGCATCGCGCACACATGCGAGTGAACAGAAGTCTAATGAGTTCCGGTGTCAAGCGACAGAAAGCTATTCCGATGGCGTGAAACATCCTGTAGACAGCGGCAACCCTCTTCATGTTGTCCTGCGTAGGTCTTCAGTCAGAGGGAACAGTCGCTCCCAGCTCTCTCTCGCAAGTGACATTTTTGAGCAAGCAACCACCTAGGTGGTAAGCGCCGAATGGTTCAGGAGCGCCGATACTCAGGAGGGAAAATTTGTCTTGATTAACGAGTAAGCGCCACTGAATCGACCAGCCGTGCAGGCGGTTAAGCGTCGCTTGTAGTCGATCAGCGTCCTCTAGAGAGGATGCCTCCTTCCAAATCTTTAGATCATCCGTATAAATTAAGAAATCCTATGGAAGCTCAGACGGTAGATCGTTGTTGAGGACGTTGAAGAGTTCAGGGCCAAGGACGGAGCCCTGTGGGACAAGGCTGGTCATATGTAAAGGATCAGAAAACGTTTCGTTCACTTTCACCAGCATGGAAAGACCGTGCATGAAGTCGGATATCCACGAGAGAAAGTTTCCAAGGACACCGATAAATGACGGAGTTTGTAAAGAAGCTGTACATGCGGGACCGTATCAAAAGCTTTAATGAAATCCAAGAACCCAACAACCAGGTTTTTTCCAACCTCCAATGAATTTGCCCATGTTTCTCTAGGCATAAGCGAGTTGGTAGAGCAGGAGCGAGCTTTGGGAAAACCATGCTGGGCACCGGATATGAGGTCCAACGGCGAGATTATCAAAAACAATTATGTTATAATTTGCTCACTAGACGCAATTCCAAAATAACAAGTTACTGCTCTACAAACCTTTCATCACAACCGAAGGTAAAAGCAGAACCTCAATGACCTTGACAAAATAACGTATTAATCGCCGCCAACTAACACTACAACTACTGCGGACCTTGGGGGAGGGACCGCTTAACGATACGCGCGATTTCAAAATCGGGGTGACGCCTCGAGGTACAACTGATCTACGGATCTAGGAAACTATGGTGAAATAATGTAAGATAAAGGCTGAATGCCATCTTTCAGCACGTCTAGATACTCACCAAGCATCTACGTGTGATATATTAGGTTAACCAAAAATGTTCGCAATTTTCGTAAAAGAGAAATGGAATACAAAAGAGGCGCAGTAATTTCAGTTTGGAAATGAAAAAGCAATGCTTTCAATGGGAGGGAAGCGTATGACTCTTTATTGGTGCACGGTAACAAGAACTTATTGATGGCAACTGCATTTATGATCGTTCACTTCTGCGCTTGTTTTTACGTTTACGGGCCATTACCAATGGTAATGTAAATGGGGATGGAAATAGCTTGCTATATATTGCATTAAAGACTGCATGAACCACGGATGCACGAACATACGAGTGTATTCGTATAAAATGCAGGGCCGTATTTACAAGTGGGATGTTATATATATATATATATATATATATATATATATATATAGATATATGTATGTAAGATCGCAAACGTAACATATATGTAAATGCATTGACACAGGTGTTATGAGTACTCACATTTACGTATATTTATTGAAATGTACATCTAAGTATAGCTTGTAATGTTCTGGTTTATAACGGATCGCAATGTACTCGAGAAAAGCTAGCTAGTAACTATACAGATGAACAAGTCTATGTGATGTTACGTGTTGAAATATAGTGATTAGCGTCGTTGGAGTGCGCGTTGCATGGATAACATTACCTAGTTAGCAGAATAAACTGTAGCTGAAATTTTTAGGGTATGGAAATGTGTGACTTGTATGAAGCACATGCAATCACATTATGATTAATGAGCAATTTAGAGAAGCTATGAACACGGATGGGAATAATTTTAGGTATATATACCACACGTTTGCGCATGAGTACGTATTATTGTGCATTCCTGCAAAGGTGACAGTTGCATATTATGGCCATGTTAATTTGTCGTCGTATTGCATTAACGTGCATACTTCACCGGACCCATGGATTGCGTTCGTTGCCGTTATGCATGGAAACAGAATATAAGTACGGTAACCGTAGCGTCATCATCAACTATGAAACTGTGACGCATTGGACGTTTTCACCATCGGAAATACAAGCTGCGTGCTAAGGGTGTCCATGCCCTGATAGAGAAGCTATTATTAATAGGATTGAAACGTATGTCATTCGGCTGCACGAGCTTCCATGGACGGTTGTCAAGTAACACAAATACGTCCCATGAAATGTGCGGCAATATTCCCAATCGGGAAACAATATGCATGCATGAAACAACGTGTTTTATACAAAACAAATCAATGGTACTCGACGCAGTACACATGTAGTTATTAATGGTGTCGTTTCCGGTTCATGAGTGTTTAATGGAGGTTAGCATGTGAAAAAGCGGTTGTTTTCTGCATGGCTTCGTCGGGACTTCTGTTGGCCGTTCAACAAGGGGGTGTTTATGCCGTGGTTCACGGTTCTAGAGCAGCAGATGGCATGCGGCGTTAATGTGTTCATGAAAACTCACCTGTGCTGCACGAGTTGTTTAAAAATGCAGTGTTATCCATTTAAACAAATAAATAAATAAATAGTATATTCTCGAATTTCCGAGACACACCAGACCAGGCATGATCAACGTTTATAAGCAATTATGTTTCGCAACAAACACGTTGCTATGTATGTAATCGGCAGTAAGCCGAAAGTTGTGCAGGCTTTGGAAATTGTAAAATTCATGAGGTATAAATTCGTCAATGCATGACGACAAGTTGGGTTCTAGTGTGCGTGGTGTAAACAGGCTGGGCATTCCGTTTGTAGAGAAAACTTGTCAGGAAAATAATACATTAGGATTCTGGTCGGCTTGCCAGTATGTAGTTGTGGGCAGTGATTTTATTCAGTGGCGAGTCACATCCGCCACGTCGCAGTGTTGTTAAGCGGACATTTGTGGCTTTTTATAGGGAGAACGCTTGCCAGGCGAAAACCCAGCTCTGCGCACAGCTTGGCGGACAGGCGGTGGATGCAACGCATATACAAATCGTTTTACTGCAACTACGTTCATTATTTTGCACAGCCGCCATACATAACTCGACTTGGTAGTTGTTCTGTATTACGGCTAATTACTAAGGCAACAAGCATACAGGGTAACGTTCTAGGTGACAAGCAGTGGTAGATGCAAATGGTTCCGGACATAGGGAAAGCAGATGTAATAAACGTGCCGGACGTTTGGACCATTCAGAAATATTCAGTAATAGGTGAGTCAGCGTGTATATAGCTCTGAATGCACAAAGGGTGAACACTAAGAAATAAATAAATAAATAAATAGTATATTCTCGGTAAAACGAGACACACCTGTAAAGGCGTGAGCAAATATGCATACAAGCATAGCTTCTGTGGAATGTTAAAACATTTCGTTTTAATGAACGTTATAAAAGAAAAGATGTTGTCCGTATGAGTGAGCATACTGTCAGGTAATAGTCAGACCAAGGGACATTATGGCGCTGTGGCGTGCAAAAATCCGTCAAAACACAAGTTGGGGGTAATTTCGCCAGGTAGTGGTCCGTGAGCACAGGAGCCTAAACAAGGCTTTTTGCAACCAATAACCATTACGAGATAAAGATGATCTGTGCTCCAACAAAGCATTGTTCATAACAGGATAAGTTGCACAGGTTCGATGAAGAAGGCTGAGGACTGCGTCAGTGTGAAATGCATGGCTGTGACTTTATTTTGTGGCGAGTCACATCCGCCACGTTGCAGTGTTGTTAAGCGGACATTTGTGGCTTTTTATGGGGAGAACGCTTGCCAGGCGAAAACCCACCACGTCCTGGAACACTGCCGTAGCTTTCGTTGAACAGTAGTGCAAGTCGGTTATGCATCGTATAGACCGATTTTGCATTCTACTATTCGCAGTCGGTTGACAGCTAAAATTCTTCGTTGGTTGGCCGAATGGCTCAGTTCTGATACGGCAGCAGTCGTTGAAGCTGGTCAATGATGCAAGATTCGAAGAGTCGAAGGATAATGATGCAGGTGAGTAAACACATTGTTAATAGAGGCCGGCTCTTCTATTATATTCATGCTCGGCTCGCAAACCATGTACAGCTATCCTCGCTGGACTTGTCATGGGGTCGGTGCGTGAAGTTGTTTCTTGTGGCTGAATATGTCCTTAATAGGTAAAAACGCCATTCTCCGCAACTTGGATTTGGGATTCCTGCAAATGTAAGTAAGTGTAACTGTTTCCGTAGCCAAGTGGAAATTCCATGGAAGACCATCGGAATGGCCACGTATCCATGCGCAACGCTGTCCGTGAAATGACATCAGAATAGCTCCAGGTGACTGGCGAATAGGAATGTTTGAGGCAGTGAAGGTAATCACGCCAGAGTTGTTTGTCTTCGATTGTGGAACGGGGGATCCATGTACATATATTCTTCCAGGTGAGTAAATTGTTCTCTGAGTACGAGGCAAGCTAAACCCATTTGTTTAGACCCCATGAAGGTAGCGCTTCCGGAATGGCGGAATGAGCTCCATTTGGACCAGTGTGTAAGTTTTTCATTTCCTGGAGAAAGGACCAAGCGTTTTGAGGATGGGTCGGCCAGTCCCAGTGGATAAACCTTCTTGTTTTGGCGGATGCACCTGTGGGAATCTCGGGAAAAACGGGCAACGGACAAGAGGTGGCCAAACAGAGACAGCAATGAATCAAGAAGCAAATGGTTTCTCAAGCCTAATAAGAGGCCACGGTTACAGTTCAAAATCAATGTAAACCAAACATTAGATATAAGAACACGTAAGGCAATATAAATATGCAATAGTGTTAAAAAGAAATGTTACATGAAAACATCTCGTGTGCAAAATCCGCGGTGATGAACAAACGCATGGAGTTCTGCATTACTCCTGCAGCGACTAGAAGGTCAGCGTAGGCATGCGTACGAAGGGAATATGCGCTCTTTTCAAAAGCCGCTTGGTACAGATTCAAACACCAACATGACGTGCTAAGAAGTATTTCTACTATGGCAAACGTGAAGTGGAGGCAGACAGTAGTTGCTGATCACTGGTTTAGGCACCACGGATAGACGGATGTTCTGAAAGCGAAAAGTAAACAAGCAACGCACCTACCAGAAGTGCAACGGAGTACATAGGCGGCGGCACGTTACATGTAGGAAAAGTAGTATTGGCGGATCACTCATCACTGATAAACAGGGGTTCTGCAAGCGAAAATAGGGCAAGCACTGCACCTGATAGAGCTGCAACTGTGTATATACGCGGCAGCCCATGTTACATGCAGGAAAAGTGGTAGTGGCGCATCATTCAAGTGAGCATCACGGAGAGGGGTGTTGTAAAAGCCAACTATTTATAGCCCACGCCCATACGGGATGTGCAACGGGGTAGTTAGAGGCGTATATGTGATGTGGTAGCAGACCAGTAGTTAAGCATCAACCATTCAGGCATCACGGATAGACTGGATAAGTAAAAGCCGCATTGGGACACTCAATACACACACTGTGGATGAAAGGAAGTACCTATCGGCGGCAACTCTGACGTATATGCTGACCAGTAGTGGCGGATCAGTCATCCAGGCATTACGGATACACATTGTTGAAAAACCGATTATTAACAGCCAATATACTTACCGGAGGTGCAGCGGAGTATCTGTGTAGCAGGAAATGTTTCGTGGAGGAATATTATTAATGGCGCACATTTCAGAGATACACAGCAGTCCTAAAAAGCAATAGTGAAGAGCCAATGCACTTTCTAGAGATGCAACCGAGTACAGAAGACGCAAAGAATACGTGGAGGCCATAAAGTAGCGCCGGATCACCCATATAGGCAGCATGGATACACAGCAGTGCTAAGAGCCACTTATTAACAGTGGATACACTCATCTGACGTGCACCGGACTTGATAGCGGCGGGAAAAATGACGTAGAGGCTTATCAGTAGTGGCGGTCTAACCATTTAGGCACCGCAGATGGACGGGTGCTATAAAAGGCACTTGTTAACGGCGGATACACTTACCGGAGGTGCAACGGACTAAATAACGGCGGCAAAGGCGATGTGGAGGCCGACCGATAGTAGCGGATCACCTATATAGGCAGCATGAATTCACAGCAGTTCCAAAAGGCACTTATTTATAGCGGATATACTTACCGGAGGTGCAACAGACTTGATAGCGGCTGCAAAAAGGCTTTGGTTGACAACCCTAATCCCTCTCCTGTCTAGGCTTTGGCAACCTGACTTTACTCTGCCCACGCAATGCAACGAAACTTTCCTTAAGCAATGTACTGATGTTCTGGCCACCGCACAGTACTCCTTTCGACGTCTGAACGAGGTACTTTGTCACGGAAACAGCGTTACTGTCAGGAAGCTGATTAGACTGGGGAATGGTTTGTGTTTAAAATGAAAGATATAAATATTAGTGTTCGGCTGGGCCTTCAGCCGGCCGGTAGGCGGAAGCTAAGGGAGGCCATCAAGGATCTCAATAACAGGCGAGCGGCCGGTGAACAACGCCTCCGGTTAGTGGATTTTCGGGTGGTCAGCCGGCGGTCCTTTTCCACCCTACCACTTCTAATTCTGGTAGAGCACGACGCAGGTCTGGAACTAATGAATACCTTCAGATAGTGCTAATTAATGTGTGCAGCCCAAGGTACATGGACGCCCAACTGCCGTCTGTCTTGGATCTGGTATTTGCTAAGTCACGTGATTTTCTTGGGGATATTACTTACGGACCTCCACTGGGTTCCGGTGATCATGTTTGTATGCTCTTTAGTTGTACTCTGTCTAGACTCTACCGGAGTACTGTTGCGTCTCGCCCGAACATATAGCACGCAGACTATCAATCAATGATAGCCAAGGCGATACTGTCCAGGTAGCCTATGATAAAGTTGAGTCCTACCTCACAGAGGTCTCTGCACCCTTCATCTCAGTCACAAGGAGAAAGGTGGCGCGAGCACAGCCGCCTTGGATAGATCCCACCTGCAGGCATCTACTCACAAAGAGGTCTAGATGTTGGCGGACTTACAGAGATGCTCCGTCCAACTAAACATATGACAAGTACAGTAAGGCTAGAAATAGGTGTAAGCAACACCTAAGGGATGCTGGACTCAATTTCAAGGAGTTAGCGGACGAAGCTTCAGAGAATCCAAAAAGATTCTTCGCTTATGTCAAACGGCGCTGCGGTTCGATCATGGCAATTCCAGCGCTGATGCGTGATGACGGTACTCATGCGCATACAGACTATGACAAAGCCAGTGTATTTAGTGGGCAGTATGAGGCAGCATTCGTAAGGGAACCCTCTTTGACAGGCGTTGACCTTGTTTTGTAACATCCCAGTTGGTTTAGGACTATCTGAATTTATTGTAGTGGAGACAGATGTTCGTAGGTTGTTAGAAGGGCTGAACCGTTCTTAGGCCTCTGAGCCTGATTTAATTCACCGGAAGCTGTTGCATGAGTTGGCGGCAAAAGTAAGTGGACCGCTGGCTGCGGTGTTTCAGAAATCGCTTGACAGCTGTGCATTACCTTCTGAATGGAAGGAAGCTATCGTCCGTCCCTTCTTCAAAAATGGGAACAGGATTCGGCCTGCAAATTACAGGCCAGTTAAGCTGACGAGTGTTATAGTCAAACTCCTCGACAAACTGAAATGAGCGATTCATTGGAGAGTCATCTGAGTAGACTTACTCAACTTAGCAACGTACAACTCGGATTCCGGAAGGGATGTTCGTGTCTGACGAATCTACTGGTGGGTCGCGAAAGTTTGGCTGATGCAATGGGCAAAGGCCATGCACTGGACGAGCTTTTCGTCGATTTTTCGAAGGCATTTGACAGGGTACCCCATTTGACGCTCGCGCTAAAGCTGACCTCCTACGGGGTATCTGGCAGTGCCCTTCATTGGGTGACTGACTTCCTGGAGGGTAAAGAACAGTCTGTACGGGTAGGCCGGGCATATCGTTTAGGCAGTCTGTCCTCAGTGGCGTGCCGCTGGGCTTGGTTTTGAACCGCTGATGTTCTCTATCTATGTGAATGACCTACTCGCGGAGCTTCAGGTACCATCGCTGCAAGTTACTGATGAGCTGAAGCAGTGGAAAATTGTCCATGTTTCTGGGGGTTCCGAAGCTATTCAGTGAGCATAGGATAAGGTTTTGGACTGGTCTTCTTTATGGTTACTGCCCATAAAGCAGGCAAAATGCTCCTTTCTTCGAATTTGAGGAGGTTGTCCTAATACGAAGTACTTGATCGGTGGGGTCGAACTCTCCTGTGTATGTAGCGAAGTGGATCTAAATAAATAAATATTTATTCTCGACTATGCAAGGCACGCCCATGGAGGCATGATCAGGTTTCCGCATGTGGTTGTTAATACGACGTTCTTTCGGGGTCTTGACGGGCGACATCTCTACGAGACTGTTCTCTTGGGTTTCCTTCGGCCTCATCTGGAATATGCGACCAAGCTTGTCTCCTCCGGGAAAAAAGGTAGCTAGAGAGGGTTTTACGAGTGGGTACTAGGTTAGTCGAGGGATTAGGAGAACGGACTTACCCCGAGCGTCCAGTTAGTTTTGGAATGCATTCAAAATGAATTACAGTGGGCTTAGAGGAGACCTAATCCTAACCTACCGTATCTTAACTGGGAACGTTGGTCCAGATTTATTTGAGCCTTTCACTCCCGCTAGATTGTCTGTACTACGCGGTCATTCCCTGAAGCTGCACAAATCGCAGTGCGATCGGATAAGGGCGGGAATCCGGCTTTCACGCCGAGTCATGGAGCGCTGGAACATGCTTCTGTATAGTGTTGTCATGGAATCTACCGTTAAGGGGTTTGAGCGGCAACTTGATACTCTCGGGAGGCAGCACCCAACCTTTCCATTTTTTGAGTAACTGGCACATTCGTAATTCCATCTTCTTTTCTATATTTTCTTCACGCATTAGTATTATTTTCTTATTTAAAGTGCACTTCCTTAAACTGTACCTTTGATTTCTCTAGCAATACTTCGCAGACAACGATGATCAAAGACGTGAAGGCGCCTCGGATCTTCAGACCATACAGCAGAACGGCCTTCACTGTGGCCTTGTATACCCGGTCTTTCAGACGAAGGTTAACTCCCATTTTGTCGCCAAAGATGCCGCAGGTTCAAGAAGGCAGCTCTGGCCTTTGCAATGCGTGAGCTGACGTCTGTTTCTATGCGCCCATCATTGCTGATGCAGCTGCCAAGATAAGTGAATTGATTAACCACCTCGAGTTCCTCGTTAGCAAGCGTCAAGCGGTCATCAAGTGGCTGGTGGTGCTGCAGCAACACTTTGCACTTTGAAGGTGCGAAGTGCATACCAAATAATGGAATCACTTTGGACAGGTTATTCAGGATTGATTGGGCCGCCGCAACATCTTCGAAAAGCAAGACGATATCGTCCGCATAAGCTTGATCAACTAATCTTTCACCAGGCAGCACTTCAACGCCTGCATCGTGAGATTCTGCAAGGGAACACTCCATGATAAAATCCACGACGAAATTGAACGAAACATTGGACATCCCTGACGAACGCCACTTGCGGTCGGAAAGCTATCCGATAGGACACCGTAGACCCTGACGCGGCCTGTAGTGTTCGAGTATAGAGCACAAAGGATGTTCATATATTTCGTGGGAACACCTTTCTGCGCAAGTATTTTGAACAGAATGCATCGATCGACTGCATCGAACGTACTCTTGAAATCGAGGAATACAGCTATTGTCGGTCTGCTGTATGGGTGGCGCTGCTCTAGCACCTGCCGCAAAGTGAATAAATGGTCTATACAGCCACGTCCTAGGCGAAAACCGGCCTGCTCTTCCCTAATCCGAGATTCCTGTTCCGCAATGAGGCAACGAACGATAATCGAGGCCAATAATTTTGTCACATTTGGCGTTAATCTAATACCCCTTTGGTTAGAACAGTCTGTGCGACTACGCTTCTTGTATATTGCCACTATGGGCGACTCGCTTCAATTAGCCCGGACGCTCTTTTCTTTACAGACACATTCGATTAAGGAGGTCAGTGTTTTGTAGTAGACTTCACCTCCATCCTTAAATAGTGCAGGTGGGAAGGAATCCGGGCCAGCGTCACGAAAACGATTAAGGGCTGTAATCGCGTTTCGGACCTCGGCCTCCGACGGAGGCTCTAAACTAACCGTCCATGGCTCGTCCTGCATCACCTGAGTAGGAACCGGTCCGGCAACAGGAGGCCATCTTAACTGCTCTCGAAAGTGTTCCGCCCAACGAGCCATACGCGCTTCATGTTGTGTATCGGCGTACCCGCGCTGTCTCTGTTTGTCTTCCTGACGCCTGTTTTTCTGGGACCAGTGGTGCGGATAAGCTGGAAGAGCTTGCAGTAATTGCCTACTGCCCCTGCCTCCTCCATTTTTTGAGCCCTACTGGTCCAATAGGCTTTCTGGTCAGCACGTAGGCTCTGCTTTAGTTCACGCCTAATAGCCCGTCTGGTCGCACTGTGTTCAGAGCGAGCCTGGAGGTGTTTTCTAGATTCCAACAGGTTCACCAATCTCTCGGATGTCCAGTGACTGGTGTGGTGATGATGGATAGTGCCACAAGCAGATGCTCCTGCATTGTGCATGGCGGCCGAGATCCTATTCCACTGAAGCTCAGCGTCATTAGGGCATGACTGCGGAAGTTCGGTATAGAGTGCGTCCTGATAGGCTTGCCTGACCGAGGACTGAGACAATTTCTCATTTGCCAATCGTAGGGGACGCTTGGTGCGCCTTCCGGTAAAATTCATGGAGAAACGACAGCGCACCAAGGCATGATCAGAGTCGACGCAGATACTCCAGTACTAGCGGCAATCCAGGATGGAACCACTCCATCTGTAAATGATGGCTATGTGATCAATTTGGGTCCATCGCTGGTCAGCTACAGGAGAACGCCAAGTGGCACTTCGGCGCCCACTGTGTCTAAAAGCAGTGTTACTAAGAAACAACTGGTGTTCCGCAAAGTTGCAGCAGACGCTCACCGTTGTCAGTCCGTTCGGCGTTAAGCCCAGATTTACTACCTATCTGAGCTTCTGAAGAGCTCAAACGCCCTACTTGTGCGTTCGTATCCCCTGCAAGTACTATAATATCTAAACTAGTAGCACTACGTAGTAGCGCATTCAGTTCGTGATAGAATGCGTCCTTGACAGCATTTGAACTACAGTCGGTGGGATCATAACCGGAAATCACGAACAAAGGTTTTGTACTACATCGTGAATCAACCTTAGCTGATGTCGTCAAAAGGACTGCACATAAACGGCTGTTCACCGGAATGCAATCAACCAACGATGGCTCAGCCCTGGGGCTCAGAATGATACCTACACCAGCTTGACCCGCGAGTGTTGCATTGGCGTCTCCGGATGCGTGCAACCAATAACGAGAGGATAAGCCGGGTGCAGTTAATTCATTAACCCCGTTGGGGTCATTGATCCTAGTTTCGGACACACAACACACATCAATACCCAGTGTGTTCAAGGTGCGTGCTAGTGCAGCCTGTTGACCTGCTTGTCTTAGAGTGCGAACATTGAATGTCGCCATGGAAACGGGATAGCGTGGCCTTATAAGGGACTTTTACCGACATGCGTCTAATATGTGTGGTGGGACGGTGGCTGCAGATGGTTCTACTCCAGTGGCGCTTCGGTTGCTGTCAGTTAAGCTGGGAATTACAGAAGGAAGGTTAGTACTGAGGCTCGGGATAGGAGTAAGAGAAAAATATGGAAAAGAAAGAAAGAAGGCGCCAGCAGTAGCATGTTTTTGCTTATCCGCCCTGCTGTATGAAACAGATAAGGCGACCCTTGATAATCGGCCCGACGGCCGATGCAGGATGAAGTTTATGTTTGAAGAAAATGTCATAGTTGTATGTGGGGTGGGATACTGCCAGGGCGCCCACACCTAGGCAGGAGGACGATTAGGGTCCTCATCCAAAGCCTTTGGCTCAAAAGCCTATCTGCAAGGCAGCGGGGTGGCAATGCTTTAGTTTTACAGAAATGGACGCTATCCCATTTCAAACCCTAAGCTGGAGGACCGGGAGACTGAGTTAGTTTGACCCCTCACCACTGACAAACCTGGTAGGAGTAGCTCTCTAGGTGCCCCAAGGCATTGCCCAGTATAGCTCAGTGGGTCAATAAGGCACGCAAACTGTCGCACTATGTTAAGGTCCAGTCTCGTGTCGACGGAAAAGAATCGCATTCATAAGTATCCTCACCATGATATGATGCGCACATTTGATAGAACCACCTTGAGCATCTATCACACATCACCCAGGACACATCGATACCACGCGTTATAAAGTCCTCTTCCTGCAGACACAATTCACAATCAGTTGTTGGAACCTGGCCACTTGCGCTCCCATGTGCAGGACGTCTGCCCTGCGTTCTGCATCTAGCGGTGGTAGTTGTCCGCAGCAGACGAAATTGCGTAGCGCACATGGCGCTGGTACCGGGAGCCGGATTTACAACACGATGGATCAAGGGATCCTCACGCGCACGTTTCCGATTCCCTGGATTCGACACGGGGACCACCGTAGCGGAAGTTGACGGGCCTGGGATGGATTCCCTACTGCCATCCGTCAAAACGCGGTCTTTACAGTTTGCCGACAGTTTAAATGAGGCCGCGGTAATAACTTGTACCTCAATTTTACACTGACTTCCCAGTAAACGTGGTACGTTTGCCGTGCACAACGGTATATTTTTCGAACACTTTGACGTGTCGCAGCGAATGTCGTAGTCCAACTTAGCGGAGATAACATTCCCGAAAGCAGGCCAAATATCCAGGGCTTTCAGATGTACCTCTGAGCCGAGACTTTGGACGTTTACCTCGATTTCCCCAAGCACCTCTTGCAAGCCTCGAATCTTTATGCTCCCATCTATCAAACTGTGTGCATGTCCAGCTGCGGAGACCGTTTCGCATTGACCGCAAGCCAAGTTCTCCGCCGTTTCAGATTGCACCGCTTGATCGATCAACCATCGACCTCCTTGAAGGACATCGTGCGCATTCCGATTCTACTCCGCCACAACGTGCAATATGTGACCGTAAGGCGTACGCCAATGACGACTGAAAGAACAGTCATAGTCACTGCCTTGGTGTATGCAAACAGGTAGACTGCCGACCCGGATTCTGACACCAGCTGGAACGGTCTATCCGGCGGGACACCGATGATAGTTGTGCGCTGAAAATGCCTCATCACCATTTCGCGAGTATATGCCGTCAATCTGCTTACAAGTTCTGATATCACAAATACGTCACCGCTAGCTGCATTATTTCGCAAGCACTCTGTCGATAACTGAGTGCTATGACGATCAACCATACCTTTCGCACGATGAACAATAACCTCGAAATGCGCCCGTAAGGAGGGACGCTCGCTCAAAGTCCCTTTAAGATGCATATTTTCATTATCCACTTGATTAGTAGAATCGCATCCGAACATCATGATGTGCCGTAATTGATGCGCCGCCCAACATCTCCACCATGCCACCCACGTTCTACGGAAATACTGAAATCATTCCGTATTTCGCTGCCGTATGTTTTTTAGAATTCCGTGATAAAGCCTCCCCTCTGGCGTGAATAGCAGGTTCCTCAGAAACCGGATCAGAAAAGCCTTTTCCGCTGGGTCAGCAACTGAGAGCTGACTGCATCGTCTTTTTCTGTCCCGTAACAGGTGGACACCGCACAAAACCATGCACACCTCCGGATACACCACCCTGAAAGCATTTAAGTGTTGCGTGCATTTGTCAACCACGACAGTCCGCACGGATCATCCTCATCACCATACACCTTAGCTAGAGGTGAGAAACACCTCAGCCATTGTGCCGCAATACATAGAAAACTGGAAAAATGCAACCGTTACAAGGCGGCTGAGCTACCGGTAACGGATGGGCATCGTTCCGGTAAGCTACCAGCCGGCTACTGTGCACAAAAAATTACTATGCAAGATTATATAAGGCTAAATAATGAGATCGTGTTTAGAGAGGAGGCTAGGAGGGATGAGGTGGGACAAAGAAAATCACAGCACGAACGCCACTGAGGTCGACTCCTGGCCCTGTCAGCAAGTGTGTCAAACCAAACGTGTTCATCGTCTTTCGGACCCCATCCATGGAAGTTCCAACCAATGCCAGATCAAACGTGAGGGCGTTCATTCCTCTGGACCAAGCCATCGCTTGGCCACCCCTCCCCTTCTTCCATCCACAACCCCGGCGCGCAAACAACACACGTCGCGGGAGTCGGTGGGCTGGCATGCACAACACGTGGCCGAGCCATCGGAGCCTGGTGCGTGAAATAACGGTGCTGAGCTGTTCATTTCCTTTCCCTGTGCCGTAAACAAGGCGTCGAACACGCTCTTTGGTCACGCGGTGTTCCCAACTGGTTTGAGCTAAATTGCGAAGGCACCGGTGGTTGAACGTAACTAGCCTTTTCAGGTCCGTTGCTTTAAGGGGCCAGGTATCACAATCATGCAGTAGGGTCGGATGTACTGCTGCATTGTACACTCTACCCTTCAACGCAGTTGTGATATCGCGCCGGCGCCATAAGTGGCGAAGGTTATCAAAAGCGCCCCTTGCTTATGCTATACGGTTCGCGATCTCATCTTCAATCCCACGGGCGCGGATACAACTTCCCAGGTATTTGAGTCCTTGGATGACTTCTAGCTGCTCCCTAACAAGGGTCAGCGTAGGGGGCGGTCCAGGCCAAGCTTGGAGGAACGCTTTGCACTTCGAGGGTGCGAAGCAAAGCCCGAAGTGACGGACAGCTAGTGCTTATCTGTCCAGTGCCGCTTGGCACGTCTGGGAGCTGTCACAGATTAGGGCAATAACATCAGTATACACTAAGTCAAGTCGTTCGCCTGGGAGTAGCTCCACACCTTCTAATTCGTGTCCTGTGAACGTGATTTCCATGACCTCGTCAACAGCGAAGTTGAGGAGGTAAGGTGACAGCAAGCGTCCTTGTCTCACGCCGCTGAAGATATTAAAGGACGACGACAAATAGCCGTAAACCCTCACTCTGCCCGAGCTACGCGCATATAGTGCTCGGATAACATTCACATATTTCTCAGGGACACCTTCCTGAGTAGACAGTCCCATAGTGCATGTCTGTCCACGGAATCGAATGCACCTTTGATATCGTGGAACACGACTACGGTGGGCCGTCAGTATATGTGACGGTGCTCCAACAACTGCCGCAAGGTGAAGATGTGTTCAATGCCGCCACGACCTCGACGAAATCCAGCTTGCTCTTCACGAATCTGGCTTACACGAATGCCAGTCAATCTGTGAAGGATGACTGAAGCAAGCAATTTGGAGGCGATGGAGATCAGACTGATTCCTCTATGGCTGCGGCATTCCGATCGTGAGCCTCCCTTGAAAATTGGGACTATGACGGAGCGGCTCCAATCGGTTGGGACAGTTTCCTGCTCCCACAGTTTAACTAGTAACGCGTGGAAATCATCCACAAGCGCGAGTCCCCCGAATTCGAAGAGGGCTGTAGGAAGGTCATCAGGTCACGCGGCTTTGTTTAACTTCAACAGTTCGATCTCACGTTCCACTTCTGAGCGAGAGGGTGGATCCAAAGGGACAGCCCACTGAGCAGGGCGATCCGTAGCCGGCGAGCAATCTAACCATTGCGACCAATTAAATTGCCTTTCAAAGTGCTTAGCCCAACGTTCCAGGCGTTTTGATAAGTTGTGGACAGGCTATCCACTCTCGTCACGTATAGTTTCACTAACACCAGGTCTCCTGCCGCCCGTATTCCGTAACTGACGGAATAACTTACGATGGTTACCAGGGGCAGCGGCTATTTCCATCCCTGTTGCACGATTAGACCACCAGGATTCGCTATCTCTCTTCAGGATAGCACGGACGTTTGTCCGGAGCTATTTGCGAGTTTCATTGTGTTCGTTTCCAGCCGGAATATGCCGGCAAGCAGCGATAAGTTCCAGAGTATTTGAAGAGAACCAATGTTCGTGCCGGTGATTAGACATACCGCATGAGGATTTTCCTGCTGCCAGTAAGGTCTGGTGAATAAGAGACCAGTGAGCTTCAATTGCATCCAGTGAGCGTTTATCCAACTCGCATGACAGCGTACTTCGATGCGCATTTAGAACAGCTGGCTTTGTCAGTTGGCCTCTGTCATTGCGCTCACAACGTCGTCTTGTGCGTTCGCCAAAGCGCATCCGCAAGTCAACACATACAGGTGCATGGTCGGTGTCCATGCCTGTGCTCCACATTGAGCGACAGTTCTGGACCCAGCCTCTCCATCGGTAACTAATCACAATGTGATCGATTTGCGTCCACAGCTTGTTCGAGGCTGGTGGGCACCAAGTCACTCTCCGGCGGATGCTGTGGCTGAAATTAGTGCTCGCAAGCAATAAGCGAGCATCCTCACACAAATGAAGTAACCGCTCACCGTTATCATTACGGGAGCCTCTGCCATGTTGACCGCCCAGATGCAGCTCACCTGTGGATAATTTTCCGTACGGATGCCGTGCTAGGAACCATTGCACGCATAGCTGTTCCCCCTCCAAATAACTCTCCGCCGTCTCATTTGGTAACGAGGCGTAAAACAGGACATTCCCACCCCCGTGACGTCAAGGAACATGCAATGCCATAGAATGTAGCCCCCGTAATTAACTTGATGCGTCGAATCAGCCAGTATAACTTCGCCGTATCGTGAAACCAATCTTCGAATCACGCAGGCATGTGAATAGGCATCGCACTTCCAACCGCTCCCTCACAACCGTACCTGAATCTGCGCTTTCCAGCATGGTGTTTACATGTTCCACCTCGTTAACTTGCTTCGCCTGACTCAGATTCCTCAGATGATATAAACCACGTCTGTAATATGGATACCATATTCCGTTAACATGAAATTCCTGATTTCACGTGTCTGACGAAAAGGCCATCAAATTTAATACCGCCGCTTCTTATACCGCATTAAGCCGCCGATTAGTAGGATAAAGCCAAGGTTTCTCCAAATGGAACACATGCGAATGCTTCAAGCAGGTGCAGCCAATTTCATAATACCTGCCCTTCAGCACCACAGAAAATCGGGCCTTGCAGTTGTAGCACCTATAACTAAAAGATATAATAGCAGTCAAATTATAATGCACCTTACCGCTTCCCTTTCACATTCTTGCGCTTTCTTTGCACACAACGATGTTAAATGAATCGATAACGATAACCGTCAGAGAGATCGTTCCCATTCCGTTGCTTATGAACCGCCGCAGTAATCACCGTGCATCTGTAAAACGAACTTGCATTTTCTCTTTGGAACCGCATCAAATCACGTTGGAGCTCCTCAATTGCCTCGTAAACACCAGTCATTATGCAACGAAAAGCCACGGTATCACCCTGTATGGCGTACGACACGAAACGCGCCAAATTAACTCAAATAAACATATCACTTACACTGCCTTCATTCAAGTACAAGTTCACGTTCAAGCGGGACAGGAACGATAGGACTATCCCGTGAGTGTTCCTTCTTCGGCGGGTCGTTGAACCAGGAGTTGGCGAACTTTGAAATACTGATGGACCCAAAACAAAGTCCGCATCACACCCCGTCCAACCAATTAATTCCCACGTATCCTGCCCTAGCAGTCCCTGCTGGATCGGTTACGTGAAGTAAGAAAGAGAAGAAAGTAAACGCAGAAGGCAAAAGAGAAAGTGGTAAGAGCTAAGCAAGTGGAATACCAAGATATTTGAGTCAATAAAAGAAGAACTGAAAAGTGAAGGTGAGTCAGCTAGAGAAAAGGAAAGGTTTGCTGTTGCCACCCAAGAGCATCGAGCTGGCGCGCAAAACCCCTAACCGTAGGTTCCCCAACCACGTGATCTGGAAGCGAATTCCAGCGATCTATAACTCGGCGCGATAGACGAGTTTCCGTCCTAATCCTATCAGACCGTGGTTTATGCAGTTTCAGTGGGTGACCGCGGTGACTAGGTAACGTAGCGGGACTAAAGAGCCCTGACAAGTCCGGGCCAATCTTACCCGTCAAAATACGCTAAGTGAGAATCAGGTCCCCCCTTATCCTCCGGTAATGCATGGAGTACATACCATTACCTCGAGAGCCACGTTAACTGTCGCATTTCTTACCCGTAAACGTAAACTCCCGACTCTGTCCTCTCCTTATCGCGACCTGTTTTTATTTCTTCTTCATCCGCATAGCGAGCTCTCAGAGCCCTGCCCTATTATCCTCTTTGACTGCTTCCTAACTATGGAAATGTAGTTTTAGGCTCTGTATCACCAACACACAAATTCTCTCACATTGCGAGCCTGCCTGACTTGCATATCTTATATTCATGTAGCCTCTTGCATCCTAAAACTATCCGTCTCCGCTGACTCTTTATTTATCTTCCCACCTTAACTGTTCGACTTACACTCAATGTGCCGACTAATCCAGTCTCCTCTGATCGGTCCCCTGCTCTCCAAATTCATCTAGACTGCCGTGACGTTACCGGCATTTGATAAGAAGTCCGAACGCTCTGTTCCCATTACCTCTCGAGCCCCATGGACTTTTCCACACCTTATAAGTAAACCTCTCTCTATCCGGACCGTCTCCTCTCCTTATGGCGTTCCCTACTATCATTTCTTCTCTAATCGGACTGCCAACTCTCAGTGCCTTGGAATAACCTTGTCTCACCTGACTGTTATGCTCCTTTGACCTTTTCCAGCCTAGCAAGATATACCGATCTAATCTCTGTAGACTCAAAGCTATGTCTTGCTTCCACTGACAACCGGGTAGACTTGCTTACCCTTTATTAATATAGGCACTTCCATCAGTAACCTGTACCCTCAAACCTTCAATCGGACGACCGACGCTTATTACAATGCCCTTCTTTGTCATCATCCGATCAGTGAAATTCTCTGGGCCTACTACGAGGCCAAAGGATGTGTCGACTCTTCAAGTCTCGTCTGTTCGGTCTCCGGCTCTCTGAGTTCTCTCAGCTTACCGGGATCGTACCGGGGATTTTTCAGAACTGATCGATTCATACTTCGCACGAGAGCGTCCTTGGCTTCACCACACTTTAGTAGTAAACGTTTTTCATCCTGACTGTCGTCTCCTAATTGCTCTCACGAGTCACTCTTCGCACTGCCGTCCGCATTCTTCCGCTCATGGCTGATTCTTTAAATTTCCTTTTCTTCATGGAACGTTGCTTTACCTATGTTGCTCCCGCATTCGGTCTCAACCTAGTTGTCCGTAGTTTCACCTAAGATGCCGCTCGCATTCGGACTGCTGTCATCATCAACAGTTAACCTGTTACTCTCTAACAATCATATTAATCGCTTAACTTTGTCAACACGCTTTGTTATAACCGTCTCTTGACCCTACGCGTGCAGATCCTTCTTTCCACCTAGTAGTTGTAGGCTGAGTCACACCAGCGACGTGATGTAAAGAACGCGCTTGCAAATCAAGTATACTAAACAAAAGTACTAAATTTTAATGTATCATGGGCACCGTTGCGCGCCACCAGTTTGTGTTAGTGCTTCTTGATTCATTGCTGTCTTCCTGTTTGGCTGCGTCTTGTCCGTTGCCTGTTTTCTCTCGAGGTTTCCACAGATACATCCGCCAAAAGAAGTAGGTTTATCCACTTGGACTGGTCGACCCACCCTCAATAGCCAGCTGGTTTACATGCTTGATTTTTCCTCCGGGAGATGAAGAACCCAAACATCGTTCCAAATGGAGCTCTTTCCGCCATTCTGAAGATGCCACCACCACAGGGTCTAAACAAATGGGCTTAGCTCGCATCGTACTCACAGTAGAACAATTTACTCACCTGGAATAATGTTTTTACATGGATCCACTGTTCCACAACCGAAGACAGACAATTCCGGCGTGATTACCTTCATTGTCTCAAAAATTCCGATTCTCCAGTCACCTGGAGCATTTCTGATGTCATTTCACGGACAGCATTGCGCGCGCATAAGCGACTTTTCCGATGATCTTTCATGGAGTTCTCACTTGGCCATGGAGACAAGTACACTTACATTAAAAGGAATTACTAGTCCACTTTACAGAGAATAACATTTTTTCCTGTTATGGACATATTCAGACACAAGAAACAACTGCACTCACCGTTCCTATGACAAGTCCAGCATGGATAGCTGGACACGGTTTGCCAGCCGGACAATATAATAGAAAAAGTTGGCCTCTATTAACAATGTGTTTAATCACCTGCATCAATATCATACAACTCTGCGACTCTTTTACATCATTGACCGGCTTAAACGACTACTGCCAGATAATCACTAAGCCATTCGGCCAACCAACGAAGAAGTTTGGCTGTCAACCGACTGCGAATAATAGCGTGCAAAATCGGTCTACACGATGCTTAGCCGACTAGCACTACAGTTCAACGGAAGCTACGACAGTGTTCCAGGACGTGGTGGGTTTTCGCCTGGCAAGCGTTCTCCCTATAAAAAGCCACAAATGTCCGTTTAACAACACTGCAACGTGGCAAATGTGACTCGCTGCAAAATAAAGTCACAGCTATACATTTCAAACTGACGCAGTCCTCAGCCTCCTACATCCGATCTGTGCAACTGATTTTATTATGAAGAATGCTCTAGTGGAGTACAGATCATCCCGGCTTCGTAATGGTCATTGATTGCACCACACTTTGTTTGGGCTGCTGTGCTCATGGACCACTAGAGGGCAAATTTACCCCCCACTAGTATCATGACGCAAAAGATTTTGTGCGCCACAGCGCCATCATGGTCCTTGATCTGATTATTACCGGACAATATGCTCGCTCAAATGGAATATATCTTCTCGTTTATTCCTTTCATTGAAAAGAAATGTTTTAATATTACAAAGAAGCTAACCTTGTTTGCAAATCCGATCATGCCTTTAGAGGTGTGTCTCGCTTTACTGAGAATATACAATTTATTCATTTATTTATTTAAACTGAGCAAGCGTTCAGGATACGTCTGTTCCCGTAGACCCTGCACTAACCGAGTGCCCACTCGTAACAACCTCTCCAAGTCCATTTTGTCTCTGTTAAGACATGGTGGACAAGCCTGAATACAATATTCCAGGTGGGGTCGGACGAATGCCGAAAATAACTTCACAAACAACTTGGCCGTTAAGATTCCGAAAGATCGGCGGATAAACCACATCATATGAAACCTTCGACAAGCAGCCTTCTTCCAGTTGTCTCCAGAATGAAGTGCTGATGCGTGTACGACTCCTAAATCAACCTGCTGAGTGACAACAGGGAGTTCACCACCGCTGACAACATATCGGGTGGGAGGATTAGCAGCTCCGATTCGGAGAACAGAGCACTTCGCCCTATTTATGGGCATCAGCCATAAGATAGACCATTCCCAGAGCCTATCCAAGGCACGCTGAATTGCCTCAGGACACCCCGGGATATCCACAATATTCCAGAACTTAAGGTCGTCAGCAAACATTAATGATGACACCCCTAGCTCTCCCGGCAAGTCATTTACATAGATCGCGAACAACAATGGCCCCAATACCGAGCCCTGCGGAACGCCACTAAGGACAGCTTGCCTGAGCGAAAGGCTACGCCCCACCCGTACGCACTGTTCCCTCCCCTCAAGGAAGGCAGACACCCATTGAAGGGCGCGACCAGATATCCCGTAAGATCTCAACTTTAGTGAGAGCCGAAGATGTGGAACAGTGTCAAAAGCTTTCGAAAAATCTACGAATAGCACGGCTACAGCGTGGCCACTGTCTACCGCTTCGGCCCAGCTTTCACGAGCTACAAGTAAATAAATCTGATATGAAAATCCTTCGCGGTATCCATGTTGTGCAACACTGAGAAGGTTGAATCAATTCAGGTGGTTATCCACTGAATCCCTTATCAGCTTCTCGAACAACTTGACTACTACGCTTGTCAAACTGACAGGCGGGTAGTTCGCGGGTAGAGCCCTTAAAAATCGGACAGATGATTGCCTCCTTCCATTCAGAAGGTAGGCTGCAGCTGTTCAGCGATATTAAAAACACGCACGTGAGCGGACCACTCAGCTCAGTGGCCAGCTCATGCAACAGGTTCGGATGAATTGAATCAGGACCGGAAGCTTTAGAGGGATTAATGCCTTGCAGTAGCTCGAAGAGTTGAGTCTCCGTTGTGCTAAATTCAGCTAAGCGAGAATCCTCTGGAACTCTTGAAACCAATTCAACCTGTGGTAAAGAGGTCTCCCGAGCAAAGACCCCAGTATACTGATCACTCAGTATACAAGCCTTGTCATAGTCAGTTTGCGCACGGGTCCCATCTGCTCGCAATAAAGCTGGTATAGACAGTTTTGCCCGCTGCGTCTTTTAATGTAAGCAAACACTTCTTGGGATTAGCTGCGGCCACGTCCGCTACACCCTGCTTGTATTGGAGACGAGCAGTTCTGAGATATTGCTTGCATTTATTTCTATTCTCTCGATAACTATCATAGGTACTGGCTGATGGAGCTGCTTGGTAGGTTCGCCAGCATCTAGACCGTTTCTAGAGTAGGTTTTTGCCTGTGGTATCTATCCATGGAGGCTGTGCCCTGAACCCCCTTTTCCTCATGCTTGGAATATAGGGAGCGGAAACCTCCGTAAGGTATGCCTCAAATTTTTTCCAGGCTAACTGGACAAAGTCAGCCACCGAGATCTCACAGTACAGAACTCAAGCCCTAGTTCGCATTGCACTAAAGTCCGCCCGCCAAATATTCGGAAGTAATTCAACAGCGGTCTCTTGGTGCCTTGAAAGAGCACATCGAAAGGATATGCATGCGTGATCGCTGGACCCTAGAGGTGCACCACATGGAACGTCTGTCACGAGTTTGCAGAATTAGAATGCATTTATTTGTAATCAAATATATGCATTCACGTTCAGACGGCGTTAGGTATGCGTAAATGTACGCATTATCAACCTCAATTCCATATATATATATATAGGTTAATAAGGCTAACATTTTTGTTTACATTTTGCTGCCTGAAAGGGAATGCATGTGTTTAATTACAAATATATTCATTGGTAATGTTGCAACTTCATCTTGATTAGAAATGGTATTGCTCCTCCAATCTAACTATGCTAATATCTTTATATCCAAGTGCGACCCTACAAATGCCAAAAAACTTCTACCGAAAATGTCGGTGGTCATGATCCCGAATTACCTGCGGATCATGCAAAACATGTTGAAATCTTTGCGAGCAGCTGTCGTCCAGTGTTCACTGGATGACAACAAAAATTCTGCCAGCCAGCGTCGGGAAGATGGAAGTTCCGCATCACTAAACACTTATTTGCCGAATGCTCGCTGATGAAATCAGCTAGCCTCTCAGCAACGTTGTGGGGGCTTCCATAGACTAGCACAACTTTAAGTTGCACAGAGGCAATACATAGGTTAACTGCGAGTGACTCATCATCACCCTCTGACGATCTGAAACTATGTGTTAAAGACGGTAAGTGCGGTGTTAACGTGCAAAGCAACCACGCCTCCGCGCAGGTAAGAGGTACGGTCACATCTCAGCAGTGCGTAGACTGGCAAGCACACTTCAGTGTCCGTGACGTCGGTGGACAATCACGTTTCAGTGATGCTTGAACGTCTGGACGGCAGTCATCGACAAAGCAGCCGACTTCGCACCGCTTGTTTTGCAGGCTACGCACATTGCTTAAGATCACCTGAAGGGAGTTAACATTGTGATTCCGGGATCGTGCGCTACCAGAACCGCCTCTGGTAGGGCGGAAGTGGACCGCCGACTCACCACCCGAAAAGCCACCAAGCGGAGACCCTTATCTCCTGCTTCACGGCGGGCTTTAAGAGCCTTCACAGATTCCCGCAATTTCAGCCTATCCGCCTATGGGAGGTCTGGGTGCACAATGACACCAGTGCCCTTGAGCTTAAAGGCGAAACGCAGAAGTGCTTGGCGCTCCTCCGCAGTGCACAGAACAACTCGCGAAAAGCGAGGGCGAGACTTGTCAGCTGGCAAGACTCAGTGGTGTTTCTGAAAATAACGCTACAGTCGGTGTACGAGTCTCAGCGACGCGGAGTATTTACCAAACGCTCCATGGACGTCGGTGGTTTCAGCTTAGTATCCTTTTTTACAGACGCTAGTGTCGTAGAAGTTTTCCAGTCGCAGCGATTCCGTAATAGTAGCATTTGAGGGGGGAATGGACTCCCGACGGATTTCTCATGTCCGCCTTGGGTTTTTCCGCTTCTTTAACCCTCTTTCGCCTTTTGTTGACAAGGGCAGATACCCGCTGCTCTCCTTCGCTAACAGCCGAATGAAACACGCCGTCTGAGGGTTTGTTACTAACAAGGTCGTCGCTAACTGGTAAACTGACATTCGACAGTGAACAAATAGATGCAGGATCTGACAACTTGCCAGTGTCTTCTGGCAAGTTGAACAAGTTGAACACGGACATCAGAGAAACCCCACTTTCTCTCACGTCTCCTTCAACTGCCTGTTTTGTGGACATAGCCATGGCTTCCTAAAATGGAAGCCATGACAATGACACAAATGTAATTCCCCTCGTTCGTAAAATTCAACATTCAACTTGAAAGAGAAATCGGTTCAGCAATCAGCATCCTGTAACGGTGTAGCATTTATTATACCGTAAAATAGCAACTTACAGTTTTCCAGGAACGTTGCTACGCCTGCCATGAACACAGGGATACTGCACGAACTGGTACGGGTACCCATTCCACTTTTGCCGTCCATAATGCTGTGGAATCACAGCCGTAGGCTTGCAAAAAGCTGTGGCAGTTGAAAATTTCTTCACATCGGACTCAACCTCAGCAAGTTTCCGATAATAGTAAGCACCAAAAGACAGAATCTCTCAGATTCATCCACCATGATGACAGTTACAAATGTGGCGCCAAGTGATTTCCAATACTCCTGTAGTCTATCACAACCACTAAATATGAGCAGCACCTTAAGCTTCTTCAATACAAAACATACACCGAGTTAACATGTGTATACTAAAAATAAATAAATATATATACATATACAAACCGCCATCTAATGGCAACCTCTCCAGTTGGCCTAGCATACCTACCGAACCAAACCCGCCGCTAGGCAAATCTCAGATGTGAGAGTCCCGGTCCGGCCATACTGATCGAGCTTTTTAGCTGAAATAACGTGGAAAACAGTGTTTGAATAAACACTTGAAACGGAATTTGACTTTTGTCAAATTTTCTCTGATCCAAGATATCTTGGATCGATTAAATTGATACTGGCGCTTAGTGGTAATTTTTCCGGTTGTTCCCAGTTTTAATCCCGTTTTGCACCCTGTTTTTGCCTTTTTACTGCGGTTGTTTTCCTATTGTATACGTGTTGTAATTCTAATCTGTTTTCCACATGAACATGGCTGTCTCGCTAAACACCGAGACGGATGGACATTTAGGGTCCTCGTTTGATGAGTCTACTGCAGCATGCGGACAGGTTAACTGTTCAGAGCCAGTAGCAGATGCATCTGGTGGTATACAGTGTGACGTATGCTGCAGCTGGTATCACGGAAGCTGTACCAGCCTACAAGCTGACCAGTACAAAATGCTATCATTAAGCATCCACTATCTTTTCAGCTGCTCTGAATGCTGCGCAAAAGGATCGACGCGCCCGGCTGTCACCGGTATAGTGCGTAGATCGTGCGATATATATCCGGTATTCGACTATACGGCCAACCAAAAGCGGTGGGTAGAAGACACAAAAGTAAACTAGGGAAGAAGTTTATTGGACGGGAGGGGCGTTAGCTAATGCTAAAAATAGGGCACCCAGAGAGAGCTAGCTAGGGAGAATGTCGTTGGCGTCGAGTGCGTTGACAGAGCGTCGTTCGCAGTCGAGTCGCGCGCCAAAGGCGGAGATCGTTTTCGTGTTTCCAACAAACGGGAACAACGTTCCAACAGGCAAACCGAATGGTTCCCTAATACATAAGAAAGCTATAATTTGAATATTTTAGAATAGTTTACACAGTCATTCGGGGGAATCTCCAGGTCGCTACACAGCCCCCCTCCTAGAAGGGAAACCGTGGGTGACCCTTCGAGCTACGTGAGGACGGTCCGTCGCGGGCCAGCCTTCTGCGAGACCAGGTAATGAAACCTGATGCAGCTTTTGGGGGAGAACCAGGCCTTAGGGTTAGTATCAAGGAAAGGCGGGATAGGAAAACGGAACGCACAAACTTGATCGTCAGGTGAGTGAATAACCTTTGTTGGGCGGAGCCTGGGATACTAGTCGGTGAGCAATGACGTGTAATACGTGTCAAATACGCAGTATAGAAGTCAGAGGCGACTGAACCCAACGTATATTGTACAGGCTACAAGAATAAGAAGCGAATCAGACAGAGCGAGAAACGTGCAGCGAGGAACTCACCAAAACGGTTTTATGACAACGGATGTGCAGTCAGTTAAACAAAAGGAACGTTTCGAAGCTTAAAACAACCATAAAATCCATTGTTACAAGATACTGAAAGAGCATGTTTTCTGTTGCACGACACCTACATGGTGAAAAATTACGGAGCGTGTGAAAGTGAATGCAAGTATTAAAAAGTAAAAGTAGAGTGGCAGACAGAATAATTAACCGGATCTGAAAAGTAATATTAGTACCGAACTCACCAAAAATAGTTTTTTTCGGGGTCACCCATTATAGCTCGTAGGTGGTGCGCTATATATCCGGTATTCGACTATACGGCCAACCAAAAGCAATGAGTACAAGGCACAAAAGTAAAATTGGGAAGAAGTTTATTGGAAGGGAGGGGCGTTAGCTAATGCTAAAAATAGGGCACCCAGAGAGAGCTAGCTAGGGAGAATGTCGTTGGCGTCGAGTGCGTTGACAGAGCGTCGTTCGCAGTCGAGTCGCGCGCCAAAGGCGGAGATCGTTTTCGTGTTTCCAACAAACGGGAACAACGTTCCAACAGGCAAACGAAATAGTTCCCTAATACATCAGAAAGCTATAATTCGAATATTTTAGAATAGTTTACACAGTCAAAAGGGGGAATCTCCTGGTCGCTACACCGGTGCCTTCAATGCAGGCCTAGACAGGTGCTGGCGGCGTATTTTTCCGGAATTAATATAATCCTATCCAATTTATTCGCATTGATATCCGATGTTGATCCTTGTAAAAGCAAAGATTGCTCTCGCTTTGGCTTCATTTCTTTTTGCAGAGACAAGGAGAGGCGATCAAAAGTCGAAGTGTCGGGGGCTCTGGTTCGCTTACTGGTACAAGAAGCTGGACGCTCGTTAGGCGGAAGCCTGTATAGTCCACGGATTTTGACCTGACCTGACCTGCTAAACGTTCAGCGTTAGCTTCAAGTTTGGCAGATGTTGAGTTGGTGATGGCTAAACTCGTCTCTATTGCTCACTCGCTCCGAAAATGGATTTGATTTTAAAATCCCTGAATATTTCGTTTGAAGACATCCAATAGCCGCCAACATTGTTGACGATCCATCCACTGGAGTCTGTCACGGTCTATAGCGCGTAGATCGTGCGCTATAAACTCGGTACGCGACTAAACGGCCAAACAAAAGCAATGAGTAGAAGACACAAAAGTAAAATTGGGAAGAAGTTTATTGGACGGGAGGGGCGTTAGCTAATGCTAAAAATAGGGCACCCAGAGAGAGCTAGCTAGGGAGAATGTCGTTGGCGTCGAGTGCGTTGACAGAGCGTCGTTCGCAGTCGAGTCGCGCGCCAAAGGCGGAGATCGTTTTCGTGTTTCCAACAAACGGGAACAACGTTCCAACAGGCAAACGAAATAGTTCCCTAATACACCAGAAAGCTATTATTTGAATATTTTAGAATAGTTTACACAGTCATTCGGGGGAATCTCCAGGTCGCTACACAGCCCCCTCCTAGAAGGGAAACCGTGGGTGACCCTTCGAGCTACGTGAGGACTGTCCGTCGCGGGCCAGCCTTCTGCGAGACCAGGTAGTGAAACCTGATGCAGCTTCTGGGGGAGAACCAGGCGATCGGACCCTATCGGGCTCCCACCCGTGTCCTCCCTAACGGCGCCAAAAACACAAAATGGGGGACGTTCGTAAGCGTTAAATGTTCGCGAGTTCGTGAAGGTCAAATGTTCGCTTCGGGCTTGGCATCTCCTCCGGTTCATACATGGAAGACAAGCGGAAAAAAGAGCAGTGACGGTGGAGGCGAGGACCAAAGCAAGAGTGACACTTACCGGAAGAGGTAAACGTCAGGCAAAACGCAGCTCGTTTTGTGTTTTCCAAACGCTTTGTTCTTTTTTTGGTTTTCAAAACATTTTGCGTTCTTTTTAGGTTTTCAAAAAACTTATGTTGGTTTTTTTGGCGTTTTCAAAAGCTTTTGGGGGGTTTGGTACGTTGTTGGCCAAAAGGGAAAAGAAAAACGATAAAGAAAGTGAAAGAAGCACTAATCCCTTAATCGAGCTGGCCAAAGAACGCGTTTACCCGACCTAGTTGACTTGTTCGAATCAGAGGAAGGCGTGGTCTTAGACGTCTTATCGGATAGCAAAATTGGAGGAACTGCTGAAGACGTGGCAGTTGGTTAGATGGGAAACGGCGGAGCTGAAGTAGAAGGCTTGGATGGAGCGTGATATTTGGGGTCAGGAATGTTGGAAGCAGTAGAGTCTTCCATCATAGGCTGCGTTGATTCGTCAGAAGACAAGTAAGGGTCTTCGTCGAGCTCAGGTTCCACGTGGACAACCTTGAGACGGTCAATCGTAACAGCTTCACGTTTACCGTGACGGTCGATTATAAAGACGCGATCCTTACGTTGCAGGTCCCTGAAGGGACCTTCGTAAGTTCGCTCCAATGGTCTGCGGAGACCATCGAGGCGGAGAAAAACGAACGGACAATGCTGCAGGTCTTGTGGAATAAAAGATTTACGTTGTTGTTCTCTAACGTTGGGAAGCTCGTACTGACGCATGCTCGTGGCAAGCTGGCGTGCATAATTTGCGTCCTAACGGGTAATTCTGGGACTAACGGAGAAGAAATCGCTAGGTAAACGCAGTGGTTGTCCATATACTAACTCGGCGCTAGACGTACGTGGATCGGCCCATAGGGCTGATCGGATCCCAAGGGGGATCATAGGCAGCACCTCAGTCCAACTCAGCGCATTGGCGGCGCTAAGTGAGGCTTTCAACTGTCGGTGGAAACGTTCCACCATGCCATTCGCTTGCGGATGATAGGCGGTCGTACGAATGCGTCGACATCCAATGAGTTTAAGGAGGTCGTTAAATGTCGTAGATTCGAATTGCAGACCGCGGTCTGTAGTCACTGTGGCTGGACAGCCGTGTGAAGCGACCCAGCGCTCGACAAAACGCGTGTTACGGTTTCCGCAGCCACGTCAGGGATGGGAACGGCTTCGGGCCAACGGGTGCAACGATCGATCATGGTCAATATATAGACCGTTCCTTTTGACGGGGCCAGTGGTCCCACTATGTCGAGATGAGCATGGGCAAATCGCGCTGAAACGGGCGGAAAGCGACCAAGCGGAGCGGACACGTGCCGCTGAATCTTGGCTTGCTGGCAGGTGAGACAGCTGCGTGCCCAACGCGTAAGATCGCGTTGCATCCCCGGCCAAACGTATCTCTCAGAGACAAGCTTAGCAGTAGCTTTAATGCCTGGGTGGGCGATATTGTGGAGGGTGTCGAAAACGATACGGCGAAAAGTTTCTGGAACGACGGGTCGAGGTCGTCCGATAGATGTGTCGCATAAAATGGTACCATCAGATGACGGCAAAGGGTGCGGGGATATCTTCAAAGAAGAATGGCGAAGTTCCGAAAAGGTTTGGTCGTTTGATTGCGCGGCGGCCCTAGCAGACAAATCGATTGCCTGCCCGGCAGGGCCCATCGAAGATACACTTGAAAGAGCATCAGTGACGACGTTTTGTTGACCAGAAATGTGTCGGATATCCGTAGAGAATTGGGCAATGAAATCCAGCTGACGAATCTCACGTGGTGAGTGTCGAGCTGATTGATTTCGGAATGCATAGGTAAGCGGTTTGTGATCGGTGAAGATAATGAAGGTGTTACCTATAAGAACGTGTCGGAAATGTCGAACGGTAGAGTAAACGGTTAGCAGTTCGCGACTGAACGTGCTGTACTTAAGTTCGGCAGGCTGTAGGCGTCTAGAGTAGAATGCAAGAGGTTTCCAGGCCCCATTTGTATGTTGCTGTAAGACGGCGCCAATGGCGGTGTCTGATGCGTCAACAGCAACACTGAGCGGAGCATTTGGATCGAAATGATGAAGCATAACGGCTTTGGCTAAGGCTTCTTTGCTGGCTTTAAAAGCATCGGCAGCAGCAGCAGTCAATTCCACCTGGCCGTTTTTACGTCCACGAAGTAGGTCGGTTAGTGGACTTGGCAAATTGGCACAGTGTGGAAGAAACGTCGATAGTAGTTGAGCAGGCCGTTAAAACGGCGAATAGCGGCTAACGTAGTCGGAACCGGGAAGTCTCTGATGGCGCGGACTCTATCGTCTAGAGGCCGTATACCATACTGATCAATATGGTGGCCAAGGAATTCGACGGAAGGCTGCTGAAATATGCATTTGTCAGGGTTGACAGTGATGCTATTAGCGGCCAACCAATCGAAAAGTATTTTGAGATGTTCTGCGTGCTGTTCTTCAGAGGCGCTGGCAACTAGGATATCGTCGATGTATGCATAGACGAAATTTAGACCTCTAGTGACTGAATCGATGAGTCGTTGAAAAGTCTGGGCTGCGTTGCGAAGACCGAACGGCATACGCAAAAATTCGAACAGCCCAAACGGCGTGATTACAGCAGTCTTCGGTATGTCTTCCTCAGCGACTGGAATCTGGTGATACGCGCGAACCAGATCGATTTTCGAGAACACACGGGTGCCGCGCAGGCTTGCCGTGATGTCCTGAATGTGAGGAATCGGATATCGGTCGGGAACAGTAACTTTATTGAGCGCGCGGTAATCACCACATGGACGCCAGTCTCCTGACTTTTTGGGCAACATGTGGAGCGGCGACGCCCAGGGACTGTTAGACGGACGAACGATGCCTAGTTCAAGCATGTGCTCGAATTCTGCGCGAGCAATTTTCAACTTGTCTGGGGTCATTCGCCTGGCTTTGGTAAACACAGGCGGACCTTTCGTGACGATATAATGTTTCGCGGCCTCAGTGGCGGATGAAAACGGTGTCATTGCACGAAAGACTTGCAGGAACTTCGTATTAAGCTTCTGACCGATAGGCGAGCTTGACAGGTTGGCGTATACAGGACTGATTGACTCTGTCGGTCAAATACCTATAACTGCCAGGTTTGTTTGACGGTCGATCAGACGGCGTTGCTTCGCGTCAACAAGTAAATCGAAGTGGTGCAGAAAGTCAAGGCCAAGACTTGGCGTCTAGACATCTGCAACGAGGAAGATCCATTTAAATGAAGATCGTAGGTTTAGATTAAGCGTGCGCGAGCGTTGACTATACACGCGAATGGTGGTGCCGTTTGCAGCGCGCAAAGAACCGGTCGCCTCTTCAATAACGTCATTAGAATCACGTGGGATAACGCTGACTTCTGCGCCGGTGTCAACTAGATAGCGTACTCCCGTACTGCGATCGGTGACAAAGAAAAGGCGACTGGGGCAGCCCTCAAGGTCCGTCGCCCCTACGTGCTGGCCTACCCGTTTCCCTGCATGTTGCGCTTGAAGGAACAAGGTGGGCGACACGATCTGGCCTGATGACCAAATCGCTCGTGGTACCAGCAATAGCTTGACCCAGGGGGAGATTTCGAACGTGATCTAGGAGGACTGCGACTACGGGGACGATTTCGGCGGTTGGATCCGGATTGTGTTAGCTTCTCTAGTCGGTTGGTCAATGCGGATACTTGCGCTCTTAGTTCTGCTACCTCTGTACTGGAGGTAGACTGAACCTGAGATATTTGGGCGTTGGATTCCCAAATACGGTCGGCAATATCGGCGAGCTGAGGAAGAGGCGCATCGTTTGCATACAAGGGATTGCGCATGTCACGTGGCAGGCAACGAAGCCACATCTCTTTAAGAAAAGAGTCGCCAACGGCGAGAGGCTTAGCTAGAGCTTGCATCTTGTGCAACAACTGCGAAGGCTTTCGATCCCCTAGCTCGGTCTCATTAAGAAACTGCGTGACGCGAGCATGGTCTGATATGCCAAATCACTTTAAGACGACGGCCTTAAGCTCATCGTAACTTTTCTGATGTTCCGGAAGTTCCAAGATGTCGTCGAGGTCATCGACGACTTGCGGGGGAAGCGCGGCGACAACGCAGTGAAATTTGACGCTGTCAGAGTTAACGCCATGTAACGAAAAAATGGACTCTAGCTGGTTAAACCAGGCCATAGGGTTAGTCTCTCGGAAAGGCGGGAGAGGGAAACGGAACCCACAAACCTGATCGCCAGAATCTGGGCGACTGACCTTCATGGTGAAATAATTCCGGAGCGTGTGAATGTGAACACAAATAGTAACGTGAAAAAGTAGAAAGGTAGACAGAATAAATAACCGGATCTGAAAAAAAATTAGTACCGAACTCACCAAAAATAGTTTTTTTTCGGGGTCACCAATTATAGCGCGTAGATCGTGCGCTATAAACTCGGTACGCGACTAAACGGCCAACCAAAAGCGGTGGGTAGAGGACACAAAATTAGACTAGGGAAGAAGTTTATTGGACGGGAGGAACGTTAGCTAATGCTAAAAATAGGGCACCCAGAGAGAGCTAGCTAGGAGAATGTCGTTGGCGTCGAGTGCGTTGACAGAGCGTCGTTCGCAGTCGAGTCGCGCGCCAAAGGCGGAGATCGTTTTCGTGTTTCCAACAAACGGGAACAACGTTCCAACAGGCAAACCGAATGGTTCCCTAATACATAAGAAAGCTATAATTTGAATATTTTAGAATAGTTTACACAGTCATACGGGGGAATCTCCAGGTCGCTACAGGTCATAAAGTCGCACATCCTACCTTCCAAACCAGGTAGCATTGCTGGCTGTCCTCATGATCCGATCAAAGTGAAGAAAAATAGGGTGCGGAACTACCAAAAGCCCTCTGCTAAACCCAGAGAAATTGTTGCCACGGCATCGAAAGAGATGCCGTCTTTAACATTCGCAAAGTCGTCTGACAATTGCACACAGAACTTTCCACAGACGCTGACTGTCACGGCCACCAGTGAACCAGCCTGTTCTGACGGAATGCTGGTAACTGCTCAATGCGATACAAAGTCAACGGCCCCTGCTCCAGTGAGCCAAAAGAAGAAGCGGGCAAGATCTGCTCGTAAAAATTCGAAGGGGCTTGAAGACCCAGGAACCAGTAAGACGCCGGCAATAGAGCGGAAAACCTACGCTACCGTTGCTTCGGCGTCGTTTGTGAAGACAGGGACAGTCCCACCGCCAGTGGTGAAAACAGCTGGTATAGGTGTCGACTCCAAGGCACGTGGGGTAAACACTCCTCGTCATGCCGACTCTTTCACGGATAGTAGCGTTATATTCCGTAACGTTACTGAATCTTAGGCCGTTCTCCCAAGGGAACGCATTTTGGATGACATCAAGTGGCTGAAACTGTGTCAGCAAGCTGCTTCCACCTAGTTTCCCTGGTATCACTGTCAGAAAGCTGACCAGATTGGGGAACGTTCCTATCGCTACGCCAAATCCACGACCCCGACTACTTTGCGTAGTCCTTTCTACCCCGAAGGAACGCGAAACGTTACTGCGATTTGCATTCAAACTTATGGGTAGTGGTGTCAGCGTTCAGCCGGACCTACCACTGGCAGATAGGTTGAAGTTAAAGGAGGCTATCAGAGATCTCAAAACTAGACGGGCGGCTGGTGAACAAGGCCTCCGTCTGGTGGGTTTTCAGATGGTCAGCGGGAAGTTACTTTCCGCCCTATCAGAACCAATCCTGATGGCACACGACCCAGGGATGGTCGTGCCGACTTCCTTGAGGTAGTACTTCGCAACGTGCGTAGCCTAAGGAACAAGGTGCACGAGTTGGGTCTACTTGTAGGCAACTCTCGTCCTGACATACTTGCTTTCACTGAGACGTGGTTGTCTCCGGATATCACGGACAGTGAGGTATATTTACCTGACTACGCGCTGCTTAGAACTGATCGCTCCGTTAGTCGCCAAAGCGGAGGCGTTGTACTGTATGTGAGCTGTAACTTAGAGGTGTCGAGGACTTGCACATTCTAGTCGTCGGATCAGACTGTTGTAGCCCTGTCGGCTGTTTTGTGCACTTCCTCTACCTCGCATAGTCGAGAATAAAATATATATTTATTTATTTATAGTGATATACAGAATTTCTGGAAGTTCCTCCAGGCGGATACTTGACTTCATTCGCACTCAGTCTGCGAATAAGTGTTTAGTTCTAGGGGATTTCAACCTCCCGGAAGTCTGTTGGGCCGAGCTTTCTTGCAGCTCGGCATAAGGAACATTCGGTGCAGACTTCCTTGAACTGACTCTCCAAGTGCCTTTGCACCAGTTCGTTGACTTTCCCACTAGGTATATGGACAACCGAATACCATCTACTTTGGATTTGGTTTTCGCTAAGTCCATGGACTTCGTGACTGATGTTTCATGCGGTGCACCTCCAGGGTCCAGCGATCACGCATGCATATCCTTACGATGTGCTCTTTCACGGCACCAAGAGACCGCTGTTGAATTACTTCCGAATATTTGGCGGGCGGACTTTAGTGCAATGCGAACCAAGGCTTCAGTTCTGAACTGTGAGATCTCGATGGCTGACTCTGTCCAGTTAGCCTGGAAAAAATTTGAGGCATACCTTACGGAGGTTTCCGCTCCCTATATTCCACAGGGCACAGCCTCCATGGATAGATACCACAGGCAAAAACCTACTCTAGAAACGGTCTAGATGCTGGCGAACCTACCAAGCAGCTCCATCAGCCAGTACCTATGATAGTTATCGAGAGAATAGAAATAAATGCAAGCAATATCTCAGAACTGCTCGTCTCCAATACAAGCAGGGTGTAGCGGACGTGGCCGCAGCTAATCCCAAGAAGTGTTTGCTTACATTAAAAGACGCAGCGGGCAAAACTGTCTATACCAGCTTTATTGCGAGCAGATGGGACCCGTGCGCAAACTGACTATGACAAGGCTTGTATACTGAGTGATCAGTATACTGGGGTCTTTGCTCGGGAGACCTCTTTACCACAGGTTGAATTGGTTTCAAGAGTTCCAGAGGATTCTCGCTTAGCTGAATTTAGCACAACGGAGACTCAGCTCTTCGAGCTACTGCAAGGCATTAATCCCTCTAAAGCTTCCGGTCCTGATTCAATTCATCCGAACCTGTTGCATGAGCTGGCCACTGAGCTGAGTGGTCCGCTCACGTGCGTGTTTTTAATATCGCTGAACAGCTGCAGCCTACCTTCTGAATGGAAGGAGGCAATCATCTGTCCGATTTTTAAGGGCTCTACCCGCGAACTACCCGCCTGTCAGTTTGACAAGCGTAGTAGTCAAGTTGTTCGAGAAGCTGATAAGGGATTCAGTGGATAACCACCTGAATTGATTCAACCTTCTCAGTGTTGCACAACATGGATACCGCGAAGGATTTTCATATCAGATTTATTTACTTGTAGCTCGTGAAAGCTGGGCCGAAGCGGTAGACAGTGGCCACGCTGTAGCCGTGCTATTCGTAGATTTTTCGAAAGCTTTTGACACTGTTCCACATCTTCGGCTCTCACTAAAGTTGAGATCTTACGGGATATCTGGTCGCGCCCTTCAATGGGTGTCTGCCTTCCTTGAGGGGAGGGAACAGTGCGTACGGGTGGGGCGTAGCCTTTCGCTCAGGCAAGCTGTCCTTAGTGGCGTTCCGCAGGGCTCGGTATTGGGGCCATTGTTGTTCGCGATCTATGTAAATGACTTGCCGGGAGAGCTAGGGGTGTTATCATTAATGTTTGCTGACGACCTTAAGTTCTGGAATATTGTGGATATCCCGGGGTGTCCTGAGGCAATTCAGCGTGCCTTGGATAGGCTCTGGTAATGGGCTATCTTATGGTTGATGCCCATAAATAGGACGAAGTGCTCTGTTCTCCGAATCGGAGCTGCTAATCCTCCCACCCGATATGTTGTCAGCGGTGGTGAACTCCCTGTTGTCACTCAGCAGGTTGATTTAGGAGTCGTACACGCATCAGCACTTCATTCTGGAGACAACTGGAAGAAGGCTGCTTGTCGAAGGTTTCATATGATGTGGTTTATCCGCCGATCTTTCGGAATCTTAACGGCCAAGTTGTTTGTGAAGTTATTTTCGGCATTCGTCCGACCCCACCTGGAATATTGTATTCAGGCTTGTCCACCATGTCTTAACAGAGACAAAATGGACTTGGAGAGGTTGTTACGAGTGGGCACTCGGTTAGTGCAGGGTCTACGGGGACAGACGTATCTTGTAGTGTTCATAGCTTTTTCATTTTTTGCGCTTTTCTTATTTCCTTTTTCTATGCGTCTTGTACAGTTGTTTTAATTGCTCGTTTTTTCATATATACAATTCTTGACCTCGAACGGCGCGTTCTGCTTTTCTGCGGCGGCGTGTTGGGGACCAGGACTCTCACATCTGGCGGGAACAGGTTTGCGGGCCAAGACCAACCGGCACAGCCAGGAGTATAATGGTAGCGTAGGATAATGATATGTAGTTAGTTAAATTGTAAATGATATAAATTATCGATTGGCATCTGTATGAATGAAAGGAAGTCCTATAGCTTTTATACTACAGTAGTTTACTGTAACCTTGGTAGCGGGTGCCCGGGTTTTCTAACTGCATAAAAGGGTCTAAAGTGGACCTAGGTTATTGGATAGGTAAATAGTGCGTTCCGTTGATCATAAAAGAAGGGAAGTGTTTTTAAGGTACTATATGAAGAGTAATACACACAAAGTGAACAGGAAATGCGTATTATGCTTACCTCAACATGCTGCTATGTGATGTGGTTTTTGGGCGTAATTGATAGGTAGGATTGTTATCGCGCTCTGGAAAATAGGTGGATAAGAGTAGAAATTGCTGTAGGAATTAACTGTCTAATACAGGGTAACCATGTATGATAGATATAAGCCGGTTGACACCGTGATATGTGCATACATAATCACATAAGGGACGTGTAATGTAATGCTTAGTTAAAGCGAAACAAGGATGTGTAAGCGTCAGTTGCAGGTGGGAATGCCCCGGGGCACACTAAGTTCAATGATGTAAGGTGACTGATAGGCCGAAATGCGTGTTAGTCCCTATTATACATGTGGTGCCTTAATGCTCTTTACGGCGGAATGGGAAGCTATAGGGGGTATAAATTGTCGATGAAACATGCTATATATATATATATATATACTGATTTCAGGAGCATAAGTTGTATGTATTAGTAGGTAACATTTTCAACAATGTAAACGCATATATTTATATGTTAGTATATCCAATTACTTTCAGATAGCACTATGTTAAATGTATATACGCATTAATAACTATATGTGTATATACACAAATATGTATTTATCTGTTTATGGAAATGTGGTTAATAACGTTTTCATATATATATATATATATATATGTAATTGTATAGGGAAATATATATATATATGTATATATATATACACATATATATATGTATATATAATGGTATAGGGAAATGAAAACATCTGCTTGATTATAAATATGTGCGTCTCTATTTTCGCAAAATTATTTGGTTAAGAGATGTCATTGCTGATGCCTCAATGTATCTTTGGCTATATGGTTATGTGGGACTACGTTTGTATAATTAATAAGGTAGCACGGATAAGCGACATAAAGCTGTGTAACAATGAGATACATTATTATTGTTTGCATAAATTACGTAATGCAGCTTCCGGTAACTGGAGTTAACAGTGCCGAAGTGTACGTTATTTTCAACTCCGGGATCTAATTGTATTTTTCCATATGTGCTTTAAACATTAACTACATATGCGCTTGCCAGTGTTCATTGAGTTTAAGCATTACCGGTTCTTGTACATCTCAAAGTGACTGCGCTTATTACGCCTACATATGTTTCACAAGGCAACCTGAATATGGCCTACATGTGCACTTCTGTACGGGGTTCCAGGACTCAAGGTGGACGGCCTTTACTCGGACAACGTTTGTCTCATGACATGTACATCATTATAGGCACTGGGAATAAGCCGCTTATTGGCTGTGCAGGCCTTGAAGGTTTGTTTTTAGTAATGGTATATTGGTCGCATATCATTAGTGTCGTTATGGACATGGCAATGTTCCCATTTTTTGATATTAGTCTATAACTAAGCTCCTAATGGCCCGTCATCGGTTGTAAGTGAATAACGGCTGATGAATGAAATAAGCTGGACGCAGTACTCCCCAATGAATGTTTAGAACTCTGCCCTTGACAGGGGCATGATGTTTGCCACTAGGGAGTTTGCACGGCTTAGCGTCATATAGCTGCATGACCGAAGCCCAAAAAGTCTATGTATGTGTCACGGCGGTGACATCATAATAAGCGCGGTGTAGGACAGCAATATTGGCCCTGCTGACCTACATTAGCAGTACTTATGAAGTGGTTATGGCAGGGGTAGCATGCTTCATTATGGATAGTAGGGCAGCCACAGAGGTACGCTTAGGACTGTGCGTCAAAGCGAACGCAATGCATGGGCATTGCGAACGGTAACGCTAAAAGTTTTACGAGCTAAAATGGTCAATAAATGGTTTCTCTCATGGCTTTCAACTGCGTTGAATGGGTTATGCCGCCTAATAGTAAAAAAGGGAAATGGTAACAAAAAGGAGACACCAAAGGGACACTGACGTCTGTACCGATTCCGAATATCCCCGTTATCATGGGGAGCGTGCGAGGCGCTCTTGACCCATGACGCGGGAGCGCTGAGGAAAGCTTTATGGACATGTGTTCCGTGCACACTAACATGGAAGTAATATGCATTTAAGTAAGGCAGCGTTGACTTACTTCATCACATGTTACCGCTGTCCGTCACCTCCCGGTTGTGCTTTGAATGGTTTCTGTTAAAGAAGTTATAACGTGAAATGCCTGGAAATAAGGAAGTGGAGGATAGGTTTTAAAGATAGCATAAGGTTAGCATGCCTAGTTACCTATGAAGTCAAGATGACGGTGCATACGGAAGGTAGCACTATTGAATAAACAAGTGAAACAATGGTCAACGTTTTGGCTTGATATTATTACGCATCTTTTTGGGAAGTCGGCTTTCCACGTGGTGTGTTGTCCATGTATAGGACACTGAATGCGCTGGAATGCAGTTGTTTGCATGCAGACGGAAGGGCATTTCACATCAACGGTGGTAGGCTGTAAGCATAAGTAATGAGGTTAAGCAGCTTCCTTACCTTTTGTTGCGAGGTCGGCACCGAAGACATAATGCCTTGTACGCGTAGGTTGAAATGCCATAACGGACGTCAATGGGAATGACATTTTGTCTACTTGTGTAGTTTTCCGCTTATCCAGATGACGTAACTGTAAGTTACCAGTTAATACATCGGTTATCTCCTGTTCAATGTTTCCGGTGCTAAGGTGTGTTGTAATCACCAAGGAAGTGGGCAATGGGAGAGAAATGGTAACTGAAGAGGTGGTAAGAGGATCAAAGGTTCCATTGTACCGGGTGCGTTGTCTGAAAATAAAGTGAAACGTGAATTAATGAGTTTAACACGGTATACGAGGAGTACTGAGCGGCACTTTAATCAGCGGACGATTACGGGCCCATCCACTGCACCTACATGCCAGTGCTCCAACCGCTGCAAGGTGTCCGGTGTTTCTGGGATACCTACAGACGGGGGAACGCATGGCTATAGGACAGTGGGTGGCCCTGAAAAGGGCCTTTGGGTCGTTCACGCACAGACGGATGACGTGGGCGCGTTAGTTATCGGAAATGCAAGCGTAATGGGTAAGCTGAGTAACACTGCTGCAAGCGTGGGAGGTGGGCATGTTAACCATTACTGTGGAAGTACAAGGTGAGTGAAAAATCGCACTAACCTGTGATAATGCTGTTGCCGGGTACCGTAAGTGTTGCAGTAAGCCGAGGGAGGTGAACAGGACGGCGGCTTGGCAGAGGACGTTGGTGGTTTGGTACTTTGGCTGAAAGCGGAGCATATACATTTAATGCACTTGCCATTGCACATCGGAGGCTTCAGTTTGACTGCGAACGGTGGCTAAGGCTACTGCATGTGCTGAAACTGGGCAACATCACTAATTCTGTGGAGGCATAAGTGAGTGATACAAACGCACTTACTGGTTTCCGGGAGGCGGCCTGACGCAGCGTGTGACTGCGCGGGATGCTACACAGCACGGGGGCATGGCGGATGACGTTGGTGGTCTGTCACTTGGGCTAAAAGTAGAGCATATACATTTAATGCACTTGCCAACGCACATGGGAGGCTTCAGTTTGACTGCGAACGGTGGCTAAGGCTACTGCATGTGCTGAAACAGGGCAACAGCACTAATTCTGTGGAGGCATAAGTGAGTGATACAAACGCACTTACTGGTTTCCGGGAGGCGGCCTGACGCAGCGTGTGGCTGCGCGGGATGCTACACAGCACGGGGGCATGGCGGATGACGTTGGTGGTCTGTCACTTGGGCTAAAAGTAGAGCATATACATTTAATGCACTTGCCAACGCACATGGGAGGCTTCAGTTTGACTGCGAACGGTGGCTAAGGCTACTGCATGTGCTGAAACAGGGCAACATCACTAATTCTGTGGAGGCATAAGTGAGTGACACGAACGCACTTACTGGTTTCCGGGAGGCGGCCTGACGCAGCGTGTGCCTGCGCGGGATGCTACACAGCACAGGGGCATGGCGGAGGCTGAAATGGCGAGTTGCAACTATGAAAAGAAATCGTACGTAAAATGGAAAATTGGACCTATCAATGAAACAGCACTGTTGAACTTTGTTACATGACCGATGATGCTTAAGGAATGTGAAGAAATATATACTTCGTGGACCTCCCACTCCTCTTTCAACCGCACCCACCAAGCACAAGGAATGCACGTCGCGGGAGTACGTGTGCTGGCATGCGCAACAGGTGGACCAAACATCGGAGCCATGTGCGTGATATCATTGTATTACGTGGTTCACCCGCTGCGCCTGCACCGCAGGCGCGACGTGGAACACGCTGATGGCTCAGGCTTTGTTCCCACCGCACATGAGGTAAGCTACGATGGCGGCGATGATATCATTCAACGAGCCCCTTCAGCTCTGTCGACCTGAGGGGCCAGGTTTCACAACCATATGGGGAGACTAGAACGGACGGAAGGTAATTACACACGTTATACGTTGTGTCCAGGGAATGTTGCTTCCATGACTTCATCAATATCAAAGTTAAACAGCAAAGGTGACAGCGGCGATCCTTGTCTCCAACGGATGGTGATACCGAAGGGTGGGGAGAGTTTGGCATAAACCGTCACCCTGCCCGAACTATGTGCGTGGAGGATGACGGAGGCAAGCAATTTGGAGGCAATGTAATTCAGCGTCATCCGTATTTGTTTGCCGCATGCTGACGGCAAAGTGCATCCATTTGATCATCTCGGTTATCTTGGCAGCTGCATCAAAATTAGGATGGGCGGATGGAATATGGTTGCCGTCCTGTACGTTGCTGTTTAGACCGTGTCAACACCTTGCGGCAGGAGCCGGAGCGGTGGTGTTTTGTTCTACAGACTTTAATGGGATTTTTCAAGTTAAATATATCATCCAATCACCCATTAGTAGTGAAGTAGATCAATGTGTTCCTTCAGTTCTCCACTAAGGTTGCTGAAGCGAAACGCTGTGCTCATTTTCTCGTTGAATGCGTACAGCATAATAAATATGCGACGACATTTCGGATATACTTACGCCATGATAGGAGCTATCGCATTAGCAAGACCATTAGAGGACATGCAATAACCACCCTTAGGAAGCGGTCTCACCATCTAGCATTTCCAGTCGTTGAGGACAGATCCTTCAGAGAGTGATTTATTTTATAGGTTTGTCCCGTTTGGTATAATGATAATCGATAGGGACTTGAGTATTAGTGGGTGATGTCCGTCCGGGCTTTGAACCATCGAGGTTGACGAGTATCAGATACACTTCGACTGCATCACATTGAAGCCTGTCGAGCAAGATTGGCGCAACCTGTGCCGGTAATGGATCAGCTGCCGGTTTACTGAAAAATACGGTGAGGAAGTGCGTTTCCAAGGCGTCCGCGCGCTTCGCGCTTGAAATGTGCGTCTGTCTGTCCAAGCTGTCTAAGACCGGTAGGTCGCCCCCCCCATTTCTGTTGACGTTTCAAGTAGGCAAATTTTCTTTTGGTGCAGTTGTGGCCGAGGATGTTAACTCATCTTCGAACTGCTGGCGTTTCTTGATCTTTGCGGCGTTACATAAGTTTCGCTGTTTCTTGTACACCGTGTACTCTTCATCACAACCCGAGCTGATGTATCTATCCCAAAGTTTACGACACCGTCGCCCTAACTGTCTATATTCCGTATCAAGCCAATGCGGTTTGATTGGTCCGATTTTTGAATACTTCAACGGAACGAACCGAGTGCACAGGGAGTTAAGCTTTTCCTTCATTAATGACCAACAGGCCTCAAGTGACGCATCCTGTGGTAGTGTCCAAGCAGTCTGACTTGCGAGTTAAACGAGCACGTTTGAAATCCGTCTTCCAATAGTTGAATATCGGCCTCCGTTGGTTGTAATACGGTAGCGGCAGTTCTGTGCTTGCCACGATGGAGCAGTGGTCACTGTTCGCAAGAGGTTTGAGGATTCTGCTCTAGTTCAGCTTCTACTCGCAAGTCGTAAACATTAGGTCCAGACAAGATGCCGAGTGCGAGTACCCGCGTTGCTTAGATGACATGTTGCTTGCCCCGATTTCAATAGTCATTTTAGCGAATTGAGCCTAAACATTGCCATGACCGAGAAGAAGCCGAACATCTGACCAGAATATCTTAGGTAAATTTAAATCCCCCATCAGTAAGAACTGAGGGCGGCTCATGTGCTTCTGTATATGTGGTAGCCAATAGCAAAAACGACTTAACGGACTACGGTAAATAACACCTACTATTAGTTCTGCGCGCCTGAGGCGGATTGTGCACCAAAATTGCTTGCGTAAACTCTCCTCGCTCCGATAGGTTCTGGTAAGTTTGCCAGATAGTGACAATTTTATGTACAACAGAACACCACCGTGAGCCTTTGACTTTCGGTCGCATTGGAAACAAGAGTATCTTGACAACGCAACTTCTTGGGGTATGACGTCGGAGTTCAGCCAAGTCTCTGCAAGTCCTAAAACGTCCGGCCGCTCCGAGACAGCGAAGCGGCACAGTTCGTCACTGTCATTAAGCTGCACACGTTGGTGAATGCCACACGGAGGTTCTGGGAGGTACTGTGGGACCCGCCTGGAGGTTGAGCAACCGGTTGATACGGGTTCATACACCCTTCTTGATCACCCGAAAATTTACAATTTGTAAGTTACTCTCACCTTCCTCTGGATAGCGTTTGAACTCAATAACCGCAGTCTTCAAACAACCCCTGTCTTCGGGTTGCAAGTCTCAGCGGATGTGAACTCTCATGCCTTTCAATCTTGACAGACAAGACAGTATAAGCTGCGGCATATTGTGATTTGCAAAGGTGATTCTCAGCGGCTGACATGACTGGTTAGCTTTCTGGCCAAGTCGGATTACTTGTTTAATCGTCACACTGTCTTCACCCACCTCCAAGAGTCTATCGACGAGCCCCTGGTGGAACTCAACATCGTGATCATAACGTATCTTAGGGTTTTCATCTTTTGACTCTGATACCCGGAAGGCCATGAGATTATGACGCCTCAATAACGAGAAGATAAGCCGGGTGCATTTAATTCAATAACCCCGTTAGGGTCATTGATCCTAGGTTCGGACACTCAACACACATCAATACCCAGTGTGTCCAAGGTGCGTGCGAGTGCAGCCTTTTGACCTGTTTGTCTTAGAGTGCGAACATTGAATGTCGCCATGGAAATGGGATAGCGAGTCCTTATAAGGGACTTTTGACGATAGGCATCTGATGGGTGCTGTGGGATGATGGCCGCAGATGGCTCTACTCCAGTGGCACTTCGGTTGGTGTCAATTCAGCTGGGAATTATAGAAGGAAGAGTAGTAATGGGGGCCGGGATGGGCGTAAGAGAAAAAGGTGGGAAAGATTGAAGGGAGGCGCCAGCAGTAGCATGTTTTTGCTTATCTGCCCTGATGTACGCAGCAGGTAAGGCGACCCTTGGTAATCTGCGCGACGGCCGATGCGGGATGAAGTTTATGTTTTAAGAAAATGTCATGGTTGTATGTGGGCTGAAATACTGCCAGGGCGCCCAGACCTAGACAGGAGGATGATTAGGGTCCTCATCCAAAGCCTTTGGCTCAAAAGCCTGTCCGCAAGGCAGCGGGGAGGTGGCAATGATTTAGTTTTACAGGAGTAGACGCTGTCCCATTTCAAACCCTCAACCTGGAGGACCAGGAGACTGAGTTTGTCTGACCTCTCACCATTGACCAACCTAGTAGGAGTAGCTCTCAAGGTGCCCGGAGGCATCACCCAGTAAGCTCAATGAGTCAATGAGGTACGCAAACCGTCGCACCACGTTAAGGTCCAGTCTCGTTGGGATGGGCTATCTAATATCCCTACACCGAAACTGATTTGATCCACTGGCGTGTCGGCGATACGTGAGAATCTGACCGCGATCTGCTCTTCTCAACGGTCTCACTAGATCAAACGACTCGGAGATTATTAGCACCTAAGCATTAGTGTTTGATTCATTCACGGGTCGATTTGTTCAGTGCGTGTCGAAATAGTAGTTCTGTGTCCACTCAAAATGTCCGACCCGGTCTGTCTAAACTCGACTTATAACTGTAGTTCTCTTGTCGTTTTATCATATTAGACAACTTTAAGATTCCCATCTAAACATTGAGAACATGAGACCGAAGGCGGACAATTATTTTCAGCGATTCACCACCGCAAATTTACAATCATACTTCGGGTCCAACTTGACTACATTCGTCATCAATGTACGTTAGCTTAGGGTGAGAAACTCGCCTCTGCTTGTATGCCGCAAACAGAAGATATACTACAAATACTGCTACAAAAAGATTCAAAAAACGCAGTAATATAAGGTTAAATATCATATTAATTTGCTATTAAATCTTGATTGTGGGGAGGATACACCAACCGAGGACAACTTCGAAATGAGGGTTTTCATCTCTCTGGACCAAGTCATTGCTTAGCCTCCCCTCCTTTTCCATCCAGACTCCGGGCGTTCAAACAACGCATGTCGCAGGAGTCCGTGTCCTGGCGTGCGCAACACGTGGCCCAGCCATCGGAGGTTGGTGCGTGATATCATGGTGCTTAGTGGTTCACTCGTTCTTCCTGCACCAAATACGCTACACCGAACCCGCTCATTGCTCTCTCGGTATCCCCATGTGACATGCGCTAAGCTGCGAAGGCAGCGATGGTCGAACGTCTTTATGTCTGTCGATCTGATGAGCCAGGTTTCACAATTGCATAAGGGGTTCGAACGGACGGCTACATCGTAAACTGCCCTTCAAGGGCAGAGTGACGTCGCGTCGGCGCCACAGGTGGCAGAGATTGGCAAAAGCATTTCGAGCTTTTGCTGTACGGTCCGTGACCTCCTCTTTGATTCCACGGGCGCTAATATAGCTGCCTAGATACTTGAGTTCCTGAACGACTTCTAGCTAATCGCTCTGAGAGTCAGCGCAAGGGTAGTTCCCTGCCAATCTTGGAGGCATTTCGAGGGAACAAAACATAGCCCAAAAAGATTGACGGCCAGTGCTGCTTGGCACGTTTGGGAGCTGTCACAGATTAAGGCAATGTCGTCAACATACTCCAAGTCAAGAAGTTGCTTATCAGGAAGTAGCTCTACACTTTCTAGGCCGTGTCCAGCGTACGCGGTTTCCATGGCTTCGTCAATAGCGAAGTTGAAATGGAAGGTGACAGCGGACATCCTTGTCTCACACCACTGGAGATATTGAAGAGCGGCAACATTTTGCCATAAATCCCACTCTGCCTGAACTATGTGCATACAGTGCTCTGATAGTGTTTACGTATTTATCTGGCAAACCTTTCCTGAGCAGTTCCAAAGGGCACATCGATCAAACGATTCAAAGGCACCTTTGATGTCGAGAAACAGGACTATGGTGGGTCGCCAATAAATATGGTGATACTCCAACTATTGTCCTAATGTGAAGTTGTGGTCGATGCACCCTCCATTTCGACGAAATCCGGCTTGCTCCCTTCGAATCTGCCTTTCACGAGTGACAGTCAGTCTGTTGTGAACGACAGACGCAAGCAATTTAGTGGCAATTTAGATCAGGCTGATCCCACTATGATTGCTGCGTCCCGAACGGTAGCCTCCCTTGAAAATTGCGACTATAACGGAGCGGCTTTCAGTCTATTGGGGCAGTTTCATGCTCCCAAAATTTCACTAGTAACTCGTATAAATCATCTGCAATTACAGGTCCATCTAATTTATAGAGGGTTGGGGGGACTTCTATCAGATCTCACGTACAACTTCTGTGTGAGGGCAGATCCATGTGGATGGCCCAGGGAGTAGGGCGATCGATAGCTGGTGGAGAAGCCGACAGCTGACTGATTGAATCGCTTCTCAATGTGTTCGGCCCAACGCTCCAAGCAGTTGGACAAGATGTGGATCGGCTGTCCACTTTCGTCGCGTATGGTCTCATTAACACCGGGTCTCCTGCTGCCCATTTCCCGTAACAAACGGAGTAACAGTGGTTACCAACGGCAGCGGCTGTTTCCATTTCTGATGCACGAAAAGACCACCAGAATTCGCGGTCTCTCTTTAGTCTTGCACGCAGTTTTGCCCTGAGATTTTGTCGAGTATCATTATGTTCGCTTCCAGCCGGAATACGTCTGCGATCATCCGTAAGTTCCGGAGACTGTGTAGAGACCCAATGTCCAGGTTGGCAATTTGATTTACCACATGAAGACGTATGGCTAATATGCGACCTGTGCTCTTCGGCGGTGTTCACTGGGCGCTTACTCAGCCCGGATGCCAGCGTACTTTGATAGGCATTCAGAACACCTGGCTTCGCCAGTTGGGTTGTATCTGTGCGCTCACAGCAACATTGCGGACGTCCGCTGAAACCCACCCGAATGTCGGCGCGCACAAGAACGTGATCGGAGTCTGCGCTCGTGCTCCAACTCAAGCGACAGTTTTGGACACAGTCTCTCCAATGGTAACTGATCGCGAAGTGATTGATTTGTGTGCGAGGTTGGTGGGCCCCAAGCCACTGTTTCGCGAGTGCTGTGTCGAAAATTAGTGCTCGCGAGAAAGAGACGAGCATCTTCACATAAGTGCAGCAACCGCTCGCCGTTATTATTACGAGTCTACACCTTATTGGCCACCTAGATGAAGCTCATCAGAGGACAGTTTTCCGACTTGGGCGTTCAGATCACCAGCAAGCACCACGGTAAACGTACTTTTTCTGTAGCGGAGAAGCGTGTTCAATTGACTGGATCAGTTCAAACACATCGATCACTTGTGGGTCAGAACCATGGATCAACAAACCACTCACATTACTTTGTCACGGCATTGCTGCTAACCTCAGCGTCTCTCGTTTTCCTTAGTCAAGGTAGCTGTCGAATCTGGCTTAGTCTCTTTTGTGAACATGATGGTGGTTGAAGCAACCAAATACAAGTCGCCTCAGCTGTCGCAAGTGTACGGGGACACAGGCTTTTCCAGCGGACCGAAGAGACACTGTACGTTATTCGAAACAGTAATTGGGTCCACTTGCTGCCAGATATCAACGATAAATGCCAAAACGGAGCCATTGATAATCTCGCTGCTGTCTTGACGCAGCGAGCATGAGCCAGGCTCATCTACACACGGGGATCTGTGTCACGTCTTTCGACTGAAATGCTTCGCACAGCAAGAACACTCGAGCTAATAAATACTCATGGAAATGGTCGTCAACGGCGAGGAGGTCCTTGTTTGGTATGCGAAGAATGATCCCGTTGAACATGTGCACTTTAACTGATATGCTGAATGTAGCTAATTTTGCAATGCGCTCGTCAGCCGCGTGTCATTCGAAAGACAGCCTTATGAATACCACTTTTTTCGCCACCCTTAAAACTGGCACTGGATTGGGTTTTTCTTGAAAGCTCTTCGAAGTAAATCTATCATGCTACTAGCTGCGTAGCATAGGGGGCGGGGCTGGGCGGTCTGCCTCAGGCGGCATTTTTTTCATACCAAGTGTAAGTTCCGCAAAATTACTTACGTGGCTGCAGTTGCAAAATGAAGGGTGAATTACTGAAACCGAAGATGAAATTAGTACTGCAAACGTTTGGCAGCTGGGCAACATAAATCGTTATTGTCACTATGGATGCAGCAGGAAATGCTTATAATGTTGATGCAGAAGATGCACGCAAAGTTTCTCGAATTGGAAATGCAACCACACCTTCGTACTATATTATGAGTATCTGTCATTGGCCTGTTCAGATTGGCCATGAAATGTGCACTATGCTTGTCCGGTTCGAATCTGCTGTCATGCAGTATCTAGATCATGAATTCCTTGAGTGGTGCTACCTGGAATTAATACAAATGCTGAGGCTAGGAATCTGATAAGGTATTGGTTTTTTCGGAATTTGCGAAATGGTGTGCGAAAATTTCGGACACAGTTGGTGTCGTCTCCTTCGAAATAGGCCGTATTTTGTTCCAGTTGCTGGATGATTTCAACGGGATAGTCTAGTTTTTCGATTGGTGGACGCTAAATCCAAAAGCATGTGGACACGAAGCTAGCAAATCGTGTGCCTAGTCATTCCTCAACAACGAGGAGCCAACGATCCGGCTAATTAAAGGAAATGCAATTGACAAAATGCAGCAATTACTTGTAGAAAAGGAAGCAAAGCAGCGGCGTGAAATTCCAGACAGACTGCCAGATATCGTCAGGTTTCTCGTAAGGTAAAACATGGCATTGCTTGGTCACCAAGGATCATCCATTGTGATAAATGGATAGCTGGAAAATAGAGGGGATTTTTTGGAATTGGTACATAGGTTGGTCATATTTGACCGTGTTCTTCTTCGGGAACATTTGGTGACACTTCAGCTAGGAAAGCAAACCAACAATTCTCATTTGTCTCCAAAAGTACAAAATGAATTTGTATACCTTTTAGAACAGAAGGTGAGGGAGAAAATCATAGGTCATTTCAGGGAAAACTTTGATAGCACTCCTGATGTTTTCCACAAGAATCAGATGAGTGGGATGTTGTGTTACTGAAAATGGGTGAAAATGACACGGAGACTGAGACTGTATTTAAGAGCAAGTAGAAAGGTTTCTGTGCAACTCTATCGAATTATGAAAAAGCAAAAACATTTAGTTGTGAATCGTCAGTGGTTGTGTTTGCTCAGTTAATCGTTTATCCTTGTTCGGTTAGGAATTCTTATTGGTGTCATTATTTTCGAATATAGGATGTATCTTTTCCATTGTATGTGCACTGTTTCCCAAAAGCACAGGCTTCCGAAATACCGCTCGATACACGATTTAAAACACTTCACAGAGTCGGCCTCTATTAATCCTTCTGGTAGTGTATTCCATAAGTTTACGATTCTTCGTTCTATACAAAGCTTATGTGATACCTTGTTCATGCAGGGGACCCTGAGTTTATAACAGTGTCCTCAGATGTTATAGGGTTCCCGCAGGTGAAATATTGGTCGCAGTTTCAAGGCCGCAGTTCAAGGGTAATACTCGATGGGTCATAATAAGGTCAGTTTTTACTCGGCGGTAGGGTAGTGTGTAGAGTCCGAGCCTTTCACAACGTTTTTCACACGCAAGCTTTCATACACTCGGTATCCTTGTAGTTGCGATATGCTGCATTTTCCCCAGTTTTTCAGTTTCCCACTGGGTTATCGGATGGTAAGTTGGGGCACCGTATTCAAGGATTGGTCTAATGAGTGAGGTGAATAGACAAGGGACGGTTTCTTCGGACCATGTGGAGAAACTGCGTCTTAATGCCCAGAGCATATGAAGTCCCGCACTATACACTTTCTCTGTGTTTTCTAGTGATCTAATATCATGTCGAGAGAGAACTCCTAAATCTCTGACATGTGTAAGGGTGGAGCAACCTGCCGTCCAATGTGTATGATCGAGTGGCTAGACCTCTGGTGATACTGATGAACTCAGACCTGCTTGCGTTAATAGGGAGTTGCATTTCAGTTGACCACGTTGACAGTCGCTCTAAGTCATGCTGGAGGCGAGCGCAGTTTTCCTGGTTCTCAATAATCCTCCAGATTTTCAAATCACCTGCAAACAAGGCATATGAGCTGCTGCGGAAGATTGTTGATATGAATAAGAAATAATACTGGCCCAAGTACAGTTCCTTGAGGCACGCCACTGGTCGATGGGAACCAGTATGTCAGGTAGTCATTGACATGAACTCTAAACTTTCGTCCCACAATAAACTCGTGTAACCACTGAAGTAGTGTGCCACCGATTCCGTATCTCCTCAGTTTACGAAGGAGTACCTCGTGGTTCACTTTGTCAAACACCTTACTAAAGTCGATGTACACCACGTCAACATCCTTCTGTTCATTGAGAGCTATACCCACTGGTGGTTTGCGTACATCAAGCTGTTGATGCCGGATCGCTCTTTCGTAAAGCCGTGTTGCGCTGTCGTCAAGACGTCCATCGATTCGAAGAACGACAGCGGACATTTTTTCACAACCTTCCCGAGAACTTTGGATAATATCGAGGTCAGTTCTCTATTTTATTCGGATCACCACCCTTAGGAAGCGGTCTCACCATCTAGCATTTCCAGTCGTTGAGGACAGATCCTTCAGAGAGTGATTTATTTTATAGGTTTGTCCCGTTTGGTATAATGATAATCGATAGGGACTTGAGTATTAGTGGGTGATGTCCGTCCGGGCTTTGAACCATCGAGGTTGACGAGTATCAGATACACTTCGACTGCATCACATTGAAGCCTGTCGAGCAAGATTGGCGCAACCTGTGCCGGTAATGGATCAGCTGCCGGTTTACTGAAAAATACGGTGAGGAAGTGCGTTTCCAAGGCGTCCGCGCGCTTCGCGCTTGAAATGTGCGTCTGTCTGTCCAAGCTGTCTAAGACCGGTAGGTCGCCCCCCCCCATTTCTGTTGACGTTTCAAGTAGGCAAATTTTCTTTTGGTGCAGTTGTGGCCGAGGATGTTAACTCATCTTCGAACTGCTGGCGTTTCTTGATCTTTGCGGCGTTACATAAGTTTCGCTGTTTCTTGTACACCGTGTACTCTTCATCACAACCCGAGCTGATGTATCTATCCCAAAGTTTACGACACCGTCGCCCTAACTGTCTATATTCCGTATCAAGCCAATGCGGTTTGATTGGTCCGATTTTTGAATACTTCAACGGAACGAACCGAGTGCACAGGGAGTTAAGCTTTTCCTTCATTAATGACCAACAGGCCTCAAGTGACGCATCCTGTGGTAGTGTCCAAGCAGTCTGACTTGCGAGTTAAACGAGCACGTTTGAAATCCGTCTTCCAATAGTTGAATATCGGCCTCCGTTGGTTGTAATACGGTAGCGGCAGTTCTGTGCTTGCCACGATGGGTCAGTGGTCACTGTTCGCAAGAGGTTTGAGGATTCTGCTCTAGTTCAGCTTCTACTCGCAAGTCGTAAACATTAGGTCCAGACAAGATGCCGAGTGCGAGTACCCGCGTTGCTTAGATGACATGTTGCTTGCCCCGATTTCAATAGTCATTTTAGCGAATTGAGCCTAAACATTGCCATGACCGAGAAGAAGCCGAACATCTGACCAGAATATCTTAGGTAAATTTAAATCCCCCATCAGTAAGAACTGAGGGCGGCTCATGTGCTTCTGTATATGTGGTAGCCAATAGCAAAAACGACTTAACGGGCTACGGTAAATAACACCTACTATTAGTTCTGCGCGCCTGAGGCAGATAGTGCACCACAATTGCTTGCGTAAGTTATCCTCGCTACGATAGCTGCTGGTAAGTTTGCCAGACAGTGACAATTTTATGTACAACAGAACATCACCATGGGCCTTTGATTTTCGGTCGCATCGGAAACAAGAGTATCCTGACAACGCAACTTCTTGGGGTATGACGTCGGAGTTCAGCCAAGTCTCTGCAAGTCCTAAAACGTCCGGCCGCTCCGAGACAGCGAAGCGGCACAGTTCGTCACTGTCATTAAGCTGCACACGTTGGTGAATGCCACACGGAGGTTCTGGGAGGTACTGTGGGACCCGCCTGGAGGTTGAGCAACCGGTTGATACGGGTTCATACACCCTTCTTGATCACCCGAAAATTTACAATTTGTAAGTTACTCTCACCTTCCTCTGGATAGCGTTTGAACTCAATAACCGCAGTCTTCAAACAACCCCTGTCTTCGGGTTGCAAGTCTCAGCGGATGTGAACTCTCATGCCTTTCAATCTTGACAGACAAGACAGTATAAGCTGCGGCATATTGTGATTTGCAAAGGTGATTCTCAGCGGCTGACATGACTGGTTAGCTTTCTGGCCAAGTCGGATTACTTGTTTAATCGTCACACTGTCTTCACCCACCTCCAAGAGTCTATCGACGAGCCCCTGGTGGAACTCAACATCGTGATCATAACGTATCTTAGGGTTTTCATCTTTTGACTCTGATACCCGGAAGGCCATGAGATTATGACGCCTCAATAACGAGAAGATAAGCCGGGTGCATTTAATTCAATAACCCCGTTAGGGTCATTGATCCTAGTTTCGGACACTCAACACACATCAATACCCAGTGTGTCCAAGGTGCGTGCGAGTGCAGCCTTTTGACCTGTTTGTCTTAGAGTGCGAACATTGAATGTCGCCATGGAAATGGGATAGCGAGGCCTTATAAGGGACTTTTGACGATAGGCATCTGATGGGTGCTGTGGGATGATGGCCGCAGATGGCTCTACTCCAGTGGCACTTCGGTTGGTATCAGTTCAGCTGGGAATTATAGAAGGAAGAGTAGTAATGGGGGCCGGGATGGGCGTAAGAGAAAAAGGTGGGAAAGATTGAAGGGAGGCGCCAGCAGTAGCATGTTTTTGCTTATCTGCCCTGATGTACGCAGCAGGTAAGGCGACCCTTGGTAATCTGCGCGACGGCCGATGCGGGATGAAGTTTATGTTTTAAGAAAATGTCATGGTTGTATGTGGGCTGAAATACTGCCAGGGCGCCCAGACCTAGACAGGAGGATGATTAGGGTCCTCATCCAAAGCCTTTGGCTCAAAAGCCTGTCCGCAAGGCAGCGGGGAGGTGGCAATGATTTAGTTTTACAGGAGTAGACGCTGTCCCATTTCAAACCCTCAACCTGGAGGACCAGGAGACTGAGTTTGTCTGACCTCTCACCATTGACCAACCTAGTAGGAGTAGCTCTCAAGGTGCCCGGAGGCATCACCCAGTAAGCTCAATGAGTCAATGAGGTACGCAAACCGTCGCACCACGTTAAGGTCCAGTCTCGTTGGGATGGGCTATCTAATATCCCTACACCGAAACTGATTTGATCCACTGGCGTGTCGGCGATACGTGAGAATCTGACCGCGATCTGCTCTTCTCAACGGTCTCACTAGATCAAACGACTTGGAGATTATTAGCACCTAAGCATTAGTGTTTGATTCATTCACGGGTCGATTTGTTCAGTGCGTGTCGAAATAGTAGTTCTGTGTCCACTCAAAATGTCCGACCCGGTCTGTCTAAACTCGACTTATAACTGTAGTTCTCTTGTCGTTTTATCATATTAGACAACTTTAAGATTCCCATCTAAACACTGAGAACATGAGACCGAAGGCGGACAATTATTTTCAGCGATTCACCACCGCAAATTTACAATCATACTTCGGGTCCAACTTGACTACATTCGTCATCAATGTACGTTAGCTTAGGGTGAGAAACTCGCCTCTGCTTGTATGCCGCAAACAGAAGATATACTACAAATACTGCTACAAAAAGATTCAAAAAACGCAGTAATATAAGGTTAAATATCATATTAATTTGCTATTAAATCTTGATTGTGGGGAGGATACACCAACCGAGGACAACTTCGAAATGAGGGTTTTCATCTCTCTGGACCAAGTCATTGCTTAGCCTCCCCTCCTTTTCCATCCAGACTCCGGGCGTTCAAACAACGCATGTCGCAGGAGTCCGTGTCCTGGCGTGCGCAACACGTGGCCCAGCCATCGGAGGTTGGTGCGTGATATCATGGTGCTTAGTGGTTCACTCGTTCTTCCTGCACCAAATACGCTACACCGAACCCGCTCATTGCTCTCTCGGTATCCCCATGTGACATGCGCTAAGCTGCGAAGGCAGCGATGGTCGAACGTCTTTATGTCTGTCGATCTGATGAGCCAGGTTTCACAATTGCATAAGGGGTTCGAACGGACGGCTACATCGTAAACTGCCCTTCAAGGGCAGAGTGACGTCGCGTCGGCGCCACAGGTGGCAGAGATTGGCAAAAGCATTTCGAGCTTTTGCTGTACGGTCCGTGACCTCCTCTTTGATTCCACGGGCGCTAATATAGCTGCCTAGATACTTGAGTTCCTGAGCGACTTCTAGCTAATCGCTCTGAGAGTCAGCGCAAGGGTAGTTCCCTGCCAATCTTGGAGGCATTTCGAGGGAACAAAACATAGCCCAAAAAGATTGACGGCCAGTGCTGCTTGGCACGTTTGGGAGCTGTCACAGATTAAGGCAATGTCGTCAACATACTCCAAGTCAAGAAGTTGCTTATCAGGAAGTAGCTCTACACTTTCTAGGCCGTGTCCAGCGTACGCGGTTTCCATGGCTTCGTCAATAGCGAAGTTGAAATGGAAGGTGACAGCGGACATCCTTGTCTCACACCACTGGAGATATTGAAGAGCGGCAACATTTTGCCATAAATCCCACTCTGCCTGAACTATGTGCATACAGTGCTCTGATAGTGTTTACGTATTTATCTGGCAAACCTTTCCTGAGCAGTTCCAAAGGGCACATCGATCAAACGATTCAAAGGCACCTTTGATGTCGAGAAACAGGACTATGGTGGGTCGCCAATAAATATGGTGATACTCCAACTATTGTCCTAATGTGAAGTTGTGGTCGATGCACCCTCCATTTCGACGAAATCCGGCTTGCTCCCTTCGAATCTGCCTTTCACGAGTGACAGTCAGTCTGTTGTGAACGACAGACGCAAGCAATTTAGTGGCAATTTAGATCAGGCTGATCCCACTATGATTGCTGCGTCCCGAACGGTAGCCTCCCTTGAAAATTGCGACTATAACGGAGCGGCTTTCAGTCTATTGGGGCAGTTTCATGCTCCCAAAATTTCACTAGTAACTCGTATAAATCATCTGCAATTACAGGTCCATCTAATTTATAGAGGGTTGGGGGGACTTCTATCAGATCTCACGTACAACTTCTGTGTGAGGGCAGATCCATGTGGATGGCCCAGGGAGTAGGGCGATCGATAGCTGGTGGAGAAGCCGACAGCTGACTGATTGAATCGCTTCTCAATGTGTTCGGCCCAACGCTCCAAGCAGTTGGACAAGATGTGGATCGGCTGTCCACTTTCGTCGCGTATGGTCTCATTAACACCGGGTCTCCTGCTGCCCATTTCCCGTAACAAACGGAGTAACAGTGGTTACCAACGGCAGCGGCTGTTTCCATTTCTGATGCACGAAAAGACCACCAGAATTCGCGGTCTCTCTTTAGTCTTGCACGCAGTTTTGCCCTGAGATTTTGTCGAGTATCATTATGTTCGCTTCCAGCCGGAATACGTCTGCGATCATCCGTAAGTTCCGGAGACTGTGTAGAGACCCAATGTCCAGGTTGGCAATTTGATTTACCACATGAAGACGTATGGCTAATATGCGACCTGTGCTCTTCGGCGGTGTTCACTGGGCGCTTACTCAGCCCGGATGCCAGCGTACTTTGATAGGCATTCAGAACACCTGGCTTCGCCAGTTGGGTTGTATCTGTGCGCTCACAGCAACATTGCGGACGTCCGCTGAAACCCACCCGAATGTCGGCGCGCACAAGAACGTGATCGGAGTCTGCGCTCGTGCTCCAACTCAAGCGACAGTTTTGGACACAGTCTCTCCAATGGTAACTGATCGCGAAGTGATTGATTTGTGTGCGAGGTTGGTGGGCCCCAAGCCACTGTTTCGCGAGTGCTGTGTCGAAAATTAGTGCTCGCGAGAAAGAGACGAGCATCTTCACATAAGTGCAGCAACCGCTCGCCGTTATTATTACGAGTCTACACCTTATTGGCCACCTAGATGAAGCTCATCAGAGGACAGTTTTCCGACTTGGGCGTTCAGATCACCAGCAAGCACCACGGTAAACGTACTTTTTCTGTAGCGGAGAAGCGTGTTCAATTGACTGGATCAGTTCAAACACATCGATCACTTGTGGGTCAGAACCATGGATCAACAAACCACTCACATTACTTTGTCACGGCATTGCTGCTAACCTCAGCGTCTCTCGTTTTCCTTAGTCAAGGTAGCTGTCGAATCTGGCTTAGTCTCTTTTGTGAACATGATGGTGGTTGAAGCAACCAAATACAAGTCGCCTCAGCTGTCGCAAGTGTACGGGGACACAGGCTTTTCCAGCGGACCGAAGAGACACTGTACGTTATTCGAAAACAGTAATTGGGTCCACTTGCTGCCAGATATCAACGATAAATGCCAAAACGGAGCCATTGATAATCTTGCTGCTGTCTTGACGCAGCGGGCATGAGCCAGGCTCATCTACACACGGGGATCTGTGTCACGTCTTTCGACTGAAATGCTTCGCACAGCAAGAACACTCGAGCTAATAAATACTCATGGAAATGGTCGTCAACGGCGAGGAGGTCCTTGTTTGGTATGCGAAGAATGATCCCGTTGAACATGTGCACTTTAACTGATATGCTGAATGTAGCTAATTTTGCAATGCGCTCGTCAGCCGCGTGTCATTCGAAAGACAGCCTTATGAATACCCACTTTTTTCGCCACCCTTAAAACTGGCACTGGATTGGGGTTTTTCTTGAAAGCTCTTCGAAGTAAATCTATCATGCTACTAGCTGCGTAGCATAGGGGGCGGGGCTGGGCGGTCTGCCTCAGGCGGCATTTTTTTCATACCAAGTGTAAGTTCCGCAAAATTACTTACGTGGCTGCAGTTGCAAAATGAAGGGTGAATTACTGAAACCGAAGATGAAATTAGTACTGCAAACGTTTGGCAGCTGGGCAACATAAATCGTTATTGTCACTATGGATGCAGCAGGAAATGCTTATAATGTTGATGCAGAAGATGCACGCAAAGTTTCTCGAATTGGAAATGCAACCACACCTTCGTACTATATTATGAGTATCTGTCATTGGCCTGTTCAGATTGGCCATGAAATGTGCACTATGCTTGTCCGGTTCGAATCTGCTGTCATGCAGTATCTAGATCATGAATTCCTTGAGTGGTGCTACCTGGAATTAATACAAATGCTGAGGCTAGGAATCTGATAAGGTATTTGGAAGCGAGTTCCAGCATTCGATAATTCTACGCGATAACCGAGTTTCCGCCCTGATCCGGTCAGAACGCGGCATGTGTAGCTTCATGGGATGACCGCGAAGACAAGGCAACCTAGCCGGGCTAAATAGCCAACTCAAGTCCGGTCCAACCTTCCATGTTAAAATGCGGTAAGTAAGGATTAGGTCTCCTCGAAGCCGTCGGTAGTGCATTGAATACATACCCAAGCTAAGTAGACGTTCGGGGTACGATTGTCCCCGTAACCCCTCGACAAATTTAGTGCCTACTCTCAAAACCCTCTCAAGCTCCATTTTGTCCCGAACAAAGCAGGGCGGGCAAGCCTGGACGCAGTATTCCAGATGGGGCCGGACGAAAGCTGAGAACAGCTTCACTGCAATGAGTTATCAAGAATGTTTCATCGAACTTCATCTTGAACTACTTTGGATTCGACGACTGAAGCACAACCTTTTGCTGAGTTTTAACAAGCCACACGAAATGACTTATTCCAACCTGCCTACGTTCCACTTACAACATTGCTAAACTCGAGCGTTTCGCAACAAAGATTTTACATTGAATGTACCAAAGACTAGAACGATCCTCTGCTCTAATTTGTTCCTGGTCAGGTATAGCTACCTGGGGAAAAAACTACCATTAACACTCAGGTCATGTGACCATATGGCAACATTTAGAAGCAGATTCGCCAATTGCCTTAATCTAACTACTATAACCACTATATTCATGTGGGAAAAATCCCTTGTTGAGCCATTCCAAGTGGGGTCCGAACACATATAAACACTAATGTTTTCTTAACTAGGCTTTGGCCTCAACCATCCCGCAGAATGTTAATACATGAAACGCATATCTCAATACTCCACCTATGCATCTCACCCATGCAAGAGCATTGATGCTTCTGTACACATTGATCTGTGTCGCAATAGACAGTTTCTCTCATCAAGAGAAATATACGTATTATTATTCTTGTAACTATGTGAACGGCAAGCGCCAAGCATTGAGGAAGCTGGACTGATTACAACCCCCTTTTGTTGTTAGTACTTCTTCTGTCATGAGCAAACCAACACCACGGCCCTAGTCGAAACAAAAAGCATTGTAAACACTGGGCACTACTATTCGCAAGACTGTAATTTCTGTTCTAACCAAACTCTGTGATCCACTGGTCCCAGAAAACGGTTTTCGATCACATCATCCAGATCTAATATGGTGAAGCTTATAGGCACAATAACAGACCTACGACAATAATGATGCAGATTAAACGCTGTACTTAAAAGGAGTTTTATGCAAATTATCTGTTTGCATATATAAAACAAACTTCTGAGTTAGTTTATAGCCCACTTAAAACCCCCCGGGATGGAAGATGTAGCCTTTCTAATCATCACCAACTAGTCATACAACCAGGTTGCCGTAATTAAGCACTGGCAACTAGTAGGTCTTACTGACTCACAACATCACTCTCCATGACCAGTATTGCACCCTTTGGGTAAATATAGCAAAATTATTAGTCGAAGCCGGGTATTATGCAGATCCGGCTGATGCATCTGTCTCAACGTTCCTGAACAAATAGAGTCCATTTCCATGAGCAGCAATCACTCTTCGGGACTGTTTTCTGTAGAAAATCGTTACCCAAAGAAGGGCTTTGTTATCCAGCATTTACACATTAGTGAGAGGGTTATTGTAGGTTATGGTTACACGGTCGAGTAGAAAAGTACTGTGTGCAAGGTTCCTCATGAAAGACTCCTTTATAAACTACGATTAATCGGTGTTTCTGGGAACGTTCTCTCTTGGATCGCTGATTTCTTGGATAACCGGAAAATGCGAGTCGACGTGAACGAGACTTACTCCGCTCCCGTGCTCATGACTAGCGGTGTCCCACAGGGATCGGTCCTGGGCCCAGAACTTTTCAAGATTTTCATCAATGACCTTCCGGTGGAACTTCAGTTGGATTGCTTGATTTACGCTGATGACTTGAAATTGTGGATGGAGGTATCCTGTCTTGATGAGGCGGACCGATTACAGGCTACACTTGACACGTTACATGAGTGGTCAGTCAAATGGCGATTGCCCGTAAATCGCGATAAGTGCTCGGTCCTTCCCATCGGTGCTTCTGAGCCTTTCGGGACGTATCACATCGGTGGGACGTTGCTCAGAACCTCAATCCTAGAAAAAGACCTCGGCGTGTTGGTGTCATCTGATCTACGGACTACACAGGACACGTTACGAAGGGTTGCTGCTGCCAACAGGATGTCCCACGCTATACGACGAGCCTTCTCGCGTTTGACTCCGGATATCTTCCGACTATTGTTTACTTCCCATGTCCGCCCCATTCTCGAATACGGATTACCTGCCCTCTTCCCTCTCACCAAGTTTGAATGTGACCTAATTGAAAAGGTGCAACGGCGTGCATCGAAACACATCTTGGAGTTACGGGACTTGCCTTATCCTCGAAGACTTCAGTGGATGAATCTGTTCACCCTGGATTATCGCCGACGTCGCGGTGACCTGATTTTCACCAGGCGTATCCTGAGAGGAGAGATGGGGACGGAGCTGCAGGCGTGCTTTCAACCCAATCCAAACAGTTCAACTCGAGGCCACAACTGGAAACTGTTTAAACCCAGAAGACTTCGGATTCATCCTGCTCTCGCTCTATCAACTCGCGTAGTCAACGATTGGAATAACTTGCCGAAGTATGTGGTCGAGGCCCAGACGGAGGAATGTTTCAAGCGAATGTTAGACTCTTATCTTTTGAGTACGATGGGTCCTTGCAGTTTCCAGTGTAGCTGTCAAGGTCCCTTGTGGATTACCGCATAACATCGAATCGCGGCCTCCACACAATGATTGGGAAGCGATGGAGCTGACAAAGGATTTCTCCTTCTGCTCTCTACAATCCTATGAACCTATGAACCTATGAACCAACCCCGGTTTCTAGACAGATTGAGATACGGTGTAGGCGCTAATATTCCTTCCACCACTGACAACTGCTATTTATGGAATCGCAACCTCGACCTAAGATTGACGTTAAGAGAAACGGCAAATAATTGACTCAACGGAAAAGGTTCCACCAAGTTCAGTCAATTCAATTTAAGGATATTATGGGAGTAAAAGAAAATCATTCACCTGTGTTGATATCTGATTTTCTTTGGAACAGCACTTGGGTCGGGAAACTGCTGTGGATGGTCGCGAAGGCAAACGATTCATCCCGCGTTCGTGGACTAATTTGACAGTAGGTGAGAAGATGTTGCCAAGAGATGTCTTTCGCATAAGAGAGGCTTTTTGATATTGCTTTATGCGCTTTATGTTCTCTCGAATGTAATTTTTACCGGTGTAACCTGAATAAGATGAAAAACGTTTCCAGTGTAATCAATTTTAAAACAGGTGCATAAGTTGGTTGGAGGACTCAGAAACAATTTCTGCGAAGCGGTGTTTGGGCGTGATTGATTTCTTCTTAACTGGACAGTAAATTTATTAATTTGCTCTTAATACCGTGTTTCAGTTAGGATGAAAAAGGTGTCATCAGTACATCAATCCTTTGCGCTAGTACCCGATGTGATGTGACCACAGAAGAGTGCACACGGACCGAGATACCGCAGAAGGCACAAGAAACCTTGGCGACTCGAACCGGGCGAATATTGCATCCAGGGTTATGACAGGCTGCTAACCCTCTAATGCTCTCAATGTTAGTAACTGTGTGCGGCAAGTGGACGCATACATTTCCGTTTCTTTTTAACTACATAACTGATGATATCGTGAAGACGCTATTCCCCGATGAGCTCTTCGGCAAAAAGGTTAGCATGATAGCACCATACGATTTATATCCGGACAAATTTCGTTGCATATTTTCAAGTGCGTACTGCAGATTGCGTATGAATACACATATATAGCATTATGAACGTCTGGTATGATTTGGACAGCAGATTCACCAAAGGGCATGCACCTACAGACACGCATAGACAAACACTCAGATCAATTGTTCGTCTGTCAGTTGGCCTGCTATCATGGCATAGAGTGTAACGAACGCGTCCTTTCGCAGCCATAGTGTGGGTCCTAGTTGTCTGATAGTTACCGCTTCTGCATATCGTGAAACGTGGTGCAGATTTGATCACCCAGAACCTGCTTGCGTAGTGCACATTGTGTGTTTGTCCGTGATCAGTGACGAACGAGGCTGACAACTCGCGTTAGCACTTGGGGTGATGGATGAGGTGTGCGAAATGTGTTTTCCCACCCACTTCTGCATATGGTCCACTATTCGCTCCTGCAGATGACGATCTCTCATACCCACGTACTCGGTCTTGCAAGGTTCCCAAAACCAATATTGATCTACCCATGTCGTTGAAACAGTTGACAAGGTTAGCAGGCTATCTTTTCATACCTTCAAACTTAGAATGCTTTCCGTACCTCGTGATTCGATCTTTAAACTTGCGACTGCACGCATTCGGCCCCACTGACTCTACTGTTCTCCAGTAATTTTGCCTGACCTACTATGAACATAATCACATATTGTTCCCACGTTTGTTACAACTTAATTGCAGGTACCTAGACTGTCTAGAGTTGCACTTGGTGACTCTATTGTCAGCAAGCATGTAGACACTTGTACTAGCTTTTCTTTCGAATTTCTAAACTACCCTTTTCATACACTTCATGCAGCTCGGTCGAAAGGTGAGCATAGAGAATGTGAAGAAACGACGTGAACTGAAAGGGTATAGAAAACCATGTTTCTCAGCTAATGGCTCAACTTAGCCCATAAAATAGCCTATTAGTACTTTCTGGATTACTCCGAAGTTATTAATAAACATTTCAGTTGTTCCTCCTTGCACCTTATCATATGACCAGAACGTTATACTAGGCAGTATCGGTTCACGACTTTAACTTTCCAAAATCAATGTTGAATGGAATTCCCCGGTACGCCACAATGTAATTGCTTCTGGGATCATGCTTGTAATAAACCAAAGATGGTTGGTTGACGGTTACAAGCGTCACGCCACTCCATCCACCGGTTCACTGATCAACATCAGGAGGAGAGTGTCCGTATTAGCAGACTGTTCAAGAATGCCCACCTTTTCGTTTTTACCAGGCGTCACGAGGGACCAGAATTCGGTGGTCCAGAGGAATACTTTGCATTTTTGCTGTGCAATCAGACGAACTCAATGACTACTCTGTTAACGAAGTAATCTGCCATGCCCTGACTCGAGTCCGATTGCCATCAGCTCGCTGTAGCTGCCTATGGCTTTTCAAAATGATAAGGCATGGCTTGCACTATCAGCTAGAATATTCAAAGAAGCAGATATAACATACCACATTATTGACTGCAGGTTACCTCAACCCATATGCACATGCATATAACCATTTTTGGGAAGGAAACCTTCACTCCAGTTACCAGCAGTGGAGGTAATAGCGGTGGGTTATCCGGCTTACGCCGAACTGCTGCAGTGCGATATGTAAACGAAACCACTGTTGTACCAGCAGTAGGCTCTTGAGGTGAAGGACACTTGCAGTGGTTCAACATGAGAACCGATGCAACGCAAATGACGTAAGTGGAAGGAGATGCAGGATGCTTGTGAACTAGAGCCGATGATTGCGCCTTCCCGATTTCTAAAGTCGGCCGGTCTCCTAGTTTCTGCGTGTCTGAGCTATACGTTGAAATAAGCGGCACGACCGAACTCGTCTGAGCATTTGGAAATGGGGGTCAGTGAAATTACCGAGATTACCGGACAATAATCATGGTAACTTGTGGATCAGCAGCATGCGTCCACTCCCCGTTTTATCTACAGCACACGACTCAATGCGATGCACAATCCATAAGTGTGGGGGTTTTCATTGGGCGGTTTGAAGTAAGTCGCGGACCAGTTAGTTGCTGCGCCCTAGCAAGATGACGTCAGCCTGACCCAGGCAAGCGAAAAGTTACTTACCGAACACCTACGAGGAACCTCAGGCATTTGCTTGGATGGGCGGCATCCGCTTCCGGATTTGCCTATCACTAGGGCCTCCAGGGAGACAGCCGCAGGATGTCTACGCCTACAAAGGGACCATGGGTGGCTTGCGCTGCACCACCCACAGCTCCATCTACACACTCCACGTCCGGTGTGAACTAGAAGGAATAAGACCGGGAGGAATTCGGATGGTACGGAGTCTCTACACGGCTGTCTACGCGGACGTGTACGGCGTCCCGTTTATTCCAGCCATCGTAGCAAGCTGCTTCTGCGCTTCTTCCCGATTCACGCCTCTACTTGTGATAACGCGTCTCAGTGGTCCTTGCTTGGCCCGTTCTTATCGGGTTTGCCCGACTATACAACGCTACTTAATCTTGACCAGTAGTACGTACTATATCCAATCATACTATGAACATGCAGGGGCTAAACAGGAAATGCGCGTCGTTTCCCTGTTCTTCACCGTAAAGCAGACTGACCGGCTAATTTTCTGCCTGTCGAGTCATAAGTAGAGAGGGCTTGTCCGAAAGTCTAGGTAGCGCAACCCTATTATTTTTACTGTCATCAATACGTTTCTCCGTAGTGGTATTCATTCGTTTTTTATCGCTATCGCCACTCTCACCCTAGACATTCTAGATATATTTCTCAATAATTCACACAATTTTAACTTCTGTCTCCGAATTCATAATTGTTTCATGGTCACGGTCCGGGGGTACTATTTCTGGGTGAGTTCATTGTACTCTTGCTTTTTTGCTTGCTTGTTGGATGTAAAACGCAGGATACTTGCTAGGCTTTTACCTGCATTTCGTCTGGCAGACAAGTCGTAAGTAATACACTTCACGATTTGAACTTCACCGCCTTTTTGTTTCAAATTTTTCTCTTGAGCTGTATGCTGTCATAGATCTGAATTCATTTCGTCTTCCAGTACACCGTACATCTCTACTTAGAAGTGTACTTTTGTGTATGGTTTTTTACTGAAAAGAAGAGCATTATTGCTGTAAATAATCATTGCGATTAATAGATATTTTACTTGAGAGAAGAGTGGATTTAGTTAATTAGTTGGAGTATTTCGCAGTAGCTTCAAACATGGTGGTCCTGTCACGATTCCAGAGAAGCAGTAGACGTACAGTATGTAGCGTTGGGACTCGTCAGTAATGCACCTATCACGGCTCCATCAGAAACCGGACCCATGAACACTCAATACCAGCTGCTTGCGTCAGCGTCCAGCAGCTAATGCCACTGGAACATTCGTAAGTCAGATAAAAGTGGAAGACGAACAACGCTATAAATTCACCTCGCTTGTAAGTTTGGTCAGTCAGTCACCTTCACCCAAGATCAAGTAGTGTAAACTTCCGGATAGTGGCGTTAGCCGCTGGGGTTTAGAGGCCGTGAGTCATGTTCCTGTTACAACCGAGAGATGCAACCATTGTTGACTTCCGATATGCCAAAACGGTTGCCGATTGCTCCGTTGGACACGGGTAGGCCGCGTGACTTGGAACTTATTGCGGATAACCTCGATAGATTATACTGATTCTAACTCAGCAAATTTTGCTTTCGATCACTCTCCTTTGATCGACCATGGGTCAGTGAGAAAAGCACGAGCATGTAAATGCGGGATTATCATTTTCATTGTTACTGAAATACTCCCTTAATTAAGCCACATTGCATAAGCATCCAGTAGTTGAAGAACCATGCATTACTATATGGGACTGATAGATAGGCTCTGTTATGCATTGCATCTTGGGGGTTTAAATCGAGTGCAGGGTTAAGAAAGTTGCTGAATCATTCGTCTGATGAACTTACTGCCCTAGAAGAAAGCTTATTTTCAGACTGTGCGTCTGGTCAGTGAGTTGTAGTTACCAATGAACTAATTTTAGGTTAAGAATAGTAGAGAATGGCAGCAGTGCAAATAATCTCTTATCCGTATCTGATCAAAGTTATCGACATAGAGCTAGGCTCAGCGTTCAAAATTTGTTTATTGTGGCTATCGTTCTAAGCCGCAGAAGAGCAGCTCTGTGCATTCAGAAAAAATTATTTGTTAGCCTGAAGCTGTCCTGGATGTAGGAATCAACCTCCGTCATTTGTTTCGCACCTGAAACATGTATATTCGCACCCACAGTTAGTTATATCCATGCATATCGGTTGTTGCCATGGTACTGAGGAGACAATACGAAATGAAAGCATCTACCAGCTTTCGTCTCCTTTCCGTGCTTTTTAAATTGTTGAAGGGAATTCACTGTTTTAAAAGAGGAATCAATTTCCTGGTGTATCTAATTACGCTTACAAAAAATTCGGTTTCTATGACAGAAATGCCAATGTCTCTATCCTATAGAATACACTCCACTGATAGTAGAAATGTATTCCGATGTTACCTACCACATCAGGTTACAATGTTATAAGCTAATGATTAATTTCAGTAATCTCCAGTCTAGATCGTACGAATTATATGTCCTTGTACTGTATCATAACGTATCCAATATGCATGCGTGTGACAAAAACGTTTAAAACATCATTGCCACACTGGCCCATAACTGCTGACTGCAACTTGGCACAGGGAAATGATAACTTAGACGAGATCGTCCCTTGTATGAGCAAGCGCCCTCAAGGTGCAGAAATCAGCAAGTCACCCATTATAGAAAGTATGTACTTGCCAATGTAGCCCTGCTCCATGACTGGAATATCTCAGTGAACGCGTTCACCATGTTCATCGATTACAGCTCCCAAGTTCCCAAGGAAAATGTCAAGGTGATGATGTAGAAAGTGAATCTCAAATGAAATTTGAACACAAACAGCCTGACAGTCTGCAATGAGTTCTTTATAATGCCTTTGTGGTTCTCTGAATTTGCTTTACCCAAAAAGCCTGTACACACTACCATAAATGATCTCCACTCTTCTAACACAAATGAAGTCAACAGCCTTTTGAAAGCACTATCTTCCATTATCCGGGGAATAGCAGGCCCAATAAGTATCTCATCTTTGAGCTGCGCATCACTAATCTTCGGAAACATTTGTGTCAGGTACTAAAACGTAAAACCATCTCGCTTAAGGGCTTTGACAAAGTTCTTAATCAAACCAAGCTTAAGGCGAAGGGGTGGTCATCATCATTATACTACTTAGCTAGAGGTGAGAAACACCTCAGCTGCTGTGCCACAATCACCTCAGGTACTGTGCCGCCGAAAGGGTGGTAGATAGATATGATCAGGTTGCACGGGAGGTGTATGATTTGCACTCATTTTCCCTGCAGCATACTCTGTCCCCTCTGGTCAATATTCAGTTGTTTAATGTTGCTATTGCTCTACTGTCCCGTAAGCACAAGAAACAGCATTAATTTACGAAACATCCATGCATACTTATTGGGAGTCCAATGACTTTGAAGACAACACAGATGTTTCAGCAGTACTTATAGTAGTTCAGTGCAGCGATTATCTGTTGCAAACTCTCGTAAGTCTCCTTCATATTGGTGCCATGCAACAGAGGCACATTTGGTTACACATTTCGATTGTGGAGTTGTTTGGCCTTACGATTACTCTTGGACAAGGTAAGGAACAATGCTATTCATCACTGCTTTGCCTCATGCCAAGCTCCTTCATCAGTCCTTCCAAGTCGGAACAGTAACAAAAGGTCTTGCTCGTGTCATAGGAACAGGAGATTTTAACACTTCGCTTTCTGTATACAGTAATCCTGGTGTTTGTGGCAAGTAAGTGCCATTGCTGCAGCCGCGATACCAACTACTCTGCCTCGTCTTTAGCCAAACCCAGGTCACTACCAAGTCATTCAGCTCTAATTGTTTACTAAAATATGAGTTGACATCATCAGCTGCAAAGTTTTCACAGATGTCAGAATCAGGTGAATTTGACGATGCAGAATCATTACTGTTCATCAGTGACATGTTCACTGGAGCCCATGGAATGGGTACAGTGCAATCATGAAAAACAGGTCAAATGGTTGATAGAAGATCGAGGTAACAAATGTTGCCCTTGTTCCGCTTGGAGAATTTAATGACACTCGTTAGGCAGAAGTAACAGTCTGTCGAGAGATCTTTCGGCTCGCTCCACACCATGGGGATTGCAAGTGACAGCTTGTCTTTGTCCTTAAGTTACTGAGTCAAATGAACAGTGCACGACTCACAAACAACATGTGGTGCCCACTTAGTATCCTGATCTCTTAGTTTCAATTGTGGCTTTGTGATAAACTGTCCACAGACGTAACAATAATGATTTCGGTCCCTGACACAGCAGCGTCTTTGAGCCATGATCAAGATATCAATTAAGGAAACACAGCTGTCAATCGACTTTGAGTATCATGTGAATACTATGGCCAAGATCATTTCTTTTATACGGTTACAGGGAGCCAATGGACCAAGCAAAATAGATCATTCGATGCATGGAAAGTATTGCTTAGCTGAAGTGAAAGGCTGAAATTAAACAAAAAGCAACATGATACAAACGTTTGGTTTACCTGTTTGTAATCAGCTCACTTGGGACTACTAGCAACACCCTATCTCATTTCTGTTATAAAAATGTGGTTGAACTGTGATATGGTTTTACGCTTCCGGTTTATCTTTCTATAGAGATTTTCATGCGTGTATAGCTAAGGCTTAACTGGACTCAGCCCATGATAAGATTCAATGGACCATTGAATATGATATTTACGTGCTTCCCTTACTTGGCACAACAAAAATTGGATTTGTGTAGCATAGACCTCCAGCTGTTGAATAAATTATCTCACATCTGGACCCCGGTAACTGGGCAAGTCAACACGCGGCGGGGATGGGTGCCATAACTCAGTCGAATACAAATTCATTGGTAGCTCTAGTGAAATTGGACTGCTTGTTTGTTACGATCAGTGCTGTACCGTAGTAGAGTGTGTATAAATGATAGTGCTACTCTCAGAGCTGGATAATTTAGTAAACGCTTCACTCCCAGATTTGGCAACATCGTCAGTGTCAACGTTTCCGGAAGAAGAGGTTTGCATCGACGATATTTCATAGTCTGATAACGAAAGGTTTGCAATCAAAATACTAGATTTGCAAGACAGCCAACTATTACCATCTACATTCTGAGGTACAAGCGCTGTTCATATCTGATAGCACTACCCCGTTGTATGTGATCGTTCCTTAAGTGGGAAAGGTATCATGTTTGTGAGTAGTTATGTGTGAATTTATGTCAATTGTACAACGTTCACGCCATTCCATCTACTTTGCTTGTTCTATCTTTAAAATAAAAGTCATGGCAGCCTAACAAGCTGTAAACTGGAAAGGCTGGACGTTACTTACCACAGGCGGAATCCATGCAGTGCCCATTGGCTGGGGAGACATTTGCTTGGCATCGAGGAACATTCAGGTTTCCTAATGATCCACCAAAACGACTTTTCGCTAACGCAGTCCAGCATCCCACCAGAGGTAGTTCATATATTTCGTGAGTGGGGATCGGACCAGCAATTCTTGAGGCCATCTCCGAGTGGTAAAACTAAAGAAGTGATATTTGAAATTTTGGTGTGAAACGTGAATGTCAAAAAGCAAGTAAAGGGAAATATTTTCTTCCTATTTTGATGATGGGACAACGTTTCAAACTGCAAAATGCATTTAAGCAGCTGTTACCATTGTCCTTATATGGTTCGAGATAGTCCATTTATCACAATACCATGTTGATTCATGGATTGCGAAGCGGAGATAAGACGCTTCCCACTTAGCAGGATCATCATCAATAGGTGATAGCTCCCGTGCCAAGTTGCACTGGATAAATTGGCTCTGTGTGTCAGCCTTTTCGGACTACGACTTGCACTCCCACAATGCAAAGTTCTCTTACAAGATATTCAGGGACCCACTCCTGCGCCGACTCTTTGTGGTGTTAAGCTAGAAGTCGTTTAAAACTTCAAGTGTAAGGCAAGCTATGTTATCGCTCTTGGGATGGAACATGAGATCACCAACCGTACAGCAAAAGCCTTAGGCGCTTTTGCTAAACTCCTTCAATGGTGGTGCCTTCACGACATCACCCTCGCTCTGAAGGGTACAATGTAACCGTCCATTCAACCATCCTGTACAGTTGCGAAACCTGGCCCATGAAGTGGACAGACATAAAGAAGCTAGCTACATTGGCAGCTTAGCTCATGTTTAATGGGAACACCGCGTGAGCAATGGACGTGTTCGGCTTTGTATATTTGGCGCAGGAAGAGCCAGTGAACCACTCAGTACCGTTATACCAGAAACTAGGCTCCCACGGCTCGGTCATGTGTTGCGCGTGCCAGCACACCGACTCCCGCGTCAGATGTTTTGCGCGCGGGGTCTGGATGGAAGAATTGGGTGGGAGGCTAAGTGATGACTTGCTCAAGAGGAATGAAAACCCTCAATTCGATGTTGGAGTCGGTTGGTGCATCCCGACTGGTGGGCAATGGTCCGAAGGAAGCTGAGCACGTTTGCTTGGATACACTAATTGACAGGCAAAGAGTCGGCCTTAATTGCGTTTGCGTTGTGAGTTTCTTTGTCCCTACCCTCCACTTTAGCTTCCTCCGCCAACAACGACCTCATAACTAGTGCATAATATGATATTTAACACTACGTTACTTTTTGGATTTTGTAGTCTGTAATGTTTAATTCTAATGTTTTATTATGGCACATTAGTTGAGGTGTGTTTCTCACCCTCAGCTAACGTATTTCGATGATGATGATTATGGTCACAGAGTTTCAAAGAACATACGGAAATCCCCAAGCCTTTGTACTTGAAAACTGGTTTTGTCACATTTGAACTAACTTGTTAGGTTAAAGGACAACCTGATAAGCTGCCTAGAGTGTTTTCTGGAGACAGCAAGTACTGAGCCTAGAAAATAAAACTTTGTGTTTTCTATAACAACATTAGCATGATAGAACCGCACTATTTATAATCCTGATAAATATATCCGCGTATTATCAAGTGTGCATTGCAAAGTACGTGCAAAAATATATATAGATGGGATAGCAAATTCACCAAAGGACCTACATCGACAGACACGCCCGCACGAACACTCAGGTCAGTGTTGGGAGGAGCAACACCAAACCACTCCCAACTCAGGTCAAGTGTGCGTATGTCAGCTGGCATTTTATCACGGCAGAGCCCAGTATTTTGATGTCCACCGCTTCGCCATATAACGATGCGTGATGCTATTTGACGCGAAGATCACTCGGAACTTGAGCGCATGGTCCAAGTTGTGTTTGTCTGTCAACAGGTTACGGGCGATTGACGAAGCTGGATATTCGTATCGCAAATCGTTAGCACTTGGGGCAATGGATGAGGTTCTTTACGTCGTATCACTCATTTCGGCACATGCGCCGCGATTCTCACCTGCTGCTGACGCTCTGTCATACCCACGTAGTCGGCCTTGCAACTGCATGCAACTTGGTGAAGATTGTGTGTGAAGGACGTGAACGGCTGAACAGAGGTACTGGTGGCTTAACCGACAGAGTAGGGGTGCGAGTCGTTGTGTACAGTATAGCCGGTTGTGCTGCGGGGTACAGACGCGGCACTGCGGATTTCAGACGTCCTTGTAATACTAGCTTCCATCATCCTCCTTAAACGGTAGCTGCACCATTACTTCAATTTCGGTACGGTGTGTACTTTTACTTCTGCTATCTGGTTACAAAATTGAAAGACTACCATTTTCTATCAGGGTGTTGGCGAGCAGTTGCATCCCCTGTTCGAGCGTGTCTGAACTGCATGTTTTTCTCGAGCTATTAAACAGAGTCCGCACCAAGCCCTGTTTGTAGCGTTCTGGGACAAAGATATGAATGTTCAAATATTGCCCCCTCCATGTTGGTTTGCATTAGACAGATCTACGTATCGATTGATTTTTCCTGTCTTCTAGCAATATGTCCAAGTACAGAAGATTATCACTCTGCTCTTGTTCCGTTTTCACCGTCAGGATGACGGACGGCTTAAAACTAAACACGAATTGGTTGTCTACCCGCACACTTCTAACATCATAAAAACGGTCTCGTTTGTACACACTAACGCTCAAGGTCTTCTTACTAACTTGGCCGGACTTGGAAAATGCCAAGTATCACAGCCACGGGATCTCATTATGATTACGTAGACGGTTTTAAGCCTAGAGATAGCATATTCTGAAGTCAATTTACCTGGTATGTCGCTGCTTCGGAATAATACAGCCGGAAAAGGTGGTGACGTTATTCTGTATTACAAGGCTAAGCTCCGATTTGCACTTATTTATCACCCAGAAATCCGTGCTCCAGCTTCGCTTTAGTACCGGTTATGGTTGCGGAACAAAAACATGTTTTATAGCTGTGATTTACCATCCATCAAACTCGGTGTGTGAAATGGACTGCACTGCCTTCTTCAGATAGCTTTGAGTACATCATACATCCACATCGTCATCGCAGGCGATTTTAATGTGCACGACCTGGAAACAGCGGCGACTGATAGCATGCGGTTCAAAGCCCCTTAACAAGGCGTCAGTTCCAGCTACTCTCTTCACAAGGACGTGATCACTCCCACCAGATTTCGAACTGCCAACAATCTGTCGATACTTAATCTTGTGCTCACCGAAGAAGAACTCATGATCCACGGAATAATTACAAGCGCACCACTGGGTGGCAGTGACTATATATATATATATATATATATATATATATGTATATATATATATATATATATATATATATATATATATATGGTTGGCGGCATCCGGTTTCGGATTTGCCTGTCACTGTGGCCAGCCACAGGACGCCTGCGCCTACAGAGGGACCATGGGTGGCTTGCGCTGCATCACCCACAGCTCCAACCACACACCCCATATCCAGTGTAAACCCGAAGGAATAAGACCGGGAGGCATGCGCTTGGGAGCCACGTTTCATCAACGGAGCCGGCCCACACTCCTTCACAGGCAAACACAAGCACGCTGTAATTGGGGACGCAAGCGCACACACAAGGCGGTGGCTGGACCGTAGTCCGCTCCACACTGAGTGCATGGAACCGCTCTTTGAGCCTAGCACGGCCACACGGACCGTGCACCCCATCCCCTCCAGCAACGACCAACTGTCTCCTGGAGCCAGTATGAACGAGGTAGTGGGTAATAGACAGGTAGGCACCTTGTCAACATGCACATCAAGCGCAGCCACACCGGGGATATCAAGCAACAGCCTGTGGCTGGCCACAGTGACAGGCAAATCCGAAACCGGATGCCGCCAACCATGTATGTATGTGTGCCCCATGCTGAGGCTGATGTTGCATTCTTGATGCTTCTTCACCGCAGTAGGGCTAAACCAACTTACACTTAAACTAGGTCTTTTAAGCTGGATATATATATATATATATATATATATATATATATATATATATATAATACGTAATCTGTGGTACAGATATTGTGCCATCGGATTCATGGCTGAAAGAAAACGGTGTGAATAATAAGAAAAAACAACAACAACAACAACAACAACAACAGCAAAATCTTTGTTGCCCAGGTTACCACCCACAGTTGTTGGAATATTTTTGCGGTTTGCTTTTTTATGGGGAGGAAGAAGGAACATCGCAACACACCGATGCGCATGTCCGCCAGTGACATCGATCTTGAGCCAAGGCTTCCACGGTCTTCAACCAATAAGTATCCGCATCTCCCGAACCCCAACCGGGTAGTCGACAACAACTGGCCGAAGCCAATTGTTTTCTCAGCTTTTTCATGCGGTTTCTCCAAGTTGTAGGCTGTCCAACAGACCGTCTCTTCCAGCCCTTCTCAGCAACCGCAAACAACGCATGACGCGGGTAACGCTGGACAAACATGCGCGATACGTGTCCCAACCACCGCAGTTGATGCAGTGAGACGAGCTCCTCGAGCGAGTAGCTTCCACTTCCCAAGACACGCTGTCTAACTTCCACATTGCTTACATGGTGCTGCCACCACACACGGGTAATGGACCGCAGACAGCGTTGCTCGAAGGCGGATAGCCTGCACAAGTCATCTTTACGAATGGACTAGGTCTCGCATCCGTACAACAGTACAGCACGAACAGCTGCACAATAGACCTACCCTTTGATAGTGAGACAAATCTCATGGCGATGCCACAGGTGCAGCAGCCTAAAAAAGCGAGGCATGCTCTCGAGATGCGCATCGAAATCCCGTCTCCAACAGTCCCGCCAGCAATGATGCAACTTCCCAAGTAGACAAAGCTCTCCATAACCTCTATCGTCTCACCATCAAGAGTGAGTGTAGGCAGAATCATCTGCCAATCTTGGAAGAGAGCCTTGCACTTGGATGGCGAAAAGTACATACCATACTTTGATGCCTCAATCGCCAAGCGGTTTAGTGGAAGTTAGACGACGTGAGGATCGTCACCCAGCAAGACGATATCATCAGCATAATCTAAATCAACAACACAACTATCTGGGAGGAGCTCAACACCAGCGTTCAACGAATTGCCCAGAGCGTTCTTCAGGACATCCTCAATGGCAAAATTGAATACGAACGGAAAGATAGGGCATCCTTGTCGAACTCCACTGGAGACCACAAAGGAAGTCGCAAGCTTGCTATAAGCCCTAACCCTGCTCGAGGTCAGACCATAGAGAGCGCGCAGTATGGAGACGAACTTATCGGGCACACCATTCCTCAGTAGGCAGTGCTACAGTACCGTCCGATCGACCGAATGGAAGGCTGCAAGGATATTGAAGAACACAGCAATCATTGGCTTCTGATACACAAGGCGGAGCTCGAGGATATGCTGAGTGTGAAGATTTGATCGTTCTTGTTCTTCTTGCTGCAACTATTCGCGCGTTGGGGATAGCCTACGAAGTATGATGGACATCTGCAGCTTGCAAACGACGGGGACTAAGCATATGCCTCTGTATTTGGAGCAGATTGTGCGCAGGCTCTTTCTGAAGATGTGGACGACTATCGATACACCCCAAGATGATGGAACTTTCTCTTTCGACCAAACTTTTGAGAACAAAATGGTGAGTTCTCGAACCAACGAAGCCACTATCTTTAAACAGAGCTGGAGGAAGACCATCAGGGCCGAGGGCTTTATAACGCTTTATGTGCCGGAGCTCTTGCTCGAGTTTCTGCTAAGAGGGAGGATCTGTGGGGGTAGACCACTCGGCCCCAGCGCGAGCGCCAGAGGTAGCAGATGGAGCTGGAGGCCAACAAAACTGCGAGCCAAAATGTTCGGCCCATCGCTCCAACCGTCGTTGATGATTAGTGATTAAGGTGCCATCCTCTTCGCATATTGTTCCACTTATACCAGATCGAACACCTTTGGTGACTCGAACAAGATGGAAAAGTTTTCTGGTATTACCAGAGAGACTAGCAAGCTCCATCTCCCTAGTACGTTCACACCACCAAGCTTCGCGGTCCATTTGCAGACTCCTGCTCAACTCTGGACCAAGGGATTGGCGTTCTTCACTGTGTCTGGAATCCTTCGGGAGCAAGCGGCATTTGTCCATCAGCGACAAGGAGTCGGCGGAAATCCGATGCTCCGGTGGGTGACGGGCAACTCCACAAGTGTCGATACTGGCGGAAACTAAAACATCTATGATCTGCGCCCACTGCGAGGTCACCGTCAATAGTTGAACCAAGCAACGTTTACATTGAGGTTTGGTACCTGGTTAAAATCGCAGGGTTTTGTAGATTTGCGACGTCCGGTCGGTAGTGAGCGCGCTTAGGTGATCCTCCGAAAAGCATACGAATCGTAGCACAAACCAATGCGTGATCGGAGTCTAGATAAGTTGACCAGTACGATCAGCAGTCCGTTACGCTTCCGCGCCATCTGTAGCTGATTTCTATGGGGTCAAGCTGGGTGCGCTCTTGCGTTTGTGAGGGCGGGCGTCAGGTAGCAGTGTGTCTCCTCGATGTCCGGAAACTAGTGCTCGAAAGATACAAGCGATACTCAGAGCAAAGAGAAAGCAGTCAGTCTCCATTGTCTGATCGAATGCCACCGAGACCAAAACTAACCCCAAGGGGGTGCTCGCTTGGTGGAAGACGGCCAACCCGTGCGTTAAAGTCCACGGCAAGAATGACTATATCAGTCATTTTGGAGGAACGCAGAAGTTCATGTAGTTGGTGGTAAAAGCTATCCTTGACTGCATTCGGGCTGCAGTCTGTATGGGCGTCGGCGGAGATGACAAACAAGACACGCTTAACGTCTCGACGCCTGCTTACGTTACATGAACTTCGTAGTCTGACTGCACATAGCCGACTGTTGACTGGGATCCAGTCAAGCAGAGCTGATTCAGCCCTGGCACTCAGTGCAACCCCAACACCAGCTTGGCCAGTGGCGGCAGCTTCTGGGTCTCCGGAAAGCCGCAAGTGGTATTTGGCGCCAGGGTTTACCAGAGAGACCATTCTGATGACTGCGCTAGAGTCTTGTAATCTGGTCCCTGAAAGACAACATATGTCTACCGAAAGCGTTTCAAGAGTACGGGTCAGACATGCTTGTCGTCCGATCTGCATCAAAGTTCGAACATTAAACGCTGCGAGGATGAATGGAGAACCAGGTCGAAGAAGAGCTGGAGCTTCGGTGGAGTGAGAGCCGGCTGCGATCGCATGACATTGAAAACCGGGAGTTTGGCTGGTATTTCCATCGGTTGCGAGACGTGGGTCGTTTGTGACGGTGACCGAAGGAGACGTAAGAGTACCTATAGGTGAAGGACGACAGGTGGGGTGATCTGTGCGTGGAAGTTCAGCAGTTAACTTAGCATAGAAGATAGGCAAAACAGGAACAGTGGTAAGCAGTGTAGTCCATGATTCGTCAGTGGACGTGATAATATCCGGTGTCCCAGGCCGAAGTAGAGGGTTGTCTTAGGAGGCCCTCGTCCGTGCCTTTGATCAAAGATCTAACCTACAAGGCAGCAGGGCGATGTAAGGGCGTCGCAACCCGTTGGGAGCCGGTGACCAAATAGATGTTTCATACGCCTTTCGGTCCGTGAAGGACCAGGGGCGCAACGCACCTTGGAAGTACAATGCCTCTCAGGGAGGGACAAGGGGTAGTGACTTTATTTAATGGCGTGTCACATCTGCCACGTCGCAGTGTTGTTAAACAGACATTTGTGACTTTTTATAGGGAGAACGCTTGTCAGGCGAAAACCCACCACGTCCTGGAACACTGCCGCCGAACCATTTCCTGGAACGGTAAAAACCCGAACCACCCGGCTGGCGCCAAAAGGCGGTTGTTCGGCAAGCCATAACAAAGTCACCCTACGCTTCAACTATGTGCGTTATGCGGAATATTCTAAGAAAGAGAATGATAAATTATATACGATCACACCCTGCAACGTGTGATCCACGCTTATTATGTAGGTGTCTTTAACCCTCTTAACTGAATGCCCCCCAGAAATCGCCTGGAACACTTTCCCAAGGACATTTAGCACACTGATAGTGCACGCGTCTGAACAGAAATCCTTCCATCATCAAGGGAGAACCTGGACGTTTCTGAGGAGAAGAACACGTGCATGCATGTTCTTGAGGGACTTAGCTTGAGCATCTCACAAGGGCACTGCAAATTCCGAAATCTGGACTGCCTACGTGGCACAGCGTAACCTCCGTGTGAGCTTGATCGGCGAGGACAAGTTGACGCATCAGCATGAGTTAATGAAGCGATTCTGCAAGGATCGCAAACTCTTATACAGGCATGTTAATGGCTTTCGTAGGGTGCAACGCGGAATTCCAGAATTGGTCACGACTGACGGGTGCACACGAGCAGCAACGGAAACAGCCGATCTCTTAAAGTGCCATTACTTACGTACGTTCCGGAGAGTAAAGCGTCCAATGGTCATCCCTGTTTCTACTGTCCAACCGTCAGCTTTATACAATATCAATTTAACTGCAGTAACTGCGTCAAAGAAACTCTTGACCCTGCGTATCCACAGCTCACCCAGCATCGATAACATTCGACAGAAGGCTTTGTAGACAGCAGCCAGTGATTTGGCGGAACACCAGGCTATATTCTATTAACGCTGCCTAGAGGAAAACGAAACTCCAGAAATATGGAAGCGTTGGGTCATCAGTCCTATTCAAATGGGAGGTACTCCCACTAACCCAACAAATTACCGTCCAATAACGTTGCTCCCTAGGCTTTCCAAGGTTATGGACTCTAGCATCGCTGGTGCACTCAAGCAGTATCCAGACAATCACAACAAGACAGCACCAGAGCAAGATGGCCTCTGACAAAAATGCTCATGCACTATGTACCTGCTTATTGCACGCCATAGCTGAACGGAAGCAGTTGATGGTGAAGCAGGAGTTGATGTCATTTACCTGAACTTCTCAAAAGCATCTGATGGCTAAGACCACCGAATTCTCCTCCATAAACTTCAGCTCTATAGCATTGGTGACCCACTGTTAAGTTGGATAGATAATTTCCACCACGTAAGTCGGTTGGAGATGAGAGTACAATAATCCATTTCCGACGCAATTGAGGTGGACTGCGACGTGCCACAAGGCTCGGTGCTCGGGCCCCGGCTATTTTGGTTTTCTTAAGCAATCTGGCGATGGAAATTACTTCCGATTCCCTATTCTTAGCGGATGATACCAAGTTACAGCGAACCATCAGAGAACCGAACGACCATGAAAAGCTCAAGCGTAACCTCAACACGATTTCAAACTGGTCAGTTCTTAGTACACTACTGTTCATTGTAGCAAAATGTCACGCTGTTCAATTGTGCCATAGACATGACTACGTGTATAGGCTTGGGTCACCTGTATTGTAAGCAACTTCCCAGGAACGCGACTTTGGTGTGCTCATTTAAAGTGACCTTAACTATTCAAAGCACTCAGAAGCAGCTGCGATGACAGCCAACCAGCACGTCGGCTTGCTCCGAAGATCCTTCGGAAGTTTCGATCCATCCATCTTCCCCATGATGCACAGTTCTTACGTGCGCCCTCACGTTAAATAGGTCAACCAAGCTTGCAACCTATGTTGAAGCGCCAGTTAGAAGTGCTGGAGAAGGTACAACGCAGGGCCACAAAGAACCTCAAGTGTCTACGAAATCTGTCCTACCAGAAAATGCTGAAGTTACTGGAAGATTTCAGTGACGGCTGCCGAAGCCTGCGCGGCGATCTCATCTTAGTCTACCAAATATTGTTTGACCCTAAGCACGTATGCCGCAACTTGCTGAAACTTAGCCATAACACTAATCTCAGAGCTACCCCTTTGAAATTGAGTGAACACTATAGTCACTTAAAATGCCAGCAGAACTACTTTTCTCTTCGCGTTTGCCAACCCTGGAACTCTCCCAAAATTAATTCCCCACCTTAGAAATTTTCAAAAATCCATTTGATCTTGCCATTGGCCTCTATCACCTCGTTCCCTAAAAGGTGCTACTTCGGAATGCATTACTTATCCCTGAAAACCAGATTAACCGGTTACATAAATCGGAGGAGGCGGTACACAAGTGAGTATCCTCGTTTTTACTTTTCAGCTGGAGTACGTCAACTATAGGTGCCCCATGCTGCCTCGTCTTTCGCATTCAATTTCCACTTACACTACTATTATTCAGCGGCGTGTCTGAAAGAGAAACACTCAAACAGATAACTTACAGCTCTTTTGATATTGCAGTTTTTCCCCAACCATTCTGCGGGACTTGTATACGGAAAGCGCTGACCATTTCCGGACAGTCATACTGCGGTCTAACTCGACGCCCTTTGAAGTCTTGGATCTCTGCTCGTTCTCTGGAGCTCTTCGAACGCCGCAAAGATATCTCCGCGGAATCAGATTGCAACGAGCGGCGCCGTTCTACCAACCGGCTGCTTAAGCAAAGCCTCCGCAAGGATCGCGAGACATGGTGGTCTGAGCGTGCTTTAGAGATGGAGACTGCTGCCCTCTCTGGTAACACTCGCAGGCTTTTCCAACTCATTCGGTCCACTCGCCTCAGGAAGCCTGGTGTCAGTGAGGTCATTTGTGAGGTGGATGAGTCTCCGATCACCAACCAACAGAGGCGTATGGACCGCTGGGCCGAGCACTTTCACTCGCAGTTCAACTGGCCTCCACCATCCATCAGTACATGCAGTACACCTTGCGGTCCACCTTGGCTAGTCCCATTGAATCCACCCAGCGAAGCGGAAGTCTGCCTCGAGATTCGACGCTTGAAGCGCTTCAAGGCTGCCGGCTTAGACGGACTTCCTCCGGAGCTATTCAAGCATGGCGGTGTGGCAGTCATTAACCAGCTAACCGCGCTGTTCGCAAAAATTTGGCATGAAGAGAGAGTGCCTCCCTCTTGGGGCGAATCAGTTATTGTCCCAATTTTCAAGAAAGGCGCTCGCACTTCATGTGCAAATCATCGCGGGATTAGTCTTATTTCGGTTGCCTCTAAGCTGTTGGCATCCATTCTACTTCGTAGACTATCCCCAGTACGTGAATCGTACTACCGTGAAGAACAAGCTGGTTTCCGTCCTGGCCGCGGATGCGTGGATCAAATCTTCACGCTCCGCCAACTCCTTGAACATCGCCACATTTATCACAGGACCACTATCGTTGCATTCCTAGACATACGTGCCGCTTTTGACTCTGTTGATCGACCTGCTTTATGGCGTTGCTTACTAAAGAACGGGGTGCCAGAGAAATATATCGCCATCTTACGAGCACTTTACCTTCACACATCCGGCAGAGTGAGGGTCTATGGCAAGCTTTCCTCGCAATTCACTGTCAATAGCGGTGTGCGACAGGGCTGCCCTATGTCCCCATTCCTCTTCAACTTCGCAATTGAAGACGTTCTGTCGAATGCCCTAGAAGGTTTCCAACATTTTGGCCTAGAGCTTCTACCGGGTGAGCGCGCGACCGACTTAGATTATGCTGATGATATCGCCTTACTTGGTGACGATCCTCAGGGTATGCAACTCATTCTGGATCGTTTGGCGGTTGAAGCATCTAAGTATGACATGAGCTTCGCCCCATCGAAGTGTAAAGTACTGCTCAAGGATTGGCTTTCACCTGCACCCGTGCTCACTCTCCAAGGTGCACAACTTGAACAGGTAGATAGTTTCGTCTACCTTGGGAGCTGTGTTTCCGCTGACGGCACAATCAACAAAGAAGTTTCGCTTCGCATCGCTAAAGCTCGATCAGCATTTGTCAATCTGAGGCACTTGTGGCGTCGTCGTGACGTCTCATTCTCACTAAAGGGCCGAGTTTACAGCGCGTCCGTTCGCTCAGTATTGTTGTACGGGAGCGAGTCCTGGCCGATTCGCGTGGAAGACATGCGTCGTCTTTCTGCGTTCGATAACGGTTGCTTAAGGAGGATCGCTCGTGTTCGGTGGCAACATCGAGTTACCAGTAATGACGTTCGACGTCGCGTCTTGGGGAATGCAAGTATTTCCTTCAACAAACTGGTTTTATTGCGCCAGTTAAGATGGCTCGGTCATGTCCTACGCATGGTACCTGAGCGTCTACCGCGTCGCGCTCTATTCGCTCGTCAAGGACCTGGCTGGAAGCGACCGCGTGGTGGTCAGCCTTCCACTTGGCGGCAGCACATGAAATCGCTGACGTCGTGTCTAGCCGCTGTTGGACCCGTACGTCTTCCAGGATGGGGACCCAAAGATGGCGAGTGCCAATGGCTTAGGACACTTGAAGACATGGCCCGCAACCGGAATCAATGGAAGAATTGTGTACAGTGTTGTGTTGATTCACATGTTTAATTCTACAAAAATTGAAAATGACAAAAAAAGAGAAAAACCGGCGTGTGACAAACAAACTAAAAATGTTTTGTTCTGTATTTTTGTCAAAATATTCCATTTTCTTGCGGCATATTAGCTGAAGTGTGTTGCCCACCTTCAGCTAGCATGCCATGACGATTATGACGCAATGACTGTCTCTTATACACTGATTTCCATGGTTTTCTTGGCTCTATGTCTAGTTACTAGACTGTTGAGATTACATACATACATACATACTTGTCAAGCAAGTGATATCTTACCCGGCACAAATCCTTCTTTATTTAGTGTGTACAGCCTCTTGGTTACAAATGAGCAGGAGCTCGTGCATATACCTACGAAAAAACACGGCTTGGTTAACCTGGTTCCTAGCTTACTTTTCTAGGTAAGCAACGAAAAGTCCGCTGGCACTGGTTCGAGCAGACTGCCCATTGCGGCACCATCTACCTCTCGATAGCCTTGTTGTTGAAAATAATATTTTACATTCCACGCGCACAGGAGTAGCGATCCATCCAATTCAGCGAATGGAAGCCTTATTCCCAACTGATTCTCAGTGACATAGTTACATGTAATCTGGATGGCATCTTTCAGTGGCACATTTGTGAACAGTTGGACAATGTCACTGCTAGACACAACCTTGCCTTCCAGTTCTATGCTGTCTAGTAGCTGCCTTAATTCGAATGTGTCCTTCAGATTAGACCTAACCATTGACTTCCTGACTGGCTAATGTATCTTGACTAACCATCTAGACATCTTTGTTGGGCCGAACTGCTTGTAAATAACATCAGTCTCAGTGGCACACCTTCCTTGTGCAATTTCGTCAACCCATAGAGCTGTGTTCGCAAGCCCCTGGGCCTCAAGGATTTGGCGGTCTCCGACTTAATAAAGTCTCCCTCCAGCAACGTTTGTCACTCTGTGTTTCTCCCCGTCTCCAGTTCACCTTCGTGGTCTAGCTCGAACTTGGTGCCATCCCTGATGAATATACTGAGGAACTAAGAAAATAGCTGGTTGATGAGTTAAAAATCTCGAATTTATTGCGAAACATTGAGCAATCATGTACTGGGTGAATTAGGTCAATAGCCATTGCGTAACTACCGACCCATAGGCTTAAACGACACAAGCCTACCTCGTAATCCGAGGGCACGAGTTTGAGCCCGCGTAGGGGACCGCGCGACGCTCGCAGCATCCTTAGCCTACATGCGACTGATGGTGGTTACGCGGCAGCGAAGCGTCGATATTGCGTACCGGCGTACTTATTATGCCTTCGTCTTGCAGAATTTCTTGTGTTGCTCACTTCACTCACAAATGCACAACCAGTTCCGTTCTCTGATATCTATGGGACAGTTCCGTCCTTGTTCAGATTTTTCAGCTAACGGTATTTAGAGATGGAAATTTGTCCCAACCGATGGCAGTTGACGATTGATGATTTAAACACTAGGACAGTGATCTTCACAAGTTGCGCCTGACAATTTCCGGTTAGGCATTGGAATACTTTTGTGGCTTATCCACATTTCAACGAAGGTTCAACTTTACTTAGGGTTATGGTTTTCTAATCACAGGGCCATTTCGGAAGGGTGATAATTTTCGTGTTACGCGGCCGTGTTGCTGCCCTAAGCAAGCGGAACCAGGGAAGTAGTCTCTAGAGACATTTGTTCTGCGTACAAAACCCTGCACAAAACTTGGTGACCTAATGCTGGGCTTCAGAGTACCCATCACATGTAGCGATTTAGATGCCAACTCTAAAAGTTGACGATTTATGCCGAGGCAAACCTCAGTAATTCCGATTACTGCGACCGCATCCTATATGGAAATTTGCTGAATGTTTTCCGCTATCAACACCACACTCCATGACAGGTTCTGTCATTGTTTAGCCCACAATCCAATTGAACGCCGCGATCCACACAGACATGGTGAATACTTACCGACCAGTCAAAGGGATTTCTTTCGCTTTGTGTGACTTTCTGTTAGCAAATCAGTAGACAAACTTCTTTATGAATATGTATTTAAAGCAACTGGTAAAGGATATTATTCTTTGGAATGTCCTTCAGACCTCGCAACTGAAAGATGTATTTATAATTTTTGTGCAGTAATCATGAAGAATCGCCATTGTGTGGATCTCGGCACGCATTAAAATATTTGATGACGTAGATGTAGCACGTGGCGAAGAAGGTGTTCCTTGCAGGGACACTAATGGCTTCAGTAATTCTCGAGTTTGCTGGTTTTTTATATGCAAAAAGTGTCCTGATTTCGATTCAATAAAATTATGAAGCATGATTGTGCAAACGTGTGTAGATGCCGAGATTAAACAGAACTATAGCATTGCTAGTTTAATTGTTAATTTATTTGCCGCCCCACCGCTTATCAAAGCGCAGAACAGGTGGCACTTCTAACGCGAGCTATTTCTAGTTCACGAACTAGGTAGTATGAAATAGGCCGTTGCATCGCGTTCAGTTAATGCCTGTATCTACTCCAAACCATAGTAGTTTACATCAAAATCAGGATACCGTCAAAGTTGTTTGTCGCTTCCAACAAGTACGCAATTGTTTGAGTTAGTATGCTACATTTTAGGTACGAGACTCTGTGCCCTCGAACTTAGTAGGTCACACATAAACACAAAACATAATTACTAAAAGAACAATATGCTCAGCAGAGAGCCCAGCCTCTGGAAACATCAAACGGATGCTAGCACAAACGTGTCTAATAATCCATCATCACCGCTGCCGTCTTCATTCGATCAATCAACTGCGCTTGTTGAGAATGTAGATCGCCGTATGCGATCCATTATATGTCCCCGTATTATGAGAGCTCATTCTTTGAAAAGTAGACGGCAGGACTGAGTAAAAGACAAAAAAAAGTAGCAGGTCTTTTGACTGAATGTCGCAAATTTGAAATTCAGGCGATAAAAGTTGTTTTGCAAGCGAATGCAACACCTACATCATCAAGGCTTAAAGGAACTTTTATCCGACTTTAACATACGCTACTCTAAATAGCACAAAGGTGCCTGAAGGCAGGACAGTAAAATCATTTTGCTCCAAACAAGTTGATAGAATGCGTTACTGCTTAAAGGGCTGAGGGTACCCAACTTTGCCTCATATATCGCGGCTAATAGCCACATGGCTAATGTACCTAGGGATAAGACATTGTTTCCCCACAAAATGTTTCTTAAGCATGATTTGTCAATTCTACTTCCTTCGCAACATCTATCAATGAGGAGTTGTGTGCGTATTGGTAATGCAGAGGGTACACGAGCAACATAGTGGATTATAGACAATCAAACGTAATACCAAATCTAATTTTTAATAGTCCAATCCAAAGGAGGCACCGATTGAAGTGGGTGGGGATTATAATTTGTGCCGATTAGGCGAGAAAACTAATGTTGGTGGAAGTTCAGACCTCAGCAAATGCATGCTGCCAAGTTTCGCAGAAGTTACAGTACGTGTGAGATATCCAACTCTCTAGTCGGCAGCTTTATGCATTGGTCGGTGCTTGAACCTCTTACAGTTTGTTCATATGAGCTACAAACTGAAACGTGCTGGAATGATTTTCAACTTTGAGAGCTCTTCCAACGAAATGATTAAACAATTACAGTCTAGTAGTTTTATAAACTTGATTAGTAAAAGAGTACAATAATTACCCGTCCTCCCGAGAGTTTCTGTTATCAAGATCCCGCAAAGTTGACATCTGACGAAGCTTTGGATATGCTTATTAATATCGCATTAATAACAACCTTTTCCAGTAAAGCATACTTCCGTTGTTTCTCTAGTGAATTTAAACACACTAGGCCCCGGGAAACAGTTGGCTGGGTAACGGTTTACGATAACTAGAAGACTTGTCGGACTACCTCCTTATATTATGACTTTTTCACAACATGTTTCCATTGGTCAAGCGATGTGTTTCACTACACTGCTGTAAAGCAAAAATAATGCCACATTTAATGGTAAGGCCCAGTAGCATGACGCCACTGGGTATCCGTTTTCCACCTATAAATGCACTGTCCTAATCTAAATGCAAGTAGAACTTGTATGTTTCCTTATAGTGGTCGACACTTAACAAATATATTAATTCGGAGGTAAAGATGGGAAGTAGAAGGGGGCGTCATGTTAATACAGGCGCTAGTCGCAGCAACTGAAACAAGATGTTACTCGTGGAATGTTAAACAATATAAAATACTTAGGCTTACTGCGATAAATTACATGCTATGCAGCAGCTGGTGAACAATTGTAGCGCCAACCAATACATTGTCTCAGGAGCCAAAAAGATAAATATAGGTTATAAAAGTGTCTTAAAGGAACGTCGTTATAAATTTGGCATATCTGGCGCTGGCTATCAATGAGATGCTTACAACTGCGAGGAAATCACTAATTAATTTTGAATGTGCTAGCCGGGAGCTTATCTTTATAGCCGGCATCTTAACCTAAAGTATTTAGATGATATCGTTTCAACTCCATGTTTAATCACATCCATCCTTTAGATTCAGTTTAGAATGGTTTAGCTTCCAACCCCGATTGTTTCAGTTGATCACGTCTACATGCAGTTAGCGAAATAAAGAGATTCCTGTTAAAGAAACCGATTTTGGGATAAAGTTTGGATAAGTTTCTATGTTCTAGACGATTCCCGAAAATAATCACTACCGGCACACAAGAACACCGAGTCTTGCAGGTAATACCTATCAGTACAATTAACACATTACCTTTGGACTGTCGCAGCACTCGCTACACAGTTGGATTATAACGCGACAGATCAATGTAAATTTTTATTCATTTGTGGTAAATCCCGGTGATTTACTTCACCGAACAATGATTTATCACGGATAAAAAGCGTGTGCTTGACAAATCCCGTAGGAGTCCCGATGGAGTCAAAATTTAAATTTAAAGGATTATCGAATAAGTAAATCCTTATTTCAAGCGTCTACCGAGTTAAATGCACTAATGCATAGCGATAGTTTGAAATGGAAAGGGGATGTGCACACAAAAATAGTATGGAGAGCTGTTATAGTTCAGTAACTGCGTGAGAAAGAAAAAAGGAAACGATAACGCTCACGCATATGTTGCTTCGTTTGACAGGTATGGTATGTTAATCCAGTGTAGCTACATCCAGGCTAATCACATGGACATTTCTGCATGTATCCTCACCGCCAAGCTGCGAAGAGGCCGTTAAGAACGTGGTTAGGTTTGCTTTATTTCGTCCTCCAAGTGGAACGGACTACATCAATATTTTAACTAAGTGTTATTTATCAACGTATTCATCGCTGCAGACGTTTGGTAGATGACCCACATATACTCTGATTTCATCGTATTCACCCCAACCATCCTACGGGACGTGTCAAGCACTTACTTTTATCCCGTGATAAATCATTGTTTATTGTTCAAGTAATGCAACTCGGTAAGCGTTTAATCAAGGCGTTTTTTGAATAGTGTTAGTGTAGGGCCAAGGATAACGTAGTCGGAAGGGCATTCCAGGAGCGGGACACACGGAGGGAGAAAATGTTTCGTCGGCCATCGTTTTGATTGTAATGCGTAGCCAGTTTGAGCTGATTACCTCTCATTTGGGTATTTCAGCTCAGCTGCAACATATTGCGACATGGGTGAGTTGGGTTCGTCAGTATTAAGTAAACCATAATTAGGTCTCGTTGCTGACGTCGATATTCACCACTGTACAATCTCAGGGACCGCAGTTTGCGTTGGTAGGGCAGAAGAAACAATCCTCTAACGAGTTTGGTCGCTCTATGTTGTAGAGCCTCAAGTCTATCGACGTCGCGCATGCGCCAGGGACGCCAGACCTGGATCGCATATTCCGTGTGAGGCCTCACGTAGACGTTCAGCATCTGCGGAAAGAATGATGGCTCGAAATTCCCGGAAGCCCTTCGTAAGAGTCCAAGATGTTGGGTGTCTTTGTTGATGCCTTTTCAGTCTGCCTCGAGCAACCAAAATCTTCCTGCATGACCACACCGAGGTCGTTTTCTTGGAAAACACGTTGTAACTGCTGGTCCCCAAGTCGATATTCATAGATATGCTGATGGCATATGATTACGATTTTGCACTTGGTCACATTGAACTGGAACCGGCTATCGCATGACCCCGCATAGGCTTTGCCGAGAACGCTTTTCAATGCCATGTGATCATCCGATGTCGTTATATTATGCCAAATTTTGACATCAGTTGCAAATATTAATAAATTCGACTGCAGTACACTGGCAAGATCCTTTATGTATGTTGGGAATAATTTTGGCCCCCAGTACCGATCCTTGGGACTTGCCACACTGGACTTCAGTTGAGTCGGAAATGGAGCTGCGGACTCTCACATTCAACTGACGTTGAGCGAGGAAGTTGCCGATCCACCCGAGCACAGGACTACCGATTCCATAGCTTCGATACTTGTAAAGGAATATGCGGTGGCCCAAACGATCGAACGCTTTCGAGAAGTCCAGGTAGACAATGTCGACTCCTACACTGGCATCGGTTGATTCTGTCCAGCTTGCTCGGGTTAGCAAGAAGTTTGTAGTGCAGGATCGATTTCGGTGGAATCCCTGTTACTCTGACACTAGGATGTTGTTGCTCTCCAAATATTCCATGAGCGCCTCTGCAATTATATGTTCCATTACCAAGGATAAAACTGGGAGGAGAGTGATTGGACGGTATTTCTTGGGCTCCGATTGATTACCGCCTTTGTAAATAGGAGTGACTAGTCCATGTTTCCACATTGTGGGCACCTGCATTTCGTCGGGACAACGTTGAAAGAACTGCGCTAGTGGTTCGGCTAGGCTTATGGCAGTTGTCTTCAAGGCCCTGGGTTTGATGTCGTCCACCCCAGGTGAACTGTGCACGCGCAATGACATTAGCGTTTGGATCACACTGGCTGCCGTAAACAGTACGTGGTTTAACCCTGATGGCGATGGAAGCTTTATCAAAAGCGGATGAAATGATGATTCACTCCAGAAAGGGTGGATTAAGTGTTGGCGAAGCACTTTGGCTGCATCTTGTGCGATTTGCACAAGACCATCTGTTGCACCTAATACGGGGATCCCAAGCTGCAATCCGTGGAGCTTGTTGACGTGTTTATACAACAAGTTGGGATTTGTACTGAATTTCGCCGCTAATTTCTGTCGATTCTGGGGTTTGTCTTCCAGGATCAACATGACGCAGTGGTTTCGTTGAGTTTTTTAAGCACCCCAGGTCAGGTAACTTGGACAGACTTCGTAAGCGCGCCAGGCTGAATCCCTTAAGGCCGTGCACTTGTTAGCACGGCTCCTCAGGAAGGAATTTACTTGCATCGGGCAAAGCCGCTTGCTTGCTGACGCATTTGCCACTAGCTCAGTGCATTGGGTGAAGAACAACATCCAGGCGACATCGGGTGGCTTCTCGGACAGGAAGGACCAGTCAGTTTCTTGAACGAGGTTGGTCAGGATATCGTAAAGTGTAACGACATAGGTTTCTACGAGACAGGGCCCGATGTAATTCGGACACATTTCCTTACATGAATATTACGACCTAATTCCAGAAAATGAAATAAATGGCGCAAAATGCTTGCTTATTATATTAGTTGACTGCATATGCGGTGTTTAATAGATAGTACAGAACAATAGTGTTTACCAAGCCGTTATTATCCAAATCACTTGGACAACATCCTGGGGCAAATAAATGCTGGTAAACACCATGGTGTTCAGCGACTAACCGCACTACACATTTGAGTATTTTGAATAGTTCGATCAAGACACATTTCCATTGCAGGCGTATTGATTTGCGTTGCCTTTGCATCGGTGTTTTAAAATAAACTAGATATGAGACGAAACACATCTGTTACAGCTGCATTTCTGGATTATTAACTTCAATCAAGCTGCTCATTAAGTAGCCGCTTAATAATAATAATAATAATCATAATAATCATAACCTCTACACCTAAAAATGTAAATCTCCGGATGTCTTTAAGGTAATCTCTGAAAGCTCTTCACCGCTTGCTTTGAAACTTAAACACAACGTTGTATTCGATTACTATCAGGTTATATAAATTTTATTGTATCAATGTCATTTTTAGTATAAATTTTTAAGGTTTTAATGTTTCTACAGACACGATTTATTTGGTATTGTGCCATACTTATGAGTAGATGGACATTTTCACTTGGATTACAATCCGCAAAGACTGACAGTGGATGATAGTCGTCAAGGCGAAATAGCAGATCACTGTTAAACGCAACCACGTGCACAGCAATCGCCTTGCATTCCGGCACAACCAGCTGGGTATTATGGTTTCAGTCAGTATGTTCTCATTCTCACCATGACTAAAGTGTGCCCGTATTGCAGGACTCTGAAATTTAATGAAGAATCGAAAGGAATGTCTTGCGCTGGAGAAAAAATTAAACTGCCACAAATGGAAGAACCGCTAAAGTCATTAAAAGCTTTGTTTGCTGGAAATCCCTCAGGATCACAACCTTTCCTCTCTAACCTCAGGAAATGCAACTCATGCTTCCAAAGGCGTTCTTTCGGAGCGGAGATTGTAACTGCTCCATTCATGCCCATTTATAAAGTAAAAGGATAGATTTGTCATAAAGCCGGATCCCTGCCTCCTTTTCCAGATGATCAAGATAAATTCCTAGAAATGTATTTCGTCGGTGATAACAATAATGAAGTGAATGCACACTGCGGAATTTCTGCCGGCATAAAAACGTTCATCGTTTCCCAACTGCAAGATCTTTTTCACCACAAAATAACAATGCGTATCTACAAAACAGCTATTAACAAGTGCACATCTGATACACACAGATTTTTATTCATGCTGACAAAACGCTAGCTGAATGACATGTGCGAAGATCCAATGCTCCAACTATACACGAAGTTGCAATCGTTATTGTCGGAGATCAATTCCAACTGACTGTTATTGTTCTCTATTGTAGAAAAGATCAGTTGATAAAAGATGCCGAAACTCCTGGATACTACGATACTCTAAAATATCCTGTCATTTTTTGGATGGTGCTGATGGATATCACTTCAATGGCAAAATGATAAACCCAATCATTAGCGAGGAAAACACATAAGAACTGCAACGCACTGCACGTTTATTCATACCGAGTAATGATTCGAAAGAATGTAGGCAATCACATTTTGAAATGCTATCGATTGTTTCACCAATACATCGTCAATATTTATGCAAAACTCGAAACAGAATGTTTGTTATTCATCCGCTTGGATCCAGACAAGCTAAGCTCTGAAGAATACGTTCATTTGAGAGATGCAATTGTGAGTGAGAGAATTGCTTTACGCATGCATACTAATATGACTCTACGACAAAATCACTTTCAACAAAATCCACGATTTACTATGTGCTGAAATACCTCATCCTGACGTCGATAAGGACTTGCATGAAGTTGTAAATAAATGCGGTACATAAACTTAATGCAAACCCACCATGCATGATGGAAGAAAAATGACCAAAGCGATATCCTCGAGTATTGTTATCCAACAATTATAGGAAATGACGGCTACTCCCTAAACAGAAGACGATAAGCAGAAGACGGCGGTAACGTAGTCACTATAAAATACGAAACGGTGACATCGAAGTCGATACCTGATGGGTTATTTCATATTCGCCTATATTATCAAAAACGTACAAGTCACACATGAACGTGGAATGCTGCAACTCCGTCAAATCCATATGTAAATACGTGAATAAGGGCAGCGACATAGCAATTATTGGTCTGTAACCAGACAGAAGCGATATGAATATGTCCATACTCATAGATGAAGTCCCTCAGTATCAGGCTGGAAGATACATAAGCAGTAGTGATGCTGTATGGCACATTTTTTCATTTCTCATAGATGAACGAAGTCCAGCTGTTGTTCACCAGCAGTACATCTGAGGAACGGACAACGCGTTTATATCACAGCTGCAAATGTTTACCAAATGGCCCTGAATCTGCCAGCTGCAATGTTAACTGTTTTCTTCACATTATGTCAACATGACGCGTTTGCGAAACAACTGCTGTATTCCGATGTGCCCACGTATTACACATGGAATGTGAGTAGAAAATCATTTGAACGACGCAAACAAGGAGTGCGGGTCGACGGACGACCTGGCATCTTCAAGGAAACTACCATAGGCAGACTGTACACAGTGCATCCCAATCAAGGTGAATGCTTTTTTCTACGCATGTTGTTGGTCCTTGTGCCTGGGCTTATCTCTTTACAGCAATTTAAAATTGTCGACGGCGTTACACATGCCACTTTCCGCAGTGCACATTAACCTCTGAATTTATTGGAAAACGGCTGTCACTGGGATTTATGCATTACTGGTGCAAGCAACACGTCATATCCTAATCCAATTCGCGCATTGTTTGCAATAATATTGACCGTTTGCTCTCATTCTTCTGCAACAGAGCTCTGGGAGGAATATACATCAAACATGGCTGAACATATTTTCAGTCGAATAAGCGAGAGAAACGTCGACAGGAACATGTAAGTTACAGCAAAGTATACAACGAAACGTTGAGCATGTTTGGTTTACGTTTAAAAATCGCGAACAAAGCTCTAAATCAATTGGGCTTGCCATCACTGATTCCATCTGCTGGTGTTTCGTTTGATGCCGAATTGCGTGGTTAACTAAATTGCAACACGAGCGATCATTCGTCGTACGTGCAATCCAACATTCCTAGGCTAACAGTTAAGCAAAATGACATTTGCGATTAAATAATGCAAACTGTCAATGACACAGTTGAAGCTATCTTCTTAGATGCGCCTGCAGGAACTGGTAAAAGGTTCCTTCTGAGGTTGATCCTTGCGGCTATTAGATAGCGAAATAACAGTCATAGCTCTCGCGTTTTACGGAATAGCTGCAACATTGCTAATCGGGGGAAGGACGGCTCAATCTACCACGAAATTTCCATGGAACATGCAATTCATTGAAACTCCCAAGTGCAACATTTCTCAACCGTCCAGCATGGAAAAAGTATTGCAGAAATGTAAACCTATCTTTTGGGATGAATGCACTACGGCGCCCAAAATATCGCTGGAGACACTTGTTCGATCATTGCGAGATTTGCGAGAAAACAGCAGACCATTTTGGACCGTGTGATTCTTGCTTGCAGGATATTGCAGGCAAGCGTTGCTTATACTTCCTCAATCTACACAAACAGACGAAATGCTTGCCTGCAATACTCTGTGGCGTCACGACAAAACGTAACAACTAACTGTAAATTGGTGTGTCCAGGTTCAACAGGAGCATTCAGCTGTATTCTTTTTTCAATTACTGGATATTGAGAACGGGAAGTTGCCCGTTTGTCTGATCTCAATGGAGAATTTCAATGCCTTCTGCACTTTTATGACGTCCAAAGAAGAGCTGATTGAAAAACTATTTCCCAATATTCAAGCCAATTAATCGAATCACGATTGGCTGAGTGTACGAGCTATTCTTGCGGCCAAGAACAAGGACTCGACCAACTGAACATTATTATTCAATCTAATATTTCAAACGATGTAGTCGCATATAAGTCCCTCGACACCGTGTTGAGAGCAGATGAAGCGGTTCTTTATCCAACGACCTTTTTGAATTCATTCGAGCTTCAAGGGATGCCACCGCACATACTTGAATTGAAAATCGGTACACCAAGTATCATGTTGCGAAATACCAACTAGCCAAAGCTTTGCAACGGCATGTGGCTTGCAGTAAAATGAATACTCCGCAACGTTGTACAGGCAAAACATCTTTACCGGAGCTTTCAAAGGTCAAAATTTCCTCATTCTTCGCATTCTGATGATTCTTACTGATACGCCGTTGCAATCTACGAGACGGCCATTCCCCATTAGTTTGGCGCGTGCAAGCCCAATCAACAAAGTTCACGGGCAGCCTTTTGAAGTGTGCGGGTTAGATCTACGCACCGACTATTGCTCACACGGATCATTGTATGTTGCGTGCTCTATAGTCGACAAACCTGCCCATCTCCATGTCTGCACAGACAGCGTAACAACAAAAAAGTGGTCTACCCACAAGTGTTGGGAAACTAAAGCTAGTACACAGGTGAGCTTTTTTCATTCATTTTCATACGACCAGACAACAGTACAACTAACAACACTGCACATCAACAAGTATTCCGAAAGCACATAGGTTACAAACGTTAAATTTTTCTCTTCATTCATTATCCTTTACTCATACTGAAGCACAGCAACGCGTGGCTGGGTACAGCTAGAAGTAATAATAATACTCGTCAGCTGTACGCTGTAACGGCGCCTCTCTGCCGCACGACCACCGCCAGTCGCGCGTGGGCTGAGTACACTGCGAGGACACCCGCCCCTACGCGGATTCGAACCCATGACCTTACGATTGCAAGCCAGGCGTGCAGACCATTCGGTCACTAGCCGACCTGGCGGACTAGTAAAGTTACATTAAACCGAAAAAGGACGGTATTGGTGCGGGAGGTAACTTTCATGTGATGGCCGCTAAAGAAACCAACGCAACCTTCTACTCAATCGGTGTGCCTCGCGATAACTGTGCTAACGTTCACCATACAGGCATTACGCGGTCTACTAAGTCGTCTGTCTACAAAGCTACGCTGCTTTTCTTAATAAAGTACACCATATGTTAGTGATCTTAACGTAAGCTAGTATGTTATTTCTTATATTTGATGGGTGCAATGGATAAGTCAGAGGGCTATCTGCTCATTTGATTGAGAGACAGCGTTCCTATCTTGTTGTAAGACGTTCATCATACTAGTGCAATCTTCACTGGCTTATTACATACATCATGTCATTCATAACATTCATTATCATATCATTATATTTTTGCGGACATTTTTCTGAATAATTACATAGTTATCTTGGTAAGCTATGTGTTGGCAAAGCTAGTACAGGTCAAAAGATCATGATGGACCCAACCGGAGATTGAGACACTTCCTTTCTCATGTCGCATACCTGCATGAGGTAATCAAGCTCAAGCCTGTCAGCGGTTATGGATTCTGCATCCAAAAGTTTAATCCAAGAGATAGTACCGTTACCGAATTCCGTTACTTGCTCATATGATTCCACTTTTTGACAAACTGTATTGAATTTTCCAGACCCAGTTTTGATCAATGTTTGTTTATTGCTTCGTTGGTCTAGTTTCAAACATTGTAGAAAGATTTATAAGGCTAAAACCAGGAATCCGGATAAGAAATACAGTTAACTAAACTTCCTGGATTATAGTTAATAAAATTATCCTGGTCCTTTTTACCCTCAACAATGTAGTAATGTTACTGTATCTTTCCTATCATGCAACCATTAGTTGTGGATGATTGCATTGATCAGAAATAGGAAGGAAACGCAGCGGAGACCAATAAGGAATGCATGTACTAATAAGTCATTCAGAGTCACAAAATTAACATCCCTCTATCCTCCCATACTCAAGCAACCATGATTATTTCTTGAATATAAGGAAGTATCGATAAAACAGCCTTGTTGCAAGATGTTGCGCCGGGTAAACCAAAGTAAACTTTTTTTGAAAAGCAACAAGTTGTTTGTGTGTTTACAAACTATAGTGATTATTTCCATTCTGGTTGTTGAGCTAACAAAACAACTTATCAATCGCTGTGTATAAAACATTCTTACGACCTACACCGCAAACAAACTGTGCTATTAATTTGCGAAATGCTCCGTAGGCATTGAGGGTTGAAAAGGTAAATGCCTCTGTTATGTTTAGATGGACAAGCATACCGGGTACAACTGTGATGTATTATGTGACTCTTTACATTGTACATTTATTCATTGTCACTTATTCTATTATCCTAACTTTGCATCGGTAAGTAGTTGCAGACATTTGTCATTATGCAGTATTTTAATACAGACCAGCTGTATTAATTCAGCAACTACCCACTAGTAATTACGTACCAGTAGTATATTTTGTCAAAGTTTACCCCGAAAGTTTGCCACGACACCTCGAAACCAATGACACCTGAAAAGTTTATGCATCTCTTTTATAGGAACTGATGGTAACTAGTTAAAATGATATAGGACTAGTAAATACTAGTCCGAGAGGATGCATGTAATCAAGCGCGGATGTCCAAAGGTAACTGGAAGTTGGACACAGCGGATTATAACCGGTGAGCTAAAAAAGATGTAGACAGATTAACCAAGACGGTATCGAGCGTCCGTACTGTAACTCATGGAGAACACGAGTGTGAGAGAATAGATAGAAAATACCGAGCAGCAAAACAAAATCAAACATTTTACAACTGATCATCAATGAACTTGTATTTGAAAGATGAGTTATCTTTGGGAGAGCCACAATGTCAAACCCGATATTTTTTGGCAGGTTACAAATGTTCACAGCGAATATATTTTATACTTGTCTTTCTCTTAATACTTTTCATCCTATATTGTCTAAGTGCGTGACCATCGAATTACTGTTATATCAAAATCGGTACGGTATCTCAAAGATAGCGCTTACTAGGGAGTTTTGTCAGATGTGAATGGGCTAATTTGTTTAGCTGATTCTTTATGGGAGCTTTAGCCTTTTTTGGTTGCGTAACACCGTATACTACTACCAAAGATAAGCCCGTGCATAAATAGGTGGACAGTGTACCTTTGCAATATCAAAATTGTTCAAAGTCCTAAGTCAGTATCTTAGCTGGGTCACCCCCCGAAACATTAGAAAGGGCAATGCAATTGTTTCTCCACGATGTTAACGTCATCACTACCTGCTCTCACTTGGGTGTGTTCAAGCTAATGCTGCCCAACTATTGGGCAGTTGTAGTGACCGCGATGTATAAGCGTTTTTGATTCGCTGTATAAAGTGGCGCTAACGCGACATCACATGATCTATGGTATCGTTCGTCACTAACGGGAAATAGGGAAAGAGATATGCAGTGAATTCCTGGATAGATTTTGTATGTGATTTTTTCAAACTGTGTACAAGGTTTTGTAAACCGACCCCCACTTTAGAAATATAAACTTGTCCAAAACACATCGGCTGGTAATATACAGTAACTGTGTTCCACCTTTGAGTGCTCTGTTATTATAATATACAGTGTAAGACGATTGCCAAAGAATCCTTACACCTTCGAGCATAGGATAAAAGGGACGTTTATCGTCCTTAAATCTGGTAGTACTAGGCGATATTGAATCAAAACATAAAATAGTTATCGGTAAAATATGTTCTTTTACAGACTACCATCCACTGGAAAATTTTGTCCTAGCGTGATCACAAGAAAAGGAAGGAAAGTCCTAAAATGGTTTCCAACTACTACCGTAATCAGTGCTAAAACTGCATACAGAAAACTTCTTAGCTCAAGTGGCTACTTATAAGTAACATAAATTTACCGCGCTCTAACGGTACAGCTTGTTGGCTTAAATTACGGATGCGGAGACCGAATGTTTAAGGTCTAATTGGGCAGTGAACATTGACCAGGGCTTTTATGTTAAGCTGTTGTTGGGTGCCAACCACAAGCTAGCATTTTTGATAATAGCTTGCTATTACGTAATATGCCAAATGAAACATAATAAATTCATGGAGCCAAAGCACGTACGAATGCAGCGGTCACTTCGTCACAATATCCAACGCGGCCAAAAAACGCACAAGTATTTTTGTTTAGAGACATGCAACAATGAAAGATACACTACAGTGACATTTTACCTTAGTGCGAAAGCGTATTATTCTTTCCCTAAAACAGCTGATTACGAAGGACAACTAACTTTAGCGAAGCAAATCGGCGCTTTTAAATTGGACGGTATTTATTCGTCTTCAGGAAAAAGCCATGGTGTGCAAGCTGTGTTTAACGTCAATTAAAGTATTGAGACAATGTGTTCTAGCTAGTACATTATCTAAACCTCATAAGCGAGATCTTTGTTTGAGCCTTACTGTCACTAATCCTCAGGTGCACCAAACTTTTATACAGCAACCGCTCAGTTGTCTTAAAATATATGGAAATCATAGACTTATCCGGTCGGGACCAGGATCACAAATTACGCAGAATGTTAATTTCCACCACCCAGGCGTATTGCTTACAATAACCCTTAGTTACAAAATTAACTTTAATTTATATTATATCGTCTGTTGTTGCTGTTGCGGATCGTTGTGTATGGTCCAAACCATAATAGTATTCCATCTTGACCTATCCTGATGGTTATTTTGAAGATAGTTTGTTTGATTTCCCAAAACTATCTCTGGATCTTCCACATTAAAAACCATGTGCGTTATAGCTGCGTCGCTTTTGCTTTTTCTAGAGCCTGTGGTATCTAAAGGTTGTCAATGTCTTCGCGACGGGTACATTTATGGATGGGGACTTAGTTCAAGGACTTGAAGATGATCAGAGTACGTGGAATAAATGGGCGATTCTAGGTGAGAACCAACTGCTGTAAAGTGCCTCATGGTATGCTAACGCAGTACACAACGTACTTGGGCGTATAATCGGCGTTAGTAGAAAATAAAAAGCTGGAGAAAGCGGTATCAACATACAGTTGCAGCTATCAAGTACCGGACAATCCTATAGATAGATTATTTAAGCATCTGTGTTCCGTTGCGTGGACAAACTACTTAGCTGGTCATGATGCATAGTTATGTAATACGTTTGGAGTCGCGATTCCATGACCACGTATGGAGAAGATGGAGTAGTAATCGATTAACTTCAACGTGGCGCACACAGTGAGGTAGCGCAGGCATAGCTGTGAAGTGCAAACTATAAACGTTTGCACTACTTAGGTTGAAAAGTTAACATCTTTTGATTAAAATAAACGCACAGTGTCACTATGATCTAAATATATTAAAATGTGCAATGGTCATCATCATCAACAGCAGTACATCAAGCATTTGAATTTCTGGTTCGCTGCCGTCCAACCGTAACCGCCTGCGGACCAAAGAGTAATGACAAAGTGAAACGGGCCTTACCGTAAAATCTTAATGTCCTCAGCAAACATTTAGTGTCAAAGCGCCTACACCTTATCAACAAAATACCAGCACAAACAGTTGGCTAAGGTACGGAGATAAGGCGGCATCATCGATACAGCCTCGTTTCGACTTTTACTGCCCCGCGTAATAATCAAACTTTACCTTATAGATAACTCAGCACCAAATACCCTTTAAACGAGCGGTCAGACTAGGAGACGGCAGCAGACACGTCACAGTTGCCGACTGCGAACAATGTCTTGTAAAGTCTAGAGCCAAGCACAAGACGGGTTAGGTGGACTACAACCTGAAAGGCAAGACCGACCAACAGCACCGAGTATGGTAGTCAGTTACTTCATTTCCCGCTACCCAGTCAAGTTTCGTCCACCTCGAGCCATGCACCAACCTATATATGGCAGGCATAACAAGGTCTTCCTCGGGAATCAGGGATCAGGCATACGTAGTAGTTCCAAAGCCAATGCAACTTGTTCTGTGATATCTGTCATTCCACTCAAGCTACTTGATTCTCAACGCCTAGTACTCGCACACAACCGTAGCAAATACGCTGGTTCTATCCGGCACCTCAATGCTTCGCAGACAGGGATGAGCAAAAACTTGAAGATGCTACATGTCCTCAGATCGAAGCGGCCAAGTCTCACACCCGTTGAGCGGAAAGGCACCCACTGCGGTCTTGTAAACACGGTCCTTCATTATTATTATCATCAACAATACACGTCAAATGAGGGTGAGAAACGCCCCAGTTAATATGCCGCAATACAAAAGATAGGAGACTACAAAAATATGATTTTAACTATTATAGTAGGCTTTTTGCAAAAGATCGGGATGGGAAAGGAACCTAAAGGGAAAGAGCTGGGCAAAGAAACTCATAACACAAACGTCATTGGGGCCGGCTGTTCGCCATCTGAGCAAGTGTATCCAACCAAACATATTCATTAACACCAGGACCCCAGCCAGGTAGTGGGAATGAATCAACCGACGACAATTTTTAAATGAATCATTTCCTCCCTCTTGACCAAGCCATCGCTTTGCCTCTTTTTCCTCTTCCAACTGTACCCCCGGCGCGCAAACAATGCACCACGCGTGAGTCGGTATGCTGGCATGCGCAACACGGCCTTTCAGACTACGGGAAAATGTTTTCCGTCACCGGAGACCTCGGAGATTCAAGAAGGCATTTCTGGCTTTTTCAATACAAACTGCCTTTAGTTACTATGCGTCCATCGTTGCAGAGGCACATGCCAAGGTAAGTGAATTGACCAACTACCTCGAGTTCCTCGTGATCGAGGGGCAAGTGGTAATTATGTGGCTACTGGTCCTGCAGAAACAAGTTACAATTTGAAGGTGTGAAGTGCACACCAAATAATAGGACCAATCTGAAGAGGCCATTTAGGTTTGATTGCACCACCCCAATTTCGTGTAACAGCAGATTGGCCATCCGCAAAAGCAAAATCAAATAGCTTTTCTCCAGACAGCAGCTCAACGCTTGTAGCTTGAGGCAGCACAGTGGAACAGTCCATGATGTAGTTTATGACGAAACTGCAGAAAAAGGTGAAACTAGGACCACCCTGACGAACGCCATTTGCAGTCGGAATGATGTCCGATAACACACTGTAGACCCTGACGCGGCCTGTGGTGCTCGAGTATAGAACACGTAGAATTTTCCTTTATTTTATGAGAACACCTTACCGTGCGTATAGTTAAACAGAATGCATCGGTAGGCTGAGTCGAACGTATTGTTAAACTCCAGAAACACGTTTATTTTGGGCCCGCGGTACGTGTGGCGCTCTTTTTGCACCTGCAACGAAGCAAATATGTAGTCTATACAGCCCAGTTCAGGGCGGAAATCCACCTACTCTTTTCTAAGCCGGGATCCCTATTCCACAGTAAGGCGACGAAAAAGAATCGAGACAAGTAACGTTGTCATAACTAGCGTTAGGTTAATACTCCTGTGGTTAGCAAAGTCGGTGCGACTGCATTTCCTCTATGTTTCCGCTCTAATTGATTCCTCCCAGTTGACGAGGACGGTCTTCTTCTTCAAGAACTGTTAGAACAGAGAGGTCAGTGCTTCGTAGAGTGCAGGTGAAAGGGTATTCAGGCCAACAGCACGGAAACAATTGAGGGCTGTGATGCCATTTCGGACCTCGGCCACGGACATTAAATCTAAACTAACCGTTCATGGATCAGCATGCATAACCTTCGTAAGAAGCAGTCTAGAAGCTGGAGACCAACTGAACTGACGTTGGAAGTGTTCCGCCCAACAAGATATCCTCATTGTGTATCTGTACACCCGCGCTGTCTCTGATTGTCTCATTGACGCCTGGTTTTCTGGGAACAGCAGTGCGGATTAGATGGAAGAGCTTGCGGTAATTGCCTACTGCTCCTACCTCCTCCATTTCTTCAGCCGGACTCGTTCACCAGGCTTCCTTTTCTGCGCGTAGGCTTTGCTATTTTTGTGCTTAGTTTGCCGCCGGTTCACATTATCCTCAGAGCAAGCTGAAAGATTTCTTCTAGATTCCAACAGGTTCACCGACCTCTCGGAAATCCAGTAACTGATGCGGTGACGAATGTTGATAGCACAAGCAGGTGCATTACGACCGCGATCCTATTCTATTAATGGTTAGTTTCATTAAGATAAGATAAGGAAATTTCGGTACGCTGTGTATTCTGGTACGCTTACCTGACCGAGGGCTGAAATAATTTCTCAGTTGCCCATCAAGCGCGACGCTTGGTGCGTCTCGCGGTAAATTTTATGGAAACTGGAAGCCTACCGAAGCTTGATCAGAGACGACGCAAGTACTCTAGAACAAGTGAAAATCCGGGATCGAACCACTCCACTTGTAGATTTTGGCAATGTGAACTATGTGGGTTTATTGCTATTCAGCCACCGGAGGACGCCAAAGGGTATCTGGATGCCCATCATACCTAAAACAACGCTACTAACAAGCAGCTGGTGTTCCGCACACAGTTGCAACGAACACTCGCTTTTTTCCGTCCGGTCGAAGTTGAGCCATACTTATCACCTAGATGAGCTCTTGAAGAGCCCAAGCGACCTACTTGTGCATTCCTATCTCCATCAATTACTATGATATCTGAACAAGCAGCACTGCGTGGTAACATATTGCATTCGTATTAGCATGAATTATTGGCAGTATCAGAACCGCATTCCTTTGAAACATAAGCGAAAACTACAAACCAACAGCAGCTTGAACTACTTCGCAAGTCGACGTTAGTTGATGTTGTCAAGTGTATGGGATGCAAATATTAGACAACATGTAGCTATCAACCATTCGTTGTGGCACTATATCACACTGTCAACACAGAGGGACAGCCAGCCGTTCCCCCTAAGCTTGTCTTAAGCCACTCGTTGACAAAAACAAAAAATAAAAATAGTGCAAGATTCTTTAATTATAATTTATTATTATAATTGTCGCTACCAACACTGGTCTTTACCCATGGGTCGTCACTATATAGTGAACTAGCACTTTAAGTTAAGGCAATTGATTTTATAGTACTCATTAGTAGCAGGATTTTAGTTGTAAATCTGATAAGGCTTTTATCCCAACAGTTCACAAGCTACATAGCAGAGCCTAGTCCGGAAAAGCGTCAGACGCGTTTCGCCCTGTTGGGGCTCGTCAGTGGCGCGCATTCCCTCGGTCCTCTAAGGAAGATCGAACCTATGACCGCTAGAGGCAGATGCCAACTAGCCATCAGCTTAAGCCATTGAACAATGGAGACGTTGGCTGGGTTACATAATTTGCAAACTAGCTGGGATATAGCACCACCTATTTACCACTGTCACTGACAGTGGTTAGCCTGTAAGGTGATGACGTGATGACTTTAGTTTGTTCCCTGGACTGCCCCATACATACACATTTTGTGTATATTTCGGTCATCCATAAATGTTTGCTTAACCTTACTTATTGTGCACTGTGTTATGAAAAATTAGGGATCGCTTTTGCCGAGTGTGGATGGCATTTGCCATCACGATAAAGGTATCTGCAGCATGTGTCATGAGTGATGACAATACTTTCCGTATTAGTCTCACTAAGCAAAATAATGACACAAAAAGGATCAATCAGAGTTCACTAATGGCCAATTCAGAGGACATTACTTGATCATTTGTGCTATGTGGGTGTTCATTAGAGTTAAACCATATATATTAGCATGGCCATATTTGTATTTGTCTGCTGAATGCATGTTTGCGTCTGCGTAACTCACGAACCCTGAAAGTGCGAAGGGAAACCTTAAGGATAAGTTGAAAATGACAATTAAGTCCAACCAAATAGCTCATTTCAGGTACTCCATTTAGTCTTAATGCACAAGAACCACAAGACAGGCCACATCAGCTGCTTATGACTTACACTTGCCAAAAGTAAGTACACAGTTAGTTGCATTATTTCATATGTTTAATGGTGGGTAATGCCAACATTATTAATCGAAACTGACATTTATTGCTTTATTTAATAATGGACCTGCGTTCTAACCTAAACATGTTTGGCTGCTTGACACCGTTCCACGAACAAGTCAAGACAAGTCATTCTAAATGAATTCATTGCAGACCAGTTAACAAATCATAAATAGTTAAGTGATCCCTCTTAAGAAGCAAACGGCCATGCACTGTTTCGGAAAATATGCCTACAAAACTTTTCTATACGTCTCGTGGCATAAAAATATTTTGTTTTGTAGCATGACGAAGTGCGTTTTCGACACGGGTGTCCAACAGAACTAGGATAAACGCCCGAAAACGTCGTGCAATACATCCTTTAGAATACTATGTAGAAATAAAAAAGTGATTACTAATAATTACAAACTTGGGTAAAATGACTAGTGATTAGTCTTAAAGAGCACTTCAAATCTCCTAATTGATAACAGAAGTAAATATGGTTATAAGAAAAGCCAAGCTTTTGCCAAAAATTAGTTAACTCAGTGCAGTAGGACTAAGATACCACACTGAAAGTTGAAGTGCATCATCGCACAGGTAAATAAAATGAAGTTAGCCAACATTCTTATTATTGGTACCAGCAAAAGATAAAAAACAGCATATAAATGATTAAACTAACCGGAACCAAGATCAGGCGCATGATAAGGAAGAAATTAGTAGTGGAAATCAACAATGAGTAATTCAACTTCATAGGGAAAATATAATGCTATAGTTGTTCGAAAACAACTGAGTTTGATTGACACCTAGATCTTTGGTGACCTACTAATTGCTTGCCACTATTTACGAACTTTCGTGTAAAATATTCTGAAATTTTAGTTCTGCCAGATACGCAAGGGAATTAAGCGGACTTCTTGTTAGAAAGCTACTCATATTTCTTGATCAACGTGCGCAAGCAACTTTCCGCTAGAGAACATGATCTTAAACTACAAGCTTAACACGTAAGCAAAAGACCTCAAGAGTGTTACTGTTAAAGGGACTTGCTTGACCGTACTTTTGGCTTCTTAAATCCCCAGTTAGCCACTATTTGGGACGATTTTCGGTTGCACAAATTGCTTGCAGCACACACCTGAAGTACACCGTGAATGCAATTGTTCTGCTTGCAGTAGACTATAATCTAAACATAATTGCAATAACGTAGCTTGGAACTAGCAAAGTCTGAAGAGAAACCGAAAACTGTTTTGAGCGACGGATACGTATGTTACTGAGACGGATAGGGGCACACATAGGCAACACAGCGGCAATTACCTGATCACATTTGCTGACTGAAAACGTAATTCTATTAAAAGTCTAAATATTTTCAAACATAGACCGGAGGGGTTATAACACTAGCAACATAATAGTTGCGATATTTCTGCACACTGCGCCATTTCTTCCCTTATTGTTTTTTGCATATGTGTGTGACCAAAGTGACTCAAAATAAAACGGCTGACCGTCCATTGTTTAACAATCCGCAAGCACATCTCCCTATAGGGACGTAGTGGCCCATTGATGAAGCTCGAGCTTGGGCTATCATTATGACAAATACCTTCACTAGCTCAGCACGGTATCAGTATGCCGCCAACAAAGCACGGTATGAGTTTTTCTGTCTCAGGAGAAAGTTATGCAACTCCTAACCAGAAGTTCTTTCATAATACTAGGCGGTGGTACGACCACACCCAGCGTACCGCGTACAGACATGGGCACCTTCTCAGGCAGGATGTGACCTGCATAAAAAATCCAAAAGCTAGCGATTAGGATGATTGCGGGCAGCATAGGAACTCATACAATGAATGCCTAAGAGGCCTAGGGTTCTTCTCTATGAAGCGGCGAGAAGTACAAGGTGACTTAACAAAATCTTTCACGGTTATGAAGGATAGCAATAAGATCAAGCCCTCCGATTTGTTTAAACTTGCTGCGTCCTACCACCTACGGAGGCATGAACTTAAGATTAAGCATTAGAGGTCCAGGCTGGAGACACGGGCCGTCGTTTGCAAAACGTGTCGTTCATAATTGGAACAACATTCCTTTCGCCTTAATTAAAACTTCCACTGTAACAGCCCTCAAATACGGTATGACTAAGCTATTGCTGGATCTTTTTCAGAATGATTGCATATTTATTGCAATTTCTTAGACCTCATGAGTACTACGCGGCAACTCGATTTTTTGGCGTGCCATACTGATCGAGATTTTTCGCTGAAATATCGTGGAAAACGGTGTTTGAATAAACACTTGAAACAAAATTTGGCAATAGTCAAATTTCCTTTGATCCAAGATGTCTTGGATCGACTAAAGTGGTACTGATCAAAGCGTCTTCCTGACGCTTACTGGTAATTTTGCGGTAGTTCCCTTTTTAATCCCGTTTTACACCATGTTTTGCCTTTTTATTGTGGTAGTTTTACGGTTGTATACGTGTTTTTAAATTCTGCTCTGTTTCCCACTCAAACATGGTCGCCTCGAGAATGATAGAGGTGGATGAACCCCTTGCGTCCTTGTTTGATGAGTCAAATGCAGCTTGCATCAATTCTGCCTGTTCAAGGCCAGTCACGAATTCATCTGGTGGTATGCAGTGTGATGTTTGCTCTCCTTGGTATCACTAGTTGTACCGGCCTCCGAGCGAATCAGTACAATATGCTATCTTCCAGTGAAAAGCTTCTGTTTAGAGATGCTGATTTTTGCGCTCAGAAAGCGAAGCTCTCGGCTTTCACCTGTGTTGAATTCAAAGCACTAGAATCCAGATTCACAGTTGTTAAGAAGGTGTTAGTCGACCTTGCCTCTCTTGCCTCGCACAACTCTAATGTGGATTTTATTATGAAATCCCTGAATATTGCGAATGTGGACGTTGTAACGGACTGTCCTTCTGCTGAAAGTCCAACCGTTGACGAAGCGTTCATCCTACCGGACGCTCCAGTTCACGTAGATATAACTGACACAAATGCCTCGGATGGCATTGCTAACCCGCCCCAAATGGAAGGCGAGTCACGGGCTCCTGAGCCATTGAAGAATAAGCGTAAGCGGGCAAGGAAAGCGCGCAAACCATCCGCCCACAAAACGGAAGGTGATAAAATGCTCAAGAAACTAGGGCCTGATTTGGAAACACCACCTGGTGCTACAATACCCTCAGTGGGACAAGGGGTGTCGTCGCCTTCGGTCCCACCGATTCCTGTCAAACAACCATGTGGCGTGGATGGTATCGCATGTGGTGTAAATACACCTCATCGAGGCGCTTCTTACACAGATAGCAGTGTGATTTTCAGAAACGTCACTGAATCCACTGCCGCTCTTCCTACCGAGCGCATGCTTGATGACCTTGGTTGGCTTAAAGTATGCGTGACCAGACTTTTACCACCAGGTTTTCCTGGCGTTACTATTAGGAAGCTCATTAGATTAGGGAATGTTCCGGTTGATCAATCAAATCCTCGACCCCGTCTGATTAGGGTGGTCCTCTTCACCCCAGAAGAGCGCAGGGCCTTACTGAGATTTGCCTTCAAGCTCAAAGGTACCAACGTTAGCGTGCAACCGAACCTTCCGTTAGTAGATAGAGTAAAGTTAAAGGAAGCCGTCAGAGATTTAAAAGCCCAACGTGCAGCTGGTGAGCAAGGTCTCCGCTTGGTGGGTTTTCAGGTGCTCAGCAGGCGGTCCCTTTCAGCCCTGCCAGAGCATATTCTACTTGCGCAAGACCGAGGGCTGGTCGTGCCAAAGCCCTCCAAGTAGTACTCCGTAACGTGCGTAGCCTGAGGAACAAGTTGTGCAAGGTGGGTCTGCTCGTAGACAAATCTCCTCCAGATATACTTGCTTTCACTGAAGCGTGGCTGTCTGAGGAAATCACAAATGGCGAGATATATCTGCCTGCCTACGCACTGTTTCGCGCTGACCGCTCCACTGGCCGTCAAGGGTGCGTTGTAGCTCTTTATGTGCGTTATCACATTGACGTATTGACGACCAGCGTTTTTCAGTCTCTCAACAGATCAGTTGAAGCTCCCGTAGTCTTGATTTGCGCTTCCTCTGTTTAGCTTACGGTCGTGTTAGTGTTTAGACGCTATATGGGCACCTCCAATGGCATCAATGAGTTTATACGCACTCACCCTGCGAACAAGTATCTGGTGCTGGGAGACTTCAACCTACCAGAGGTTTCTTGGGATGATCTATCTTGCAGTTCAGCTCTGGAATCGTTCGGTACAGAACTGCTGGACTTAACGCCGCAAGTACCATTACACCAGTTCGTGGACCTCCTCACTAGGTACATGAGCAAATAGCGGCCGTCAATTTTAGCTCCTGTTTTCGATAAACCACTTGACTTTTAAGTGACATTAAACACGACTCTCCTCTTGGTGCTAGCGATCAAGTTTGCTTGTCTTTCCAGTGTACCCTTATCAGGTCTTGCCGTGCTACTACCAGTTGGTATCCGAACATTTGGGCCGCGGACTTCCAAACTATGCGGGATAAAGGTAGGTCATCGCCTTCTGTGATATCTGAGACCGACACTGTTCACATGGTCTGGGAAAAACTTAAGACTCACCTCGTCAACATTTATGCACCTCACATCCCACTGGTAAAAAGAAGGGAATCGAGAGCGCAGCCTCCGTGGATAAGTTCCCCGGGGAAGGGTCTGATAAAGAAGCGGTCTAGACGCTGACGAGCCTACCAAACAGCTCCGTCGAACAGCGCGTTTGACGAGTATCGGTTGGTTCAAAATGAGTGCAGGCTAACCTTAGGTTGGCCCGGCTTCCGTATGAAAAATATTTAGCTGATAATGCCTCGCAAACTCCCAAGAAATTCTGCTTACGTTAAACGGCGCTGTAGTGCAAACTCGCCCATACCATCATTACTTCGAGGAAATGGGACCCATGCCTATAGCGATTATGATACTGATACTGATACTGATACTGTCATGATAGCGAGAAAGATGTTGAACATCTATGTAGCTATATCTCAATGTAGGACATGTCCCACTGACACAGTGTTACCTGTAGTAGTGAGCTAGCCCAGGTGAAAAAAGTAAAATATTTACAAGCATAGAAAAAATCTCCATGTACTTACCATATATTCTTGGATGAACCACATGGAGTCCTTCACCAGCTCCGCCGCCTATTACGGATGGGCATCGTTTCGGAAGCTGCAGTTGGTGGATTAACGGGCTCCATGGGTTATAATCATTAAACGATTCCTTCGTCAGTTTCCTGTGAAGGCTTCGTCGAATCTGGCATCCGCAAAGTGCGCGTCCAGGAATCGTTTGAATTCCGACACCGAGTTCGCTTCTACTATCCGCGAGGGCAAACGGTTCCACATGTTCACCACTCGCCGCTCAAGACACAAGGGATGAGCTACCCACTTGAGGTCAGGGACTACCAGTTTGTACTGGTGACCTCGTGTGCTGCTTGACGCACGGACATGGAGCAGTGGCCTCAGCATCGGATAAGCACCCAGATGCAATACCCGATGGGTCATGATGAGGTCCACTCGCACGCGGCCGTAGGCTAGAGTATACAGACCCAATTGTCTGCATCTTTCTTCATACGGCACACCCTGAAGACCGGGAATGAGCCGTGTGGCTATGTGTTGTACTCTTTCGAGCTTGTGTATCTCGCCTTTCGTCAACGGACAGTAGGCGGGTGAGCCGTATTCAAGCACCGGTCGTACAATGGATGTGAAGAGACGAGTGGCAATCTCTTTCGACCAGGTGCAGAAGCTACGTTTCAGCGCCCACAGCGAACGCAATGCTGTGCGATACATATTGTCCGTGTTGTCCAGTGACTTCATGTCGTAACGTTGTATAACGCCAAGGTCTCTGACGCAATGCGTCGGGTGTAGAACTTGGCCGTCGAGAGTGTACGATCGGCCCGCTCCACCTTTACCGAGGCACAGAAGTAGCGATTTTGCCGAGTTGATAGGCAAACTTACTTCGGCGGACCACATGGAGAGGCGGTCGAGGTCCTGCTGAAGTGTGTCAAAGTCGTCCGACGTATGGATCACCCTCCATAACTTCAGGTCATCCGCGAACAAGGCACACGGCGACCGAAGGAGATTGGGCACGTCGTTGATGTGAATCAGGAAGAGAATGGGGCCAAGCACCGTCCCCTGAGGAACGCCGCTCGTTGACGGGTACCAGTCGGTCAGGTGGCTGTCGACTTGCACCCTCCACTTCCGTCCAACTAAGAAGTCACGGATCCATTGGTGCAGCGAGCCTCCGACTCCGCACTCCCTCAGTTTCTGAAGGAGGATCTCGTGATTCACTCTGTCGAAGGCCTTACTGAAATCGACGTATACCACGTCGACTGACTTACGTTGGTTTACTGCTTGCAACCATTCATGCCATGTTAGCAGCAGGTTAGTGATGCACGAGCGGCCTCTCACAAAACCATGCTGTGCAGGCGTCAGGAGAGAGTTGGTCTCCAATAGCTGGAGCAGTCTCTTCTTCACAATCTTCTCCAGAACTTTCGACAATACTGCGGTCAAACAAATAGGGCGGTAATTCTCCACTTTGCGTGTGTCACCGCCTTTTGGAATCGGTTTGACAACGGCGCATTTCCAGTCACAAGGCACGCAGCCTACGGACAGGGATCGGTTGAACAGGTCGGTTACAGCAGGTGAGATCACAGCTGACAAGGACTTGAGGATCAGCGGATGGAGACCATCCGGTCCAGCTGGCTTCGTGCTGTCTAAGCAGCTGACTAGCCCATGTACCTCCGCGACGTCGCAGATCAAGTCGGTTAGCTCAGTCGGTGCGGCGACGGCAGAGCTTGGCGCGCAGGTTTGGTTAGTTGCGAATACAGAAGCGAAGTGCGCCGCTAATGCGGACGCACGCTCGGTGCTTGAACTTAGTGGTTGTCCGTTCGAACCCACTAGCACCGGCACATTACCTGCAGACTTCAGGCGTCGCTTCACGTACGCAAATATGCGCTTCGGGGCAGTTTTAGCTGAGCAAGCAAGCTGCTCCTCAAACTGACGGCGTTTTCGCGTCTTTGTGCTGTTGCACAAGTTTCGTTGTCGCTTGTATGCCTCATAGTCATCGGCAGAGCCAGACAGGAGGAACGCATTCCATAGTCGACGTCGTTGTCGAGACAGTCGGTTATACTCTTTGTCAAACCAATGGGGTTTCATTGGTCCAACTTTCCGAGTCTTGAGGGGTACAAATTGCGCACACAATGAGTGCACTGCCCCTTTAATGTTTGCCCAGCAAGTTTCAACGGATGAATCCTGTGGCATAGACCAATCAAGCTGATTGGCAGCTAGAAGGAGGCCATCGAAGTCAGCTTTCCAATAGTTGTATGTTGGCGCCACTGGACGCACACATGGAAGCTGCAGGTCTATAGTGGCCATAATTATCGAGTGATCACTGGCCGCCATGGGCTCAAGAACTTCTATGTCATGCACTGTTTGTTCGCAGCTGGTTAGCAGCAGGTCCAGGCATGATGGCATTGAGCGCGGGGTTATGCGGGTTGGTTGCGTGATGTGCTGCACCGTTCCGGTTTCCAGTACCAGTTCGGCGAATTTTGTCTCCACTTCATTATGGCCAGAGAGAAGCTGAACTTCAGGCCATAAGATTCGAGGAAGGTTAAAGTCGCCAGTGAGCAGGAACTGTGGGCGACTCATTTGGTTTTGGACGTGTGTGAGCCAATCCAATCCGTTACTCAGTGGGCTACGATATGCCACATCCACAAGCAGTTCGCCGCGTCGTAGGTGGATCGAACACCACAGCTGCTCACATAGACCGTCAATGCTTCGGTAGGTGCTCACGAGTCTCCCGCACAGGGTAGACCGGAGGTAAAGTAGGATGCCACTGCGGCTATTCGACTGTCGATCACAGCGGAAGCACGAATAGTCCGTGATCGCAATTTCTTCGCTTGTCACTTCAGATGTCAACCACGTCTCAGCCAAACCAACCACATCTGGCCGACGTGAAGCAATGAAGCGGATCAGATCATCGTGCTTGTTCATTAAGCTGCATACATTAATGAACGCTACACGCAATCCGCGGTAGGAACCGCTGGGCGAGCTTGAAGCGTCACTGCTCTGTTTACCCGGATTCGGGGTATCCGGGCAACTGTGCGAAAATTTACGATACGCAGGTTAGTTTCACCGGCGTCCGTGCGTCGTTTCAGTTCGACCACGGCAGACTTCAGCTGCTCTCGTTCTGCGGGATCAAGGTCTGGCCGGACATGGATTTTCATCCCCTTTAGGCGACCGAGGCGGGACAGTGCTAACCTTGGGGCAGTTTCGTCGGCGAACGCGATGCGCAGAGGCCGACACTTGCCATCAACTTGTTTCCCCAGACGAGTGACTTGTTTCACTCGTAACCCGGGTTCGCCAACATCCAGTAGTTTGTCGGTTAGAGACTGCAAGAATTGCACATCATGGTCATAGCGTACCTGGGGACTGGGATCAGTCGACTCAGGTGCGTGGAAAATCATGACGTTGCATAGCCGTCCCCGTGGTGACTTGCTATCGCTTGGCTTCACCGGTTTCGGTAAGGCCGGTTTCTCGGCTAGCAATTTCTCAAGTCGCGTTACCTTGTTTAGCACAGACTTTAGTTGTGACACTGTCGACGGTGATTTCGATTTGTTGTTGTTTACCGCCTTACAACTTTTCTTTTTAGGGGCCTGGACCCAGCCGGGTGGTTTTGCGGCGCCAGCGCTGGCCACGGCTGCGTAGGTCGCAGTTGCAGTGCCGACAGACGGCTTTTTTCGGTTGTCTTGTGAACTATGCGTTGGTGTGTCCGCTGATGAAGCGGAGGAGGAGCGGCTTCGATTGCGCACAGTATGGATGCATGGAGGAGTCACCGGCGGTAGTACGGGCGTCACCAATGCGGCGTTATTATCTGTCTTTTTCGCCAAAGTCAGATTCGCCAGAAGTGACTTATCGTTAACAATAAGTCGGCATTTGTCACAGTGGAATGTTAGCGCGGAAGATGCCGTTCTTTTCAGGCATTCATAAAGATCGTGCTCAATGCCGCTGCACGTTGTGTGGGCCCATCCTTTGCACAGACCGCACTGCAGCGCTTTAGACCGAGAAGTGACATTTCTGCTGCAGCTCAGGCACTTAGATGCTGCTGCTGCTCTCGTTTTGTCGAGAGTGGCGTCCAAAGTGCTAGACGCACGGGAGGTCGCAGCTCGCTGGACCTTGCTCGTCATGCTTGATGTCTTGTGGATAGGTGTCGCTATCCAAATCACCCTGGAGGTGTGAAGGAATTTGACAGACGTCAAATTCTATTACCAATGTGCGTTGAAACACCGGTATTCAAGCGTATTTCACTTGTAAGACAAACGTATAACAAGAATGGGAACGAGCCACCGGACGTCGTTATCCGCAGACAAGGCATGCGTGCTTGGTGAGCAGTACACAAGTGTCTTTGTCCGCGAAACATATAGGCCATGCAAAGGGTTAGCTTCAAGAGTCTCTGAAGACTGTTGTCTGGATGAAATTCCTGTAACTGAGTTCCAAGTTCTCCGATTTCTAAGAGAGGTAAACTCAGCTAAGGTTTCAGGGCCAGATTCCGTTTATCCAAAATTGTTGCACGAATTGACAGTGGAACTCAGTGGACCTCTGACTTGTGTGTTTCAGAAGTCTCTCAACAGCTGTGTCTTGCCTACCGAATGGAAAGAGACTGCTGTCTTCCCGATTTTCAAATGCGGTGACAAAGACCTACCGGCTAATTACAGGCCTGTCAGCTTGACTAGCGTGGTTGTTAAGTTACTTGAAAAGTTAGTACGAGATACAGTGAAGAACCATTTAAATAGGTTTAACCTGTTTTGCATCGAGCGACATGGTTTTCGCAATGGATTTTTGTGTCAGACGAACTTGCTGGTAGCTCAAAAGTGCTAGGCTGAAGACGTAAACAGTGGACACGCGGTGGATGTGGTGTTCATTGACTTTGCCAAGGCCTTTGACACTGTCCTGGGATGGTTGGCCCTGATTTGTTCTGTCTATTTAGTCCTGTTAGATTATCTAGTCTCCGCGGGGATTGTATGAAGCTGGACAAACCGCGGCCCGATCGAGTTAAAGCGAAGACACGCTTATCGCGTCGAGTCATCGAGCGCTGGTACCTGCTTCCAGAAAATGTCGTCAAGGGAGCTACGGTTAAGGGGTTTGAGCGTCAACTGGACGCTCTTGGGTGGCAACACGAAACCTTTCCTTTTTCCTGACTAATTCCCATCTTCATACTTCGATTCTATTTTCTTTACTTTTCCTCGCCATTGGTATTATGCTAATCTTTTAACTGATTTCCCTTACGCTCTTACCCTCGATTTTTATTCCTCCCTTACTTAATTCACGTAACTGACATAGCTGGGACAGCTAATGTAAGGATCATGGGCATTAAATTTGTGGAACAAGGTGTCTTTCGGGTGTTTTTCCTTTTCGGCCCATCAAGAAGTTAGAGCCCTCCTATCCACTCTTGGATCGACGACGCGCTCAAGAAGGAACACTTACGGGATTCATCCTATCGTCCCAGTCCCACTTGAACTTGAACTTGAAATTGAACGTGTGGTCCATGATCCAACAAAGTCATCGGTGACCCTTGTCTTGCAAAATTCCATTTGCAGGGACCAAAATACAACACATAAGTCAAGTACTGCGAGCCCTGGTTCTCTTTTCGGTACAAAAAGAGAGCGCTTGTTATTTGGGAGCCTGGAAGCAGTCCAACACTGACGTAAAAGCTACCAATGGCTATAGCATTATAGGAAGCAAATATTTCGCCGTTTTAATTCTAGCCGTAACTAAAATATTCTAATAATACCAAAACGTGTGTTCTTTTTCTTACATACTTTTGGCCGTTTTGTGGTGTAGGGGATTTACAACTTGACCTCAATATATATAACCACTACTAACATTAGAAAAACAAATCGCAAACTAAGGAAATTAAATAACCCATACAAGCAGTTTCTTAATCCATATTAAAACATTGGTATTGTGTATTTTAAATAAACTGCTAGAACGAAGTCAACGATTTGGTACGAGAACATCTATGAACATCTATGTGAGGTGTATCTATTATCGTTATTGCACATTATCGCATTATCGCATTACAAAGTAGCTGTTAAACAAAGCTCTGGACATTTCGCGGAAAAAACATAAACTAACCTTCACATGTTCATTTAAAATAGCGCAACGCGTATCAGTCACTATCAACAGAACAGTTAAATATTTAAACAATCGCAGGCCTCCCAGTGTATCACGAATAAAGCACAGGTGCGCAGCAACTAACATTTATTTTAGATATATTGCTGTTTTGCATCCATAGTTACAAACTGTGTAAAAACGGATGTTATTTATAATTTGGTTACTTTGCATAAAATTATCACATCGTATTTATAAATACAGCACATGAATTGTACTTATTACGCAGTGACACTGTTTGAGGCATCAGGTTACGGTTATAACCGGTAGTTGACATCGATTCCAAGGGGCTTCAGGTTCTCGGGTCGTGAATAGCTAGTATGCTTGTGAAATGGATTGTGAGCCAAGAACGCGGACCGTAAGTATCAGATTTCAGTCTTGTCTTGCGGCGCGTTAGGTTCGTCAGGCACTTTAGCCTAAATGTATGTCATGTCGCCAGGATTCTAACCGATCTGTTATGGGCATAATGTGGTGAGGGTGGTATGGCATGCCATGATAAAATTTGAGTATGTCGCTTATTAAGGTTGGAAGGTGCGTACTGAATATGCATGAGAATTTAGTATGCGTGGTAAACTAAATGGTTGTGCCGTTAACACTGCTTTTGTTGTTTAAGTGGATAACAAATTGCAGTTATTAGCTGTGGTGCGTCCTTGGAAGCTGTCATCATGGTGGACGATATTTCTACGTTTGACCGTTTGGTGCGATTAAATTCACAAATATCTGCGCACATGGAACAGAATGCGAAGAAATTTCAACAGGCTGCTGCGACATCCTTTTATAGGCGGACGGCAATTATTCGAAAGCGGTAGAAACGGATGACGGGTGTAACTTTGCCTGATGGCTATCAGTAACATTAGGTGCGGTGCCAGTGTGCGCATGGTAAGCGGAGCAACGTTGGCGCTAAATGGTATGGTTCCCATTGTTAAGGCTGTAAAACGACCCAACAGTTATAGGATGCTGGACTGCAAATCCAGATTTTCATTAGTGTTGGGGGTCGATTAGTATGAGCGTGGAGCAATTTATCTGCGGCATAATCACGATTTTTGCTTGGATACACCGGGGCTGTATTTTTATTGGGACATTGTAGCATTGAATTTAATGAGAATAACAGCCGGAGCTTTACATGCCCCATATTGTATATTGAGTTCGTATCTTGTCTGAGGAAAGGCCAAACAACCTTATAACGGTTTGGACTGGCGCGTTAGCCGTAGCTTCATCGATCTTAAGCGGAATTTAAACAGAATGCACCTGGGCTCAAACCATGACATCTCAACACGCCCTCCGAAACTGCACTTGACGGAGGCGGAAGAGCAGGAGTTTGTGAGTATAAACTCCGTGTTTAAAACCTCCCGTGAGATTCGTCGTTACGTCAGCCGGAAGCATGGGCAAATGTTGATGGGGAACGACCTTAAAACGATGACCAGACGTCACCGGAAGCAGCAGGCAGGGGAGGTTTGCGAGGTGATGGTATTGCTGGAGAGGAACGAAACATGTCGTTTGGTGAGAGGGGAAAACTGTTAGGTATGTGTTTTTCGTGCTGCCTTGCATGGAATCGATGGCTGCGCACTACTGTGAGGTGTAGTTGGCAGATGCCACGAACCAATTGAATTATGGCGACTATATACCGTGGCACTTCATGTTAATAGATGTTACCGGAATTCCGTATTCATTTTTTACGCATTGTTGTCAAATGAGACAGCTTATTGCTACCGGCCGGCGGCGGAAGCAATGAAGGATATGTTGCCTTGCACAGCGTTAGTGCAAACACTTGGTATGAAAAAGTGCATGGCGCAGGTTGGCTGGCTGACGCCCGCGTATTCCAACGCGGCGGTTGTATTTTGCCGTTTACACGCTATGAGGGATACGTACCGACGGTGTGCACAACGTCCTGGCCTAGGCCCAGCAGTGAGGAACCTTCTTCCGCAGTGGTTGCTGTTTTTGTTTACCCTCCTGATGGGGGATATTTTAACAGGATTCGGTGGGCGGTTGCAGGGAAAAGTAAGGTATTATACCGGTACGTGCGGCGTTCCTGGCTTCCATGGGCATCATCATGCGCGTCTCACCGTCAGCCGATCGAGAATGAGAATAAACATTTCAAACAGATTTGATGGAGCAATCGTCTCACAGGTACTTATTCACGGCGATTATCGAGCCTGTCAGTCCGTGGATGCAAGACCGTCAAATGGCGATCGGGAGACACAGTGCGACGCCATATGTTCCACACGTGTAGCCGTCTCTAGCAGCCCGTATTGACTCGGTTTCCTCCCCACGCTCGTAAACAGTTGTTGAGGTACTGGGAAGTGCAGGGGTAACTTCATTGGCTGAGGTGGACAAACAATGGAGGGTGGAATGCACCCGTGGTGCAAGGAGGCGGCGGTATCAAGTGATTGATGCCGCTTGCGAGTGTGAATTTTGTCTGCAATGGCAAATGCCGTGTGCGTACATGTGCCACGTGAGCGCTAGTAGGGGAATGTCTATGGCCGGTATTACAGGAGATCGACGATGGAATGCTCCATGCAGTGGGCCAGTTCACTTGTCCCCGGAGGCTGCCGGTACTATTGAAGTGACGTTCGTAAGCGCTGGCGATATGCTTGGGTTATGTGCCGTGGTCAAGGCGACTAAACTTCACAAGGTTTAGGAGGTGATGGCAAAATTTAATGCGCAGATTTGCAGCACTGGATAGATGCGGTAATACTCGGTGTTTAGGAGTCTCTAGTGGCTTGCTGAGGTGTTGTCCGGGGATAATGATATATCGCACTATTGCACTACGTGGCGCTGTATTGAACCTATTCCGCTGGAAGTGGCGGACTAGTACCATCGGTTGTTGGGAAACGCAAGTCAAAGAGCGGTGAGATGTGGGCTGCCTAATGTTGAGGAAAGTATGCCGGCCACAAGCTCCTTTAGGCATTACGTGGTTTTACCTAATGTGTACAGGACTGATTTTCCGGGGACCACCGCACTGAGGTTGGGAAACCTGCGTACCTTGGCTCCGCCAAAGGTAAATTTCCCATTCAACTGCGGGTGACAGAGTTTCCTGCTCAGTACAACTGGGTACTTCTATGACAACTTAAACGTCTAGGCATCACCACGTCTGGTGGTTCTAACGTGGGTAAAAGGTAGCGGAGGACACCGGAGCCGTCCGGTAGAAAGTTGTGAGCCTTTTGTCTGTTGTAGGAGAATGATGCATCCGGGGTTAATGAAGTTCGGTGGGTGAGTTGTTACTTATGCCAACGTTAGCTCCAAAATCTTGTGCGGGGTATAACGGGGTAGAGGAATATACCTGCGTGTACTGCCATCTGTGCATGGAAGCCTAACGTTGGAGGTACAATTCCATGGTAATGGGAGCCAATTGGTAAGGTGTGTGTTAACCGATTTTGCAATTTATACACCCCATCGGAACAGCTAGGAGAGGACCAAGCGCATTCAGTCGAGATACAGTGTTCCCTCTAACAGACACTATCCAGAAGCGCCAAAGCCACGAGAGCACAGAACACAGTAACTAGGAGTTCCCCGAATGGCAATTCGCCTTTCACTGAACACGCCTATCAGATGCAGACCTATCGAGCTCCCCTCCGCCTCATTGCCACACCACTCTCAACACCCACGATCTACCTCACTTTTGATACCTTCGTCTAAGTCGTGTGCATACTCTGCGCGTTTCATATGTTCAATAGTACCTCACTAGAAACCGTAATGTCACATCACACCAGCCACTGCTTACGCTACCATCAGTCAGCGTAAGTCCCTCCTTAATCGTTACGCTCATGATGGTGACCGCACATCCTCCTAATCTTATTGCCCCTATGTGATCTAGCACCTCACATATCCCCAACTCCCTGATAATCACCACCAACCCCCCTTCCTTTCATCTTAACACCCGCCCCTCATCTCTAGCCCTCTCTTCTGTTCACCTAATTGTGTGTCACTATTGTGCCCAGAGGTTCGCCCGCCCTGCTCAGAAAAATATAAACCGACCCTCTCCTGCCCGCCGCCTACGAGTGGCCAGCTTCGGCCCCCTTCCAAGTCCCACCGTGAGCCTTACCGCGTATAAGAGCGTGCGTCGACGCAGGTGCGACTGTCATATGCCTATGGTCGACTCAAGAGGAGACCAGCGCAATCCTTTGCATACGAGTCTGGAGAGAAGGATAGAGCAGACTGAGAGCCATGACATCCGTACACCGTCGCCTATTTCGAGGATGCCGGTGGAGGCCTGCCAGCTCGGTCTATAAGAAGCAAGGTCCCAGGGTGAATAAAGGCAATGTGACCGCCGTCAGGCGTCAGATTTAGTGCATAATATGAGGATGATCCCATTATAGACGATTGAAAAGGAGTCGCGGAGTGAAGCTACGATTCGCCTGGCTCATAGGGGACACCAATGCCATATGCACGTGCCTGTCCAGCTAAACAGCACCCATGGCGTTAAAACCCATCATTTAGCCCCTCTGACTCTTTTGCTTCTAAAACTAAAATCTGGCCTCAAGAATCTTCATGGAGGCGCTAACATAGCGCTTGATAAAGTGGTCCGCGCCCAGTACCCCACAATTCCAGTCATTGTTTCGGTAAAGTTGGTTGGAGACGTAAGCCTCCTATCCCATCGACGTAGTACCCCCCTGTGCTTGTCCTAACTCGTAGTTTCTACTGCGGACGACTGACCACCGATAGACATCGCCGGCTCCGCTACTTCGGGACACCGCACGCCGAGACCATTCGAAGCAGGGCGGCCCGCACTCCAACTTGCCGGAACCACGGTGATATTTATGTCTTGACGCTGCGTGGTGCTGATTGTTTTGGGATTTTCCATACGCAGTCGCCTACCTTTATTAAATGTTTAGCTTTCAGGAGAAGGACCACTAATGTATCATTTCCCATAGACTATAGGTCGCCACGCCCGATCCCGCGAGAACAACGGTATGTAGTGAGAGCTCTTGTCAGACAGCTGAAAGCTTGCGTGGCCCGGTAAAACCATGTGCAAGCCGCGCGAGACCGACAGCAATGCGAGAATAAAACTTCTCCTCAGCACCATGTCTCCTGAGCCTCCAAGCCCCCAGTCAACTTCGTACTTGAATACCGACATGAAAACCCAGTGGAAACCGATTAAGTAGGCATTTATGTGCTTTCCACTGGCTTTTCAGCACTAAATCTCCTGCGGCTCCTTGCCGCTTGTCAACCGCCGTTTGCACTATGTTGTCTTGTTACACCTCTGGATGAATGGTGACATGTATCCCTTAGAAACCGATTAAGTAGGAGGTTTATTGATTAACACTTCGTACGCAGCAGCATGCCTACAGTGCACCATGCCCACCACCTAGCCCGCTTGTATCGCAACGTACTCCGTCCACCGAATTGCAGTGCCTTCCATGCTTACAAATAAGTTTCTCTGCTCCACTGAAGCACTTCGCAGTCAAACCATGCTCGCCCATGCTTCCGTGCTCTATAACCCACCACGCATGCAACACGACAGGTCCGCGGATTTCATTTGGCCGCAACGAGGCTGTCCAACTAATGGTGAGTCCGCACGGATAACTGCGTCCATTTTCCCATAAAATTGTGAATGACACCACGGTCCTTTACAGGACCACCCGTTGTCCTATAGTCTGGTGGTGCCTCATTAAAAGCATATAGTGCCCACGCATCGGATTGCAAGCGCCGCACGACTCCGCCGTGGGTTAAGTGGGTGAGTCCGCAGTCGTCGTGCAGATTCTCTTCCGCTGTATCACACTGCAGATTGTTTATCAAATCACCTGTCTATGGTATATGAGCACGTGCCTCTCACCAAACCCATCGCCTTCTCTGGTTTCAGATGTTCATCTCCTGGACATACATGTTGCCGCATATGCAGCCTGATAACCCACCGTAGCGCAATGTGGGCACCGCTTGAATACGTAAGCTAACTTCCCGTTAACGGTACGCATATTGGTTTCATATCTCATAATAGCACAATTTACCATAAAGCACTCCGCAGTGCTTGGGCGTTGTGAGTCAAGAGCGCACAAACCGCTCCCCATATTGAAGTAAGTATTTGGAATCGGTGCAGACGTCCGTCTTGCATTTCATGACATCTTTCCATTTCATTACTAGGATGCGGCGTGTATGCCATATTTCATTAAGTATGTGGCGAAAGGGATGTCAAACATTTGCAGTCCATGCACCAAAAATAAAATTCCGTGTGCTCTGCGTATACCTTCTAGCAATGACATCAGTAAACCCCATTACATGCATGCCTCTTGAAGCACCAATTTAGCCTAAATTAATGGCTTCGCTCGTAGAGATACTGCCGTGCATTGTGGGATTACTATGCCCTTAGTCAATACTCCTGATAGAGGCGTGCCTTGTATAGAGTGGACACTTTGGCAGAGGCCAATTGTAAGCCGCTGGTTTAGGACAAAAGTGCGCCCATCAGGAAAGCATGTGAAGCAAACAGCTGCCCGTTCCATAGTAGCGAGGTAGATTAAGCTGCCAAAGGACTTATATGGCCCAGCAAACAACGTACATGAAGCGTGCGACGTCCAACGTATGTTTGCTTATTTTGTTACTGACACCACCGCCGTGCCAACAAAATGGGCTCAACAAACGCCGGTCGCCAACATCCACGGAGCCAACAATAGCCCCTACGATAGTCGCCAAATTGAAACAGGTATTATGAGACAAAGGTTGGATAAATGCGAATACGTCTTTAAGGCATGTGGAGCCAATATTTGAGGCTTAGCTCATGGTAATATTGAGGTCAGTGTCTTGGGACGTACATGGACTAAGTAAACAACTTTCATGAGACTCGTAGAGCTACCGGCAATATTAATATTTCTCTGTTGGACATACTTAGGTTTACGCTAGTGGAGCCAAAACGGATACTATTTAATTTGCGAGCACGCCGCTAGTGTAATTGGACTTATAATAATTTCCCGTCAACTCTCATGCCGGTGAGGCAACCAAATGCGTCTCCTTGAGTGCCCACAATAATGCCACCTTTGTGGCACATATGGAGGCTTTATAAGATTGCTTAGCACCTGTCGCTTCCGCAGGAATATCAAACTATACAGCACCACGTCCCCGCTCCTCTTGCCCACTAGCTTACCCACTTGTCGCCCGCAACCTGCAATACGCCTCATCACATTACCTTATTCATGAATGCTCTAGTAAACCATCATATGGGAATATGTGAGTGGGCAGCTACCTGATTCACGTTCATTTTGACGTAGCTTGTCGACCGCGACACTTGCATACCTTCTTACCAGCATGCCGCACGCTGTTATTCGACTACCGCACCGCAGTGCCACTCATGTTAACAGGTGAGGGGTGCTGCTCCAATCAATTAATTTTCAGATTAACCATGCTTGCCCATTCTTCCGTACTTCACAGCCAACTGCGCATTTAGCATAACCGGTACGCAGGTATCACAACTACCCGGTCACGACGTGTCCATGCCCCTGGTTAGTCCGCACTGTTAACAGCTTCCGCTTTCCCATTACTTCGTGAACTGCCCGACGACGCGTTAATGGCCACGCTCTGTACCACAGCCTTGTAGTGGATCCTTACAAGCCAGTAGTGCCCACTTAATTGCTTGCATGCGCCACATCACTTGGCCGCTAGTTAAGTAGTTGGGTTTGACATCGTGGACCACATTCTTTACCGCTCATTTACACTTCCAGTTCTTAAGCATAGCCCTCTTATGCCACGGCCGAAAGCCCGCAAACAATTTTCAGTATCAACGCGTTGCGGGTTATGAGCACTTCGAACCCACCCAATCAGACGACAAGAGTGGCATATGGTCCTAATGGCTGTTATCACACCCAAGCAAAACAGTCTCAGTAATACATACCTCTCGCTTTACTGTGGATGTTGTTAGTCATGCACAACCTTTCCGATTCCATTTCATTCAGCATCGCCAAGGTGAAATTTAAAAGTGCGCGCCTGGTAGCTTCGGTGAACTACCCGTTGTGTTGCAAGCGATTCGTTTTCGCGTACATGCGTGTGGTACTACGCCAAGCAATGCTATATGAACCATAAGCTCTGGTACTCAATAGGCGTACATTATCCAAAAAATTATTACGCATCAACTTATTCAGCGTTCTTCCATTGTGACACAGCAAACGGATTCCCGCTTACATAGTAGAAGCGTTAACCTACCTCCTCATGAACTGTTGGAAATGGTTCAGTGTATGTTGCCCATACGAAGTCAGTATGCATGGCTACATTGCAGTTGGCTAGTGCATGTGGCGACAAGTATGCGGACGGCAATATGATGATTATCAGTGCTGACATTCAACGGAAGGAAAATGCCTCCCTACATAGAGACTACCCGCATTTACCAATCGACGGATGCGTTAGCACATTCCCAACACTGCAAACATCCATATACATTCCATTATTAAAAATACGCCTAAAATATGTACATGCATTAGCAAGGTTATTCTTATGTATATATATATATATATATATATATATATATATATATATATATATATATATATATATAGTGGACTTTGTCTAAAGACATGCTTATGTACATACTCTGTGGTTCTAATTTTGCTTATTTACAGAGCCATATAATGATATGGTATATACATTATACATATAATAATGTCGGATGATATACCTATATCCATACTATCTGGAATATCTGGTATTTATTTTTACCTGCAGTTTCACCTCACTAAATAAAGCCTTACGTTTCTACATAATATATCAGGCTATTTCTATTCATCATTCCTTTTGCACCGCCATTGCGCAACATGTCAACTGAATGGCCGGCGCATTGATAATTCGAAATGAACTCAGCGTCAGTACTTTGCAGATGCTTTAACACAGTGCACAACTGTGCACTTCTTATGAGTACACATTACGCTTATCACTTTTTCAGTTAGTAATTTATGCCGATCATTATCTGGTTCTTGTTATAAACAATAAAACATGAACAATGATTTATAACTGGTAAAACAGCAGGTGCTTAACATGTCTCGTAGTGTGGTTAGAGGAAGGCGAGGTAGCTCAAATGATTATGGTATCCTCGGTTATAGCGATTACAGATTTAAGTGCACTGCCGTATAAAAAGGGTTGGAAAGTAGCATGTGCGCACACAAAACAATAATGTATGTACTTATTGATCACGTAATAGGCAAGAAAGAATAAAAACAGCAAGGATAACGCCTACTCGTGTGCAACTATCTTGGGTCGACGGGATACAGAAATCCAGTGTCTATAGTAGTAACTTTTATCAAAATTTGGGCAAGGGGTTTGGAGTGACTGGTCCTGGAGTAGGGTTATGGCAATATCCTCTGTCTATTGTGCCTTAGTGCCATCATCTGGTGGTCCTGGGCTATGGCACGTTGTGTAAATGTGGCAGAGTATCGTCAATGCGTTTTTTGGAAAGGGATAGGGTGGGAGCATAAAGTAAATGTTCCGGGAGGGCTTTCCAAGGCTGTGACACACGAAGGGAGAAAAAGTTTTGCCACCAGTCTAGGCGGCAGTAATGCGTGACCAGCTTAAACTAATGACCTCTTAGCGGGATGTTTCGACTGAGTATTAGAAGGGAACGGCATGGGTGGTTGGGGTTTCTCAGGATCAGGTACACCTACACGAGATCGCTCCTTAGGCGTCGCTAACGTCCACTGCATATCTTGAGAGCCTTCACCCTGAGTGAATAGGAGAGGCTGGTCAAACCTCTGACTTTCTTCGTTGCCCTATGTTGTGCAGTATCGAGCGCGGTGAGATGGTGCTTCAGCCAGGGTTGCTACACTTGAATAGCGTATTCCGCGTGCGGCCTCAAGTAGGCACTAAGCATTTTTGGAAAGGCTGAATGGGCAAACATTCCGGAAGCTGTGCGAAGAAGGCCGGGGTACTGGTTTGCTTCCTTAGCTGCCATTTTAGTCTGCCTCAAACAACCGAGGTCATCTTGAACTAGCACGCCGAGATCGCACTTGTGAGAAGCCCGCTGTAGAATTTATGATCCTAGGCGGTAGTTGTGCATACTCTTGTGCCGCATGCTGAGCGCTTTGCATTTGGTGACGTTGAAATGCAACATGTTCTCGATGGACCACGTGTACGCTTCGTCCAGGTCCTCCTGTAACACTGTGTGATCCTCCACTGTAGCTATAGTAAGCCATACCTTTAGACCATCGGCAAGTGGAAAAAAGTTAGAAGATAACACGCTCGCGAGATCATTTATAAAAAACCAGGAACAGACGGGTCCAAGTACCGAGGCTTGAGGCACGCCGCACTGAACTTCAATGAATTCCGACAGGTTGCGTCTAACCCTCGGATTGAACGAGAAAGTCTCCTATCCAGCCCAGCACAGGATCACCTATTCCATATTTCCGGACTTTGTGGAGGAGAATGCGATAGTCTATACAGTCGAATGCCCTTGAGAAATCCAAGTAGGCCGCGTCGACTCCTACGCCGGGGTCCACAGATTCCGTCCAGTTTGCGCGTGCAATCAAAAGAGTAGTGGTACAGCATCGATGCTGGCAAAATCCGTGTTGCTCCGGAAGGAGAATTTTGTTGTTCTCCAGGTACCCCATCACTGCCACAGCTACAATGTAGTCCATAACATTGGAGATCAACGAAAGTAGTGTTTATCGAAGGATGATTTGCTGGTTCGGCACGGCCGCCACTTTTGTATATTGGCTTGATGATTCCGTGCTTCCACATCTTAGGGACGTCCAGCTCGCTCATACATCGTTGAAATAAACTTGCTAGTTGTCCTGCCAATCTCATGGCAGCAATTTTCAACGCCTTTGGGCAAATGCCGTCCGCACCCGGGGAGCTGAACTCGCGTAGAGGTAATCGATATGTGAATAAGCCCTGGTGGTGGCAGTATCTGCTTAGGCAGGATGTATGATGATTGCGGGCTTCGGAAAGTACGGTCAAATTATTGTCCAAGAACGTTGGCCGCCTCTTGTGTGGTTTGGACTAACCCGCTTGCTGTGGGCAGGGCAGGTGTACCACACATAACACGGCGCAATTTGCTTATGTGTCTGTATAGCAGTTCGGGGCTTGAGCAAAATGTTTTCACCAGATCTTTTGGTTCTTCAGTTTATCCACCCGGACGAGTTTGACAAAGTGGTTCATTTGTATTGTGTAGACGTCCCAGCTATCGTCGTTCGGGGAGGCCATGTAGGTGTGCCATGTCAAGCCCCTTAATACCATGTATTTACGTGTCCAGTTCCTTACGAATGACTTCATCTTTTTAGGCTGGCAGAGCTTGGTTTCAGATGTCCCTGCCAGGAGCTTTGGTAAATATGTTGACGAATTCTCCGCAGGCCACCTCAGGGGTCAATTCGGATAAGAACGACCGGCTTGTTGCATTAATTGGATCGGACAGATCGTCTTAGTTGGTTAAGACATGATATTCCTCGGCATGCTCTTTAGGATAATCCGTGTAGCACATGCAATGAAACACTAGCGTCACATGATCGCTGCGGCCCACGGGAACATCGTTTATCACTCTCGCGACCGTCAGTTCTTCATTGGCGAATATTCGGTCCAACATGGATGGCCTGTCCATTCACTTGAATCTGGTGGGCGTAGTGACGTGGCCATAAAGCGGGAAGCCTGTAACCAGACCTTGCAAGTCTGCTTTGAATTGCTCTCCTGGTGTGGCATGTGACGCTAAAGCACGTAAGTTGAATTCGCCGGTGACTAGAAAGTGACTGTACTTCTTATTTATTACTTGTCTTAGCGCAACCATCAAGTTGCAGTCTATCTCAGGAGTAGACGATGGTGCGCGGTAAGCGGCAACCAATAGGCCAAGGTTGTTCCTTCTCAACCGAAAATTACACCAAATGGCGTCAGGTAGGTCGGTTTCGCAATCGTTTATGGGTTCGCATTGCATGTTGTTACAAAAGTAGAGGGTTACCGCACCACCTCGGCTGGCTCGAGCCTTTCGGTCAACGGACATGTCCGTTAGCGCAAGTTCAGCATCCGTTATCTCACAGCGCAACCACGTTTCTGTGACAGCGATAAGATCCCAAGCTGCTGGCGCGCGTCGAAGTCTTAATTCGGCTAATTTGCTGCGTACAACTTGGGTATTTGTGTAAATGCATGAGAGCTTCTCGGAGACCAAAATTGTGTTAGGTTGGATGGATAAAGCAAATGAGTTTATGCCGACCAATAAATGGTCGGCTACTAATCGTTTTTTGATAGGTTACCGACTCACGTGACGAATTTGGTATGTAGTCAAGTATCAGATGCATCGGATCCCGGTGTTTGCTCCTTCTCTGCTGTGTCCCCCCAGATAGTATGGTTACTGTTGAAAACCTTCCCCGAGTCCGGTCCTGCAGTTTGCGTTTTCATTAAGAGTTGTGCGTCCACTGAATTTTCATTATAAGGTGTTGGTGTTCCACCTGCTTTAAGACAAATTTCTGTTGGTAACCTGCAACGGAATTTAGTCCAGTTCTTTAGTAGGGTTTTTGACCTTAGTTCGGATTGTAACACAAGTTTTAACAGCCTGTGACCGTACCTCTTATAGTTTGGTGAAATGAGGATCTTTGTCAACAAGGTGGCCACGACATTTTCGAGAGGAAGAGCCTTCCGCATGTAGTGCCATTGCTTGCGGTCGTGCATATGAGCATCGTCAGAAGAGCAGCCTGTAGGCTCAGGAACCCGTGAGCAATCACCGTTTGCTTGACTTTTTCTATACCTGTCTCTGTTAGCGGGATCCCCTAAACGTTCTTTCTACGGGATTTCAGGTAGTATGCGCACTCCAATTCAGTCGTTGCGGAGACGATTCGCAGACAGCCGAACGGCCTCAGTCTCGTCCGCCGAGTTTATTGTAACCCGAAGTAACCGAGGTTTGCCGTAGTGCGACGCGTTTGGGTGACCCGAGGTTCTTTTTACTGTCGTGGGATTAGCGTGGACACCGATCGACGTACAGATGGAACCCCACTGATTTCGATCGTCCGTCAACCTACCCTTAGTTGAATATGATTTGTTTTCGAGTACATTTGTGCACACAAGGTTTAGGGCACCATGGTTGCGCCTGGTGGCTACTGGTTTCGGATTTGAAGGCTTAGTATCCGGTGTTCTTGGGGAATTTGTGAACGGCACTGATGAGTGCCATCCGTGCGGCAGCACTTTTTCCCTAGTCCGTGCACAAACGTTATCGGTGCACGTTCCGGTGTTCGCTTGGTGGCAACCGGTACGTACGTTTCCGGTTTGTTCACTATTGCTGGTTGACTACTAGGTGCGGCACACAGTACAGAAGTTGAGACAGACGCACTGCAGGCGATGTTTCCAATTATAGAAGGAAGAAAGCTGGGAGAAGATACTGCTGGAGGCTGAGTCCTTGGGGTTAGGTTGGGAGGCCTTGCACGCTTCACACGGATCGTATACGTTCCTCCACTTAAGTGCATATTTAAAATCCATATGGCTTCCAGACCTACTTTGCCGGTTAACACGCAACACCCAACCATTCTCGTTTAATATTTGCATGGCTTTTTTATTTCGCGTTGCAGTTTTCCTGATTTCGCAGTTGCAGCAAGTGGTAATGCTTATGTATACATCACCAACGAACAAGTACAGCACCATGCTAGGTAACGCTAAACTATACGTTTCTCACAAGGTTTCAGCGCATTTTCGTCTATAGGATACTTGAAATATGCTTACGTTTCTTGGACGACTGAAAAATGTCACTGTTCAACAGGCCCTTGAAATATCAGTAATTCGCTGCAATTATACCCCTTGGAATTTTCGAGGATAGGTCACCATGGTTACGGTAAACTTATAAACTACAAACGTTACACCATAGCAGACTTTAGAAACATATGCAGTGCATTCATTTTAGTATTGCAACATTAATAATAAATTCCTAAGTCTTGCGATTGCCCCTTAGATGCCTGCTCTCCCATTTCACCTTGGCCAGTAAGAAAAGTTCTGCCATTGGTTAGAACCCAGCTCCCTAAACCTTTCGGACCGGGTTTCTAACCAATCTGTTATGAGCATAATGTGTTGAGGGTAGTATGGTATACCATGCTAAAAGTTGGCTATGTCGCTTATTAAGGTTGGTAGGTGTATGTTGAAAAGGTTCGTGAGGATTTAGTATGTGTGGTTATATAATGAGTTGTGAATTTTAACACTGCTGTTTTTGTTCAAGTGGATAACGAAGTGCAGTTATGAGCTGTGGCGCCTCCTTGGAAGCTGTTATCATGGTGGACGATTTACCTAGGTGTAATCGTTTGGAGCACTTATATTCGCCAAAATTTGCGGACATGAAGCGGGATGCAAAGAAATTTCAGCAGGATACTGAGACGTGCTTTTATAAGCAGACAGTGGTTACTCGAAATCAATACAAACGGATGACGGTGGAAGATTTGCCGGAAGTGTATCCATACCGTTATGTGCGGTACCAATATGCACATGGTAATCGTAGAAACGTTCATTGTAAACGGTATGCTTTCTATTGTTAATTCTTTAATATGACTAAATAGTTATAGGATGCTGGACTGCAAAGCTAGGTTTCCCTTCGTGTTGGTTATTACCAGCGTGATGAAGTGGACCTGCGGCATAACTGTGATTTTTATTTTGCGCCTCCGTGGCTATACTCTCGGAATCGTCACTTGTCGGAAGCTGTGGAGCAAGGGTTGTGAGCCTTATTTCATTGTTTAAATGTATCCGTGCGATTCGCTGTTACATCAACCGGAAGCATAAGCGTGTGTTGACAGTTGACGACATAAAGACGGTGGCAACGCCTCACCGGAAGCAGCAGGCCGGGGAGGTGTGCGAGGTGACGAAATTACTGGAAAAGAATGGCACGTGTCGGGTAGTGATAGAGGAAAACGTAGTTAGATATGTATTTTACTCGTCGCCTTGCATGGATTCCACAGATGCGAGATACTGTGAGGTTTTATTGGCTGAGGCAACGCACCAATTGACATATGGTGGCTATATACTCTAGCGCTATGTGTTAACAGATGTAACCGGAATTGCGTATTCATCTTTACACGCGTCTTTGCCAAATCAGGTTGCGCGCAGCTACAGACTGGCGGTGGAAGCAAGGAAGAATAGGTTGCCTTGCACAGCATCAGTGCCAACACTTGGCATGGAAAAGTGCATGGCGCAGTTTGGCTGGCTGACGCCCGCGTATTCCAACGCGGCGGTCGTATGTTGCCGTTTTAACGTTATGAGGGATACGTACTGACGGTGTGCACAACGTCCTGGCTTAGGCTCAGGAGTGAAGAACCGGCTTCCGCAGTGGGAAATGTTTTGATTCACACATGTGATGGGGGCCGTTTCAACGGGATTCTGTGAGCGATTGTAGGGAAGAGTGAGGCGTTATACCGGTACGTGCGGCGTACATGGCTTCCATGGGTGGCTCATCATCAGCGTTCGGTATGTTTGTTTAGTTGTGCCACGATGAACCTAGTCCAGAATGAAAATGAACATCTGAAGAAAGAGTCGAAAGAGCAGTCGTCCATGAGATCCTTATTCCCTGTGCTTATCCAGTGAGTTAGTTCGTGGATGCAAGACCGTCAAATGGCCATTGGGAGACACAGTGCGACGCCATATGTTCCACCTGTGTAGCTGTCCCTAGCAGCCCGTATTGACTCGGTTTCTTCCCAACGCTCGTAAACAGTTGTTGAGGCACTGGAATGTGCAAGGATAACGTCATTGGATGAGGTGAGCACGCACTGGATAGTGGAATGCACCCGTGGTGCAAGGAGGCGGCGGTATCAAGTGACTGATACCACTGGCGAATGTGATGTTCGTCTGCAATGGCAAATGCGGTGTGCGCACATGTGCCAGGTGAGCTCTAGGAAGGGAATGGCTATGACCAATATTACAGGAGATCGACGATGGAATGCTCCATGCAGTGGGCCAGTTCACTTGTTCCCGGAGGCAGCTGGTACTAGTAAAGTGACGTTCCTTGATGCTGAAGATGTGCTCGAGTTACGTGCGGTGGTTAAGTCGACCAACCTTCGCAAGGTGTAGGAGGTGATGGCGGACTTCGGAAAGCAAGTTTGCAGCCTTGGATCGGCCCTGTATGACATGGTACTGAGGAGGCTAAAGTGGCTTGCTGAGATGATGTCCATGGATAGTGCTTTCCCTCCACTGCACTACGTAGCACTGAAGTGGATGACTGGTACCATCGGTTAATGGGAAACGCGTGTCACAGAACGACGGGATGTGGACTGCCAAATGATGCGGAATGGGTGCCAAGCATAAGCTCCGTGCAGCATTAGGTTGCTGTACATGACGTGCAGGGGATGTTTATCAGGGTACCACGGCAGGAAGAATGGTAAACCTGCGTCAGGTGGCTCCGTCAAACAAAGGTCTCTAATTCAACTACGAGTGACGGAGGTTCCTGCTCAATACCCCTCGGTAGGTTCTTCGAAATTTAGACGTCTCGGCACTACCACGTCCGGTTATTCTAAAGCGGGAAATAGGAGGCGGGGGACAACGGAGCCGTCCGGTTTAAACGTATGAGCTTTTGTCTGATAGCGGAGGATGATGCGATCGTGAATGATGACGTTCAGTGAGTTATTTGTGGCGTCAGCCAACCTCGGTTCCATCAGGGTTGTGTGGCATACAACGGCGAAGAAGAGTATACCTGTGGGTACTATGGCCTGTGAATAAAAGCCTAACGTTGCGGGTAAAATTCCTTGTACACCTAAGCCAATTGGTTAGCTGTACGTTAACGGAAATTGCAAATCACGTGCCGTTTTCAGTGCTGTTTGGGATTGGTAACGCACAGTCAGCGGAATAACATTCAGTCAACTTAACTTGGGGAACGCACCGCATACGATGACATGTCATCGCTCGATTCGTTCCCCTGGCAGGGTATGTGCATATCACGGTCACTAATCTGTTGCTTCAGTTGCTTATGCATCCGCATCAACGCCGCCATGATTAACTTTTGGACACACATATCCCTAGGAAGCTGGATGATTTCCCTTAAATGTGCTTTTTCCATCGGTAGGTTGCTCCGTTAATCTTGGTAAATGCTTCCGTACACAGGTTGTCCCATTTGCAGCCCGACGGAGGTAAGTGCAGGATGTGACATTATCCCGCTTTGACTTCAACGCATTTTTGGAATGCGGTTGCGCACGTGATGGTATCTACCACCGTGCGGTGCTGGGGCTTTGTGCCGCGTCAATGGAGAGCGCCGTATTGCACAGTAAGTTGCGGACCACATAGCGCCATGTATGTGGCAACATGACCTGGTCGCATGATATGATTAACCGTCAGATTTACTCCATTATGAGTATCGCATGTACTGCCACATGTTTGCGCCATTGCCAGATTCTTTGTCCGGAATGTCTTGTGCAAGTGGACGTGGGGTTTTACAGGGCATGAGGATAACGCTTTCGGTTTAAGGATCCATTTTATGGGTCCCGTACACAAAGTTTCAGTTGCACTGGACCTTCTTTTAAGGAAATGGGTAACCTGATCAAAGGGAATTGCGTTGATGTTGTACTACATGCAGAATCCTTCTTTTTTCTTTCGTGTGTTGATAGCAGGGGGATAAACCATTATCTGCTCCGTAAAACCCGATTACTTCCGGTTTCGACGCAAGTACCTGCGAAGCAACGACCCGCACGGAAATTGATAGGACAACCTCCAAACGGATGTGCAACCATCCGCTCTTGTACAACTTCCACTTGTTGCCTGGCTTGCAGACGTCAATTTTCAGGTAGAAGTGCTTTTGTGGCTCCATGCCAAGTGCTCCTATTAGCATCCGTCTGGTGTAAATGAGATCTCCGCGACCCCCACGAGTTGATTCTACTTGTAGACAAACCTCCTCCCGACATGCTTGCTATCACTGAACCATGGCTGTTCCCGGATATCACAGACGGTGAAATATGTTTACCTGGCTACGCACTGCTTAGCTGTGATCGCTCCGTTGGCCGCAAATGTGGGGGCGTCGCAATTTATGTGCGTTGTAAACTTGGTGTATTGAGGACCTGTGCATTCTAGTCACCGGATCAAACTGCTGAATCCCTATAGACTATTGTGTGCACTTTCTCTGCTGATTTTACAGTTGTGGTGGTATATAGAAGTCCTGGAAGTAACTCCAGGGAGGTTATTAAATTTATTCGTAAGCAGGCTGCTAATGGGTGTCTAATACTCGGTGAATTCAACCTATCTGAGTTCTGCTGGGCTGATCTACCTTGCAGTTTGGCGGTGGGCACTTTCGGTTTTGGTCTCCTCGAGTTAACATTGCAATTAGCTTTGCATCAGTTCAGGAACCTCCCGACTAGATATATGCTCAACCAACTTCCGCCTACCTTGGATCTCAGTTTCGCGAAGTCCCACGATCTCGTAAGTGATATTACCTACGGCTGTCTTCTAGGAGCCAGTGACCGTGTCTGTATATCCTTTCAATGTGCTCTAACTAAGTGTCATGAATCAGCCGCTGAGGCATGTCCAAATGTTTGTCGGGCAGACTCTAACGCAATGCGAGCCAAAGCTTCAGCTCTGCGTTGTGCGACCACCGTGGCTGACACCGTTTGGACAACCTGGGAGAAAGTTACGGCATACCTCACCGAGATCTCTGCTCCCTACATCCCACTCATTAAGGGAAGGGTGACAAGGGCGCAGCCTCCTTGGATAGATCATGCAGGTAAATACCTGTTCAGGAAGCGCTCTAATTGCTGGCGAACGTACCAAGTGGCTTCATCAACCAGCGCCTACGAAAACTATCGAGCGGTTAGAAATGAATCTAAACAATATCACAGAACACTTTTTCTTCATTAAGAAGAGGAGTTGGCTGACGCGGCCGTAACAAATCCAAAGTTCTTTGCTTACGTAAAGAGACGCAGTGGTACAAACTCGTCTATACCGGCTTTGATACGAGCGGACGGGACCAGTGGGCCTACCGACTATGATAATGCTTGTATACTTAGCGAACAGTATACTGGTGTCTTTTCTCGTGTGGCCTCTCTACTTCAGGTCGAGCTGGTCACGAAACTTTCAGAGGCTTCCTGCCTAACTGAAATCAGCATAACGGAGGCACAAGGGCTAAATCCTTCCAAAGCTTCTGGCCCTGATTAAATTCATCCGAAGCTGAGGCATGAATTGGCCGCTGAGCTATGTGGCCAGTTAGCATGCACGTTTGCAACATCATTCGACAGCTGTGGCTTACCTTCGAAATGGAAGAAGGCAATAGTCTGTCCGATTTTTAGAGACGGTGACAGAGCTTGGCCCGCGAACTACCGGTCTGTCAACTTGACAAGCGTAGTAGTTAAGTTGTTTGAAAGATTGGTCATGGATTCGGTTGAGAACCGCCTGATTAATTTTAACATCAGGGCGACACAGCACGGATTCCGTATGGTATTTTCATATCTGGCAAATTTACTTGGCGCTGTTGCAAGCTGGGCTGTGGCAGTAGGCGACGGTTAGGCTATCGAGGTGCTTTTTGTTAATTACCGGAAAGCCTTTGATACTGTCCCATCTTAACGAATCTCACTGAAGTTGAGGTTGCATGGCACATCTGGAACAGCGCTTAAATGGGTCTCTTCCTTCCTAGAGGGGAGAGAACAGTGTGTACGCGTAATGCGTAGCCTTTTGCTTAGAAAAGGTGATCTTAGTGGCGTTCCGCAGGGCTCGGCTTTAGGGCCGGTGCTTTTCGCAATTAACGTCAACGACCTACCCCAGGAGCTTGAAGTACTTTAGCTATTGTTTGCTGCTGACCTCAAGCTCTGGAATAACGTGGATATCCATAGTGGCTCTGAGACAATTCATAGTGCATTGGTAAGGCTCTGGGACAGTTCAACCTTATGGTTGATACCCCTAAATCAGGCGCACTGTTCTGTCCTCCCGATAGGATGTGCTAGTCCACCCACGCGCTGTGTGGTTGGTGCAAGTGAACTCCCTGTTGTCACTCAGCAGGTTGATGTAGGTATCCCCCAAACATTGATTTACTCTGGATACAATTGGAGGAAGGCTTTTTGTAGAGATCATCGTATAATGTGGTCTATTCGCCACTCCTTCGCTTTCCTAACGGCCAATATTTTTGTGAAGCTATTCTTAGCTTTTGTGCGATCCCACTTACAGTACATTATCCAGGCTTGTTCACTTTGTCTTGTAAGGGATACAATGAGACTAGTGAGGGTTTTGCTAGTAGGTACAAGCTTAGTGCTAGGATTACTGGGGCAAACGTACTCCGAACGTTTGATTAGCTTGGGTATGTACTCAATGCACTACCACTGAATTATAGGAGACTTGATCCTCACTTACCCTAGCTTAACGGGATAGATCTATCCAGACTTGTCCTGACTATTTAGTCCTGCCGAGCTGCCTAGTCTGTGATGTCACTCGTTGAAGCTGCACCAACTGCGTTCTGACCGGGTAAAGGCGGAAACTCGCTTGTTGCTCCGAGTTATTACTGTTGAAAATCGCTTCGGGAGCAAGTCATGAAAGAACCTACGGCAGAGGATTTCGAGCGTCAGTTAGATGCCCTTGGGTGGCAGTATCAAACATTTCCTTGTTCCTAACCGACTGGTACCTCCAACGTTTGCTTCGATATTTTAATTTCTCCTCACCTTTGTATTATCATTATTTAACTGACATTCCTCTTGTTTACTTGGCTTACCCTTTACGCCTTTGCTTCGCCTAAACCGGCCTAACAGGGACTGTTGGGCAGAAAAAGGTGGGCAGTAATTGGTTGGACAGGGTGTGGTGTGGTCTCTGTTTTGGGATGTACAACATCTAAACCAGACCCATTAACTCCCGATCCGACGATACGCAAAAGTAGGAACCTTCACAGGATTATCCTATCCTACCGGTCCCAACTGAACTTGCACGATTATTTTCAGCTACCTGAGTGCAGTAGCGTAAGCAGGACGGCGATGCTGCATGACGGATGCTCAGCAACGACTCTGAACTGCCTCTGGTACTCAGCAGGCTATTTGCGGCGGCGACCATTTTCAGGTTGTTTCGGGCAGTTTTAAGTTCATATGACACGATAACCCCAGATGTTTCCAGTGCCGAAGTGCTAGGAAGAGTTGCGCTTTGCCCGTCGTTAAGGGGCAGGATGGAGCCGGGATGCCACCGCCAGCATTTGTGTTCCCGCACAGGTGCGAGAGAAGCTTCTAAGATTGCACGCATATCCCATTTAGGTCGGAAACCCCACTGTAAGGACGTTGTAGAAAGGACACTGTGGCCGAGTGCTTGGATAATGTTCAGGTCATGGAAATTAGATAAATTCGGTGTGAAAACGAGGTATTTAGCCGAAGTTTGCAATAAGGAACCCTCATCTCTACACTGTATTTGCCGCAAGGTTGCGATAAAGTGCAGCCTGAGGAAGGAACGAGTGGGGAATTACCACACCTGCAGGTCTGTCCCTTGGAGCTACTTCCTGGTGACGTTTGATAACATAATATTATAATCTGTGCTTCATGTACCTCTGTTGACAACCGGGTCTCGGTGGAAGCTCAAAAATATGCCTGATAATCCATAGCGAAATGGGACACCTTTCGAAAATGCACAGTGCCAATCGAAGGTTCCTCGTTTGCTCCGTGGTTTCGCAGCTCTTTGACTGTTTCCCTCATTGAGACACCAGGTACGCCTGAGGATTCCGCGAAACTCTTTCTCATCCAACCGGATGACTTTTACCCTTCGGGCGTCGGATAGATCAGGGTTCACTGCACTTGTAAGGAAAGCTGAGTAAAGGTTGGTACCCTGCACGACTTCATGACACATGATGCATAACACGGCTTCAAATAAGCTTGGCCGTCAAGCATCCGGTTAGCTAATAAACCGTTGTCGCATTCCGGAGCTTTCGCAGTAGTTCCCCCTCTGGGGAGCACGTTAGGCAACTTTCACGGTTATCTAAAATGCCTGGAAAACTGGCAACTGTGTTCCGGCCAACTTTGTGCAGTAGCCACAGCATATACTCCTCTTGAGCATACACTGGTGCACTGGTGCACAACAACTAACATTTAGTTTACATGTAATGTGGTTTTGCACCCATGGTCACAAACCATGTAAAAACGGATGTTACTTATAATGCCGGGACCTTGCATAAGATATTACACCGTAGTTATAAATAAATCAGATGAATTGTATTTAGTACGCAGTGACACATTTGATGCATCAGGTTGCGATGATAACCGGTAGTTGACATCGGTTCCACGGGGATTCAGGTTCTCGGGTCGTGAATAGTTGGTATACTTGCGAGGTGGATTGTGAGCTGGGAACGCAGACCATGACTAACATATTTTAGTCTTGTCTTGCGGCGCGTTAGGTTCGCTGGACGCTTTAGATTAAATGCTTGTCATGGTGCAAAGTCAGGTGTTGAAGTGCTGTGCATGTTAACTAGGTAAGTGGATTATCAGTTAATGATGTTATTACAATGCCTGTACTTGTCGTTGTGAGAGACTACGTCGGGCGTTCATGCCACTTGGGGTTACATTAGCAGCAGTAGTCCTGACGGATAAATCCGACAAGTTTCATCGCACGCTATGAAAGTTTTGTCCGAAAGTTGTGTACATGGGGCAGGAGGTAAAGAGAGTTCAAGTTACTACTGAGACGTCATTTAACAAGCGCGACGTGGTGACTCGAAATCAGTACGAAGGACAAAATATGCACCTAAGGTCAGTGTCCGGGCACTGTTTCCCAACCTACCGAGAATCACTCCTCCTTTTTTACTATTTTCTTGAATATTTGCCTGTGAATTCCTTTTCCATGCACTTGTTGAGATCGTTTCACACAATGCGTTGGAGGGTTTTTGATTAACCTTTACCGCCCGTCGTATTTTTAGGAACTGGTGACGCGCGTGTCATGTATTATCATGCGAGCTGTTTTGGAAGCGCTGTGCGAAAACCGTTTGAATAATACGGATTAAGCTTGAAAGTGCTACGAAAATAATCGATGGACTGCGTCTTATAACTTATTCATACATGTGTGCAATCACCAAAAGCTTAATTATGGGGCATTTGGCTTTCAACAAAGTTCTCAATCGCCACCGCCCACCTTTTACGATCTGGTGAGTCCATAGTAACATTGACATGTCGCTCTTGGTCCTTCCGATTAAAGCTCTCGACGATGGTTTAGTTGGCTACAGTACCTCTTGCAAGAATATGTTTCATTATTTGTTTAGTTTCATTCTCCTTCCTTTATTTTACCTTCTGTTAAGATATCTGGAAAGATCTGTTTTGGATCCCGGGGCTACTTTAGGCTGTCTCGGGGTTCTATGTTGTAAAGTGGAATCTATCAGGGTTAATGCTGCCTCGTTGGGAGCATGCAGTGTAACATCTGTACCCGGTGTTTTTATTAGTCAGGTGCTAGTTTGTGCTTATAGCAACGTGCTCCCCTGGTTTGCAACGACAGTACAGTGCAGTCGTATGGCTTGCTGTACTTATTGTTGAGCGTTGCTCACTACCAACGTGCAGTTATTTTTCTCTGGCTGATTTACTGTCGCCGTCACGTTATCTAGACAGGAACTTGGAGTGGGTTGTGAAGCGTCTGTTAAGGTCAGGGTTACGCATTATGGATACTGTGCCAGGTTTGATAAGGTTACCGGTTGTTGGGGTGGACTATTCAGAAGCCTCCATCCAGGAAGGCGGCACTCACCAGGCTGACCAAGTTTCAGTTAGTTGCTTCATATCGATTTGCCATGTCATAGGCTGGCTACTGCGCAGTTTCGCCCAACGTATTGCAGCCACAGCGTATAACATGGGCCGAGAAAGGCCCTCAGCGGGCATTAACGAGACATGGCTTAGTCAACGCAAGCAACTAATTTTCATCAAACACATGAGAGAGGCACCGGAAGGCTACATACATAAAGCAGACGGCGGGCCTAAGCATCACTCACTCGGTGTTTCCACTAAACGCGAGCAATACTGCGCAAGTACCCGTGGATAACCAAGGCCTAGCGTTTAGCGTCTTAGCTGTGAACTGGCCGCGTCTTTGATCCATACAATAAACCGGCCATACAGCAGCGTTCTAGACCAAATCTTTCACTGGCAAGCTGACATCCCGACCATGATTCTAACCAACCAGTTATTCCCATAATCTGGTGAGGGTGTTATGGTACGCTAAGCTAAAGGTTAGTTACGTTGATTTTTAAGGTTTAAAGCTGTATATTGAATATATACATGGTGAATAAGTATATGTGTAATAAAATGCTTTATATATTTTAAGGCTACTTTTGTTGTTGAACTGGATAACAATGGGTTGTCAGTCGCTGTGGCTCGATATTGAAAGCCGTCATCATGGTGGATGGTGTTGCTACGTTTAATCGGTTGGTGTGGTTATTTTCCTTGGAATTTGCGGGGATAGAGGAGGATGTGAAGCGAATTCAGCGGGCGCCTGCGACGTCGTTTTACAATCGGCCAGTGAGTAGCCGAACTTGGGACAACCGGATGACGCGGGAGGAGTTGCCTGAGGGCCATGCATACCATTACGTGCAATCACTTTGTGTGCATAGTAAACGGAGCAACGTTCGTGGTAAGCGGTTTTCTTATGCTCGTCCTTGCCTTAAAATATCCTTACGGTTATAGGAGGTTTGAATGCAAAGCGTGGTGTTCGTTAGTGCTGAGGTGATGGTTACGAGCGTTCTGCAAATTATTTGTAGTATAATCACGATTTTCAGGTTTGTAATCCATGGCTTTATCTTCAGAATCGGCACTTAACGAAGGCGAAGGCGCAATAGGTGGTGAGTTTGATGTCGGTGTTTAAATGCACCCGTGAGATGCGTCGTTTCGTATCCTGGAAGTATGGTGGAGTACTAAGGTCGAAGGATATAAATGCAGTGACAAGGCTTCATCGGAAGCGACAAGTTGAGGAAAAGTGCGAGGTGACGGAATGGTTGCGGAAGCGTGGCACATGCGGAGTAGTGTGAGAGGGAAGCCTAGTTAGTTATGTACACTTTATGCAGTCGTGCATGAAGCCAATGTATGCGAGCCTTTGCGACATGTCGTTGACGGAATGGCCACACGAATTGAATTGTGGCGGCTGGGTACTTTGCATTTTAGGTTGTTAGACGTTACGGGTATAGCGTATGCAATCGTTCCGCATCGTGGCTCAATGCAGCGGCATGCCGCTACAAGCAGGCGGTAAAGCGATTAGGGAGCTGTTGCCCAGCACGACGTCAGTGCAAACGCCCATGCTGGACAGTGGTATGGCGCGGGTTTACCAGATGTCGCCCGCGTATCTCAAAGTGGCGGTTGTATTTTGCCATTTTCGCGCTATGCAGGACATGTACCTACCATAACCGAACAACCTCCCGGTGCCAACTAGGTGGGTCATGTTAATCCCGTCACAGCAGATGTTTCAGCGGCAGTGTTCTGGGATGAGGCACGTTTCCATCTGGCATGTGTCCACCCTACAAAAGGCCACAAATATCTGTATAAAAACACTGCGACGTTGTGGGTGCGACTGGCCACTAAATAAACTCACCGCCATTTGCCTTTTTGGTGGATCTTACACACACCACGCAAGACGGCCAGGTCCATACCTTTCCTTAATCTTCCGTCGGTGGAGAATTCGGCGAACGAAAACACAAATTCAGAGCAACAATAACGGCCGCATTGAACCTGCCTACTTGCACATACACACAAACTATTACATACATACCCGATTTGGAAGCGTACGTATCCGGAGCGGCCTGCACTGTGAAGTCCATGGGGGGAGGTACAGGATGTCTGCGCATACAAACGGGTCGGTGGGTGTCCTGCGCAGCATCAACCATAGTTCCACCCATAAAACCCCTATCCGGTTACAACCCAAATGAATAAGACCGGGAGGCATGGGAACTAGAGCCACGTTTCATAAACGGAGCAGGCCCACCCTTCTTCAACAAGCAGGACGGGAAAATTACGGCCTTACTCGAAAACCATACACACCACAAGTACACAAAAAGGTAGCTGGAAGGTAGCCCAGTACACACAGGATGAAACCACTCTTTAGCCATAGCACCCTCACGATGCTGGTGTACACTATCACAACCAAAAACGAAAACTGTATCCTGGAGCCAGTAAGAAAGTGGCAGTGGGTAATAAACAGATGGCCCCGTTATAAACATACATACACGTTTGCCGGCCTCCAGTTTTGGATTTGCCTGTCACGGAAGTCAGCCACAGGACGCCTGCGCCTACTAAGGGAACCATGGGTGGCTAGCGCTGCACCATCCACAGCTTCAACCATCCACCCCATATCCATTGTAAACCCGAAGGAACAAGACTGTGGCATGTGGATGGGAGCCACGTTTCATCAACAGAGCTGGCATGCATCCCCTCACAGGCAAAAACAGGCGTGCTGTATTTGAGGAATCAAGCGCACACAAGGCGGTGGCTGGACCTTAGTCCGCTCCACACTGAGTGCGTGTAAGCGCTCTTCGAGCCTAGCACGGCCACAATGCCCGTGCACCCGGTCCCCTCCAGCAACGACCAACTGTCTCCTGGAGCCAGTATGGATGAGGTAGTGGGTAATAGACAGGTGGGCACCTTGTGGACATGCATATCAAGCGCAGCCAACTCGGGGATAGTAACCAACAGCCAATCACTTGAAACGACAAGATGAACTAAAACCTATCCAATAATGCTTGCAGAAACAATGGCACAACTCTTCGCTAAATTAGCATATGAAGCAAGTTGGTTAACGACGAATCCGCGATAAGGAAAAGATGTCCATAAGTTACTTAAAAATGCTACAAACGCAACAAAGTTACCGAACATATGCGCAATTAATGTAAGCAGCGTGGCCAGTTAATAGAATTTTATTAAGGTAGGCAGAACAAACCAACTAAAGTGGAATGAAATTTGGCCAGCTTAAAACGACGTAGTTTAAGTGTAAGTTGGTTTAGCCCAACTGCGGTGAAGAAGCATCAAGCATGCAACGTCAGTCTTAGCATGGGACAGACATCGATACTATATACATGATGTGGCGGCGTCCGTATCCGGATTGGACTGTCATTGTGAAGTCCATGGGGACAGTCACAGGACGCCTGCGCCTACAAAGGGGACGGTGGGTGGCTTATGTTGCACCACCCATGGTTCCACCCACACACCTCATCCGGTGTAACTCCGAAGGAATTAAACCAGGAGGCAGGTGGATGGGAGCCACGTTTCGTAAACGGAGCCGGCCCACGCTCCTTTAACAGGCCGGACGGGAACATTACGGCCTAATTCGGTAATCATGCACACCAGTTGTACACGAGGCGGGGGCTGGACCGTAGCCCGGTTCACACAGGATGGAACCACTTTTAGGCCTAGCACCGTCACGATGATTATGTACACCATCCCTACTAGCAACGGCCAACTGTCTCCTGGAGCCATTATGAAAGTGGTAGTGGGTAATATGCACGTTTTCAACATTCACATCAGGCGCATCTACACTGGGAGCTCAAGCAACATCTACTTCTGAAATGCATGATTGCTCATCACGCAGGCAAACATTCCACATAAGCCACTATATTGGCCTAGATAAGTAAACTGAATGGGAATTTATTCATGGTGCTTCTATTCCGCGTGCCACAGCGCCTTCTCTGGCACTTGAGACACCGCAACTTTGAACAGTCCACGGAATTCGCATCGAACAAGTTTGCCTTGGATTCGCAACCCCTGAAAGCAACATGAGTTTGTCATAAACTCACATTCTTCATGTTCTGGTAATGTCATTTTTGTTTGCCCGAATGTCGTTTTACTGCACTAAATTAGCCGCACAAAAGCGGTATGAGTATCCTCGTCGAATTCTTTCGGTAAACATATATATATATATTTATATGTATACATATATATATAGTTTAGCTTCATCCGCGTCCAATGGCAGTTCAAATACAACATACGCACATTGGTTTCCACGGACTTCCTCATGAAATGCCACAAACTGGATAGGGACATATTAGTCCTCATGAACAATAGTACCATAAACGTGTATGGAGCTTGTTTGGGGGTCAGGCTAACAATTAGTTGCACAAACATGAAAATAAGTACCCAATAGGTACTGTTGGTGTTCGCCTCTACGGCCTATTTGGCACGACAACTACCACAGTACTACAGCAACTAAGTCCCGCTGGCCACAGGCAAAGTTGTGGTTTACAAAACAGTGTTCGCACTTTATTGCTAACGTCCAAGAGGCAGCATACTTGTCATCCAAGTACCCATGCGTTTTTACATACCTTTGTGTATCCCGCTGTGGCTATAAACTATTTGGTTATTATCTACTTTACTACCTCTGGGGTGCAGCTATTCGGTGCTCGTAAAGTGAACAAATTTCCCCATGCGCCTATTCCTTTCCGATGTAGTTTACTAAAACAAGTACCATTTCCGTTGGCATTACCTTTTTCTTAGTCTATCAAGAAGGTTAACCCCGCCTAAGACGACTTCTAGTAGGTGGTGTTTTGTTGCACCAAATCCGTACTTCCTCCTTCCAGATAGCGATTGTACCCAAGCTATACATACATTAGCAGTGGAATAAGGATGACACACAAAGATGACAGAGAGTGAGTAGGCAACTACGCAGGTTTGTAGGGAAATGGTGCGCTGGAGTCAACTTATTTCCATAAGCTCAGCTAAGATAAGGTTGTCGGATGAAGAACGGGAATAACAGCTCTTATCATTCTAACAGATTTTTGTGAAACCTAGCATGACACATCAATAGCAGCATGTTAATCGCTAGTCAATTACTTGCCGGGACTGTTCACTTTCCACGGATGTTCAGTAGCGATTGATATTCGAATGCAGGATCCAACTTGAACATGTCCATCAGATTGCCAATTTGCCACCAAATCGAGGGAGCATTGTTTTTCCATATTGTAGCAGGTAAACTGTTTGTAGGCTATGGTACTGGTAAAGTACGGAAAAACAAGGTACCATGAAGTAAATCAGTAAGTCAGTGTAGCCCAACTGCGATGAAGAATCATGGTGTATGCAGCATCGAACCTCAGCATAGGGGCACTCGTAGAGAGGCATCTGTGTTCGGATTACCAGTATGGCAAATACAGTGCGTGCCTGCGTCTTTGCAGAAACTATGCATGGTTGTCATTGCGCTGCAACATTTGATGAATTAGTACAGTATCAGTGCAAAAGTCCTCCAGTCCGATTCTGTTCGGACTCACCTCGCTCCATAACGTTTGGCCGGTTTAACGTGTACCGTCCCTTCTCAATTGCGTACCACCAAGCGCACGTCCTTGGTGCTCGGTCTAACAGTCGACCAGTTGGGCATAGCCCTATCTTGTCTTTGGTGATGATTGGCCAGCCCAGTTGGGCTAAAGTACACTCGGCCACACGCACTACAGCTCCATGTGGGAGTAGCCGAAGAAATATAGTCCGACGGCAGATGATGTTTGCATGCTGCACGTTTAATTTCTCGATGCACCATCTGCCTTTCTTGCGACTGGGCAACGGTACAGGTAATGTGATCATGCCAGGTGCGGCGAGTTGTTGCCAATTCCTCACAAATCTTTAGGCCAATACTTAATCTGGATAAACTGACCTCGATATTGTCTTGGTAGTGCAACTTGGTTTTGCCAGCATTCCGGCTACCGGCGATCAGTTGCCCGTACAGCAATTGCTTATGGATTCTCGTTGCATCCATACGGCACACATGTCCAAGCCACCGGAGATGTCGCAGCAGTAGCATTTCGTCCATGGTGTACACTTCGCTCCGGCGGATCACATCAGAGTGTGGTACATTGTCCCACCATTGGATGTGCAGAACCTGGCGAAGGCACTGTCGATGGAATCGTGCCAAAACCGGATATCCATTTGGTTCAGCGTCCACTTTTCCGATCCATAGATAAGGACTGACAGAACCATCGATTTGTACACCATCACCTTGGTTCTAACAGTGAGCAGACTATTCTTCGACGCGCAATGTTCCAATTTTTCAAAAGCCGCACTTGCCTTCGCTACATGAGCGCGCATTTCCTTGCTGATCCGCAGGTCGCTTGACAATGTACTCCCAAGGTAGCAGAAGGCGGACGTGTACCGTAGTACCTCAGCTACAATCCGTATTTCTGGCCTGCATATGGGCTGCACTTCCGGTGCCGACTAAAATAGGCATACCGTCTTGCTTGTGTCTAAGCTGAGTCCAAAACTTAGTAGCTGTGGAAGCTAATGTAGTTGTCATGCATTGCAGTACTTTCTCGGTATGTGTAAATGAAGCACAGCCGTCTGCAACCAGCATCATACGGATGGTTGTCTCAAGCACTAAGCTTTTTGCTCCAAAGCGGCGGATGTTAAGCAAACGCCCATCCATGCGGGGCTCTTGCTACACACCGTATTCACACATGGTGAATGTGCACGACAGCACAGCGGTCAGCTAGATACTAAACATTGTGGGGGCTAAGATACATCCTTGCTTAAAACCGGAGATAACGGCAAAATTGTTTGTAGTCTGTCCACTCAGCAGCACCCTTGCTGGCATGCCATCATGCTGGCATACAATAGGATTAAAACAAACTGCAGGGCATCCAAACTTTGACAGAATCAAGCACAAAGCCTCAAGGTTTACCTTATTCAACGCTTTGATGAAGTCGACGAAGATTGAACAAAAAGGTTAATGGTGCTCACGCCATTTTACCTGTGGTTGACGTGCTGCAAAAACCATGTCGACGGTGCTTCGGCCCCAGGAGAAATAAACCAAATCCGATAACGCATACAGATACAATGGCACCACGCTTCGCCAAATTAGCATATGAAGCAAGTTGGTTAACAAAGAATCCGCGATAAGGAAAAGATGTCCATAACTTATTTAAAAATGCTACAAACGCAACAAAGTTACCGAAGATATGCGCAATTAATGAAAGCAACGTGGCCAGCTAATAGAAGTTTATTCAGGTATGCAAAACAAACGAACTAATTGGAATGACATTTAGCCAGCGAAAAAATACCTAGGTTAAGTGTAAGCTGGTTTAGCCCAACTGCGGTGAAGAAGCATCAACAATGTAACATCAGCCTCAGCATAGGGCCATATGGTTGTTGGCATTCGATTTCGGATTTGCCTGTCACGGAAGTCAGCCACAGGACGCCTGCGCCTACTAAGGGAACCATGGGTGGCTAGCGCTGCACCATCCACAGCTTCAACCATCCACCCCATATCCATTGTAAACCCGAAGGAACAAGACTGTGGCATGTGGATGGGAGCCACGTTTCATCAACAGAGCTGGCATGCATCCCCTCACAGGCAAAAACAGGCGTGCTGTATTTGAGGAATCAAGCGCACACAAGGCGGTGGCTGGACCTTAGTCCGCTCCACACTGAGTGCGTGTAAGCGCTCTTCGAGCCTAGCACGGCCACAATGCCCGTGCACCCGGTCCCCTCCAGCAACGACCAACTGTCTCCTGGAGCCAGTATGGATGAGGTAGTGGGTAATAGACAGGTGGGCACCTTGTGGACATGCATATCAAGCGCAGCCAACTCGGGGATAGTAACCAACAGCCAATCACTTGAAACGACAAGATGAACTAAAACCTATCCAATAATGCTTGCAGAAACAATGGCACAACTCTTCGCTAAATTAGCATATGAAGCAAGTTGGTTAACGACGAATCCGCGATAAGGAAAAGATGGCCATAGGTTACTTAAAAATGCTACAAACGCAACAAAGTTACCGAACATATGCGCAATTAATGTAGGCAGCGTGGCCAGTTAATAGAATTTTATTAAGGTAGGCAGAACAAACCAACTAAAGTGGAATGAAATTTGGCCAGCTTAAAACGACGTAGTTTAAGTGTAAGTTGGTTTAGCCCAACTGCGGTGAAGAAACATCAAGCATGCAACATCAGCCTCAGCATGGAGCACCTGGGGCCACCTAGATCCATACATACTACATACATACCTATATACATGTTGCTGATTAATCTGAAACATTTTTGTGCAATTACACGTCGTATATGTTTTAATTATGATGCTCATACTTTTGCAGGCGCGACTTGCACTGCCTAGAATAAACTACTGTTTTACTTTAATAGTTGAAATGTTTACAGCCAGCTTCTAATTCGGATGGTCTTTTACATGCCCGCAATACACCAGACTGCACTTTCTGTCTGTCTAACATCATCAGTAGTGCGTGTCCAGCGGCTCCATCAAGATTCGACCCCTTGACCACCAGCGACTTTTACCCAGTCAGCAGCTTAGGCCACTGAGCCATGGTGAAAAGCTGCGTGCATCAAAATTTACAAGCTTTCTGTGATATAGTGCGTCTTATCCTCCAACGTCATGGAAGTTACGGATGTTGCAGAGTACAGAATTGGCCCCGATAGGCACGAAATCTACTTTCGGTCATGGATGAGAATCCTGATGGATCCGCTGGAGGCGCATTACTGATTATGCCTAACAGAATAAAAATACCGTTTAGTACGTTTCCGGGTATGTGGAAGACTATTTGATTTGGAAGCCGGCTGTGACGAACCCCAAATATCTAGCTCAACACCCCCCTACGCAGAAATATATTTTTCTTTAGTTATCCATTTATTTGTCTAGTGAGCCTAGGCGCAGTGGTGGGGAACATTCTTCGGTAATGGCTGATGTTTTTGTTAAATGTCCGTGGTGACGGGCGTTTCCACAGGATTCTGAGGGCGATTGCAGGAAAGCCTGATGAATCGTACAGATACATGCAACGTACCTGTCTTCCGTGGGCCAGCTCATGGGCTCATTGTCAGCGCGCCGTCAGTTTGTTCGGTTGCACAACAACCGGCAGTGGGGTGAATAAAACTAAACGTATTAAGCAGGATTTTACGGAGCAGTCCTCCCTAAATAGTTTCTCATGGTTCTTAGTGCGCACGTCAGTTTGTCGCTGCAAGACAGGCAACTAGTGCTTGGAAGACAGTTCAACGCCATATATTCCACCTGTGGAATTATCCCTTTCGACACCCATTCCGAGTCCCTTTTTTCTTACGCTTTTAAACAGATATTGAGGCATTGGAGAAGCGCAGGTATAACGTGCTTATCTGATGCGGGTACGCACTAGGTAGTGAAATCCATCCGTGATGGAAGGAGACGACCGTGTCGTGCTTGCGTTCTTGTGCGAAGATAAATTTCATCTGCAGTGTCGGGTGCCGGTGCACATACGTGCCAGGTGGTGGTTAGGAAAAGATTGTCCATGACTAGTATTGCAGCTAAATGTAGATGTAATGCTTCTTGCAATCCGCTGGTTGAATTTTTCCCGGAGGAAGCAGGTGGAAGTGATGTGAAAGAAGAGGATGCGGGCAAGGTGCTAGAGTTACGCGCGGTGGACCACGCACCTAAACTGTTCAAGGCGGAGGTGATGACTGAATTGAAATCCAAGGTTTGCAGTCTTGGTTCGAAGTGGTGTGACACAGTATTGAAGCGTCTGAAGAAACATGCCGATGTGAACTCCGCACCTGATAATTTAGCCCCATACTACACGCCACTGTACTGAACCCCTTCGACTGGACCTGGATGACCAGTACCAACAGTTGATGAGGAGCGCTGACGACTGCATGGTGCGCTATGGCCTCCATAATGAGGAGATGTATGCCAAACACAAACTCCGTGCAGAATGTTGTTGGGGTAGGTGACGTCCACCAGGACGTTTCCTCACCAGGCCACCGAGCGAACGTTGGAACGGCTGTATTCACTGGCCCCGCCAAATGGAAACAGCCCATTGTATTGCGGGTGAGGTAAGTTTCAACGGACCGCGTCTGCATGCCCATTACAAGTTATAGGTTTAGGCACCAGCACGTCTGGTAATTAAAAGGTGGAGAAAACGAAGCTTTCTACGCGGATGATAACGGAGACTTCGGATATGGACATGTGCGCTTTCTGGCTGAGGGAGGAAAATGAAGCATACATTGGGGTTGAAGTTCAGTGGACGAATTGTAACGTATGCGAAGGTTGGTTTCATCATACCTGTGGAGTAGATGGTGGGGAATAAGAACACACCTGCGTGTACTGCGAGCATTGAATGAAATGTAATATTGGACATATACGTCAGTGATACTCTGAACCAACTGCTAAGCGATAATTAAACTGATTGTGTAATGGAGTTGTTCCTTTTAGGGCTCGTGAGAACAGCAACGCTCTGTCACTTTACCTTAATATTGTCATAATCTAACTTTAAATAGGCACCGTATACACTATGTTACCGTGCGATGAGTTCCACAAGAAGGCTAGGTGCATGCAATTGGTATTTCTTGGGGACTTCTGTTACGCAACTGAGGTGCCAACGGTACCGTGATAACTTCTTTGACACATCTCCCTAACAGGTACGGTACTATCCTTTTGGTGTGCTTTATGCTAGACAGGTCGCAAGGTCATCCGTTTGATTTGTGGGTTACTCACTTCAGTTGGTCATTTTGTTGGCATACGAATGCAGGTCACACATCTTCTGTTATCACATAGTGGCATGATTAATTAATTGCGTGTTTGCTCCCCTTTTCGTGTCTCACACGCGTTCCGTTCTAAAATAGTCCTAGGCTGGTAGTCTTACCATGGCGCTGTCTTCCATTATTGCGTGCGCCTGGTGCTTAACAACGCAACGACAGGAAGTTACGTGGGTCACTGTCGTTGCGGAAACCTACAAGAGTACGAATGCATTCAGCGGCATTCTGCTGGACCCATGCCCACAAACGGTTGGCGCTTCTTGGCTGTTCGCTTCATCATACCATACCGGTTGTCTCCCACTTTCCCTTTTCTCTGAGGTCCGGGACATCTTGGAGATCTGGGATTGGACTGAGGAACAATTTTGCCCAAGACGGACGGAACAACCCACAAGGACTGACATGGAGGATAGTAAAACTCCGCAAGGACCAACCTACAATCATCATAACCCTTGTCCAGTATGGAGAACTGGACACATCCTCATACTCCCATACATTATACATCTGAAAAATCTGAACAGCGGAAAAATTGAAACTTTTGCTCACCTGGACATACAACAAGAAGAAAAATCGCGATGTCCCTCTCCTCCAGCGACCCCAAAAAGTCATGGCGACCCAGAACAAAATACCCGTCCAACTAACAGAGGAAATTAGAAGCCATTACCCCGCGAAAAACCGAATGTGAAACCAGTCGTCAAGCGGCTTTGCCAGTTCAACATTAATGTTCAAAATGCTTTACGGCAGTGTTGCAGGACGTGGTGGGTTTTCGCCTGGCAAGCGTTCTCCCTATAAAAAGCCACATATGTCTGTTTAACAACACTGCGACGTGGCGGATGTGACTCGCCACTGAATAAAGTCACAGCCCGCAACTACATACTGGCAAGTCGACTAGATTCACATATCAACTCCTCTTGACACCGTTTCAACTATACACGATTGAACCCGGAGTATCGTCGTGATACACAACAGTTTTAAACCTTGATCATGCTTAAGTTGGTGCGTCTCTATGAAGCTGAGAATAAACTGTCTATTTATTTATTTTACCACGAACATACCACCAATTTTCTACTATTGCTGTCACGGTTGCCATAAAATATTTGTACAGTTGTACATATCTGATCATGCCTCCATGGGCGTGCCTCGCATAGTCGAGAATAAAGTATTTATTTGTTTATTTATTTATTTATTGGCACCTTGAGTTGCGAGCTTCAGCACAGCATTCGTGGAGTAAAATGGTTATGCTGCATGCCAATAACCATCGTCTCAGTGAATACGTTGGGTGCGATATTAGAAGGGAGGACCATGGCGAGTTGCCTTAATGGTCCATAGTTGCAAGACGGTCGCGTTTCTTGGGTGTGCTTCCTTCCCGGAGTGCTGGTGACGTTTGCTGCGGGAGCATTAGGAGCCCCTTGCCATAAGTAGTGTTCTTTTACAAAAATGTTTATAAACTTTAATGTAAACACCAAGCTGGGCATTCCCTTTGAACAGCTATTCTGGTCCTTTATGTTCTATTTAACCGTTGTGGTGTCGCAGGGGGCGTGGAGCCTGCTTGGTTGTAACAGGTTACATATATGACTGGCGTGCAGCATTTATTGGAATACATTGGAATATTAAGGGCAGGAGGTAGATCTTATGCCTGTTCCGTCGGTTCCGACGTTGGGTGCTTGCAAAACTGAAGCGTTACTGCTTCGGAGGTTATCACCTTTGAAGTAAGAGCAGCAGAAGCCCGCCAGGTGCTTTAGTTGTCTGCCTAGCAAAAGCTTGAAAGCTTTCTCTATCGGCGAGTCAATGATCTGTTTTAGCAGACATTAGCAATCCTTTACCAATCTGGAAGATATGGCAGCATGAGGACGGGCGCGTAGTGTCTTTGGCTTGAATAATTTCCATTTGTGGCTATGTATAGAGCAGTCTGCACTTCGATGGAATCACCGCTGCACCGCGCTTCCAAGCTCTCCCTTTAGGGTGCATCTGGTGTGTTGGAGACCACTGTGACGCTGGCGGTATTCCATGAGGAACAGTTTCAAAGTCTGATGGTGTAGTGCAGGCCCTGAAACTCCGAAATAAAGTTTGAACCGCGCCACCGCACTTTCTTCGTCAGCTCATGTTCAGATTTCGTTAGGGTTCCGCGGTCTGGAGACCATCTTTTATTCTCGGACAGACACGCGAAGAGAACAGGGTACTAAAAACCTCCGGCATAATTTTACAGAGCGATCTTTGCCAAAATTTACGTTGGTGTGCTCCACAGTCATTGATGGTAAGCCGCCGTGTCCCTAAGTGGAAGACTACTGTGTGGTGGGGCTTCGGCCGAGTGGTTGGAGGCTCTCTAAGTCGCAGAAGTCCGTAGGCATCCGAGTGAAAGCCAATTACAGAATGTATGATGCCTGGCCCGGTAACATCCGCGTTGGTGTATACAAGTGCTGAATTGGATTTCATTTCTGTAAAGGATCGAGGAGCCTCTGTCAAAGGAACCTTGCTGTAGGTTACAAGGAAAAATGTTCCAGTTGAAACTGTGTGCACTGAAGTCACCAATTAGCAGGCCGTTTTTTCTTTTGCCATTGATTTTGCTGGAGTCCACGAGACGAGAACGTGAGCCTGAGGGGACTGTTTAGACAAACCTAGTCATGAGTGCCTGGTGGCCGGCAATGATCCGGCACTAAGCAATGGTTTAATTAGCGTTATCGTCTGTGAATGCTTAAAGAAAGTAAACCTTGAGGCAGACTTTCGATTCGAGACTCACTTCCTTACCGGTCCAACCATCAGTAAGATCAGCTCTTGTGAGTTGCTATCCCGGTATGCTAATTTCGAGGTTCAAGACCTCGGAGAACAGCCAAGTCACTATAAATGCTAATAGGTCTGTATGGTGTTCAGAACTGAGAAGTGGAATTACGTCGTTTCTTCTTGAGGTCCCTTTTATGGGCAGGTATTACTCACAGGCCTCTGTTTGCGCCAACGTGTTGGTAAAAGGAAAACTGGCCGCCAGCGCGCTCTCAGTGTTCTCTCCATTATGCGACAATCCACAATATGAAGCTTAGTTTCTCCATTGGCTCTTCGCTTGCGTAGCGCACTGCCAGTTTATTTCATTTTCGCTCTATCATCCAAAAAGTGGTCTCTCAGGATGGAGGATCTTTCACCCTTAGTGCATGAAGTACATCTGAGGGTGATGTGACATTCCTCTTCGGCTTGATAGACAAATTTAATGGGGCGGAACTTTGTAGGATGTTCTTAGTTTTACCAAGGCATAAGGCTGAGCCAATGTTGATACCCTGCTCCCCTGCTTCGAATAGGATGGCTATAATTCATCCGGTCGTAAAGCGTCCATTCAGCTAGGGTATCTTTGTCAGATTCCGGAACATTTGTTGTAATCAAACTCCGCTACTGCATGGACTGCTTTCTCCTAGTATTTTTGGTTTAGCTACAACCGGTTTTCCGGTTATCGATTTCTCAATGTGTACGACCTTATCCAAAACACCATTCAGTTGCTTTGACGTTGAGATGGAGTTCGTTTTGTCCACAGGGTCTACCTTCCTGGTTTTTGGTTCAGGGCTTGGTTGCCGCCGGCTTCATTTTCAGATCCAGTGCGCGCCGCCGCCGCGTGGGTTTTTGACTTCGTCATCTTTCCAGCCGCAGCCTCCTGGTCATTATACTCCGCATTATACAATAGCGCTCCAGCTGATGAAGCAAAGGAGAATCGACTACAATTGTGCAGGATGATGGCAGATAAGGACGGAAAGGATGACGCAGTTGGCGGCGCAGTGCTCATCTTTGTCCTTTACGTTGAGGTTAGACAGGATAAAAGTGACTTGCCACCTACAACAATGCAGCACTGAACACCGTGGTAAGTAAAGCCGGAGTAACGCCTTCGTGTTAATTATTCATACAGGTTGGGTTCGATATTGCAACGGGTTGAATGAGCCCATCCTTTACACAGGCCACATTGCAAGCTCTTAGCTTTAGTGGTGACATTTTTGCTGCAGCTTAGGTATTTTAGGCTATGGTGCCCTAGGACGTCGATCAAACCTAGATCATTTGAGAATAAGACGAAACTCGGAAAACAAAGGGAATCGCCGAGGGCCGCCATTCGCCAAGATCGGCTGCTGTGTAAATAAATAAATAAATAAACAAATAATATATTCTCGAATTTGTAGAGTCACACCAAACCAGGCATGATCAACATTTACACGCAATTATGTTTCGCAACCAACACGTTGTTATGTATGTAATCGGCCGTAAGCTGAAAGTTGTACAGGCTTTGGAAATTATAAACTTATTCATGAGCAATATAGTCGTCAATGCATGACGACACGTTGAGTTCCAGCGTGCTTAGTGTAGCCAGCCTAAGCATTACATATGTAGTGCAAACGATACATGTAGCTAGGGAGCAAATTACTCTTGCACGTGTCCGGAAAATAATAAATTATGATTCTAATCGACGTGCCAGTACGTAGTTGGAAGCAATGACTTTATTCAATGGCGAGTCACATCCGCCATGTCGCAAGGTTTTTAAGCGGACATTTGTGACTTTTTATAGGGAGAACGCTTGTCAGGCGGAAACCCACCACGTCCTGGAATACTGTCAGAAATCCGTTTGTACACTAATGTAAAAACCAGCAGAGCAGCTTGCCGACTGATTTCACCCTCGGTTATTCGCAATCAATTGACTTCCGATTTCCTATGTTAGCGACTCGGGTATCTTTGGTCAGGGCGGCTATAATGGCTGAGACCCACGGAGGGTGAGATCTCCACGAAGAGCCGTCTTTGTGAGAGCCCGGGTGAGCAAAACGTCAGTTTCTTGCGTCTGGATTTTTCAGGTTTATGTATACGTTTCAGGAGGATGAAGGTCTCGTGTCCAGCTATCATTACTGGACAACGGTCGTGGTAGTGAGTGTATTTGTATCCATTTGTTGTACAGCCATGTTCTTTGTAGGTCCTGGTAGGTTATGTCACGTCCCGGGTAAAATCTCTTTCTCGGTCCAATCCCAGCTCTCCAAGAAGTTCCGGACCTTGGAGAAAAGGGAAGTGTTTAGTGATTTAATCTACACCAATGGCTGTATTTTTGCCGCGCTCGCAGCGGGTATTGAAGGCATCGTTTGTCACAATTACCTCAACGTCCTTTGGATATGAAACGGCCGATTCCGGAGCTTGAGGATAACTTTATATGCATGCTTTACCACGCTGTGCAAGCAGCAACATTGACATTTATGGGGTCAAAATTGATAGGCCACCCAACAGAACGTGATGGGGTTCCTTCTGGCAAGCATCCTTAAAAAGTCACTACTGTCGCTTTAACAGTACTGCGACGAGGCGGATGTGACTCGCCTCCAACTAACTTCACGGCTCCAAGATTCCCCAGCCAACAACATCTCACCAAGGAAGTCACTCATCCCATCTCGCGCTACCTACGCGATCAGTCACAATGGCAGCGGAAGATTTTCAAACTCTAAGAACCTCTACACACAGGCAGCCAAACATACATGTATGAACTCACAGCTCAAGTGTCCATGGCTATCTTTCACTATTTATATACTTCCCCGATATTTAATCGCACCTTTAACATGGGCATACCTACCTAGGATTGTATCGCATTATCCAAGAATGAAGGATCTATTTAGTCGTGTAGTGTTTTGAATGTCGGATGAGAGCATGGCCGCTACATCCTTCAGTGTTGTGGTGTTTCCAGAGTTTCGTTGCTTTGTGCGGAACGAGTAAGCTTTTCTTTCCGGCGTTGCTGCCTTGAGGTCTCGCGGCAGGGTCCTGTTTTATTTGGCAAGTTGCAAATAGTGTAGCTTACGATACCGTACTGCTGCAGCGCCTTGAATGTGGGGTTATGGCTGCCTACAAGAAAGTGGCTAGTTTGCAGGGGTACGGGTGACGTATGCGACGTTATTGTTTTGCAAAAGGTGGCCTAGACGTAGGCGTGGGGGGACAAAATGCTGGCAAACAGGGAGGGAATTCAGTAAACTAGCAATAGACCTAAATATAAGAAGTGCGACGAGCTAATGTATCAAATGTACTGATCCCACCAGCTAGCTTGGCCAAGTACCTAAGTATTTTAACACGAAATGCCAGCGAGTCAAAAGACCAAGCATCTGGACGTCAGTTAAAGACTGCTTATTGTGTGTTGAGACAACTATTGCTCCCAGAGCGTTCCAGATGAAGGCGACAGCCCACTAAATGTGCCGCTTTGGCACTGAAGACGACTAATTTGAGTCCCGGACTTGATCAACTGCACCCTCGGATAGTCTCTGCAGGCGCGAACAACTGGGTTGATTTTCTGGTGGCTGCTGTCAATCAGGAGCGAATAGCCTAAGATGACGTCGCCACGAGGCCTCGGACCCTTCAGTGGAAAACTTTAAGAGCCGCAAGGCATTTTTCGTCCTAGGGGAGTGCTAGTCCATCCACCCTGTTAGTGGATCTGCGCTGAAGGCTTTCCAGCGGAGCCTCGTCCTTCCACAGGCATTACGGTTGGACAGGTACATTGCACTGCATAACGGTTGTATCGCGTTAATGTAAAGGCGGACGTATGCTTCGCTGGTAAATAACCATATAGTACGCCCAAAAAGACCAGGCGCACGCTGGCATTTCGCACCACCGTGGCCACGTTACCGTATGGACTTAGGTCTGCGGATATGAGAGTGTCCCGGCCGCCTTTCTTGAATGTGGTATTAACGCACATGCCGCCAAAAGGGTACGGTGTGCGTGTACCTTGTTCAATGTGCAAGGCGTAGCACTTCATGTTGTTGAACAGAGGCTAGCTTTCTAGGGCCAGGAGTAGGCAACGTTGATTTCTCCCCGAGGACGCGCCTGTTTACTTGGCCAGCAGATGGGTTGCCACAGCTTATCATATTCCGCATAGAGCAATGCATGGCCGCCAATGAAAGCTGCGAAGTCAACAATGAACAAAGTGAACATCAAGCACAAGAATGGCACGTAGCGGAAGTTTGTGTGCTTTGCTGCACTACAAGCTGCTCAGCCATGGTATCCTCACGTATGCTAGAACGATGCTCAGCGGTTCGGTCGCCGTTCCTGCACCAAATGCGCTAAGCGCAGCACGCTGCTTGATCATCTATCGCTCGCAGCACCCAATAGGCACGTTACGAAGTCAGTGATTGTGCAGTATGACTTACCTACTCCTGTGCACTTACTTGTGGGTGCGTTTAACAAGCGTTAAGCATTGTTGACCGGATGGCTGAATTATACACTACGCAGGTCATGCCTAGCGCCATCATGCCTCTGTGCCACAAGTCCTCTCATATGTCTTTCGCACGGGCACTAATTGACTTGCGTACATGTTTGAAATTGAAACAGATTCCAGCTGCCCTGTCTGCACCGATGGACGGTCGAGCTTCCCATTTAGCGTCTTTTTGGTACTTTATAAAATATTGACTACATCTGCAGAAAACTGTACTGTAACTTTGGTAAGTACATTGGTATGCAACGAGTGATGCAAGTTTGATTAACCTCACACCGAACTATTGTTTAACTGTACCAGGAAATCCTATATCAGTCCTTTACTTTACATTGCTATCGCGGTGAAAGTTTGTAGTTATACTTTAGCTTCGGGTGCGCCACCGGCGGGATTTTAACTACGGGCTGTTGTCTGTCTGGACGGGTGACTTTGGTGTTCTCATGGTATATGCGTAGTTAGGCTATATTTTATCCCGTATTGTTAATAGCGTTCCCAAAGTAATCCCAAAAAGCAGAAGTATGCTGTGTTGAATGGTTATTACATGAATCGGTGGTGCATGCGACATTTTATATGTACGGTTTAACACGCGCTTGAACATGAAGCTTAATGTATAAGTACTTATAGGAACTCAGGACCTAGATGTCCACACAATGATAAAACCTACAAGGTCATGACTACTGGTTGCATCTGTTTTGTTCTCTACTTAATGTGGTCAGTGGCTTTTGAACAGGCTTCTAGTTCTTTTACAGCTTATTTTCTACCCATTCCAAGATTTTAAATTTACCCTGATGTACCTTATCTTGCTGACCTTTTAGGAGTGCCATTAGCCATACATGCTGTCTTTATATGCTCGTTGCTCCCTTGTTACCAGTATCCTGCTTGTCGTTTTTATCACGTGCGTCTCGAAATGCTCGTGGTAAACGGAGTAAAATTTACTTACAGTCGTATAAATAAAATAGGTAAAAGAATTTAGCAAAACGGCAACTGCATGACTGTGCCGTGCTCTGTTAACTTGACGGATGTATTTTCTTCTATGCGCCATGAAATTCCGAAATTGAAACATGATTTAGCCATGATGAAAATGACGTACGACATCTTATAGCCATTGAACGCACATTTAGTTGCTTTACCAAGCCGTGTTCAAAATGGAAACGATATGGCAGCTTAGTGCGCAGCGGTTGCTGGGAACTACCTCAGTGCAAGTAATACCCAAGTGCTGAGCCGTAAAAACAAAACTTACTAGAGGTAGTCGCGTTTAATGTAGGATAAGCCCTCAGCCAGTGTTCCGTATCGTCTCTACTGAATGCGCATGTACGCGTGTGTGTCAAACAATATAGGTGTGTTTCCCCGTTCCGCTCATTGCGCCCACTGGTCAATGCCCTCCCGGTCTGATGGAACACTAGACTCAGCACTCACGTTAATTGCTCGCTTGCTGTTTGCGCATACACGTTTATTGTGGGCACCGTTGCTTACGAAATACTTTCATTGCCACGCCGCTGTTCTGATTCGTATGTGTGTAACAGATTGACGACGGTTATTTGAATCACTTGAGGCGAATTTAGTTACTTCACCTCAGCCTTTTTGGAATGCTTCCACGGAAATAACTACGACACAGCACTGGAAGTATTGGTAGACAACTTTCACAAAATTAGTGGGTTTGCTTGTGCTTTCTCTGACAATAACAATGCGCTTGACGAGGCATCAAAATTAAAGTACTGCTTCACCATTCCAGTAACGAAGGGCAGCGACCTTTCGCTAGTTTGCAGCTACACACGAAACATGACGTACAAACTGTGCTCTACTACCTTGACCGCCGCTGGGGAGCAAAACCGCACGTGTTCACAGGTTGGTTCAACTTTAACACCGTGCAGCAAAAACCGTGTGAACCTGTAGATGAATTTATTTCTCGTCTCCTTACTGCCCTTCCTGGTTGCGCGTATGACTAGGTCAGGTCGACTCATTTCGAAGAAGCAATGCATTTACGATCGTTGATGGTTAGGGTACTTAACGGCAAAGCACGTGCGCGTCTTTTGTTGCGAGACGAAAAGACCCTTACTTGGTAAAAAGCTCGCGATGCAGTTTAAAAACGAGCTAATTTTGGCATTCACCTATCAGATAATTTCACAGGTAAACAAAGTCTTCCAAAGAATGCGTGAGCATACTGTATCTCAAACCGTACAGCGCCGAGCGTTCCTTTGATATCGTTATGACGGGCAGCATACTGATCCGGTTGATTGCCAGCATCTTCACGCATTATACAGGATTTGTGGGAACAGAGGAAGCATCCAGCATGTTTGTATTTCCAAACAAACTTTCGTCGTGCGGGTACGTCCAAGCACTGCGGACCACATTAATGAGGATTTTAACCAGAACTGGCTAAACATCGCAGCAGTTTTTCATCACCACATTACAGCGCAAATACCGTTCGTTGTGTCTATGCAGGTAATAAAGTTCCTGTTGAGTTCGAAATCAAAACGGGTGCTGCAATAAGTCTGATATACCCGATGCCATGACGCAACTGATAAAACTAGATCTCCTACAATAAAACTACGATCATACACCGGACAGTTAGTGGATGTGTTCGGTAAGCTTGTTGCGCGTACCTCGTACCGCCATTCGACGAAGCGAAGCCGTGTGTACGTTCATGGGGGACTAGGTCCAAACATACTTGGTCGCGATGGCGTTATGTGACCTCCAAGCACTATGTCCAACGCCAACACGGTGGTAGCTCGCCCAAAACTAACTGGGATTTTCCAAAAATATGAATCTTGATCAAAATAGGCCAGATCTGCCAAAGAATTACGCCGTCCTATTGATCCTGAAACCGCAAGCAACCCCGAGATTCTGGTAGGCGCGAACGGTACCTTATGCTCTTGGGGAAAGATCGAGGCTGAGTCGCGCCGAGTGCTAGAGGAGGGTACAATTGAACCCCCTCAGTATTCCAATCGAGCTACCCCTATAGTGTCTGTATTAAAAAGCAATGGTACTGTAAGCACTGTGGGGACTAGGACGTCGCAATCAAATAAGCTCTACAGCCAGATCGATGGCCACTACCTAAACTTGAAGTGTTTATGCCTTTCTGTTTTGGTAAATAGTTACCAAACTGCAGCTGAGGAAGATCAACCTTGAAAAGGATGTACTTGCTTTCACCACCATTAACACGTCGAGTTATTTTGTTACACACGCATGTCGTTCAGAGTAAGCTTTGTGCCACTCACATTTCAACGAATTTTCGACTCGCTAGTGGGAGATATATCAACTACATGTGCCTACTTTTATAACATCCTAATTACTAAGCGCACAACTGCTGAACATCTGCATGCCCTGGATATAGTTCTAATAAAGTCATTCGACTCGGGGCTGATACTGAAGTGAGAAGTGAGAATTTCTTGTACCGAGTGTGCAATACCTTGGATAAGAACTCACGCGCGATGGGTTGTATCTGCAAGAAGAGAAAACCAAAGCACTCCTTAAGTCTCCAGCGCTTAACAATCTCAATAACTCACACTTCTTTCTAGGAGCACCCACTCAGTTCTCCAGGTTCATACCGGCAGCATTAGATTACTTACAACCGCTTCGTCAACGTTTGCGCAAGCGTCAACCGCGGAGATGGAACGCTGTTCACGATAAAGATTTAATGCAATAAAGAACCTTTTGACGTCAACTGAGGTCCTTGTACATTTAGATTTGCGGACGCTTGTCGTTCTCCCTACTGAGCCTTCTCCTTACGGCCTTGGGGACATTTTGCCTAACAGAATACCACCAATTTTAATTACGAACGGAAGCAATGACCTTCCGACATTTCTCTTAAAACAAGCAAGCAAGCTAGGTTGGTGGGATGCTTGATGCTGAAAAGTACGTGTACTTCCTATAGCCCCATACTTCCGTGGTTGACAATGGGGATTTATTTCAACACTCTTCAATAAGTTGCCGCCATGCAGCAGGCGACTGTAGGACAAACGCGCTGGAGACATGTTGCAGAAAAGTAAGTGACCTACAGCTAACCATTTTTATTTTTTTACCAACGCGGAATTATTGCAACACACAGCAATAATGTAAAGCAAATCTGCATACTGCAAGCAGCGGGCGACAGGCGGTCAAGGTTTGTGTGAGACATGTTGCTTAAAAGTAAGCGTTAATCAGATAGTCTCATACCAACGAATTCAAATATGGAGTCATTTCAACGCACATCAGTAACGTGCAGCAAGTCTGCGTACTGCAAGCAGCGTGCGCCTGGCGGGCTAGCAGGGTGTAAGAGTCGCAGGCTCTACTGTGCTCCAAGGTAAGCCACATTTAGATTGCCTCATAATCATCTGACTTCCAATAGGGATACATTTCCACACACATCTACGGAGTGCAGCACTATGACAGCGATTCAACAACAAGCAGGTGGATAGGCAAGAAACCCTGAGAGCATAATGACGGAAAAAGATGGGTTACCTATGTAGTCAAGGATTTAGTTTACACCAAATGGCAACTCTTTAGACAAATAATGATGAAGGAACGGCAATGAACCTTAATGGACAAGTTAGTTTTCATTTATTAAATCCTTCCCTGTGCACGGGTTTTACATTTGGAGGCTGCCCTCAATATGTTTGATGTGAACGAATAGGAGGATGCTGGCATATAACGGGAAGCCTGAGATGTGGGGATAGGTCTGCAAAAGGCTATGTGAATGGTGGTTTAGTTGGTCAACGAATGGAACGCACTAACCTGTGGCATACCTTGTGATAAATAAGACGTCCACGAAGGTTGATGGTTTGAGTGCTAGTGCAAGCAGCCAAAGAGCATGTCGAGTAGAATGTACTAGGTGTTACACCCCCACTAAAGACGGGAAGGGACCTATATGGCCACCCAAAGCCGTACCTTTTAGTCGTGGAAACTAAAGAAATAGATAAAATTAATAAAAGTAGTATATTTCTAGAATTTCTGGATGCTGTGCCGGCTACGCATCAGATCAATACCTACACAAAGCCCATGCCCTTGCATCGGGAGTGCGAACAGTAAAAACTTACTTTCTTTGTTCAAATTTACTAATGAAAGGGCTTTTAACGTGTACCTTTGAAGGGGTTGTACGCGCCCACGGTGAGGCACCTCTGGATTCTACAGGCAATTTTGTGCTATTTGAGTTTACTAGTCGTAAATGGTCGTGCCGTGCAGCATTTGTGTACCTTTTCTTGGAATGCAGGATCCAATTCTCCACGAACGTCCCTACAATTTTTGGACATAACCCATATGGCTTCCTCATGCTACCTAAAGGTTATTAGTGGAAAAAGTTTGCGCGGAGCAGTGAGTGTGAAGTTTTCTATGCAAGCAGCAGTAAATACACCGCGAACTTCGCCATTAATTCTTTGGACTATTTCGGCACGCTCAGTCCTCACATTTAATGGTGTGCACATGGAAAATAATAAGGGCGAAAAAATTCAACAACCAAGGTTTACAAATAATTTCAAGCAATGCAAACAATAAAGCGCGCGTTTAAGCGACATATTAAGGCTGTGCTCTCAACTAGATAGATATGAATTAACGAAAAATATAACAAAAATTGCTTGCGCTTAGTTCGATTTTAGCGCCAAAATTACAACCGAGTAAATTTTAAAAAGGAAAAACCTACAATAAACCTAGCATAATGGAAAATATTACATGAACAGGTCTTAAGGGCTGTTTCTGTTAAAAGTGAAAGCAATGCGATACCTGCAGTAGTTAACGTTACTTGCGAGTAGATGGTAGTCTACGAATAACGCCATTAAATTTTAGCTAAAAAGGCATTGTTTTGCAAGCAGACATCAAAGAAAAGCAAAAATGTAAAAAGTGGCAAAGCTGCATAAGTGCTAAATAGACATAGCTATCCAGAACTGCACTATATAGCCTAAGGTTCCCCCGCGGTAACGAGGTAAGATGTATTGGCCGAAAAGCGCTTTTCAGGCGTAGTTAGCATATATAGACAATTATGTGATAATATTACTCGATAACGCTAGGAATCCGGTGATAAATGTTAAATAGGCAAGAGACTTCAGGACAACCTATAATTGGCCTACGGTCGAAAGGCCTTAGTGTATCTTTTCCTCAGGATACTGAGCCACAGGAACCACCGTGAGTCTAAAGTACAGGATCTTTTAAGCCCCATAGTGGTTGCGAAATTTATAACAAGACTGTATGGGTTAGGTCTACCAGGATAATGCAGGAGACCGTTAGGATCATTTGAGATGTTGGGCCTGAAAATCGCATCTAGTTGTTAGACAGAAATTGCAAGTTATTTCTTATAGCCTATTTTCTGTATCCATAATTCTACGCCAACAAATCCGGTGATCTAGAGGAATCTGTCGCTGTTCATAACAAACTGAGTAACGGAAAATTTAGCCAAATGCTTCGGGACGTAAAATGCATTTGGGTCTGCTTTGGTGGGCCATTAACAACGCTGCTTCTGAGAGTTGAGATAGCTGGAACATGAAGGATTATTATGTCTCATGGGTTGCTACGCACTATTCTGCATCCCTTTGCTTAATTTTGAGCGTTTGCTCTCTAGTTTTAAGTTCTGAAGCGAGAGCCTTCAGTGTTCATCCAGATGACACCGTTCAATAGTACTGTAATTTCTCATTAGTTTGTTCTTTGATGATTTTTCTGGAGAGCTGCTCTAGCGCCCTTAACAAAGAGTGGTAAGTAACTCAGGAGTAGGAAAATAGCTAAATATAGTAAATGCTGCTTGTTCACCCATCAATAACCATAACACCTGGTAGACTTTGTAGCCAGGTGAAAGATAAAATAACGTACGGACCGCCAAGGTAAGGCGAAGTGGTGCTCAAAATTTACTGGATATCCAACCAGCCAGTGTGCTATGGGTCTCGCTGTCGTTGGTTAGCTGCCTTGCCAGTGGAATGGAAACTGTACATTTGGAGGTTTTACTAGGAAATGGGCTTGAAGAAAAGGATCGGGTTTCCTTGATGCCTGTCTACTAGGGTTTCCAATAGTGCTCGACACAGGTATGATGCAGGTATAACTAAGTATATGAGGCCAAGCGATGGTAAGTGGAGAGCAAAATGCCTGGATTCTTGGGACTATGGCTTTTATAGCGGTTAGTTTATCGGCTAGGTGACATATATATACTGCCGTATGCATACCGATTATAGTTAGAAACGGCGGAGTAAGGTAGTGCGTACTCAGGCTTAATGAAAACACGTCAATTAAGTCCATCTAGCGACTGATATCTACGAAGGTTTTATAGAACTAGATCTACAGCTGATGTTTCGACGATGTTTTAAAGAATTTATTGCCACCTTAGGCTGATTAGGTGCATCGATTGCAACAATAGACACTAACATATTATACAAGGCTAAGGTCTGATAAGATGCCTTTGCTAGGCGTAGCTCAAAGTTGATTAGCCTGTTATTTTTTACAGGCCCAGTCGTATAAGGAGTTGGAAAGTAATAAAACATAAAGCTGAAGTGTAAGGAATTGAAGATAGAGTGACTGAAGTTTGCCCGCTTGGATGGATGCGTTAATGCCCTGCAATATCATATATGAGCAATACCTACAGTAGACAGTAGACAAGGTAGTACTATTTGTTAGGCTTTTTGAACATTTGCAAAGTGGTTCTTAAAGAAGGGAAGCCCGAGGGGTGTAGATACTGGTTGGGCTTTTCGACCTTTGTACAAAGTGTCAGTGGAGGAACCGGAGTAAATCAAAAACTAAACCGAATAAGCGAAGTACATTTGTATGAAGCATCCTAGTGGTAGTACCAGTAAGATGCGTGCGTCTGATTAGGCTAGGACCTCCTGGAAGTTATGACTACAGTAATGGATTGGATGACAGCAATGGTGGCCACTGATGTAGACAAGTCATGGTGTTAAATTACCGATTACCTCATACAAAATAACTGTCATGATTGGGTTTGCATACTGACCGTCAGACTTAGATTAAATTATACGGTTGTAGGCCGTGCTAAAGAACAAAGTAATATACCGAGTTTCAAAAGACAATACTAATGGTCTGAGGTGGATATGCGAGTGGTCAGACGTTCTGAATCAGAGAAGTCTGCGGTATATGTCCTTAAGGTAGTTGGACTTGCATAGTGCCCTTATAAGCACCAACGTGGTCGGACAAAATAAATATAATGTGTCGGTGACACTGTGCTTCCGAAGTATCCGGGCGGCGTGAGACAGATCAAGGCAAGCTTAGCATCATGGTTACTAAAAACGAAGTTGGAACAAGTAGGATAGCTTCAAGAATGATCAATTTAGGAGAGAATGGCAGCGTAAAGATGGCTGCAGGTAAGCGTCGGCTCTGGGAAGACCAGGCTGAGTGCAGCGTCAGTTGTTAGGAGTGAACTGTAAGCCCAAGGTGCCCATACTTCTCAATGCCAAAAGCATTGTAAATTTGTATTGTAAAGCAGTCCTAGACCTCGTCATTGATCCATCTGGGCCAGTCCCAAAAAGATAATCATCCGAATCGCAGATGTTGAAAAGTGGTTCTAAAGCAACAAGGCACATAAAGTTGTGTACCTCCCTCTAGAAACCCTGCGGATTGTGAATCTCTCCCAACCGTGATGGTACGTTGTTTCAACTCTTTACATAAGCAACTAGGAAGAACAGAGTACGAAGCTATTACCGCGTTGGTAGCAGAGAAAAATTGCGGCAACTGTTTCTGCGATTAAATCTGACCCTGTGCTCTGTGTCTGGTTGAGTATGTCACAGGGCACTGCTCGAGGTAATACAACATGTATGAAGCAAAGGTTTAAGGTAATGCGTCGCAAACATAGAGGCTGGCGTTTGAGGTGACCACACCTCTGTAGGTAACTAAGCGGTAGGTTTCTTGGAGTTGTCATTTTGCTAAACCGCCGCCGAGCCTTCTCACGCAGTATGCGCTCATACTTTCGCAAATTGTTGTATATGAGTGCAATATTCTAGGTGCAAGCGACCAGGACTCCGAAAAGGTTCTAGTCGTGTTCCGGATATGCTTATATGTTGGCTTATGTAGAAAGTTAGCTGCCTGGCCTTTGCAGACTAGTATTGCACCTTCACTGAGAAGTTGCGGCTCATAGAATACCGTACACCTAAAGCTTTAGCCTACTCATTGAGTTGGCTATATATACCAGTTAACGTCAATGTGCCACAAAGTGTAGAGCAACCTGGATCATGATGCTCAATTTATCAGCAGAAAATGTCATTGATCACTGCTGACACTATGACTTAAGTCTTCAAGACTTTGCGCATTTCGCCGTGGTAAGCTTTGTAATTGGAGGAAGACATATACTGCTTTTATCTCATCGGCGTACATAAAGGGGCGGCCAAGTCATGGGACATTACAAAGGTCCTTCACACAAAGCAAAAACAGGGTCGGTCCAGGTACGACCCTCGTACGACGCCAACGTAAATGGTGTCAGAGATGGACACATTATGCGCAATTTCCACAGAATGCATGCGCCTAGTTAGGTAGGCTTCTAACCAATCGAGTAAAGGGCTGCCTACACCGTAAGCTTTAATCTCAAGCAATGGGCGTAAATGGGGATCCCATCAAAGGTCTTTCGCATGTCAAGGTATAGTGTAATTACTGCGAGCTCAAAGCTAACGCGTTGGTGATAAGATTAACGGAGTCAACCTGGATGGTTGCGATATACCAAGCGTTTAGAAACCCATGCTGTGAGCTGCTAACATGCTCTCCCTCATACAGAAGGTTCAGGAGTGACCACTTGACCGATTTTACCATCAGGCGTGAGATATTGGATGTGGGTTATGAGCGGGCAGTTGTTGCCTACTGGTACGGAGCAGCCGTTGTGGAGCGGAGTGATAACAGCTTGCTTCCAAACCGAGGAATATTAGCCATCCACGATGAAGCGTGTGAAGCATTTTAAGACAAATATCGGAAGGTCATTGCTTCCGTTCGTAATTAAAATTGGTGGTATTCTGTTAGGGTCAAAGTTCCTAAATAGCGGAATTGCTGAGCTAGCGGAAGGGATACTACTTAGATCCAACTGAACCGTACAGAGTGCCTGGTTGATGGAAAAGTGTCGCTGATTAGTGACTGGGTGCCTTTCTGCTTATTAGGCTCTAAAGTTTGACTTCAATGCTTTGCATATAACGTGTGGGGCCTTAATTGCGTCGTTTGGGCCAGCACATATGGAGGAGCGCTTTGCCTTCTAATAAGGACTGGGAGGAGACAGCGGCCGGCTGAGATGCTTGGTATTGTTCCCACTACCGTTTGCCACCCCTTCCTGGGTAGTTTTGACCAGTATGGATCAGGCTGATAGCTGCTTTGCAATCTCGTTAGCTTCCAGGACGTAAGCAAATTTGAGGGTCTTGTCGTATTAACATCGTAGTCGGCGCACACCAGCATGCAGCTTAGTTTGCCTCATGTATTGTGTTGAGCTTTTATTTAAACAAGATATGGCAGCTGTGAGACTTAACCAGTAGTGTAACGTGTTGCAAACTATTGCAGTTGAACTCTCCAGGGAGTTGGAAATAAATAAATCGTCCCAGTTCGTTAAGCTAATAGCTATGGCAAAGGTGCGCAAGTTCGTGGAGTATAAAGGTGGTTAAGTCTTAATGGTACCTCTTCGAGCAGAACAGGTTGCCGGGATTTTTAAGTACATCGGGCTGTATATCACTCTTTGGTCACATCTCGGCTATTTAGGTCTACAGCTACCCATAATTTGGGAACACCTGGAGTAAAGTGTAATTCTTAGAAGTGATTGGACCTAGTCGGCGCAGAAACAAGTTGCACCCATCCTCACAAGTTGATGATAGCTAAGAGACCTTTATGCTTGTTTAAGGCAGTAGGCGGAGGGCATTGAATATCAGGCCGTTTGCAATCCTCCGCAACGTGCTTGCATGCACTTGGGTGGCTTGATACTTGCACAAACGTAGCCACAAGGGCCATATCACGTATGTGATGTATCAGCAACACCGTACCTGTATCCAACTAAGAAGGCAGATCCCGACACGTATGTTATTTGCCATATACCGTGCGTTGTTTCGGTGTTATGTATGGTTTCTATGCAAGCATCGGGGCAAGCACCGGGCATTTTTGTTTATGATAAATGGCAACCCATCCTCCAGGCTTTTGCGTACGAGATTGTGTACACAGCTGATAGGCATGAAGGGAATAGGAATAGTTTAAGCGTAATGCTCTAAACCACGTTACAGTAATAAGAATTGCATCAGACGCGACAAGGCTAGCCAAGGAGCGTAGTATAGGCACCTTATTGTTCAGTGACCTAGCGTTGAGAAGTGGGATTGTAAGCGATTGGCCGGTGATTCTTAGCTTTCTTGAGGACACAAAGGGACTCGAGGAGCTACTGAACCCATTGAGAAGTTGTAAGAAATGGGTCAGCAGATGTAGCCGTGTGTTGTTTGGTAGTGCTTGCTAGGGGTCAGTAGGAGCCATCCACGTTTCACCCCTACTTGTTATAAACAAGGTGCTTAATGTGAAGTGGTGAGAAGGAAGCCTGTCGATTTAGACACTGTATGCAATAGTATCCACCCATGAGAAGAGGCCGGTGCTGGATAGTCTGAAAGGTAAACACCGGGATGAGGAAAGTGTTGAGTTATTTTAGATGAAGTACTAGCCGCAACTGCCTTGCGGCGGATGGACGGCAGATGGTTGTTACTCTTTTACCTTGGAGTGGTTTTGGTACCTGAAACGTTTGTGGTTTGAAATAGAATTGCTCTATCCTGGGGATGAGGCCTAATTGATCACAGTTCGTCGCAAAGGTGTTGTGGTCTGTTTTACTTTTAATACAGCTTAATCTGGGCAGCAAGGTTACTGGTCTGCTTTTGAAGTCCCTCCGCTTGTACAGCGTTTGCTGCTAAAGCATGGACCGCAAGCTTCCCTCGCTTAACTGCTTCCAAGAATAGATCGTCGGAAACGTTCAACACCAATGTGCTACGAAACCTACTGGCTCGTTCAGAAGTTGATTGATTTAAGGCCCCCGCCTTTGCTGCTTCTTGGCCTGGTGTGGGATGTATAGGTAACCTAAAAGAGTTTAGCAGTGGCGTCCTTGCGCGATGAGGTTGGGCTCTAGGCCTACCTCTTGTTTGGTTACACAATCGTGTTTTATCTTTTTTGCCTGTCGTCCCTGGAGTGGGGAGAAGACGGGCGATTGCTGCTCCTTATTGACGGTAACCTGATTCCAGCAACCCAAGCTTGGTGATCACCACCTCGGTCTATGCTGTTGCCCAAAATACAGCTGCTTCAGATCGGTTTTATTTCGTAGTTCCTCGCAATTTGTCATAATAATGCGTGGGATTGATTCATCCACTGCAGTCAATTTGCTTTATGCCGCAAAACTATTGATGCGTTTGTTAATTCGCGTTATTTCTTGCGAATTATCGGCGATTGCATTGACTCCAATTGCCACTCGGCTTAACACCACCGAAGTAATCTTAGCAGGAACCTTAAGCCTAATGGTACTAAACGTATCCTTGCTTCCAACAGAATCCGAATGCATCAGTGCTTCCACCTTGGCTATTTCTGGCTTGCGTATAAAGGGCATGTTCGTAAAAGGCGAGCAACTTGGTGTTATCTACATGCGAAGTCGTTTAATTGAAAGAGCCGGAGTGTGTCGATGTTGGTCGAGGACAACCTAGTGTCTCATTGATTGCGTTTGTCTTCATCGGATATCATTCCCCCGCTGACTTTGTTTATTATATGTGAAGACAGTGTTTTTTCGAGCTGATGTCCTAGTCGGTTTTCATCAAGAAGGCTACATACTTCTCACGGACTTTTAGGCAAATGGGCCTTCATGGTCACCAAACTCAGCATATATGACACTGAGTTAAATGTTTGCACCTTTTGTTTGATCGCTCTTTGACCTATATTAGCCGAGCAATCTAAATTAAACCTGCGAGAAACCTGTTTAATGATCACAACCTTAAGCGGCTCTGAAACTCTTTCGTGCGTCTTTTAATTAGCTTTGGACGCAACCAATTTGTCGTGACGTTGCTGCACGTCAGCCTTTGCTGTCGCTAACTCTAATTCGACAAACGTTTTGCGCGACCGGTTGGCGTTTACGCAAAGTATAATTTGCAATCCGAACGCTATATTAAATGTGAGTAGCAGGTAACATTTGCTTTTAACGGTTTTTCTTGAAGCTGGTGCTAACTCTAGGGTTATATTTCTGTCCACAAGCGATTACCAATAACTTCTCTAGCTCGTAGACATGCAGTCGGTCTTGTAAATTGTTACACCTAGGTGAATCAAGGCAGGGACGAGAAACTGAAATACATCGTAAGTAACGGTGCCTACAGTAACCGTATAGATGCAAACAGCAAGCAAGCATGTAACGTGAGTGCTGCATCCATACTTCGGGCAGACCGGGAGGGACTTGGCTAATGAGCGCAGTGAGAGGAACGACGAAGCACACACATATTCATTGACACACACGCTTACGTGCGCGGTCTGCAGAAGCGCCACTAAAAACTGACTGAGTGCGCATCCCTGCTGACCCCTGTAGTTACAACTATGCAGCTTGGAAGCGCTCAACCAGTCGACGGTCTTGGGTTGATCCGCGCAGCGGCGCTTTGGCTTCAGGTAGTGAGTCATTCGCTCTCCGTTTGTGCAATACTTCGGGTGGATAATTTGGTCCACAGATTGTATCGCATGCTGACGGCCCTAGCCGAACGTGATCCATGTAATGCTGCAAGCTTTTGCCGTTCTCAGTCTCTACCTCTTTTATTTTCACTTTAGCTGTTTTGACAACGGCTGGTTGCGATCCTTCTTCTGTAAGCAAGGGTATATAGATTGGATCTGATTCCGTTACAAACATACTTATGCTGCGGGAAGCAAAGTGTTCCTTTACCTGTTCTTGTTTTTTGCGAACCTCAGCTGGCAGTGTTCCGTGCAGTAAGTCCAATCAAGTCCGCAAACGGCGGCTGACCATAAGCTACGCAATTGTGCTTACGGCGGTAGCGTTCTCCATGTTTTGGTAACCAGAAAGAGTACGATCTAAACGCACACGTGTTGGCGCACCTGCTGGTTTTAGCAGCATACTTTTTATTGTTTGTACAGCCCTTTCAGCCAAACCGTTCGAAGACGGATGATAAGGTGCGGTTGTCACATGTCCAAATTAGTTTGAGGTGATGGGAGTGGAAAACTCCGTGCTGGAAAACGCAGAACCGTTGTCAAACACAAGTGTTTCGCAATGTCCAAATGTAACGAAGGTATTGCGTACTTTGCTTATTGTTGTAGCTAAAGTTGCTTTAAACAGAATGTGAGCATAATTCCCCATATAAAGCGCAGTAACTACAAGCAGAATCATTTGACTTTCAATTGGACTGAGAAAGGCCACATGCACACTTTTCCAGGGTGTCCCTGGATATTTCCAGAGCTGCATCTGTTTGCAGACCACAGCGTCCGGAGCTCCTTGGCAAATCATGCAACGTCCAAATTTTGTCTCAATGTCGCCACGCAATCCGTGCCACCATACATAGGAACGTGTCAGTGCCTACAGCTTAGCAACCCCAGGGGCGCTTGGTGCAAATCGTGCATAATGGATGCTCGCAAGCTTTTAGGGAGCACAACTTGTGCACACCTCAGCAAACATTCATCCTGGAGGCTCAGCGCAGGCATTCTTTGGCGCAAAGATGTAAGTTCTGCAGGTGTCTTGTCGGGCAATCCAACCTGATGGTAAGGCGTTACAAGCGCTAATAACGGAACCCTATTTGTCTTGTGATCCACCTATGTGAACGTAATCGTAGTCCCGTTAAACAGCTGAATTTAAATTCACAAGTCCTTGCGGAATAAAGCTTTATGAAGGTACCTCCGGTAAGCAGAGTCGACTAAGAATGTCAGCTGCGGTATTCCGTCCGCCCGGAATATACTGAAGCTAATATGTGTAAGCAGATAGAAGTCGGGACCAGCGAATCCTAGTTGGGGGCCATTTGTTTAGTTCCTGCTTCGTGCCCAAGGAGCAAGACACGGGGCTTACGTTCGGCATGAATCAAGAAAGGTTGGCCGAGCAACTGCTGATGAAATCGGTAGCCCTTGCGGACGACAGCGGCGGCCTTTTGCTCGAGCTGAACGCAGTTCCTTTCGGCTTCGGTTAAGGTTCATGAAGCATAGGCAACAGGTCGCTTCGATCCAGCAAGTATGCTATGTGGCACGTGCTTTGACGTTAAGTACCCTAACCATCAACGATCGTAAATGCATTGCTTCTTCGACATGAGTCGACCTGACCTAGTCATACGCGCAACCAGGAAGGGCAGTAAGGAGACGAGAAATAAATTCATCTACAGGTTCACACGGTTTTTGCTGCACGGTGTTAAAGTTGAACCAACCTGTGAACACGTGCGGTTTTGCTCCCCAGCGGCGGTCAAGGTAGTAGAGCACAGTTTGTACGTCGTGTTTCGTGTGTAGCTGCAAACTAGCGAAAGGTCGCTGCCCTTCGTTACTGGAATGGTGAAGCAGTACTTTAATTTTGATGCCTCGTCAAGCGCATTGTTATTGTCAGAGAAAGCACAAGCAAACCCACTAATTTTGTGAAAGTTGTCTACCAATACTTCCAGTGCTGTGTCGTAGTTATTTCCGTGGAAGCATTCATAAAAGGCTGAGGTGAAGTAACTAAATTCGCCTCAAGTGATTCAAATAACCGTCGTCAATCTGTTACACACATACGAATCAGAACAGCGGCGTGGCAATGAAAGTATTTCGTAAGCAACGGTGCCCACAATAAACGTGTATGCGCAAACAGCAAGCGAGCAATTAACGTGAGCGCTGAGTCTAGTGTTCCATCAGACCGGGAGGGCATTGACCAGTGGGCGCAGTAAGTGGTATGACGGTATCCATCACGGAAGTGGTTGCAATCGATGCTGAAAGGCGGCAGATATATGCGCCAAGAGCAATACAGGGAAATCGCACAAAGAGACGTTTAATCCCTGCAAGGCTGTTTCGTGTGCAATGGATGCAGTATACTCTAAGTGTACGTGGTACGATGTTGCCATGGACCATACGGACGCATATCGCGCTCGCTGTAAAAGGCGCATAAGATGATTTTGCGCACTTACCAGAAGTGAACGAGATAACACAATCCATGGCCTTATTGTTACCTGCGGGGTTTCACTGGAAGAAATTGGACGGGGCGACGCATATCCATAAGCTGATTAGAAGGTGCATCAATGTAGGATAAGCACTAATGGAATTTGTACGGGACGACATAAGCAATGAGTAACTGGATGGCATGTGGCACTGCGAAACAGTTAAACGGGGCGGAGCTTGTCAATTGAGTGGCAAAAGGCACAGCACTGTTGTGTGTGCAACGATGTGGGTACAGGTAAAACTGAGCATTGGCTCATGGTAGCTTGAAGCGGTATGACACAGCGAATCCATAAAACGGGGCCAAGCTTAGGTAGTAGCTGTCGACAACCGCAATATGCACCGATATCCGCTGAACTGACGACATAAACAATGGCTCATAATTGATGGACGCAACGCGACAACATAAAATTATGAATCCAAGCTGCACAGGTGCACTCGCGGTCTAAAATCCATGTGATGGTATGCTGTTTACCTAGCGGAGTTGCCACGGAGGACAACAGGCATCGGCAGCACGCTGCTACACAGTATCGACGCTTCCCTGCAGCGTACCCACCACCAATTGCGCGTGGGCAAAGGATAATACAACGGAGGCCCTGTCCATACACAGGCTGGAACTTGCGTCACGTCTAGGCCAGGGAGCGGCCTACGAACGACCCACAATCGATCCTTGTAGGTGGATACGGTTTGACAACGTGAGTTGACGGAGCAGAGCAGCGCATGCCTACTGATTGACTGAAAACCACGTTAATGGTGGCTATGCACTTGTGCAGGGAAAACCGGACTACTTAAGTTATGGTTCATCGCACTAAGAAAAATGGAAAGGAGAGTGCTGTGAAGTGGAACGAAGATAAACCACTTTGCCATCCGCTGCCGTTTAAATTCCCCACCTTTATCTTTGAGCCCTTACACAAACGGCAGACCAAACGAGGTCCAATTCGGTAAGCAGTGACTGGTCGTATGTAGTACATACCTAAACCTAGTCACTGATTTAGTCAATCCGAAGTTCACCAAAGCCAATGTGCTTGTTCATAGACGCTTACATCGTTGGATCTTGCGGAATATCCGATTCGCAGTTAAACGCCTTGTGCATAACGCAGGTTGGGGCCGGTTTTAGTATGGCTAAGACCTATAGCCAGTTCGCGTTTATCCATAAGTGCATGCTCAGTATTGTACACGTTTAGTGCGAACCCCAGTTGTTCGATAATGTGGTCTGCCAGTTAATTTTTGGCAAGGTGCCTCCTGGTGCCTTTCTCGGGTGTTCGCTAAATCTAAGTTGCCTGCGTTGACTGGGCCATTTTCACCGTATGTCCGCCGGCAACCATTTTTAGCTTGTATTATACGTCGTGCCTGCAATAATTTAGGCGAAACTGCGCGATGGCCAGTAATTTAGGTTGTAGCTAGGCAAGCAGCAATGGCCTATGACTGAAGCAGCCTAGTGCGCGCGATTTTCCTGGGTGGGGGCTTTTGAATGAGCCGCACAAACGGTTGGTCCCCGCGGTTTGAAAAGTCTCCAAAGATGACTTCGAGTTGCACACCTTGCGATTAAACGAAAGAATGGTCGCATTTTGCTCCCAAGCTCAACTTTAAGGATACGTCGTGTAAATATCAGATTTATGCGACGACGTCGATAATCAAAGGGCAACATGTTTAACCATTGCAATCATATGGGCTAAGTTTTGCAATTCTTGAACGGAAATGAATCAACGCTTTGAACACTTTCCGTCAGCTTACTTTCGGACTTGGCTCATGAATACGCGGCACGTGCGAAACAAACAATATGCTTAAGAGTGCGGAGTCCGGCATGCGAAGGCTCTTCGTATAGCCCAAAGCATTCTGTATTTAGCGGCAACCTTCCTTCCGATGGTCCTTGTTTGAGAAGAGTTGAGAAGACACAATCGCTGTCTTTGCAAGTATACCAGGCTTTCACTAACCACTGACTTGATGCTCCTTGGAACAGCTGTCAACTACTGTGTACCATCGTAACATGACCCATAAAGAAGGTCACTGCAAAACAATTACAATGCATGTAAGTAAATTATAAATAATGTGTGATAGGTAGTATGCAACTTAAAAGAGTGATAGTAAACATCATATTTATACATTATAAAACAATGCCCAAAATCTTTATTCTATGCAAAATAGACGTTGTGTGAATTGTCTGTGTTTTCGTTATGATACAACAGGCAGCCTGCATTTGTTTATATAGTTAAGTGTGTTTTGTTGCTAGTGCCCTATATGCGCCGCGCTATTTCAACTAAACATGTGACAGGTTAGTGCCCTGGGCTTTAACCAACGGCGAAAATTTTGTTGTGAACCATGGGAAGGTGTAACAGTTGAGTTAAGGATAGCAATCGCGAGATATGGGAACTTATTATCGAGGTTGCGATATTAGAAAGGAAGGCACTGCGTACGTGCATGACCTAGTAAATTAATGTAATGGTTATGGTAAAGTAGGTTACCATAACCATGGTAACATGTTAGCAGAAATTTCAACGGAAGTAGCTGTAGCGAAGTACTGCTATATCAAGGGATTGTGAAATGGTGCAATATCTCAGTCTTATAATAAATGTAATCCATTTGCACGTGCCAGGTGAACTAAAATGTGCTGAAATGTTATGGGAAATAAATAATATAGGCTTATTTCGCATGAGGTGCTGTAATAGCTCGTTGGTGATGAATGCTACTACAAACTCATTTGCTGCAACGGGAACTTAGGGCAGCCGGAAATTTAATAGTAGGCAATTATGCTGAACTATGAACAGAGTTGGTGGATGCTGATACTAACCTTTAAAGGAGATCGATAAGCCATATTATTTTGATGTATGCAATTGTTCGGGGTAATTAAGCGTCAACAAAATTAACAAGAGTTATTAAAGCTGCTGGGGAGTACACATTTGTGGGTTGTGGTTGACTGGCTGCGGGTTAGTGATGCCGAATTCATTTCGAAGTAAGTGTGTTCCGGCCATTCTGTAGGCATATTACGCAAAAGCATTGTAAACGGAGTGGCGAATGGAAATGGGCTTAGAAATGAAGCATAAAGACACGGGTATATCCACTTAAGCGAACCAACCTATAAACAAATAAATACCAGACACACAAGGTAGTATGCCAATACGTATATAGTTGGAATGATGCATGTATATGTAGGTATAAAAATTGGCAAAACTAAAACAATTTAGTATATAAATAAATCTAGGTCTAAAATTTCTGTTATGATATAAATATATGAAAAACCATGATAACGCATGTGTATATAATTAGTTGTTGGTTAGTATTGTAACGTACGGGGAAGTTTGCAATTTTGACATGCTTCGGGAAATGTGACAATGTATCAGCCGGTTGGTAAATGCAGGTTATAATTTTGTTGGGAGACATCACTTTTCCGTTTAATGTCAGCACTAGTAACCAGCATGGAAAATACGAACGGGTCATACGAATAATGGTTAACACCTGAAACTGTCAACTGCAATGTAGCCATGCATACTGACAATGCCTGGGTAACATGCACTGAACGTTTCTAAAAGTTACTGAGTAGATAAATTAAATGCATACTGGGCAAAATAAATCGGCCCAATGTCACACCGGAAAAACACGGAATAATGTAAGGCGTAATCGCTTTTAGGAGACTATAAGCGCATTGAATAACGGAGCCTATGTTAAGCATAGCATTGCTTGGGGTAGTGCTCCACACACGAACGTTGTGTGGCGAACTGTTATGGAGCAAAAATAAAACGTTTGCGACGCAACCTTGACATAAAAATGTAGCTGGCACGCACATGTTAAACAAACTGTGTGATGCTGAATGGAGTTGAATGGGCAGTGCTGCGCAGTATCGACAACGTCCACAGCAATGCAAGATGTACGTATTACTTAGAATGCTTCTTCATGGGTGTGGGAACAGACCTTTGAATTATATGCAAATACTGTCCTCTAGGTGGAGTGCTTTCGGAGTGCTCATAACCCACAATTTCGCAATACTGAAAACTTGTTGCTGCTTTTGGTTCACGGCAAAGAAATGATAAGCTTAAGACCCTGCGGTGCACTAGCGCGACAACGTAGTCGACGATTAGGGACCCAACTACTGAACCAACAGCCATGTGCAGTGGAGCACGCAAGCCCACACATGGTCACTACAGGCTTCTAGGAAAAGAGTGTGGCCCTAAAAAGGGCCACTGGGTCGTCCACGAAATGCTGGAAAAGCGGAGCCAATAAACCGTGCAATCTAACGATGAGCATGCTAACGACGTAGCGGCCATTTGTGCTATCTGTGTACCTAGAATGTCCTATGCGGAGTGGTTTGTAAAGCACTGGTGTAAGAGCAAGCATCGTTTGTCTGCAAAGTGATTGGTTGGAGCTGAAACACACCCGTAAACATGGGAGACACTGTGATGCGGCTGACGGATAACAGCGTGGGACATGGGGGCAAGCAGATTGGCAAGAGTCGCTTCAGTTAATGCTGAAAAGTGAGTGTTATGCGAATAGCCTACTAAATGCCTGGTTTCCAATTGAGATTTAGTACAACATTAGGTAATAAGGTGCAGCAAAGATGCATACTGCAAGCAGGACGTGACAATTAGCCATGCGGTTAAGCAACAGGGGCGCGAGTTATGTGCTTTGAAGTCCAAAATTAAGTTTGATATCTCCCCAACCTTGATTGCTTATATGAGGACACGGTGTCACTATTCCCTATTTACTCTTCCCATTTATATTGCCTTACTGTGCCCTGCAATCGGTTACTGATTTGTATATTTTTCCTTTCGCTCAATGACTTAAATATTTTTAGCGTTGCAATATCCTTCCTGTTGTTAGGTTACTGTGACATTGTCCAAATACTCGCAAGCCGCATCACGCTGTACAATTGCTTCTCTCGTGCACTATGATTGCGAAACCTATTCGCAAGTCGTGTACCGTATTTAATATGCCTTATAGGATCACGGTTACAGAAAACTTTGGCTGGCTAGCCGAACAACCGGCTGGCTAGCCGAACAACCTCCTCGTGGTGTCAGCTGGGTGGTTCGGGTTTAACCCATTCCAGCAAATAGTTCGGCGGCAGTGTTCCAGGACGTGGTGGGCTTCGCCTGGCAAGCGTTCTCCCTATAAAAAGCCACAAAAGTCTGCTTAACAACACTGTGACGTGGCGGTCGTGACTCTCCACAAAATAAAGTCACTGCCCCGTGGATATCCGGACAATTCTATCCAACCCACGGACACCAATCTCCTACTCGCATATTGCTGACGATATCAAACATTAAAGATTGGAACAGCGCAACTACAAGCACAAAATACACAGCTACATACACATACACACACAATGACACATACACGCCCCCTACACAAACACAAACTACTATGGCAAACATATCGGATTTTTGCACATTCTTGATCATGCATCGTTATTTCAAAATGATCATGCTTGTAAAGCCGTGCCTCACCTTGTTGAGAATAAAGGATTTATTTATTTATTTATGTTATTCTTCTGACCAGACCGTGCGTTACATCTAGGTATATTTTTCGTAATTTCTAGTTTAGGTTTGCTATGACGTACTTAGTTTAGGCCTCTTAGCTTTAGTATGTAGATTGAATAGTGCAAGCATGTCCGTTTCTGTTGATTCTCTTGATGAGGTTAACGCCACTGGCGCTGAGTAGTTTCAAGGAGTTGGATGCCGTACTCGTCTGCTGGACTGGACTTTAACGAGAACGCGCATGCTGCAGGCGAAGACGTTTGCTAGTAAGGACTTCAGCGAACCTGCATTTGAGTCGGATAGACTGGATAGTGAACGATACCGATTTATTACGAACGACGATTGTGAACCCCGGCCTGAAGTTGAGACATGCTCGCCATTTTTGAAGCCAATTAATCGGGGTCCGCTCGACCTGTCCGTAGCGCAATTGGTCTGTCCGTCGGCATCCGTTGGTGCTCGGGTTCTATCTTACTCGGAGGCGTTTCGCTCCGGTCTGCAAGCTGACAGCAACCTGAGTCTGGAAAGCAAACTTTGCAACTTTAGTACCAGCACGTCATCCTGTTTTCCAAATCGCGAACTGCTCACATTCGATGGCGATCCTGTCCGTTATTGGCTATTTAAGACATTTTCAAAACCAGTGTTTCCTGAACTACTTTAGATCCAACCATCAGGCCTACATATCTGATACAGTGCTGTTGTGGGAAAAAGATGCTATCAAAAGTTTCCTAATTCTCTAGCCTGCTAAAGATTTCGAAAAAGCAATTAATATTTTGCGCAGACGCTTCGGACGGCCCCATATCATTGTTAGGATTTACATTAATGCTCTAACTGATGGCCCTAACATCAGGCCCAATGCTTTCACGGCTTTGTCTCGTTTAGCTTTGGTGTTGCGTTTACGCTACTTGACAGTAAAACACTTGACTGCTGAATCCGATTTACACGCGTCCAGAACAATCAGCTCCATCATTAGAGGGCTGCCCAGACATCTGCAATTTAGCTGGGCTGAACATGCCGCCAGAGTTATCTGCATCGAAAGACAACCGAACTTCATTGATTCCACAGATTTCGTGGATAAAACTGTAGACCTCGTCGATACTTACTTGCCCTTTGTTGCACGTCTCTGCGGACAACCAACCGGCACTAATAGAGGCAGAAGCTTTAGCCCTTGTTGAACTTCTGCTTGCCCATACACTAAGGCTTCATCAAAACGAAATTTCCCCAAACGTGTTTCCCGTAAACGACGTCACTATTTAGATCAGCGCGATTATTTTCGGAAGCTCAACCTCAACGAACGTTTTGAATTCTCTCGCGCCCCTAGACTATGCTAGATCTGTTCCAAACCGGATGATGAGCCATGAAGTTGTCGATCTTGATTGGGTTGCGGGTCGAACAATTGTAAGCTGCTGCACCACGCGCTACTCCACGTTGATGGAAGCAACTTTAGAACACCAAACACCGATAGGTCCCGTTCCGCTCCCCGTCACGCCGAACGCTCAGTTGTATCGCTTGGTCCTTTGCCTGGGCTTGTTTCTGGGTCTGCTGGCACCAGTCGGGCGGTAGCCATAACAGATAAGGGATCAGATACTTTACTGCTTGATGCAACTTTACTAGAATTTATCAAGGTCCAAGGGTGCATGCGGACACTTAACCTTAACACCATTGCTGGTCGATGCCAAGTGAAGTCCCACTTGGTTAGCGTAACTGATCGAGCTAGAGATGGTGAGGAGGCGATCCAACTGGATTCAATTAGGACAACCATTCACCTCCCTGAAAAACTTAGAACGAGAAACAGGAACAAAGATTTCTTCAGATAGTTTCAACTCTCCGTTCTAGAGTTACCGGAACTGGAAGGAAGGGTTAAACTTTTGCTTGGTTGTGACAACCCATACCTACACTGGGCGTTGTATCAAAGACGAGGGGATCCTAGTGATTCGTATGCGGTTAAAACTGTATTGGGCTTGATCATAGTGGGATGGAACAAAGTGCATGAGACTGTGATGGATCAATCCACATCACTGGTAGTTGATCGAATACGATGGAGCAACGCACTTCGCTGCGATACCACCGATTTTCATCAACTACTAAAGCAGGCGTATGAAAAGGAAGTTAACGGGCTAAATTTTCCACGACCAGCCATGGCTGTGAAGGTGGGTCGCGCGTCAAAACTAACGGAAGCTTTTAAAATAAAGGCTGGCGCTTACTACGTGATTACTTTACCATGGCAAGCCGGGAGACCACAGATACAAGCTAACCAACCATTGGAACTGATGAGGCCGGTAATGTTGAAGAAACGTCTGTCGAAGTATGCCGCACTGCGCAAAGCATACACCTAGGCAGTGGAAGAGTGTATATTTAAAGGATATGCAGAACCCCATTAAAGGAACAGCTGTCTAAAAAGGAAACCTGGCATCTAATCCACCACTCGCTATCGCGCCCACGTAAGCACGGTAAAGTGCGAGTGGTATTCTAATCTTAAGCTTTTTACCGTGGAACTTTGCTCTATCAACAACTTCTACTGGTCCCGATTTGTCAAACAGTCTAGTGGGGACGCATTTGCGGTTCAAGTTCGAACCAATCGCCGTCGCGGCCAACACTGAAGCGATGTTTCATCATGTCAGTGTTCCCATGGCTGATCCTGATTATTTTAGGTTTCTGTAGTGGTAAAACGTCAAGCTTCGTTCACCCGCTATTGAATACCGCAATACCGTACATCCGTCTGGCGCTACCTTGTCAGCAACCGGTGCCAACTTTGCGTCATGACAAGCTACCGTTGACAGTTATTGTGAATCCTAAACATCGGTTAAAGGGTAGCAGTGAACTGTTTTTATGTCGATGATTGTTTAGTTAGTGTTGGTTCCGTTCCCAAGGGAACTGGACTCTCTATACACCTTACCCGAATTCTGGCAGACGGGGTATTTCATATGACAAAATGGAGCAACAATCGATAAGTTAGCGCGCATTTACCTGAGAACAAACTGAAAGTTCCCAGGAACAAGAAATTTGACTGATGACGATGGTGCTACTAATGCGCTTGATTTAAACTGGAACATCACCTAGTACCACCTAACTTTTAGGCTGGAAGGTTTTAACATAGCTTTGGTCCGAATAGCTATCCTCTCGTCTGTAGCTTTGGTCCATGATCCACTCGGCCTCATTGCCCCCGTGCTATTTCCGACATAGGCACGGTTACAAGTTTTGTTAAAAGGAAGATAGCTTGAGATGCGCTACTTCCCGCAGAGGATCAACAAGTTTGATACAAGTAGTTATCCAACACCAGTTGTCTGAACAGCTTGTCCGTCGAGTGTTGGATTAATCCATTTGGATGCAGTGTATACTGTGTAGTTACATTGTTATTCGGAAGCTTCTGAGGCTGGTTAGCGTGTTGCTCTCTATTTGCGTTAAGAGGATGATGAGTGCGTTAGTAGTTTCATGATTATTGGTAAAGCACTTTGCAGTCCCATTAGAACGGTGTTGATACAAAGGTTAGCACTCACTGCTGCCGTACTGAACGTGCGCATGTCAGCAAAAGCCAGAGTGGATACAGCACTCTATTGTAGCCCAGCTTTCTGGACAGACTCCATGGTAGTATTGAAGTTTCTTCGAAATGCTACCGAACGTTCCCCGACGCGCTTTGCTAACCGGATTATCGTTATACAAAAATACCCCCACCCCAGTCAGTGGCACTGCGTAAATATGAAGCGGAACTCGGCTGATATAGCCTCACGAGCACTTGCGATGTCGCTAGAGAATGAAATAAACCAAAGGTTACATGGGCCACAATTTCTCGTTAAGCCGCATTTGTCCTAGCCTATGCATACGGAGAATGTAGGTGATGTACGCCTGAATGGTTACGACTGGAGGTGGGTCATGTTTCCTTGGTCCCGTTTGGAGGAGCACTGAATTAATAAATTTAAGGCTTGCCCGACATGGATTACACTGCAAAAATATTTCATTACCTACTTGTGAGGCAACTCTTATTTCGTCGTCATGTACTTGAGGCGCGCTGCACCTGACCAATCAGCTGAGTTATAAAGTGCTGAAGGTTGACACGCTACGCATCCGCTAGTTAAGTTGGTGCAGTCAGTAGCTTTTGCGGAGATGCGCCTCCTTGCTTGGATGAACTTGATATAGCAGTCAAATTTAAAGCCGTGGTCATGCAGAGTAAAACGAATCAAGCTCTTCTTTTTTAATGAGATAGGTTTGGTGGGCTGTAGGCTAGATCAGCTAGCAGTATCGTACGGCGCAACGCATCCGGTTTTACTTTCCGGCCATCGTGTTGTCACTCGTCCCTTTATGCTTCACTAATACTATATCAATGGACACTCTGGTGAACAACACACGTGTAGGCTCTTCATCAACGCTACTGGCTCATGGGTGGGGTTTCATATATAAAACGCGTGCTTTTCAAATGTACCAACTGCCGTTGTAACCATGCGAAGTCACTGAGACAGCTAATGGTACCAGTTATAACCGACCAGTTCTGACACAGCAACCAGCGTACAATGCGATAGGGATCGACTAGTTTGGACCACTGGTAGTGAAACGTTGCCGCGTGCATAAAACGGACACGGCTGTTTGTGCAGTGGCTTGGCTACGCGGGCTGTTCACATAGTGGTTTCCCACTCACGGATACCGATTCGTTTGTGTGTGCGTTTTCAACCTTTTCAGCTAGACACGGATGGCCGAATCTAATATACAACGAAAATGGGCAGAATTTCCACAGGGCGAAAGCAAAATTAAGCAATCTTCTGAAGCAGCTTAATAAGCAGATGAGCACAAAATCTATATTGGCTACAGTTTGACTAGCAATTCACTCCTTCTTGTGCTAGCTAGCGCGGAGTTCTTTGGGCAAGAGTAATTCGATCGACTCGTGAATTATTGCGTAAAATTCCCAAAGGTGAGTTTGTGACCGAAGCGATACTTGTACCGACACTCAGCGAGGTCGGAAGGATATTGAATCATAGGCCACTGGTAGTCGTACCAGACTCCTAGGATTCGCCATTTGCTATATCACCCCGGCCATGATTAACGCTGGTAAATTAGCAGTCGCTTTAAGACCCACCGATCAACCTACCAATCAACTTGAGCAGAAGGTAGAGACAGGTAAGACATCTGTCCGATACGTTTCGGCGTAGGTGTATCAGCGTATATCTGCCAAACCTGCATAATAGGCAGAAATACTAAATAAAGCCGAGATCTTAGACAGGGGATTTAGTTTAGTTTGTGCCTTACACACATAAGGAGTCCTGTGAACTAAAGGTGTCGTAAAGGAAGTTAGCAAGCACAAAGACAATTTAGTTCTACAAGAAATCTCAGACAGCTGAACCTACTAGTAGTCTGCCAGGAAGAAGAAGCTGATGACGTGGAAGTCATCGTCCAGAATACGAAACCGCCGGAGGAGTGTAAATTCCTGAGGGAACTTAGCTTTTTCCCCAACTTCAATTGCTTACATGAGGACAGGATGTCTCTATTCTCTAGTTATTCTCCTCCGTTATCTTGCCGTACTGTGTCCTGCAATCGGTTACCATTTCGTAAATTTATTCGGTAACCCCGCTCATTGATATATCCTTGACGCTTCTAAGTCATTTATATTATTAGGTTACCGTGAAACTGCCTAATTACAAGCAAAGCATCGCACGCTGCACAATTGCTGCTCTCTTGCACTACGATTGCAAAACCCATTCGTAAATCATGTACCGTATTTCTATGCTTTGTGGAATCACGGTTACAGTATACATGGTTTTATTCTTCTGCCAAGACCGTGCGTTAAGGCTAGGTATATTTGTCCGTAGTTTCTATTTTATATTTAATGCGACGTACTTATTTTGGGTTTCTTATCGTTGGTTCAGGGTCGTTCATGGAATGCTGGAATAGCGGAGCCAGCTAACCGTGCAACCTAAAGATGGGCATGCGAACGACGTAGCGACCAATTGGGCTACCCGTCTACCCAGTGTGCTTTATGCGGAGTGGGTTATAAAGCACAGGAGCATGAGCGAGCATCGTACGTCTGCAAAGTGGTTGGTTGGAGCAGAAACACACACTTGTAAACCTGGGTAGCACTGTGATGCAGCGACGGATAACAGCATGCGACGTGGGGGCAAGCAGATTGTCAAGAGGCGCGTGGGTTAATACTACAAAGAGCGTGTTGTGCAGATAGTTCACTAAATACTTGGTTTCAAATAAGGAAGCAGCACAACTTAGAAACAAGGCGCAGCAAAGCGGCATACTACAACCAGAACGTGACGTTGAGTCAAGCAGTTAAGCAACAGGCGTGCGAGTTATAGGGCTGAGTTAAGAAGTATCCTTTGGTGGCGGTTTCTCTGACGTGCTCAATAAACAGGCCGGACAGCTGATTTCTACACAACAACGTTCGCCGACAGGCTAACATCCCGCGGTATCCAATCATGGTTATGTTTCTGGAAAGCCACACCGGCCTTGCTAAATAGCGAACTGAACTATTCAATGAATTGTTTAGGCATGCGTTACGCACGACCGGTCACCGCTTACCGAATTGGACCTCGTTTGGTCTGCCGTTTGTGTAAGGGCTCAAAGATAAAGGTGGGGAATTTAAACGGCAGCGGATGGCAAAGTGGTTTATCTTCGTTCCACTTCACAGCACTCTCCTTTCCATTTTTCTTAGTGCGATGAACCATAACTTAAGTAGTCCGGTTTTCCCTGCACAAGTGCATAGCCACCATTAACGTGGTTTTCAGTCAATCAGTAGGCATGCGCTGCTCTGCTCCGTCAACTCACGTTGTCAAACCGTATCCACCTACAAGGATCGATTGTGGGTCGTTCGTAGGCCGCTCCCTGGCCTAGACGTGACGCAAGTTCCAGCCTGTGTATGGACAGGGCCTCCGTTGTATTATCCTTTGCCCACGCGCAATTGGTGGTGGGTACGCTGCAGGGAAGCGTCGATACTGTGTAGCAGCGTGCTGCCGATGCCTGTTGTCCTCCGTGGCAACTCCGCTAGGTAAACAGCATACCATCACATGGATTTTAGACCGCGAGTGCACCTGTGCAGCTTGGATTCATAATTTTATGTTGTAGCGTTGCGTCCATCAATTATGAGCCATTGTTTATGTCGTCAGTTCAGCGGATATCGGTGCATATTGCGGTTGTCGACAGCTACTACCTAAGCTTTGCCCCGTTTTATGGATTCGCTGTGTCATACCGCTTCAAGCTACCATGAGCCAATGCTCAGTTTTACCTTTACCCACATCGTTGCACACACAACAGTGCTGTGCCTTTTGCCACTCAATTGACAAGCTCCGCCCCGTTTAACTGTTTCGCAGTGCCACATCCCATCCAGTTACTCATTGCTTATGTCGTCTCGTTCAAATTCCATTAGTGCTCATCCTACATTGATGCACCTTCTAATCAGCTTATGGATATGCGTCGCCCCGTCCAATTTCTTCCAGTGAAACCCCGCAGGTAACAATAAGGCCATGGATTGTGTTATCTCGTTCACTTCTGGTAAGTGCGCACCATCATTTTATGCGCCTTTTACAGCGAGCGCGATATGCGTCCGTATGGTCCATGGCAACATTGTACCACGTACACTTCGAGTGTACTGCATCCATTGCGCACGAAACAGCCTTGCAGGGATTAAACGTCTCTTTGTGCGATTTCCCTGTATTGCTCTTGGCGCATACATCTGCCACCTTTCAGCATTGATTGCAACCACTTCCGTGATGGATACCGTCATACTGCTTTCAGTAATGTGGTAGAAGGCGTACTTGGGCAAAACTGATGTTACCCACGTTGACTCCGTCTCATGCATGCAAAGTTATTCCTGTATGCACTTTGCCACCTGTCCCAGAGAAATTGATTTCCTCTCTGCTTGCGACGAAAAAACTATTTATTAGGGTTCACGGTTTGTGAGTATTGGCGATTTGCATGCTCACCTGCGCCGTCGGGAATGCAGGCGCATGGTTTAACCGTCCTGATACATTACTGCACCATACACTTGTGTCTGATTTAACCGATTTCTCCTACTGCTGCTTGTTAAGTTAGCCATTACCATATCTTTTTGATCCCGCTGTTCTTCCCTTACCTATGTGAGCAGGACCATCTTGCATACACCAACACCATACCCCTGCACTATCTCAGGCACTCACCTGGCTAGAAGCAATCTCGTTGTAGCATGAATGGAAGCACCACATTTCAAATATATCCAGGAGAGGTGAGTGAGTGTGTCTTAACGTAATGCCCGAGATAGTGCACTTGATCCCTTCTAGGGTGCTGATGTTCATATGCAACCTCATCAAAGGTAGTGAAGCAGTATGACTATGTAAGCATGTAACCGACCGACCAGCGGTTTTGCTTTAATGGTTTAGCTATACTTGCATATATATGTCGTGGAGAATCCACCTGACCAGCTGTTGTGTAAATCCTCTCCGTTTTTCTTAGTAAGTAAACTGTCGGTCACACTTACTCATCGATGTTTTACTTGTCTGCGGCATGTTTAAGAATGTACGATTATACGGTACTTGTGCTTAGTGAGCCAATATCTGTTAACACGCACCAACTGTCTAGCTGCACATTTTGGATCGGTACAAATGTTGCTTTACATTTTTTACATTATTTGTTAAAGCTACAATCTGCGGTGCTCAAACGCAAAAGCCGATGGCTGGTACGCAATGGCTGTAGCCAATGAAACCCTGTGTGAGGTATAGATAATCTGTAGCATTGGCGTTACTGAAACATATTCCATGGTTGTTTGCTGATTCAGCATTTTACGGGACGTTGATGGCTTTGTCATATCCATACTGCTGCCTGCTATGGTACTTATATATACTTATTAGGCTCCGGTCAAGAAGTCCTGTGGAGTCAATAGCTGTAGCTGCTTTAGGGGCGATGGGGATGCTACCGCAATGGAAGCTGAAGGAGACACTTATGCTCAGTAAATGAGGGCGCGTATGGCTAACAGCAGAAGTTTTGTCGATAGCGAGAATAATGCCACTGTAATTGGGCCAATATGGGCTTACTTAACCCAGGTCGTAAAAACATGAGGACAAAAATTTACGCTCCGCTAGTTGCGATGGTACTACCAACGCTATTGGAGGTATGTGAGCTAAGTAAGATCAAGTTTTGAAGTCGAGTGGAGCCAACAATTAAAGCATCTCCAGTAGAGATTTCGATGCAACCGTATGGGACTTATATGAGCTGAGTAACCACCTTACCTGGAGGCGCGTGGAGTTGCTAACCGGTGTGTCGCTGGAAACCATAATGCTGCATTGCTGTGGGACAAACAGACGTTTACTAAGCACCAGTCAGTTTAGCCAATGAAGTTAAAATGGTTATCTGCTCATTGACGATGAGGCTACCACAATGTTGGGACCTATAATAGGTTGATATGCGCTGGTCATACAGGGAACTGAGACCAACGCTGGAGGATGGCTGAATGGCGACAAGGATGACACACTGATGGGACTACTCTGGGGTTGCTACGCACCAGTTAAGTAATTAGAATATTCCGAAATTTATATAGCCATGCACATAAACGTGTGCGCCTACAGAGACACCGTTGATTTTACGCATAGTAGGTAATTTGCCTTGTCATTCCTTTACAACATACTTTTACGTATGTCTCATATAACTTATTTAACTGCTGCACGTATAAATGGTACTGGGTATGCTGTCTAATATCCATGATGTGTTGTTAAATCGATGTTACATAGTGTCCATTTTTTTATCGGGATCTCAGGCGCATACTTAAAATTACTAACAAATCATTATGCTAACTTACACGTTGATATATATGTATATACCTCAAAAATTTCACTATATAGATTTATATTAATGCAGCAATGTATTTTTTATATGGATATGTATATATATAAACGCATTTCACCCGCATGCCTCCCGGTCTTATTTCTCTGATTTAATACTGTTTGTGTGGTGTGTGGATGGAGCTGTGAGTGGTAAGGCGCAAACCATCCATAATCTCTCTGTAATCACAGGCGTCCTGTGGCTATCCTAATAAAGCCACAGTGACAGTCAACTTTGGAACTTGATGCCGCCAACCATATACAATATTATTAGTATTATACCTATATCTACGTATGTCTAAAACGGTTTTCAGAAATCGTAGCTATGTTACTAGGTTTGCACATCCATCAATATAACATTACTATAAGCCCTAGGTGGCAGGAAATTCCTTATTTTATTTTAACACTGGTACGCGGCAATTTTAATGACAACAGGCCGACAAATCATGACTCTCATATGTACTTACAAATTATACGTTCATGTTACTCACCTTGACTTGCAGGTGCCCAACGTTTGACAAAAAGCAGCAGTGCCAACATCGTAGAGCGTAACTTACACACAAACCTCGTTACGTCCCACAATTTAATTTCAGCGTCTTTTTTGCATTTCCGCGTAGACCACAACATGTCAACCTGCAAAGCACAGTCTGCCATCTGGCCACAAACGGTGGTCAATTCACCCTATCGTGTCAAACGGTAACTTGAATGTCAGGCACAAATTCCTGCAATGCGTAACCAGGTACTTACACTCTTATTCACCTCATTGTGTTAAAAAGTTCATCCAACGTTTACGTATCGTGGCCATACGTCTTCGCACTTGAAAAGGATCTAAGCTCAACAAGGCATACGATCCGGTCAGCATTCTTTTCATTAACTTTAAATTAATTACCACGGTTTTTGCTTGCATACATACATGCCGGCAAAGCAATAACTTGTCGTTTCCGTTTAACATTTGTATCTCACAAACTGCTGTTATTTACACAACTACTATTGCTTAGTTACATATTTCTCACCAACATCTGCAAAATCACTATTCCCTTTCAAGTAAATATTACTTTTGTTGTTATTGTCGTTTGTCTCACCAGCTTATATTCTTCTCATAAAGGTTTCAGCCTAGCATGCATTACCAAGGAACCCACATAGCAGACACAGAAAAGTACGTCTTCCATGGATTCACCTTGCAACTACAGTATCCCTTTACTCGTACCTTACTTAAAGCTATACATATTTTAGTTTGGCTCATCAAAAGTCGCATTTTAACATCAGTTACCTAGCTTGTTAGTGAAACCCAGGAAGAGCTTTGTGTGTTCCGGGTACCTACTACCATGGTTACGATACAGTGTTTTAGCACAAATTTTATAGTATTCGCTAAATAAATAAGCCTTCTATTAGCGACAACGCGAGGCCCACCTTTAAGGCATGACAAGGTTAACATAACAAAGTGTGGGCAAAAATGTACAAAGTATATATTTTATGTAGCAGTGAATGGATGTATATGGGTGTGTATCCGCATGTAATTGTTATGAATGTAGCTAAGTAGCTTGTGCTTGCAAGTGTGTTGCTGACATTTTTATTGTTTGTAATTGTGACAAAATGTAGGAATAAGGGAATACCATCCGTGATGTGGATAGCATTATCCGGATATCCACGAAGCAGTGACTTTAGGTGGTGGTGAGTCAGATCCGCCACGCTGCAATGTTGGTAAACGGACACGTGTGGCTTTTATAGATAGGACGCTTGCCAGGCTAACACACACCACGTCTTGGAACACCGCCGCTAAACTATTTGCTAAAAGGGGTTAAACCCTAACCACCTAGCTAACACCAAGAGGAGGTTGTTCGGATAGCTAGCCACCTTTCATGCGATATGATCCGTTATTTTTGCTTTTGACTTTAAATACTTACGAACTCTGCTTAGTTCTTTTATTGCTATAATTCTTATTGCGGTCCCGGTTTATTAAAGCCCGTAAATCCGGTCACACCTGACCTAAGAGACCAGGTCCCAACTTTTTCGGACCGGGATACTAACCGATCTGTTATTGGCATAATGTAGTGAGGGTTGTCCGGCACGCTAAGCTAACGTTGGTTATGTTGACAGTGAAGGTAAAAATGTATAAAAGGAAGATGTACATGGCAAATAGGTCTAGGTGATGATATAAATGGATGGCAAATATGACTACTCTGTGGTTGTCCAAGTGGATAACAATGGAATAATGAATCGCTGTGGCGCCAAGTTAACAGCGGTAATAATGGCAAAAAATATGGCTACCTTTTAGCATTTGTTGCGTTCCTTTTTCCTTAACTTTGCGGAGCTGGAGGAGCACGTGAAGAAAGTGTAACTAGCAGCCGCCACGTAATCCTACATGCAGCAAGCAGTGACTATTTTTGACCTTAAAATTGACTTGTAGGTATCTGCCTTACAAGCAGGGTGAAAATTTAACTCGGTTCCAGCAGTTCTAGGATTGCTGTCATCATGACGAGCAGTTTTGGACCAAACATCAACCGCTTCCATTGTTCCGTTACTGAGCCACGTGGAAAGGCATCGTTAGAAGCCTGTTTTTGGTGTTTTCTTACAAACTATGGTGGGCATTAAACGAGGCCTGAGAGAAGTGTGGTTGGCCATGTTCACTGTTTACTTGAGCATACTCATTTCAGCCTCTTACCACAGAAAGAAGCGTATGCAAATACATAAAGATGCGGTGACATTGTTATTCCTTCTTTTTCTAGTATAAACGCAAGGATGGATTATCAAGTCGATGTGCTGGGAGCTCTTCTCATTTGTTGGAACACAAAATGACACGCCTGGTGTGCTAAAGCGTATTTTGTCCCTGGATCCTCCGTTCTGAACCTTCAAGGTTACCAAAACCTTGGATGGTTAATCGTCTTTTGAGCACTGGACGTTAACCAGCTACTCGCCGCTTACGCGCCATCAATCATTTGCAAAAGACGCGTTTACTTTGACACCTTGTGAGTTGAGCACTTCGGTGGAACTTGTCTGCTTCCCTTGGTTTCTTGGTTGTCGAGTCTCTGCTGTTGCGCAAAGAACCTGTCGCCAAATGCTTAGAGTTCACGTTGACTTTGTTTTGCCCGTTACGATTTGGTGAGTCCATTTCAGTACAAACATAGACATTTGGTATTTCAGACTGGTCCTTTCGTCGATTGCATACCTAGTCACCGTAAAGCGGTTCACAACGGTTGCTTATGTCTTACATATGTTTGCTTTTCTAACTCTTCTGTCGAGGTGGTTGTGAGTGCAGTCCTAAATCTTTGTGTCCTTTCGACGACTGATTTGTGATGTAGGGCAAAACCGAATATCTCCAAGCGGTTACAGAATTGACCGGGGTCCGCAATGCGGTATTTGTCACCGTTGGTTCCTAGTGGACTATACTAGTTTGCATCTGATGCAGTATGCCCTCATGACTAGTAGGGAGAGCATACAACGCAGGTGTGTGACTTGCTGCGTGCGTAGCACTGAGACTTATACGCCAGTAACTGGCAGTCCGATATCTCTGGAAAGCTTTATATCTGCTGTGTACACTGGACGGGAAATTTGGTCGCTTTGTTATGCCTCTGGACTGCTTAGGTCTCCATCAGTAGGCAGTTGAAGATACAATTTGCCGACCCGGCGCTTACTGTCAGTACATAATTTATTAGCAACACTGTTGGTAACTAACCCTCAGGTACCGTGTTTGATTCGTCTGTTAGCCATGGAAAACATCGGGCTTCTGCCCTTGTCAAAGTGAAGGGGAGGTGGGTTAAAAAGTGGCGAAACTCAAGACGAATGTGCTGTGTTCGTCGGGTGCCTTATCCCTATTCCTCTCCATTTCTACTGCAGCCTTGTCATCCAAGGTGCATTCGTTTACGACGTTAGCGTCTAAAAAGTCGGATGCTAATTCGAACGTGGCAACGTCAACAGGGCATTTGCTAAGTACTCCGCGTTGCTGAAAGTAGCATGCTAATTGCAGTGTTATTTTCAGTATCACCACTTAATCATGTTGTTTTTCTAAAGGAGCACATACCAGATGATCATCATTTCTTTAAGCTATACGTTACCAAAGTTTACTGCTGGGCTTTTCCGGCGTTACTTTGCGAAAACTCACCCACCTCCTTAGCTTGTCGACTGAAAAGGCTGTTGCGTGTTGCTCGGTCCTCTCCAGAGGTAGGCCAAGCTATTCTACTTTTTGCGTTTAAGCTCAAAGTGACTGGTGTCATGTTGCACTTAGATCTCGCTTTGACGGAGACGTTGAACTTGCGGGTGGCTATGCGATAATAAAGCCTGTCTTGAAGCAGAAAAACTCTCTTAGGTGGTTTTCGGGTGAACATCCTCCTTGCCAGAACCGATTCCGATGGCGCACTCTCCCGTGGCTCACGATACCAAATACATACCGGTGATCTTTAATAATTCGTATACCTTGCGAAACAAACAATGCCAAGTCAACGCCTTGGTTGACAACTGTGGTGCAAATGTTCTTGCGTTCACTGCTACACGGTTATCCACCGATCCGCGCAGGGGCGAGCGTCCTCGCGGTGTACTCAGCCCACGCGCGACTGGTGGTGGTCGCGTGGAAGGAAAGCGCTGTTACGGCGTACAGCTGGCGATTTATTATTTTATGTCCACCGACGTCACGCAGACTGAAGTGTGTTTAGCAGGCTACGCACTACTGTGGTGTGTTTGCCATTGCACTGGGGCTGGAACTTACCGTGATGTGATGGTTTGCATGCTCCAGAGATCCATGGAGATATATTGGGTGGTGCTTTTGCACCTGCAGTGTCACTCATACCAGCTTGCTTAATGGTTAGGGGCCAGACAAATTTAGCCTCCAGGTAGGGATGGGAATGTGGCGGCTCCTTATTCCTTAACACGGACTCCTTGTAGCCCAACTCCGAACCCGCTGCGTTGCGGTCAGGTTTTGGAACCAAATGCTGTTGAGTACCCTAATCGTTCTCCTGTCTAGGTGGGGGCAACCTGACAGTACCCTACCCACGCAATACAATGATTAGCTATTCAAACAGTTTCAAGAAGCTCTGGCCACCGCGGAGAATAATCAACGATGCCCTACCTGCTGCATCGAGCAAGGTGGATATGGGTTTGGATGCTACTGCTCAAACATACCTATCTTCTCATTCCCCCTCTTACGCATTTTCACCCTTACTGTCCCATTCCAGTTTCACTTTTATTTCCCCCAGTTTTCAACCCCCAATTGTTGGCCCTCCACCTTCTTGTTTCCATGGGCTTTTACCTTTCAGTTTCAACTCACATTTGAATGTGTAGCGTCATTCCTTACGCTGTTGACAACCACATGTGCAAGCAAGCGGCCAAGCCAAATTCATCAGCTTCCATTTGGAGCCCTTGATCAACGCTTAGATTGGCATGCCTCAATGTACGCGCGTTGCTACAGAGCCGTGCACGGCAGCGCTTGCCCTGACTTTAAAGACTCAGATTGTTTGGTACGTGACTAGACAGAGGAATGTTTTAACGAACGATTGGACAAGTACCTAAAGAGCACGCCTGGATTTCGCTGTTTTTGCTGCAGCTGACGTAAATAAGAGAGCCACCTCCATGTTGGTTGATCTGCTCATTGCGGAAAATAGTGTAACCTGGAATGTGCAGCAGCGCATCAGATGCGCCAAGTGGGCGCCAAGTTTCTGTAATAAGTACTACCTGCGGACTGGATAACAGAATGATAGGTTCCAGCAGATGCATTTTATGTTTGTTATATCGCGTGTTGATGAGAAAAACTTGAACTGTGTCGTTATGTGGCACAGCTGAGTTTGCGGTCAGCGTGCAATTCATAGCAGCAGGGATAGCATTGTTATTGTCCGCGTTATCATAGAGCAGTTCGGGTTGTAGTAGTGCGTTTGTTTGGCTGCCATGCCGAAACGACGCCTAAGTGACACTTTCGTTATTGTGTGAAAGGTCATTGGTGATGACTAAGGTCTCTGCAGGGATATGTTGGATAGGTGGTTTGGGTGCAGCGGATGTGTTCCTAGGGCGGCGGTGTGTTACCTTGCTAGCAGGGGCAGCCGTCGAGGCGTTTGCAAGTTTGAGGTCCATAGGGGTTAAGCTTAGGGCTGCAACCGGCCGTTTTGGTTTGGTTTCAGTGTATAAACGTGTCTCTGTAGATGATATAGATCAGGTGCGAGCTCTTGGAGAATTGGTCGTGGTGGACCATACCCTGTTGTATTCGATAAAAAAGGGATGCTGTATGTGTGTCACTTCCAGGTGACCTGATGTTCTGCAGAAGTCCTGATGTGTGAGAGCGGCACGTCAAATTATAAGGAGCTGTGGTATTCATGTTGGGTGTCGAGATGACAGCAGCAGCAGGCTGTCGTCTTCGGCTGGGCGCCGTAGACCCTTGTGTTTTGAACTGATAACGGTTAGTTGTAGTTTGGGCAGCTCAAATTTTGTTCGAGTAGATATGGTTTTCAGAATGGCTGGTTAGATCTGGCCGGAGCAACAAGCCCGTCTAACGTTCGAAAAGCCGGAACAATAAGTGTAATAGTCACCGATGTAGTTGCGAAGGTTTCGGTTTGGCGTGCAAGGTAGTTTATCGGGGTCTGTTGGGAATCCGGAAGTGTATTATTGGGTTTGGTGTATTGAGTTGTTAGTTCCTACGAGGAGACTGAGCTTGGATGGCAATAGACTTGTGTCTAAGAAGAGAAAGTGTGGGTCCTTTTATGTGCGGGCGAGCCATCTGGTGGCGTACTATTTCTGTTACTGGCAACGGATATGCTTTAGCTATATCGGAACGTCTGGGTGTATTCCTTTTGCTATATGGATATGGATTCGATGGGAGCCGATGGGGAAAGCTGTGAAACACTGTCGCTTTGAGTTGCTTGTCGTATAGCGAATAATCGTCCTCACGGGGTCCATATATATGGCTCCCCAAGCAGGGAGCTGGGTCCCAACCCGAGGCCAAATTGGAAGTAAAGGCGTTCATGCTTACAGTCTGTGGGTTGTAGGCACGGAGGACAATGATAATAGGCGCGCGCGACGTCAAAGCTTTGAACGAGTCTGCCAGTCGGACGGCACAAATCTGTCTACCGATTGACATGTAACTCCGTATGCCAAATGCTTTCCACCTACAATAATCCATTGCGCATGTCGTCCGCATCACTGCGGGGTAAGTGCACCGCATGTATATACACCTGGCTGTTAGACCGCCGATAGATATGCGCCTCCCGGATTCCTTGTTTGGCGGGGCAATCCCGTCTCGTATTGCGTATTACCCTTCTTTTCACGGGATAAAAGCCATTTCTCAGTGTTCAAGCTTCGTGGATTACGAGCGATTTACACGCTCACCCGCAAGGTCGGGCATATTTGTGAATGGTTTGAACGTCATGAAACTTTACTGTATTGTGCTGCTGTGCTGCGACTAGACAATTCCGTTAAACATTGGTTAGCATCTGACACTTTACTATGCCTTTCTGATACTCCTGTACTTGACGCACATTGGTGGCCACCATCCTCTTGCGTACACTATTACCGTAATGCCGCCTCAACTTTATGCAGTCTAGATCTACTGATGCAAAGTACATCTCCACCTGTCCGCAACTTCGCGGGTAGCTGCAATGATGGGCAGCAGAAATGGACACCACCTGATTTCGGAAAGCAACTGCAGGTGAGGTTGTCTGCTTACAAGGTCAGCACTTGCGGTCCTTTTTTCTCCTATGTTGCACTCGTTCATATGCACTTTAGTCACAGCTTGCGAGGGGGCACGGCCATGCTAGGTGGTCTTGTGTTTATCAGCGAATCCAACGGCTTTTTATTTCCAGATAACCATCTCCTGGACATATATATTGTGAAAGATCCACGCTGACTACCTGGACATGCACAACATCGGCACCTTTCGGTTCCGTACGTCAACGTTGTGTTACGTCTATGCATATTGTTTTCCTGTGCGCTTGTATCACTACTGACAATACACCGTTCCTCAGTGCTTGCGCGTTGTGGGTCAATAGCGCAGCAAACGCTCCACATGATGACGTAAATATTTGGAATCGGTAAAAACGTCTGCGTTGTATTTCATGCCATAGTTTAGTGATTATACAGCGAAAGTGATGTCAGACATTTGCGATCCATGACTTACCAAATTAAATTCCGTGTTACCCGCCTATTCCTTGTGTCAATGACAATGTGTAAACCCATTTCATGCGTGTTTCCTTAAGTACCACTTTCGTCCAAGTCAGTGGCCGCGCTAGTAGCGATACTGGAGTCCGTTATGTGATCTATATTCCCTAAAACAGTATTCTTTGTAAAGGCGCGCCGTGTCTATCTTGGATACTTTGACAGTAGCCACTTTTATGCCGCTGGTTTAGGACTTACGTAGGTCCGTTAGCTAGGCGGGTGAAGCCAACCGCTGCTACTTTCATAGTAGCGATGTTGATGCAGCTGCCAAAGGACCTATATGGGTACAGTAACCGATGTTTATGGAGGCGTCTGAAGCGTAAAGTATGTTTGGTTAGCGGCTGTACTGATGACAACGCTCTGCCGCCAATCTTGGCTCAATAAACGCCGGTCGCGAACGTCTGTGGAACCAACGACATGCCTTACGCTAGCCGCCATAATGAAACAAGTACTATGGAACAAATATAGGATAACTACGAATACGTCTTGAAGGCATGTGGAGCCAACAGTTGAAGCTTAGTTCGTGGTAATATTGATGTCAGTGTCTTGGGACGTGGGTGGACTACATAACCACCGACCATGGAGGCGCGTAGATCTGCCGGCAATATTATTATTCCTCTGTTTGACATACATAGGCTTAAGCTGGTGTAGCCAACATGGATACCAGTTAAGTTTCGAGGACACCGACCTAGTTATGGGACTTATAATGCTTCTCCGTGCACTGGTCATGCGGACAAGACAACCAAAGGAGTCTTCTTGAGTGCAGACAGTAATGCCACATCTCTGACAGGAACGTAGGCTTACTGAGCACCCATCAGGTTGGCATGGTTATCCAACTATACAGCACCGTGTCTCCCGCGTCTCTTGCCCACCAGTTTACTCACCTGTCGCCCGCTACTTGCAACATGCCGGGCCCATGTACCAAATTCATGAGTGTTTCAGTAAATGACCATATGGAAAAATGTAAGCGCGCGGGTACCTTATTCTCGTTTGTTTCGAAGTACCTTGTCCACCGCGCCTCGTGCCCACCTTCTTTTCCGCATGATACACGCTGTTATTCGTCTACCCCACCGTAGTGCCACTCATGTTTACAGGGGAGTGGTGCTGCTCCAGTCAATTGCTTTTCAAATTGACAATGCACGTCCATGCTTCCGTACTTTACAACCCGTCGCATGTTGCATAACTGGTATTTAAGTATCACAACTGCCCAGCACGACGTTCGCAGGCCCCTGGCTAGTCCCTCCGCTTTATAAGCACTTCGGGAACGACCCGACGGCCCTTTTCAGGACCAACTTTTGTCCTTATGGTGCATCCTTACAAGCCAGTAGTGCCCACTCAAATGCTTGCATGCGCCGCACCACTTGGCCGCTAGTTCAGTGCATGGGTCCGTAATCGTGGACCACATTCTCTGCCGCCCTATTACACTTCCGGTTCCTACGCACAGCCCTTCTATGCCGTGACCGAAAAACATTAAACATTTTCAGTATTTTTGCTTTGCGGGTTAGGAGCACTTCGAAAACTATTAACTCAGAGGACAGTAACCGCAAGTGGTTCGAAGCACTGTTCTCACACACAAGAAACCCAATCCCAATACTGCATACGTCTCACTTTGCTGTGGATGTCTTTAGTCATACGTAACGCATCCAATTTCGTTAAGTTCAGCATCGCCAACGCGAAATGAATAAGTGGGCGCCTGATATGTATGGTACTTTACCCATTGTGTTGCGAGCGCTTTATTATCTCCAAATAACAATCCAGCAAGCCTTCCTGCGTGTAGTGCTACGCCAAGCATAGACGCCGTTACACAATGAGCTTATATTTCCTAAACGTTAGTACGCATCAAATTATTCGGTGTTCTTCCATTGTGACACGGTGAGAAGATTGACGCTTACTTAATCTAAATGTTAACTTACGTAATCATTAGCTATTGGAAAGGGTCCAGTTCACGTTGCCCCTCCGAAGTCCGTATTCCTGGCTATCTTGCGGTTGGCCAGTGTATGTGGCAACAAGTATGCCGATGGCCTGTTATTATGCCCCCTGACTATTGCCAGTGCTGATATTCAACGGAAGGAAAATGCCTCCCTACATAGGGAATACCCACATTTACCGATCGAAGAATGCGTTATCACGTTACCCAATTTAAGTCACACTTGCAAACATAGATATACATTCCATTCAAAAGTATTACGTCTAAATCTATGTACATGTGTTAGCATAGCTTTTCATATATATATATATATATATATATATATATATATTGGATGTTTGCCTTAGGACATATATGTATGTATATAATATATATAATTTATATGTATATATGTATTATATAGATAAATAGATGTCCTTAGACAAAAGTCCAAGAGATAAATAAATAAATAAATATGAATTTATATATATATATATATATGAAAAACCATGCTAACTCACGCACATAGCTTTAGACGTATTTTTCTTAATGGAATGTATATCTATGTTCGCAAGTGCAAATTAAATTTTATGCTGTTCTATTACTATATACATTGATATATGGTAAAAGAAATAAGAAAATTCTGATCAAAACATTATATTGATACATAAACCTTCGTAGACAAAGTCCAATAGCTAAATAAATACACATATATTTATTTATAAATATACATATGTGCCCCAACCTGAAGCTGATGTTGCATTTTTGACGCTTCTTCACCGCAGTTGGGCTAAACCAACTTACACTTAAACTAGGTTTTTTTAAGCTGGATAAATTTCATTCCACTTTATTTGCTTTGTTATGCCTATCTGAATAACGTTCTATTAACTGGCAAAGTTGCTTACGCTAATTGTGCTTATCTTCGGTAATTTTGTTGTGTTTGTAGCACTTTTAATTAACTTGTGGACATTGCTTACTTATCGTGGATTCGTTGCTAACCAACAGACTTCATATGGTAATTTAGGGAAGAGTTATGCCACCGTATCTGTATGCATTATTGGATTTATTTTATTTCAGCTTGTCGTTTAATGTTGCTGTTGCTTGATATCCCCGGTGTGGCTGCGCTTGATGTGCATGTTGACAAGGTGTCTACCTGTCTATTACCTACTACCACGTTCATACTGGCTCCAGGAGACAGTTGGTTGTTGCTGGAGGGGACGGGGTGCACGGTCCTTGTGGCCGTGCTAGGTTCAAAGAGCGGTTCCATGCACTCAGTGTGGAGCGGACTACGGTCCAGCCACCGCCTTGTGTGTACTTGATTCCCAAATACAGCGTGCTTGTGTTTGCCTGTGAAGGAGTGTGGGCCGGGCCCCGTTGATGAAACGTGGCTCCCATCCACATGCCTCCCGGTCTTATTCCTTCAGGTTTACACTGGATATGGGGTGTGTGGTTGGAGCTGTGAATGGTGAAGCGCAAGCCATCCATGGTCCCTCTGTAGACGCAAACGTCCTGCGGCTAGCCACAGTGACATGCAAATCCGACACCGGATGCCGCCAACCATATATATATATATATATATATATATATATAACATGCTAAAACCATACTTTACAAGTATTCTTTAGTAATTTTTAATATTATTTAGTTTGGACGACATACATACATATATGCTACCTAGGATATCTGGTATTTATTTTTAACTGCAGTTTTAATTCAGTAACTAGGCCGTTGCGTTTTTGCATTGAACACCATGCTATATCTTTTCATCATTAGGTTTGCAACACCTTTGCAAAATATGCCTATTGTATGGCCTGCACATTAGTAATTCGAAATGAATTCCCCAGCAAAATTTTGCAGATAGTTTAACACTATGCGCAACTGTATACCTCTTATGAGTTCACATTTCCCTTGTTACTTTTAGTAGCTAACGTATACCGAGCATTCTCTAGTTCTGCTTACTTCTCGTAGGCATTGTACAAGTTCCGCTATTTATTTGTATACTTCAAATTATTATGCCTTTTAGATCTCCTTCACCGGTTACCATTCAACCTTTTAGCATTTCCGTTTTATATTTCTGCATGACTTCAGTTCTTTCAAGTTCCGCATTCCCTGCTTTCCCTGTAGCAGCATTTGAGATTTCATAAGAATTCATCACCAAAGAACAATTGCAAAACACCGTGCGAGACAAGCTTGCATTATACATTTCGCAAAACGTTGCAGCACGTTTTACTTCATAGGATGCTGGAAGTAGCCGTAGGTTAATTAGACGACTAAGATATTTCGTTATACAACAAAAACTTGAAATGTCAATACTTCGCTGCAATTGCACCCTTTGGAATTTCCGGGGACGGGTTACCATGGTTACGGTACTACTTTACTACAAACGTTACGTTATTGTAACACTTCATTACCGTATGCATTGCCCTCGTTTTTATTATTGAACACTTAATAAGTACTTTCTAAATCCCGCGATTATCGTTTCGGTGCTTGCTGTTGCAGTTCATCTTGGCCCGTACCAAAATTTCCGCTATTGCTTAGAGCCCAGCTCCCCACCATTTTTCATGTTCCTTTGAAACAGCGCGGCGCGTATCAGTCATTATCAACAGAACACAACCAATCATCTAAACAAACGCAGGCTGCCCAGTGTAGCACAAGTAAAAGAAATGTGATACCAATTAACATCTGATTTATGGGGAATAACGTATTTTACGTATTATGTAAGAACGTGTAAAAGCGAGGTTTGTTATAAGGCTTTTACATTGATTAAAAATAGCACACTCTATCTGTAACTTATTTACATGAATTGCAACTATTCTACAGTGTCACCATTTAATACCTTATGTTACATTAGTAACCGGTAGCTGACAACGGTTCCATGGAGCCTCAGGTTCGCTGTCGTAAAATCCCGGTCTAAATAAATAAATAAATAAATAGTATATTCTCGAATTTCCGAGACACACCAGACCAGGCATGATCAACGTTTACAAGCAATTATGTTTCGCAACAAACACGTTGCCATGTGTGTAATCGGCAGTAAGCCGAAAGTTGTGCAGGCTTTGGAAATTGTAAAATTAATCTTGCGGTATAAATTCGTCAATGCATGACGACAAGTTGGGTTCTAGTGTGCGTAGTGTAAACAGGCTGGGCATTCCGTTTGTAGAGAAAACTTGTCAGGAAAATATATCATTAGGATTCTGGTCGGCTTGCCAGTATGTAGTTGTGGGCAGTGACTTTATTCAGTGGCAAGTCACATCCGCCACGTCGCAGTGTTGTTAAGCGGACATTTGTGGCTTTTTATAGGAAGAACGCTTGCCAGGCGGAAACCCACCACGTCCTGAAACACTGTCAGGTATCCGTTTGTACACTAATGTAAAAGTGGCAGGGCAGCTCGTCGACTGATTTAACCCTCGGTTAACCGCCTTCAATTGCCTTCTAATTTCCTCTGTTAGCTGAACAGGTTATTTTTGGTCGGAGCGGCCATAATGGCTGAGGCCTATGGAGGGTTAGATCTTTGGCATCTTCGTGTCCAGGTGAGCAAAACTTCCGATGCTTGCGTCTAGATTTCTCAGGATTATGTATACTTCGCAGGAGTATGAAAGCGTCATGTCCAGTTACCATTACTGGACGACGGTCATGGTAGTGAATGCACTTTTATCCACTTGTTGTACAGCCGTGTTCTATGTAGGTCCTTGGGGGTTTCTATGTCCTGTCCCAGGCACAAGCTCTTTCGCGGTCCGATCCCAGATCCCCAAGAAGTTCCAGACCTCAAGAAAGGGAAGATGAGAGACAAACAGAGCCGTAAAGAACAGACGTGGGAACAAGCATTATTTATGTCCTATGGTCTAACATTTAGAGGAAACATATGATGTACAATGTGTAACAATGATTATGCTAAAAGTGTCTTTTGAATATTCATAGGAAGCAAAGCCCTATAGGTTGGTTGCTACCGTATACCTGGGATACAGAGCGTTGCGCCGTTGAGCAAAGAAAACACAGGATCAGTTTGCTATGAGGCAACTGTTGCGTGGGAAGATTCGCTGGGGAGCGTAGAATATGCTGACCCAGGGAAATCCAGTGAGTCTGTTGGACTCATACATCGGTAAGTTTCGCAAAAATAGCAGCGAATAATTGAGGAATGAACACCTGTAAATGAGAAGCTAAGGGGCGTCTCTGTACCGACCAGGTGAGGGAGTGCCGAACTAAAAAGCTAAGAAGGGTTATTTGACGAAAAGACAGCGAATAGCCAGAATACATGCGTACATTAAGGTTGCTGAGGATATCAGAACCTGAGGCCTAACCGCAGCAGCCAGGGTGCTAGGGTAATAGTGCCAAGCTGGATAGAGCCATGGACTGCTAGCCCGAGACTTGGTGTATTGCAGGTAAAAAATGCCTAAGACAATACAGCAAGTAATGGGTAGATAAAGGTCTAGAAATGTGAGGCAGAAGAGCGGCTTACGCTGAATATCTGGATATGCTAGCACGACAGAAGAAAGCTAAGAGAAGTTTCGTGATAGAATGACAGCGTACAAGTAAAGCGCAAGCATACAAAGAGGTTGTTAGATAGTTAGAGCATAATAGACTATGACGCATCGACGCGCAGCTAATCATATCATGCTGTGGTGCTAATGGAGTATAATTAAGGAGGCCTGAGCCGGGAGAAGCCAGTGAGAGAGCTGTACTACAGTCAATTAGGTGTCGCGGATGAGCAATGGCATTTAGGTGCGGCCTTATAATTGCTAGTGGACACCTGATTAGGGCAACAGACAGCAAGTGTGTGTGACGCACGCAGTCCCAGGGATTAAAGCTTGGAGGGATAAAGTGTATAACTTAGCAGCTCAGTATATGCGCAAAGATGATAGTAGCTTATAAAGAAGGACTGCTGCTAAACACGGGAGCCAGAGGTAAGACAAGGAACAGTTAGGGTCGCTGTAAGTGTGAGTATCAGTGAGCAGCAATGGAATTTGCATGAAGCCTTTTAGTTGCTAGTGTGTGCCCACAATTACCCATAATAAATTAACAACAAGCGGATGTATGTGACGCAGACAGTCACAAAGAATGTTCGAGATAGAAGAGAGCGGCTCTTAGCAAGCTCCAGAAATGCGTGGAGCCTACGAACACTAGTTGCTGCTAAGCAGAAGTGCTTAGGTTTAAGAGGATCGACAGAACATGGCACTGCGAGAAACTTTCGGTGGCCTGATGTAGCCAGTCCATTAGGCTTTTTGGTTACAAGTGGATTGCTACAGTGTCACAGAACACATCAACAACCAGCGAAGGTAAGTGATACAGACAATCTGGGAGATTGCAGGATGGAGAAACGAGGAATGTCTCCTAGTAGCTCCGGATAAGCGCAAAGATATATGGAGCCTACAATGAATCACTGCAGTAAACGTAATGAAGATAAGAAGAACGAAGGATAATTGTGCTGAGAGAGAGAACCAGTGAACAGCAACGGAATTCTATTAAGCGTTCTAGCTTTTCCATTGGATACTTACAGTGACAGAAGAAGTCAACAAACCAGTGAAGGTGTGTGATGCTAACAATTCAAGAGAGTAAGAGTTGGAGAGATACGGAGTGGCTCCTAGCGTAGATATGTATGCTACCTGCAATGACTAGCTGCAGCTGAAAAGTGGTGACGTAGATAGTACGAAGAACTGGTACTGATGCAAGGCGAGATAGAGGGTATCCGCAACTAGCAATGGCATTGGGGTGTAGCCTTCTAGTGGCTAGTGGATACCTTAAGTGTCCCAGAATAAGTCAACGGACTGCAAATGAATGTCAACAGACAGTCAAGAAGAATGAAGGTTGGTGATGAAAGAGGGTGGCACTTAGCAAGCTCCGGATATGCAGAGAGATACGTGGAGCCTACGAACACTAGTTGCTACTAAATAGAACTGTTGAAGTTAAGAGGATCGACAGAAAATGGCGCTACGAGAAACTTTCAGTGGCCTGATGTAGCCATTCCATTAGACATTTTGGTCACAGGTGGATTCCTACAGTGTTTGAGAATACATCAACCAACCAGCGAAGGTAAGTGATACAGACATACTGCAGATTACAGGATGAGGAAATGAGGAATATCTTTTAGTAGCTCCGAAGTTAAGAGGATGGACAGAAAGTTGCGCTACGGAAAGTTTTGGTGGTCAGATGTAACCTTCCCATTAGGCAGTTTGGTCACTAGTAGTTTGGTCTCCCAGTAGCTTCTTGGGTTAAGGGAATCGGTTGATTGGATATGTGGTGCCTGGATCAGTTAGTTCTCGGTAGTATGCATGCAGTCAGAATGCAAGCGACTCGTCAGATGAGATTAGATTAATGTAAGGGACAGAGCTGTCTGTCTAGTTAAAGAAATGCAATCCGATGGAAGACGGAATGAAGACAGCGAAGTAAGGGAAGAACGGGGTCAGTGGGGAAAGGTTTACTGATTAGGCGTAGCGAAGCCAACGACGCTCTGTAAGGTAATGTGGTCAGTGTATTTAATCATCTTAATATTGGCCGGTAACGGCACAATAGTCAGAGGTCAGAAAACATGAGCCGAAATACACGAGGCTGTATTAGTCGGGGTATTGCGATTTAATAGTGAAGTTAAGTTGGGAAGAAAACTAGAGAGCGTCAGCAGAAATGGACATGTTAGATGTAGAAGAGTTTGAATTGGTTAGTTAGATATAAGCACTAGGGGTGGGAGAAATAAGGTTTGATTGTGCGGAGCCTATACCGTTGACGGCTCAGTATTCTGTAGGTAGTCAGAAAGTAAGAGACTGTACAGAGGAAACTAGGTTAGCACACAGCTCAGGTTTCCTGATAGAGTGAGGGGAGCAACTAGGGAGGGGGAAGTGCGAGGAGGATTGTAAGTTAGGTTAGCGGTTAGAAATTACGTCGACCTTTTATTATTTTTAATTCAAAGCAGTAAATCTGAGAATCTTACAAGAATGAATATAAACATACACTACAGTTATGCCCTGGCTAGCTGGACGCCAGATAACCCGTAGCACGCATCTTGCACTTTCCGAGATTAGCTTGCTAGGCGCTTCTGTAAAATAGCATGAAAATATAAGGTGAAGCCGGCTAGGAAAGAGCTTCGTGAGATGGCGCAAACTTGATTTAATCCAGTTTACTGTAGAGGATAAACGTGCTTCTATTAACCAATTAAAATTGTCCTGTTCTGACTGTTTATGTAATAGGAAGCGCACCGCCTACTTGTTTGTTTAAAATTGTCCTTTTCGAGATAAACTTTCTCTTAGCAGCTTTAAATTTATATAAAGCATTAGAAGTGAAGTGTGACTGAATGAGCTTCATAGAACTATCCGTAGATATTAGGTCATCAAAAGGTGCAGCATTGGATCCAAACACAAAAGCTAACCTAGATAAAATTAAAGTTGCCTAACTGTAGCAGGTCTTGGCGTGACCTTGTAGTGCTTTCCAAGGTTAGGAGATCGTTGTACTGCAGTTATATGGTCAGTGGTGCTTCCACTTCGCATCACCGTCAACTAGCGTTTAGTGAGGTCTCTTATTAGGCGGTTGTGATGTGTGTATCTTGCCACCTGCAAGGCATCTACTCTGCATTGTAGCTCTCTAAATCCACAATGACCTATGTACGCACAAGCCACTGAAGTATTAGCAATCCTTGATCAGGTGCATTCTACCCAAGCGACGGCCCTTCCAGTTCCCAATTAGTCACTGAAGCTGGGTTGTTGTCCTTAAGGCAATCATTAACTTTCTTGCGCCCGCACCTGCTCGTCGCGGAAGCAGTTGAACGTAGCACACCGTACTCATCAGTTGTGCATTATACCAGCGGGTCTAGTCCGGCTATGGATTCCCTAGACCCTGATGAAAGCGTTGGTCAACCCTGGGACGAAGCCGCATGTCCGTGCGTGGTGTTCCCCGACGTGCTTAGGTCGTAGTCTCACGGTTAGACCTTTAAGGATACGTACGCTGCTCCTCAGAGCCATGTTTTGTCTAGTGTGAATACCACCTAGCTGGTTGTTCTTTAAGCCGCCGGCCATTTGGAAGGTATTTACTTTGCGTTGCAGCTCTCCCATTCCCTAACGACCTAGGTACGCAGTGGACATTGAATGCCGCGAAACATCGACCGAACGTATGCCATACTACCCAGGTAGTCAAACGACGTCCTATTTTGTAATGATTGAACATTTACAACGCGGCTTGCGTACATTGCAATGACGTAAATATGATAACTAAGTAAACTGAACACCAGGAAATGCAACTAAACCTTTATTAACGAACGGGACAGTCTTCTTTTTTCAATTTAGTTTGCCAGGATTGTTGGAGCGGTTGAGCTCTCCGAGATGCTCGGTTCGGATTATAGTTCAGGTATAAACAATCGTTTCCTCAATTAGTATGGTGCGTCATCTTATCCAGCTAATAGAATTATGCAACTTGGTCGAATAAAAGTTAGACCGTTCAACGGAATATACTGCCTTAGTGACTGCTAATAATAGTGAGAACAAGTTTAACGACTCTTTGTGAACTTTGCGAACAGACCAGAAATAAAGCATTCAACTTTACTTTTTCAGTTGTTCGCTAACCTGACCCTCCGTAGGATCAGCTGGCCTGCGCTAATCACGCTTCACTGAGCGACTGAAGCCCGGGTGAGTGATTAGGTACCACTGCTGGAATTAGTGTCAAGTAGAGATGCAGCAAATATGACTGATCCAAGCTTTTGTAGGTTAATGCTTTTATTCTGTACATTAGGAAAAACGTAGGTCTGTTTTACTCTAAGCGCATAGTCGTGGTTTCCTGGCAAGTTCCTTGGTGCACATTGTTAGGGAGGCTATGTAAACAATTCTGCGGCTTGAGGACCCGTTGTTCGCTACTTTTATTGTAAGAGCCAAACAAGAAAAAGAATGCAATGAACATTTAACCAGCGACCGTAGCTTCATTTTACAGACAGTCAGTGGTCTCTGGGAAACTATGAGTGAAGGATGCGTAAGGATTTACCAGTATGCTGTTTATACTGCTATGTGCAGCCGCTTGCGTTTAAAGAAAGCGCAGCAAGCTCAGTGTGAAACGGTACGGGTTATATTTTCAACACCTGATAAACTGCGTGTAAATACAGGGATATACAGTAAATAGCAAAGTTTTCATTTATTGTAAAGAAGCTGTGTAACGAGTGCCGGAATGCAATTTAACGACATAGCTAAGCGCCGCATGTTGTCACTTCGTAACCTTATGCGAAAGATTGGCTGTTGATGGATGCGCAGGAGCAGCGTGTAGTGAGACTCATGGCTAGTTTCAACGGTAACCGGAAGTGTTTTGTTATATGTGCAGTGGATATATTCCACTAATAAGCCGGAAAACTTATTTGTCAACTGTAAAGGAGGATTCAGATTCGCAGTTCCCCGACACTCTTTGGTGCCGGTTGCAGTTAAAAGGTAGGGACGCTTGCCTTATTATCTTGGTGTACCGCGCCCCTAACTCAACACCCAAAACCGACTACCACCTAATGGCTGCTTTAAGGTGCAGTTTACAACCAAAGTACACTCACATTCTTATCATGGGTGATTTCAACGTACATTGTTTAGAAGCCCCTGCCACAACCGGCGAACAATTCAAAATCGATTTACAAGATCTAGTAACTACTGCTCCTATTTACAACCACATCACTTTGCCCACTCGGTTCAGAACTGGTAACCGGCCATTTGTGTTGGATCTTGTGCTTACTAACGAAGAGCATATGATTGATGCGTTGGTTTTAGACTGCCCGTTGGGTCGCAGTGATCACGCAGTCATCAGTTTCAACTTCGTCTGCTATGCAGAATATCGGAATGATAAAGATGAGACTGTGCGAACCATCACAAGGTACGACCGACTCGCCCAGCTAGTCAGCGCCACAACATGGTCTTTCCTCGAAGAAGAACCCCCAGAACTCGCCTGGCTCGAGTTCGTCAACACATTCAGTCAGCTGATTGCACAGGCTTCAGAGATAAAAGCTTACAATAAGTGCAAATCCGTTTCTTTCGTTAGGAGCAGAACCCGAAAATGGATGACAGTACGCAGTGCAGCATGGCGAGTGTACAGAGAAGCTCCAGCACCAGAAAGGTGGGACAACTACGTAGCCCAACGTAACCACTGCACTCAAGTGTTAAGAGAAGACAAAGCCGCATATCAGCAGAACATCGCAAAAACCTTCAGTGCTAACCACAAACTGCTGTACAAACACGTTAATAGCCTACGAAAGGTGAGGCAAGGATTTCCTCCACTCAAGACGGCTGACGGCCCAACAAGAACGTCTATGGAAGCTGCAAACGCACTGCAGATGCAATACGCCCCCACGTTTCAAAGGGTCTTGCCACCAAGCGATCTACCAAGCTTTGTCTTCTGCTCACCAGGACTAACCCACATCACTTCTACCGCAGAGGCTGTATTGCAAAAGCTGACCTCTCTACGCAAACACAGCTCGCCGGGTGTCGACGCCATTCGTCCTGAGGCATTGGGAGTAGCAGCAAACCAACTGGCAGGACATTTAGCTCAGTTTTTCCAGCACTGCATAGACCAGAACCAAGTTCCCGCCATGTGGAAGCTTGGAATAATAAGCCCGATTCACAAAGGTGGAAGCAGATCTGATCCCTCCAACTACCGCCTAGTAACCCTTCTTCCTATACTCTCCAAGGTCATGGAATCCATAGTTGCCGATGCACTGGTGTGCTATCTGGAAAACTGCAACCTCATCACTCCTGAACAGCACGGTTTCCGTCGACAGCGGTCTTGTACAACTAATTTACTCATTGCACGCAGTAGTTGGACCGAGGCAGCCGACGCTGGAGAAGGTGTTGATGTGATATACCTGGATTTTTCCAGGGCTTTCGATCGTCTAGACCATCGGATACTTCTATCCAAGCTGCAGCATTACGGGATCGGCGACCCTCTTTTAAGCTGGATCGCCAACTTTCTATTTCAACGGCAATTAGTGGTCAGAGTTCGGAGCTCTTTATCGGACCCCATACAAGTGGAGTGTGGTGTGCCGCAAGGCTCAGTTCTAGGTCCACGTTTGTTTCTGGTGTTTATTAATGACCTTGCACAGGGAATCGCTTCAAACTTCCTAATGTTTGCCGACGATATCAAGATCTGGCGCAGGATCCAGGCGAACGCCGACCAACATGTGCTCCAAAGTGACTTAGATACAGTGTATCCATGGTCGATCCAAAACTTATTGCATTTCAACGTCAGTAAATGCAAGGTGCTTTCCATCCGACATCAGGGCAGCTACTCATACCGACTCGGAACGGATGTACTGCAACAATCAACTCTCGAACGGGACTTGGGTGTCCTGGTTCAAGATGACTTGGGTTGCTCCAGGCAATCCGAAAAGGCCTCGAAGACCGGGAACCAACACGTGGGGCTGTTGAGGCGGGCGTTTGGACAAATAAACAGCTCCATATTTCGACAAATGCTCAGTGCGTATGTTCGCCCCCATGTCGAATACGCAATTCAAGCCTGGCATCCATGGCTGAAACACGACCTTAATGCACTGGAGCAGCCTCAACGCCGTGCATCTAAGAACGTAACTGGAATGCGCAATATGTCCTACCAGGAGAGGCTGCGACGACTAGGATTGTTCAGTGGAAGCTATCGCAGGCTACGAGGCGACCTGATTATGACATACTTGATTCTGCGAAACCCACATCATGTTTGCCGCCCTTTACTGCAACTCAGCAGCAATACAAACCTAAGGGGCCACTCATTAAAACTCGCAGAACAATACAGTCGTCTGGAGTGCCGCAGAAACTTCTTTTCCATCCTTGTCTGTCACCCGTGGAATGCTCTCCCAGAATCGGTCGTCTCTGCACCGACACTAACAATATTTAAAAGACGGTTGGACGATGCACTCATCCACTTACACTTTGTTACTTAACACTACGTCTCCATCCTACACCTGGAGTTTACCCTGGAATTATTTGTTGTTAACTGTGGGTGTTGTGAATCTAAGTGCATCGCAGGACTGCAGCGAAGCAAATGATAAGTCCTTATTTTTGTATTTAAAGTGTTAACTATTTTACTATCCTTATCTTCATTATTGTTATGTTGATCTCCCCACCAACTATCCAGCGGGACTTGTAAAGCAACGCTTCTTAACCCGTATAAATTCATTGTTCATTGTTCATTGTTCAGTGAACCGAACCTTAAGGAGGTCCCTTAAGATACGGAGTTGTTGAATGAAAAGAAAATTTTCAACTACTCAATATGGGTGTACAAATTTGTATGTGTTCTTCTTGCCGGAGTCAATGCTGTCCACTGTGGAAGGTTAATGAGAAGTTATTGTGATTGTCATCACTTATCAACTACAGGGGCTGTGTGTTATCCACTCGCATGGTTCAGAAGGTAACATGCGCTGCGTATTCGTTTTTGTGGTTTATTACACAATAAGACGTCTAAAAGCTAACGGTATGTGGTACAAACTGCAATGGATAGGTACAAAGCACGGGTCCGTGCAACTATTAGTGATGAGCAAGTGGTTTGCACAGGTTATAGTTAATAAATCGGTATATCCTTTGGCGTCATTGGTAGTTCGTTATTATCTTGCCATTTGTAATATAATTCGACGTCGATCGCATTTCGTTGGCGCGATTGGCATTGAAAGCGGTTATACATGTCAATAGCTGCATAAACTGATGCGCTACTGCGAAACGCGATCGTTTTAAAGCCTAGTGGAAGTTATTGAAATACGGAATGCGAAATGCTTTTGATATTTGCAGCAAACGTAGCTGCTGTATACCTCATCTTGGGCGGTTCATTGCTTGCGCGCGACATGCTTGTTTGGATGGGTAACAGGTAACTACATGGAAAACCAACACATTATACGAGAAGTGCTCAACAAAATAGTTGTTTCTCCAAGGGATTTACAGGTATTATGATGAGCGTGACCCGCTGTATACATCAAATGCAACTAGCTCTAGTTAAACCTCTCAAGGCACCGAATGTTTCGTCCTTAGAATTGTCATCAGCTGCGTCACGGCTCATTTGGGCTACATCCTATGCTCCTGTTTATTTTCTGCGTCACTGGAAGTACGCGTGCAAATCCAGAGTTTTGGATGACAGTCTCAATTAGGTTGTGCGTCACTTAGAAAATGCATTGGCTGGCAATCAAGTACATCTTAACACGTGTTCATGTAAATTCAATCGACGGTGTTGAATGCCAGGTGTGTAATTTTGTTACGTGTACCGCATGGGAGTATAGAGTATAGTCGCAATTGTGCAACCTGTCCACAGGTTGGTACAACTGCAACTACGGCAAAGTTCCGGCAAACGCTTTTAATGCTGGAGAATGGAATCTTTTGATAGGCTGATAAATTTTAGTCACCTTTTGCTGACCGCGCGCCTTCGTTACGTAATGTAAAGCCACTAATGGTCGCGTTAATCACACATTTCCGCGGCATTGACTCGACTTACTATATGCATTTATTAAGGTCCCTTTGAAAGCTACCGAGTTGTTGTTCATTAAAGCCAATGTTTCAATAACTAGTTGCCGCAGACACTACACTCAACCTTTGCCTCTAGACGTTGACGCACATGTTCAGGGTTAAAATGTGTAGTGTTTTGGAACGTAGTTAGACACTGGAAATACGACTGAGACGCCGCCTTGGGTCGTGTAAGGTGGACGCTAGTTGGTTCACATATATCGAACGTTCCATCTTCTTCGCACATACTGATTGACATTAAATTAAGACGCTTGGTTGCAACCAAACCACCAGTGTGAAGAGTACAGAGCCATACGCGGATAAACAAAAAGATATCGTCGTGCATGATCTCTAAGGATTAGGCTCATTGGGCTTCGTGCTGATTGCTTAGTGATAGACAATGCGCAGGTGGAATGGGCTGTATGGGAACGTTGGTTTTACCGGACACGTGCTGGATACTTTGAGGCTAAAGGTGCAGTATGACAGGTGGGGGCTATGCCTGGCAGAACATTGCGAGTGACAAGCAACTATGCGTAACATCGCAGTTCTTAATTAACTATTCCTATGCAGGTTTGCAAAACGTCGGAACAAAGCACTCCGATGTTTGAGCTAACTAGCATTGTACAACCTTACGAAATTGAAGGCGACGTCTGGACGTTATATAAGTGTGAAGGAAATCAATTGCATCTGTGTAAATAATTGCGGATAAAATAAATGTTCTTAAAACACTTTGATGCCGTTTCACATAGTCCACGGAGGCGGACATATAGAAGGTAGTGACAACCATAAGATGGTGTAGCGCAAATGCGGCACGGCTGCCTTGCATTACTGTAACTGATTGCTAAATAATATTAAGGTGGCAATATATTCGCATGATGCTTCGTAACATAAGCTAGTTGATTATTTGGAAATCATGCACAGTACAAAGAGCAGGGAAGTTACCTGTCATAGGGCAAGTGCAATACCTTCTTGTTGAGCAGTGGTGCTCCACTGGTCCCCATTGAGTGGGCTGAAGTATTTGTATGGCCTAAACTTTCATAGTATCACAGACTTTTGGAAAGCACTTGTCATTCGGAAAGCAACTATATGGTAGGAAGCTGTGTATAGTAACAAAGTATACGGTTAGCTGGCTGGCTGTCCAAACAACCTCGGCGTGTCAGCTAGGCTGTTCGGGTTTACCCTTACCAGCAAATAGTTCGGCGGCAGTGTTTCCGGCCGTGGTGAGTTTTTGTCCAGCAAGCGCTTTTCTAATCAAAGGCCACAAGTGTCTGTTTAACTACTCTGTAACGTGGCGGTTGTGACTCGACACCAACTAAAGTCACGCATCTGCTTATCTAGACAAAGGATTCTAGCCCACACACAGCAAGCGTCCCTTTAACACAGGCAACGCGAGCAAAAATGCAGGATAGCATTTACAAATCTTTTATAAACGGCTAAACACGCTTACTTGCACACATGCATACATCTTATATCAACATATGTGACGATCCTGCTATCTCATTGCAAATTCACTGATCCCATTTTATACTCTTACTATGATCATGTCTGTGCAGGTATGCCACGCGTATACAATAATAAACATTTTATTTATTTATTTTTTAGTTTAAGGTCGACTAGCTTATGTATAACTGTTTGCTCCGAGCAATCGGACAGGTTGCGTTTTGGTTATGTCTATGGCATGTGCTTCTGGCTCCAGCGTCGACGACTCTTTCCTCCCCCGCGATTGGGTGAAGTTGCCTTATGTTTATTTTGAAAACGCGTGGATGACTTTCGCGCTTTCCAAAAGAAATGGTGCTGCACTTTCTACATATACAACTGAGTGCGCAAGTGTGGGCCAAACGGTACAACGGAAAGCGCTTAAAGAACGCGTTCCCCCTATTGCGATGTAAATGTTTGTGTTCAACACAAAAGAAAGGAAAGCGCAGTTACTTGGTCTGTTTACAATTAAAATTTCCAGCTGTCGCAGGTTCAGGTGTAATGCGCATTAGCTTCTTCTTGTCGTCAGCGGTGCTTATGTGCGTGTGCGTCGCTTTGTGGTTCACACCCACTTATTTCATGTAGACAGGGATTTGCTATAGCTATGCAATCCTCGGTTAGTCTCGGTTGTGTGGGAAAGCTGTATGGTCTAACGGGTCATTATAAGTGTTCGCGAAATCAAACCTTTTTGCTCTCCAATTTTCATACAAGGTTACAACGACATGACGTTTAATCCATCTGTAAACGTCACAACAACTTCCTCGAGCGAGAAGCAATAGTATTGCTGACTTGTTGCAGACTGAAGGAGACCCAAAGATAGTCAAGTGTGACGGCTTATTTGGCTTCGTACATTTTGTCGCCGTTTGTTCGTGCTTTAATAGAGAAGTGTAATGAGCATAATCATGCAGACACAACCACCGGCCTAACTGGGGTGGGTATACTTTGTGGCATATCATGCTTGCTGGCGAGAGGAGATATAGTCAAACCTTTAGGTGTTTTTGCAGCAAGTGCACCAGTAGCTGCTTCAAAGCTGCTTGTTATATGTTCAGGGCAATACTGCTCACCAATGAACGTAAAACGCTTACAAGCAACAGATTTCTGCCAACAGCTTTTAGGAGCACTGGCCAGACAAGCTTGTCGTCAGAAATACATCAAAATTCAAACAGTAAACTCTACGAGTAGGAATGCAAAACCAGGTAAAATAGCTGTAGCTTCTGTGTAGTAAGCGATAGTCGCGATTGCAGGTGATTGAAAGCCGGGGGCTTGGAGCTTATTTCTGTCCGCTGCAAGAAGTTACTCGTTTTTGACTGTGACCGAAGACCTAAGAGAATATATAGGTGAAGGACGAGCGGTAGGATTATCTGTGAGTAGAGGTTGAAGAGTTGAGTTTAGCAGAAGTGAACAGTGTGGCCCATGCTTCCTCAGTGGACCTGATACTACCCGGTTGCGCAATTCAAAGTGTAGGGTAGCCTTGGGGGCTAACCGGAATTTTTAAACAAAGTTCTCACCTACAATGTAGCATGGCGGCGTGTGGGCGACAAAATCCGTTAGGAACCGGGAACCAACTAGATGGTTCAAGCGCCTTTCGGTTCATAAAATGTCAAGGTCCCAGGGCACCCTTGAAATACTATACCTCACACGGAGTAGCAAAAAGCAGTGATTTTATTTAGTGGTGCATCACATCCGCCAATTCGCGGTGTTGTTAAACGGACATTTGGGGCTTTTTATAAGAAATCCAGCTAGGTGAACGTCCAGTGTGTCCTGGACATAAAAGTGGCGGGATTTGATCTATTTAAAATGCTAGGAAGGGATTTGATGGCAATGTACTCCCAAAGCCTTAGAGTGCGTTGGGCAAAGCAGACAAACAGCCCAACCATAAGGATGAGTAAGCATTGAAAAATGTACGATGCTCAAGGAGTCGGAGAACTTGAAAGCAAGCTGCCTGTATTTATCGGCTCATCACATAGCCTTGCTGATTCAACCAAACAAAAATAAGGGAGGAAGCCGGAAGCCTAGATTTGCGTGGTGGCCCACGGTGTCACGGTTCACGACAGCGGTTTCTTGCGGTCCCTACGACGAGTAGTTTTTGCCTACTGGTACAGGACCGCGCTGATACACCGACACTTTTAGTTATCATAGAAAGGACTCTGTAAACCTAGAATCAGTTTATGTACTTTAGTAGAACGGTCACTCATCCTAATCGAAGTATTAAGGTGCTTACTTAGTTGTCGTCAAAGCCCGTTAGATGCTAAGAGAGAGCAATACCCATGGGGATCATAACATAAAGCTTTTGTCATAGTTAGGTACAATGCATAATACGGCCAGTAGATTTGCGTTACCATTTGGATCAGTGACCTGCACTATTCTCATTAAAGGCACTCTACGCCTTGCCGAATTCACAAACGCATACTTTGCAAAATTTAGCAATGACGGTTAATAAAGTTACATAATTAATTATTGGTTATAACCCATCTTATTGGTCTTGCCTGCCTAAAAATGTGTACTTCAGTCTGGTCGGTTTATTACAGCAGTTTTGCGTGTTGTCAACGTACCATCATTTTTGTTTATTGTTGTGGTGTATTTATTTCGAGGGTTGCGTTTTATTCATTACCACAAGATCCCCAAGCGCTAATTATGCCGAGGCAGTCTAGGCAAATATATTTTCTAACGCTGCAAGCCTTTATGCATGCACCCTGACCAACTTTTATTTACAGATGTTTCAACCTTGGTGCGTTTACTTGCTGTAACGTAGCGTAGTGATCAATCCCTGTGCGTCTGATGCTTCGCTGTTTCCTAGAGGGTGGCAGAATTTTGTTAGCGTAGTTGAACCAAACAAATAAATAATGTATTCCTGAATACTTTGTGACACAGCACATCTGGCATGATCAAGGGATTCCAAGGGTTTGTTCCGCAACAGGCACGTTGTTTTGTATGGAGTCCGCTGTTGGCACAAGTTACCGAAGCCACTAAAATGGCGGATGAACTGGTGAGGAACGAAAGCTTTAATGATGAAGCGAAAGCTTGGGTTCAGGTATGTAACAGCGTAACATTTAGAGTGGAGCCGGGTGGTAGGAAGAGGGAAGTGTCATTTTCCTGTACCTATCCAAAACATGCTGAAACGATGTGATCGCTCTGGTTAACTTACCAGTGTAAGCCTTTGGGCAATGACGTTATTCGGTAACGAGTTGCATCCGCTACTTCGCAGTGTTGTTAAACGTACGTATTTGCTTTTTATAAAGAGAAGGCTTGCCAGAAGAAAACTCACCACATCCTGAAGCACTGCTGTCAATCGGTTTAAATGGAAATGTATAACTAGCAATTTATCGTACCAACCGCATGCACGCTCGGCCATTTGCATCCATGTGATCTCTAATTTTCTGCGCTTGCTAACCGAATGGCTACGTCCAGGTCCGCCATTCATCGTTAAAACCGGCCAGCATATGAAATCTTCAGGAAAGTCCTATGATGGATTGCGCTGACTGTAAGGCTTGTGAAGTAATGGAATTAGGATTTCCCTTTGTTGTATACTGGTCCTGGCCAGAAGCTTTCGTGTTCGGTTATTCAACTGGACATGCCAGGTAAAGATTGCAGTGAATCCTTGTGGCTAAATTCGACCCATCAGGCAAAAATGCAATTCCTGATAAAAATTCTGGAAACACAGGAAGTGCGCACTAATGCTTTTCAGACCAGGGGTGAAATATCAGACTACTAGGACCGAACCCATTAGTTCTGGCCACGTAAAGGCATTGGTTGTTTACAACGCGACAGCAAAGTTCATCCACAGGTAAGTTATTGTCAAGTGAACTTGTCTTCATGTCCAGTAATAGCTCCAAAATATGCTATCAGAAACCTCCAGGTAAGAGAAGTCTTAAGTTTTCTGCAGTAAGGTAAGGAGCCGAACCCAGTTGTTTGAAAACCAGTGAAAGGCGACAAAGCTGTTCATGTAAACTAAAGTACTTGTGCTAGAAGTATCTGTTTCCATAGTGAAACAAGGGAGCCATGTAACATCAATTCCAGTGAGTAAGTTGTAGCAGTGTGCTTGCCGGGCGAGGTAAACCCATTTGTTTAGACGTTGTGCGGGCGGCATCTCAACAACTTGAAACAAGTATGATCCATTCGGAAGGTACTTGCAATCAACGGAACGATGGTTTGCTGTTGAAGTCCTTGAGAAGACATTTATTGTTTCAAAGCAGCTGGTTGATACGGATGGATCGGTCATTGCCATCGGATGAACCACCATGCGCCTGCCGCGGTATCTGCAGAAATTACAAGTGAAACAAGCAACAAAACGAGAGGCAACCGAGCAGACACACATACTAGAATGCATCGATAAACACTATTAAATAGACGATTGCATAAGTTGGTACCTAGTTCCTTTTACTAGGTAAGTTTGTTCAGTATAAATGTTTTGCTGGTGTATCCTTACATCAACTTTTGTGGGTGGCTCAAGCTACAACTACAGCACACGAAGAAGGTTCTGTAGAGTGTCTAGTCCAAAGCGAGCTAAGTGTGTTCACAACGTTCAACGAAATGTACGGGTATGGCAAAGGTGCCTAGATAAAGTGATAACATAATGGACGAAAGCCACAAGCATCCCTGGTGAAAGCCAGCAAGAAACGTGTATGAGCTTAAATGAAGCAGTGGTCAACCGGATTACCATGCATAACAAAAGTAGGTAATTTATATAGCAGCGTAACAACATAACTAAATATGTTATTCTCGACTATACGAGGCACACCAATGGAGGCATGATCAGGTAGGTGCAGCTGTACAGACAATTTATGGTAACTGTAACAGACATTAGCAGCTTGTTCATACGTGTATGATGGGCACTGTATACTGGTGGAAATATGGAACAATAATTGGGCTGTCATGAGAGCGGGGCCCGTCCTTAAGGACATAACCGGTCTGCCGTATATAACTAAATAACTAAATGGTATATTCTCAGTAGAACGAGACACACCTGTAAAGGCGTGATCAAATATTGCAGTTATACCCTAGTTAAGAATCCTGAATGATCTATTAAAAGATAATCGAAGAGCAAGCTTAAGAAAGGTGTGACAATATACTGAGTTCGTGCGTACGTGACGCGAAGAGCAACGGTGACACCTTAGAAACCAAAGTGACGACAATATACGCGTGAACTCGTAGAAAGAAGAGACAGCAATATATGCAGACGTAGATGTTCCAGTGTAACAATCATATCTAGAATAGTGAGTGTAGTTGACGTGCCAGTGCGAAGTTATGGGTCATGACTTCATTCGGTGGCTAGTCTCATCTGCCAGGTTGCAGTGTTGTTAAACGGACAATTGCGGCTTCTTATATGGAGAAGTCCTGCCAGACAAAAACACACCCCGTCCTAAAAATCTGCCGTCGATCCATTGAATGGCAAACTGTAACTGGCTCTGCTACATGTTATGCGTTTGTTTGCTCGGTTATTCGCAGTCACGTTGCATCCCATTTGTCCGTTGGCTGATTCATTAGGCGGGAGCCTATGTCCAGTAACAGATGGTATCTAGCCTCGTGCGTTGAGCGATGGTTGGTAGGTCGGGGCGCGGGCTGCCGACTTGGGAGCTTCGAGTAGGTAACCGTTAGCTGGTTGCTGGCATAGCCTAGCCGTGACCATAGACCCCATCGACGACTGGTATTTTAGGGAAAATGGTTTTACGGTTACCGGCTGCCTTGCCTGAGTCCAAGTTTTGGCATGTGCCATGCGCTACTTAGGTACTCACTTGTTAACGTTTTTCTAATGCTGGGTTGCATGGGTCCTGCGGAACTTTGCTGGGTTCGTTGTAGGTGTGGGTAGCAGACATATTTGGCATGCGTTACAGGGTAAATGTGGATTACTGCAAGATGCATCCGCATTGTTGCGTTCCCTCATGATGATGGGAGTAACGGGTGATGCGATAGACAGGATTGCTGGTTAGGTATCAGCATCGCACTTATCAGAGTCACAACTCGATAGCACTCCGAATGTTGCACTTACTGTATTTGTCGCAGTATCTCGATCTGAGCCGGATTTGTGTGTAGGCACATTTGGGGGACACCCAGTCATTGTGGTTGTGGTTGTGATGCATCTACGTCAACAGCACACAGTGGCGTAAAGCACATGACGGACGATGCATCTGTTGTTTCAAGTCGGAATTTTATGTTAGATGATGCTGTAGAGGTGCGCGTCATCGACCTTTGTAGGGCGTCACAGCCTCTTTGGTCTGTATAGCCCCGAAGCTAGCCTGTTGTTTGAGGAGAAAGCTAAAGGCCGTGAGGCGTGTTGCAAACTCAGGACCTACAAATCTAAGCGTGATAGGACATGTGCGGCCTGGAGTCATTCTTAAGCGTTTAGCTGTGCAGCAATCTAGCGGCAATTTGCAGACGTTTAAAAGCTTACGTAGTAAATTTTCAAGCGAAAATCGGTCTGGGACATTGAATAGAGTGGCAGTATTAGCGCGATGCAAGCGCTCTTTGGCTTCTTGGGTAATTACGTTCAGGAGCATGCCAGCTTGATTTAGGGCAGATGATTTTTCAGGTGTTTGGATGCCCCACAGGTGTACTGGGAGCGTCCCCCTCTTCAAGGTCTCATTGAGGTTCATTATATCGCTTTTTGCGAATTCACTTGATTTTCAAGTGCGTGAATGTTCAGCGTTGCTTTAGTAAGAGGGCCATTAAGCATGACCTTACATTCCTGAGAAGGAATGATAGCAACTATGTCAGGTATTGAAGTAGGATCTACAACCTCTTTGTCACCAATCACCCCGCTGGAACTATTGGCCATCACAATGGTGTCAATTTGGTCCATGAGTTGTACATCGAGCACGGCAGCTAAAGCCGAGTTGACTTTACCAGTGGAGAAAGTTTTCGATTTCACCCTTCGTTTATTACGCATTATAGCTGCAAGACTTTTAGCTACCATTATACAGAAAAATGTAGCATGATACCACAAAGCTACGATAGACGACTTATACAGAACCTCCGAAAAAACTCAATGTAGGGTTATAAGGCGACGATGTGATATAAGTAAATATCACAAGCGGTGTGATGTGGTTAGTGGGTGAGATTTAGCAACCCTGATTAGCCGACCAAACATATTCAACTTATTCGAATTTACCGCGTTTCTCTTTCTACGCATTGCTTCCGAATAAGACAACCGCATCGTATGTGAACGCTGTACGCAACATGCGCCTCATGTTACCAGCGAAAGAGACAGCAAGGGCAGTGATGATTGATAGGTGTACGGCCCAGGTCCATTGTTAATGGGACGGAACCAGCCAATGAGAGCGTTTATACGCTGAGGGCTATTGATTTGGCCATAAATTGGATGTACCGTTAGTTGGACGTTAAGCAAAATATACGTGCCAGCCGTACGCCGGTCTCCTGCTTTGGGAAGTCGGGCTGATCAGAGTGCACGCTAGCAGCAGGTCATCGGTAGGTCAGCCGAAAC
>OX104066.1:129499854-129547295 GCA_944474145.2 Dicrocoelium dendriticum
ACCTTGGCCGCGGTCGAATACCGTACCAAAGATCCTCTTCCACAAGCAGACCTCGCAGCAACTCCCACAGACGAGCATCGCGCCCCTACTGCTACTTCCATAACCGCTTTGGTAATACCGCATGAAACTGAAGCCCAGGGTGTACTCATCCAAAGGCTTTCGTTAATTCCAAATCGGGAAACATCGAAGCAAGCCAGTAATGGCGACGGCTGCCGCTGATCAAATTATCAGTCGCCTCCTGTATGTATTTTATTCCACAACCAAACACCACTTTTTGGTAGACACCGGCGCGGAGATAAGCGTTATACCCCGTTCGTTGGAAAAACGCTCGTTAAAGCCGGATGGGATGACGTTACATGCTGCTAACCAAACGAAAATCGCGACTTATAGCCAGAAACTTCTTGCGTTCAGTCCAGGACTGTGTCATAGCTTTCCTTTCATTTTTACAATCGTCGATGTAAAAGTCTATCATCGGTATCGATTTTCTTAGCAAATTTGACCTTGTAGTAGATCTACGTTGTGGGAAGTTACGTGCTGATACGACTTCATTAACTGCTTCCGGCAAGCTTGCTGCGGTTAATTCCATCGGACTTCGGTTTCTTATGCCCGATCGTTCGCAGTATTCCGCATCGTTACAGAACTTTCTATCGCTTGTCGGAGTAAATAACGATGCGACGGAACTTAAGCACGATGTACAATATCACATCTTCACAACCGGTCTACCCGTGACGGCAAAACCACGACGACGTACCCCTGACAAACTACAGGCCGCTAAGAAAGAGTTCGAGCACATGGTCAAGCTCGAGAGCATCCGTCCTTCAAGCAGTTCCTGTTCATCTCCACTGCAGCTTGTGCTTGAAAAACCGGTGATTGGCGCCCATGTGACGACTATCGTGCACTAAATAACGCCACAGTTCCCGAGAGATACCCAATTCCGCATGTCCACGATTTTTCGTTAGGATTGAATGTAAAGTCCATCTTTTCTAAGATGGATCTTGGCAGGGTCTATCAACAAATTCCCATGGCCCCGGAAGCTATTGCAAAAACGGCAGTGACCACCCCTTTTGGATTGTAAGAGTTTCTCCGTATGCCATTCGTTCTCCGAAATGCCGTGCAATATTTCCAACGCTTCATGGATCAAGTTCTCCATGGAATCGACTTTGTCTTTGTTTACATTGATGATGTTTTAGTTGCAAGTGCTCCTGCCGTCGACCACTTAACACATCTACGAAAACTTTTCGAACGTTTCGAACATCATGGTATCACCATTAACCCTGATAAATGCGTATCTGGCCTAACTTCCATCGACTTGCTAGGTCTCAGAATTGACGCCAACGCGATTAGCCCGTTGACTGATACAACGCAAGCCATACTGGATTATCCATTGTCAAAATCCGTTAAGAGTCTACGCCGTTTTCTCGACATAGTTAATTACTACGGACGGTTTACACATGGCTGTGCTGCAATTCTTCAACCTTTACCAGATTTGTTCAAAGGTAATCTCAAAAGGTTCACGTTCACTCCAGACGCCGAAGCAGCGTTTAACATCGCCAAACAAAATCTGAGTCAAGCTGCTTCACTTGCTTACTTGAGAACGGACGACAACGTCACTCTCATTCTCAAGACAGACGCATCACAATCCGCCGTTGGTGCCTTATTGCAGAAGCTCGTAAGCAACGAAATTCAACCCTTGTCTTTCTTCTTACGCAAGCTTCAACCTGCCCAGACTAGATACAATACGTTCAGTCGAGAGCTCCTTGCCATGTACCTGGTTGTTCCAACTTCACTTTTATCCCCCCAGTTTTCAACCCCCGATTCTTGGCCCTCCCTCAACATGTTTTGCTAGGCATTTCTCTTCTAATTTCAACTCACATGTGAACGCAGAGCGTCACTCCTCTTCTGTCGATAAGCCCATGTCCAATCAAGCAGCCCATTCCAGTTCATCGGCTTGCATTTATAGCCCTCGATCCTTTTTCAGATTGGCATGCCTCATTGTACGCACACTACTAGAGATCGGTCAACAGGCAGCACTTGCCCGAACATTGGAGACCCTTTCGATCGACATCTGCTGTTTATCAGGGACCCGCCTGCAAGGCTAGAGCTTTGTGCTCACTCTGCGATCCTCTTCAGGTGACGCAAGAAGTGTTTTCTCATTGCGCCTATCCGGTGACGATACAGCTTCGAGCACCGGCAAAGCTGATGTTGGCATTGCCCTGAGTCCCCGGGTTGAATCTGCTCTGGTTGATTGGATTCCAATCAGTAGCCGGATGTGTGCGGTCCGATTGGCTGGTTCGTTCAAAGCTTCCAAGTCGGGCGGGACTAATAAGTGTTTATTCAGCATCGCCGCCTACGCCCCACAAACTGTAACGATGATTCGGTAAAGAACGACTTATACCGCCAACTGACCCAGCTCCTTCGCTACAGAAGAAGCACGGACACTGTTGTGCTGGATGGGGATTTGAACGCGCAAGTTGTAAAGTTGTCCACTGATGAAATGCATTTGGGCGGTCAGCACAGTGTAGGTGTCCGTAGTGATAATGGTGAGCGAATACTTCATGGGTGTGGAGATGCCCGTTTATTTCTTGCGAGCACTAACTTCCGACACAGCACCCGCCATGGGGTGACTTGGCGCCAACCAGCCCCGAACCAGCCTTGGACGCAAATCGATCACATTGCGATAAGTTACCGATGGAGAGGCTGCGTCGAGAACTGTCGCTCAATTTGGAGCACACATGTGGACATCGATCATGCACTTGTATGTGCTGACATGCGGATGCGTTTTGGAGGACGCCCACAACGACGCTGTAAGGACACTGACACCAGCCAACTGACAAAGCCAGCTGTGCTGAATGTGTATAGAGGTACACTGACATGCGAGTTGAGTAAGCGCTCACTAGAGACAATTGATGGTCACTGATCACATGTTCACCAGACCTTACTAGCAGCAGGCAAATGCTCATGTGGTATGTCTAATAGCCAACATAGTTATTGGGTCTCTTCGCAGTCTCTAGAACTTATCGATGATCACCGGCATATCCCGGCTGGAAGCGAACACAATGAAACTCGCAAAGAGCTCCGGGCAAGACTTCTTGCTAGCCAGAAGATAGACCGCGAATCTTGGTGGTCTCACCGTGCGTCAGAGATGGAAATGGAAGCTGTCCTTGGCAACCATCGTAAGTCATTCCGTCTGGTACGGGAAACGGGCAACAGGAGACCTGGTGTTAGTGAAACAATTTGTGATGAGAATGGACAGCCTATCCACAATTTGTCAAAACGTTTGAAGCATTGGGCTGAGCATTTTGGAAAGCAATTTAATCGGCTAGAATTGTTCGATTCTTCGCCGGCCAGTGATCGCCCTGCTCCGTGGACTGTCCCTTTGGATCCACCCTCTCGCTCAGAAGTCGAACGTGAGATCGGACTGCTGAAGTTGAACAAAGCCGCGGGACCAGATGTTCTTCCACCAGTGTTCTTCAAATTCGGAGGCTCTGCTCTTGTTGATGCTTTACATGAATTACTAGTGAAACTGTGGGAGCAGGAGACTGTCCCAACTGACTGGAGCCGCTCCATTATTGTTCCCATCTTCAAAGGAGGCCCATGATCGGAATGCGGCAACCATAGAGAAATCAGTCTGACCTCTATCGCCTCCAAATTACTTGCCTCCATTATCCTTCACAGACTGACTGGCGCTCGTGAAAGCCAGATTCGTGAGGAGCAAGCCGGGTTTTGTCGGGGTCGTGGCTGCATCGACCACATCTTCACCTTGCGCCAGTTGTTGGAGCGCCGTCACACATATTGGCGGCCCACCGTAGCCGTGTTCCTCGACATCAAAGGTGCCTTCGATTCGGTTGATCGATGTGTCCTTTGGAATTGTCTACTCAGGAAAGGTGTGCCCAAGAAATACGTAAATAGTATCCGAGCATTATACGCGCGTAGCACAGGCAGAGTGAGAGCTTACGGCAAGCTGTCGCCACCCTTCAATAGCTCCAGCGGTGTGAGACAAGGATGTCCACTGTCACCTTTCCTTTACAACTTCGCTATTGACGAAGTCATGGAGATTGCATTTACAGGACATGACTTGGAAGGTGTGGAGCTACTCCCAGGAGAACGACTTCTTGACTTGGAGTATGCAGACGACATTGCCCTCATCTGAGACAGCTCCCAGACGTGCCAAGCCACACTGGACAGATTAGCACTGGCTGTCAGCCGCTTCGGGCTTTGCTTTGCACCACCGAAGTGCAAAGCGCTCCTCCAAGCTTGGCAGGGATCGCCTACTGCGCTGACCCTTGGTGGGGATCAGCTAGAAGTCGTTCGGAAATTCAACTATCTTGGAAGTTGTACCAGCGCCCTTGGGATAGAAGACGAGATCACGAACCGGATAGCAAAAGCTCGAAGTGCTTTTGCTAACCTTCGCCACCTATGGCGGCGGCGCGACATTACTCTCGCCCTGAAGGGTAGAGTGTGCAATGCAGCGGTACGTTCGACCTTACTGTACGGTTGCGAAACCTGGCCCCTAAGATCAGCGGACGTGAAGAGGCTAGTTACATTCGACCATCGGTGCCTTCGCAGTTTGGCTCACATCTGGTGGGAACACCGCGTGAGTAACGAGCGTGTTCAACGCCTTGTTTAAGGCACAGGAAAAGGAACTGAACCACTCGGCACTACCATTTCACGCACCAGGCCCCGATGGCTCGGCCACGTGTTGCGCATGTCAGCCCATCGACTTCCACGACGTGTGTTGTTTGCTCACCGGGGATGTGGATGGAAGAAGAGGAGGGGTGGCCAAGCGAAGACTTGGTCCAGAGGAATGAAGGCCCTCACTTCTGTGCTGGCCTTGGTTGGAGCGTCACGGCTCCCTGGTTGGGGTCCAAAAGACGGTGAACACGTTTGGCTGGATACATTTGCTGACATGGAAAGGAGCCGACATCAGTGGCGTTCCTGTTGTGAGGTTCTTTGTCCCTCCCCATCCCTTTTAGTCTCCCCTCCATCTACGATCTCATTTCTTAGCGTAAAACATCATAATTTTTCTTTTTGTCTTGTAGCCGGCTGGTAGCTGACTGGAACGATGCCTATCCGTTGCTGGTAGCTCAGCTGGCATGCAACTTTTGTATTTATTTTCTTTTTTCATTTATGTATTGCGGCACAGTAGCTGTGGTGTTTCCCACCTTTAGCTGACATATATAATGATGAATGATGACGACCTGGCTGGAAAGCATTTTCGTCACGTCCTTAAGGGTCGACGTTTTGTCATCTTGGCAGATCATAAGCCCCTTGTGTGCTTTGCGTGCAACTTCTGACCGTTACTCCCCTAGAGAGACTCGACACTAATTTTGTGCTGGTATTCGTTATATTGACGGTCCTAACAACCTTGTTGCCAACGCACTATTCCGTGCTCACATCCATCAGTTTTCACTCTTGGCCATCGAACTGGAGGAAATGTCTGTTGACCACGCCAATGATCCAGAATTAACACAGCTTCGATCGAACACCTCGTTAAAACTCTTGCAATTGGCCATCCTTAATGCTGGCGCAAGAATCTACTGCAATATTTCCACCGGTAAACCTAGATTGTTTGTCCCACAGTCCTACCACCGAGCGGACTTTGACCATCTTCACAGATTATCGCACCCCAGTATTCGATCTACTGTGAAGCTAATTACCGACCGCTACATCTGACCCAATATGCGCAGAGACATCTGACAATAGGCCGAAACCTGTCTTAATTGTCGAACCAGCAAGGCTCACAGACACACTGTTACAACTCCTGATACTTTTTCACTCCCCGAAGCCCATTCCAAACACATTCACCTTGATGTAGTAGGGCCGTTGCTAGCTTCTAACGGTTTTAATTATCTGTTGACTTGTGTCGATCGCTTTACTTGTTTTTCCCACGCAATTCCCTTACGTGATATATCCTCTGAAACTGTTGCACGCGCTTTTGTTGAATCGTGGATTTCATTCTTTGGTGTGCCAGCCACTATCACTACTGACAGAGGATCTCAATTCAGTTCCACCCCGTTCCGTGACTTGAGTCGACTGCTCGGTTGTACTCATTTTCAGACGACTGCATATCATCCTGCTGCTAATGGCCTTGTCGAACGATTTCATCGCCAACTGAAAGCTGCCATTACAGCTAGTTCGCCTGATGCCCGTTAGTCTGAACACCTTTCAGCATTCCTCTTGGTATTCGCAATACCGTCAAAGAAGATATGGGATGCTGCCCAGCAGAACTTGTCTTTGGCACAGCCCTCAGACTCACAGACGAGATGATACTAGACTCATGAATCACCGGCGAACTGAATCCTAAGTCCTATGCTGAACGCCTGAAGCACCAGTTTTGATCCCTTAAACCGACTCCACCTCGGCTAAGCACGCGCGAGCAGCGTATATATCCTGACTTACACACTTGTATATTCGTCTTTATCCGAATCGATGCTGTTCGAAGGCCCTTGACACAGCCTTATGAAGGTCCATTCAAGGTGTTATCGCGAAACCCGAAATATTTCGTTCTGGATAAGAATGCATCCAAGGAGTCTGTGAACATTGATCGTCTTAAACCCGCATACTTCGAGTCAACGTTGGATGGTCCAGAATCAACGACTACCACTCACAACCCCCCTGTGCCTAAGCCGTTGCCCAATGACAAAAGCATAACCGATTCACAAACCTCGGAATCCCTGTGCCCCCCAACAAGCAATCCTATCCACATATGTTCAGGTCGTGTTGTTTCATTCCCCTCTAAACTAGCACAATATGTTCCATGAACGCCATATCGAGAGTTGTTTACCAGCGCAAGCTCTAGAGGGAGTTCTGTAGTGGTTGTGATTACACTGTACTTTATCTTTGTTGTTATCAGTTCCGTTATCGATCATTTTGTACCATCTGTTTAAATTCACAAAGTTTGAATACAACCGTTTTCAATGGCTCGCGAATTGCTGCTTTTGTTTGCTGCTGCCTCTGTTTGTGCTACTGCCACGTTTATCCACTAGTCGGATTTATATCTTCAAATCCCTAGTCGGCATCAAAATATCATTGACAGAAGGAGGAACTATAACGCAATTGTATTGATTTTTCTTCTATTTTGAGTTTTTGCCCAAGATTGTCTTTTGTCTCCGCACTCGAACTCATTAGGTAACGGTCCTCTACAGGACAAGCGTCATCCAGCCAGTGAATGGAGGTGAAGGAGTTGACATGGGTCTTTTCTCTTCTGCTCTCTACAACACTATTAAACTATGAAGCACGTTACCTCTAGGCTACATGAGTAATACTTACTAGTTGATGGTGCATGTTTGAGTAAGGGAGTAACTATACGAATATGGGTATTTAGGTAAAGACCTGCGTACGTAACTGCATAAATATTTAAAAACCAGTCATGCTCGTACTAGCATGGCTGTATTTAAAAAGTTAAGTGATTCATGTACGTTAACATCATAGGCCCAACCTGTAGCCGTAATTTTATAACTGGTGAAATGCAAAACTAAGACAATCTGATTAAGAAGCACTCCAGTACTGCCTATAATAATCAGCTATCGAAGATGATTTATCCTTAGCATGAGAGAAAAGGATACAAAACAAAGTCTGCATTGCGTCTAGGGTTGAAACATTAAATAGTATACCGAAGATTTCTACTGCAATAGAAACCGCGGACAATGACAACAGAAGAATAAATCTAGGTGTTAAATAGAAATAATTTTCCTACTGCGTCTCGAATGAGATATATTCCCTTTGGCTTCCAACGGACTTTCCTTCCAAATACAGTCTCTGACACAGTGCACCTTAGCTAATTACAATTTTACTTTAATAACAAAACAATGTGCAGTGAGAGCAAGCTGGATGCACAAAAGCGCAAATCTTATTACGTTCAAATTGCGCAAGCGTTGCATTTAAGAAGCTGATACCGATCGTTTGTTACGTTAGGTAATTCAAACATATTTTTTCTTGATTACACAATAAATGTATGCAAACAAAGTTAAAGTTCAAGTGTGACTGGTACGATGGGAGTATCATCTTAGTGTTCCTCCTTCAGAGGGATGTTGAACCAGGAGTAGCCTGACTTTGTTATGTAGATGGACCTATAAGTAAAACCGCATCACACTGACCAACCAATAAATGCGCAATTATCCTGCCGAAGTAGTAGTTGTTTAGACAGGTATGTGCAGTAAGAAAGCAAGAATAGTAAACCCAGAAGTCAAGAAAAGCAGGAGGAAGAAGCGGAGCAATTAGAATAACAAGTTATTTGAGTCAGTTCAATCAGCATTGAAAAGTGTAGGTGAGTCAGTTAGGAAAAAGGAAAGGTTTGGTGTTACCACCCAAGAGCATCCAGCTGGCGTGCAAAACCTTTAACCGAAGGTTCGCCAACCACATTATCTGGGAACGGATTCCAGCGATCTATAACTCGGCGCGACAGACGAATTTCCGTCCTAGTGCTATCAGACCGTGCTTTGAGTGGTTTCAGTGGGTGACCAGGGAGAGTAGGTAATTTAGCAGGGCTAAGTAGCCCTGATAAGTCCGAGCCGATCTTACCCGTCAACATAGGATAAGGGAGATTCAGGTCCCCTCTTATTCCTTGGGGGTGCATAGAGTACATCCCCAAACTAAGCAAGCGTTCGGGAGACGTCTGTCCCCTTAGACCCTGCACTAACCAAGTGCCCACTCGTAACACCCTTACCCAGTCCATTTTGTCTCGGAGAAGACATGGTGGACAAGCGTGGATACAATATTCCAGGTAGGGTCGGACGAATGCTGAGAACAGATTCCCAGACAAAATGGCCGTTAGAACCCGGAAACAGCGGCTGTTAAACCACATCATGCGAAATTCCCGACAAGCAGTTTTCTTCCAATGATCGTCAGAATGAAGTTCTGATGAGTGTACGATCTCTAAATCAACCTGCTGAGTAAAGACCGGGATTTCAGAACCGCCGAAAACTTTTAGTGTGGGAGGATTAGCAGCTTCGATTTGGAGAACAGAGCGCTTGGCCCAATTTATGAGCATCAACCATAAGGTAGGTTATGTCTAGTGCGTATCCAAGGCACCATTAAATGTCTTAAGACTTGCAGGATATCCGCAAACTTCCAGAGTTTAAAGTCCTCAACGAGCATAAGTGACGATACTCCTAACTCTCCAAGCAAGTCATTTAGACAGCTCGCGAACAACGCTGGCCCCAATACCGAGCCTAGCTAAACGCCACTAAAGGCAACTTGCCTGAGCGGAAGGCTACGCACCAATCGTATGCACTGGTCCCCCCTTCAAGGAGAGCAGTCACCCATTTAATGGTGCGACCAGATATACAGTAAGATCGCCACTTTAGTGAGAGTCGAAGCTGAGGACCTATCAGCGAATAGCATGTTAACAGCGGGGCCACTGTCTACCGCTTCGTTCCAGCTTACAAGGGTTATAATTATATTGGTCTGACACGAAAAACCTTTGCGGACTCCATGTTGTATACCACTGCGAAGGTTGAATCTATTTAGGTGGTTCTCCACTGAATCCCTTAGCAGCTTTTGAAACAACTTTTCCACTACCCTTGTCAATCTGACACGTCGGTAGTTCGCGGGCAGGGCGCTGTCACCGTCCTGAGAACTCCGATATATGATTTCCTCATCCAATTCCGAGCGTAGGATGCAGCTGTCAAGCGATATTGAAAACACGCACGTGTGAGGACCCCACCGCTCAGTGGCCAACTCATGCAAGCTCTTCAGGAGATCGACTCAAGGCCGGAATATGTAGAGGGATTAATACCTTGCCGTAGCTAGTAGACAGGAGTCTCCATATTTTAAACTCAAGTAAGTAAGAATCAGCGGGAACCCGAGCGAATACACCAGTATACTGAGCACTAAGTATACAAGCCTTGTCATATTCGGTTTGCAAACGGGTCACGTCTGTTCACAATAACGATGGTATAGACAGATTTGCCACGCTGTGTCATTTATCGTAAGCAAAATCTTTTTGGGCTTCGCTGTGACCGAGTCCGCTAAATCCTGCCCGTTCGTACTGGAGACGCACAGTCTTGTGATGTGCTTACATTTATTTCTAATCTCGATAACCGTCGCACGTACTGTCTGGTGAATCTGCTTTGTAGGTTTGCCAGAGTCTAGACCGTTTCTTAAATAGGTACTTGCCTGTGGTATCTATCCATGGAGGCTATGCCCGGAAACCGCATTGCCATCTGAGTGGAATATAGAGAGTGGAACCTCCGCAAGTAGGCCTTACATTTATCCCAGACTAACTGGATAGCGTCGGCCATCGAGAGGACCAGCTCAGAACTAAACCCTTAGCTCTTATTGCACTGAAGTCCGCACACTAAATATTTGGAAGCAGTTTAATGGCGGTCTTTTGTTGCTTTGAATGAGCACACCGAACGGATATGCAGGCCTGAAGACTGGACGCCAAATATGCACCGCACAATAAGTCAATCACGAAGTGGCGGGACAACGATAAGCAGACCTAAAGTAGATGATATTTGTTTGTATATATGCTTAGTGGGGAAGTTCATGAGCTGGTGCAATTGCAGGGTGAGTCAGCTCAAGCAATTCTACACCGAATGTTCCTGACGCCCAATGGCAGAAGAGACGGGCCCAACAGACTTCCGAGAGGTTAAAGTCCCCTGGCACTCAAACTTTACTCGGGGGCAGCGTGTGAATGAAGTCAATAAGCTCCATGGAGAAACTTCCAGGATTCCTATATATCCTTACCCCTGTATATTGGGCACGGTAAATGCGCACAACGGCCGATATATGGTTCCAGCTGACTGATCCGAAGATTCGAAAGTGCAAGCCCTAAACGCATCATATTTACAGCTCACATAAAGTACAACGCCCCCACCTTGACGGTTAACGGAGCACTCAGTTCTAAGCAGTGGGTACCCAGTAAACATACCTCACCTTCCGTGAAAGCCGGAGACAACAACGTTTCGGTGAAAACAAGTTTGTCGGATCAAGTTTTGTCTTCAAGCAAACACAACACGTGCACCTTATTCCTTAGGCCATACACGTTGCTAAATGCTACTTCGAGGCAGTCGTCACGACCATCCCCGGGTCCTGTGCCATCAGTATATGTTTTGATAAGGAGGAAACTAACTTTCAGATGATCACCGCAATGCCCACCAGACGGCGGGCCTCCTTACCAGCTGGTAGTCCAGTTCTAATATGGCTGACGGCCTCCTTTCGCTTTAATCTACCTGCCAGTAGAAGGTTTAGCAGAATTCGGACCCCAGTAACCTTAAGTTCGAATGCAAACTGCAGTATTGCTTTGCGTTTCTCCGAGGCAAATGGACCACGCAAATTATTCGGGGTCGCGTATTGCACTATCGATGGGGACGTTCCCGCATCTGGTCAGCTTTCTAAGGATGACACAAGGGAAGCTATATTGCAGCAGCTAGGTAACGCACAGGTTGATCTACCTGATGTCATCCAACATGATTCCTCTTGGGTGGGCAGCCGCAGCTGCAGTAACGTTACGGAACATAACGTTAGTATCCGTGAAAGTGGAGCCAAGGCAGGGAGTGTTTAGCGTACGTGCCTTGGATTCCGCACTTACCCCAGGTGTTTTCAGCAAGGGCGGTGGGACTGTCCCTGTCTCCGCAAACCTAGTGTAGGTTTTCCGGTTTACTGCCGGCGTCGTACTCTTTTCTTGTACTTTATGCCCATGCAAAGTTCTACGGGCAGTTCTAGTCCTCTTCTTCTTTTGGCGAACGGGAGCGGGTGCTGTTGACATTGTGTCGCCTTGTGCAGTTAACTACAGGGCATCAGAACGGGCTGATTAAGAGGCAGCTGAGACGCTCAGCATCTTTTACATGTTCGCCTATGTACAAACGTCAAACGACCTTACGACTGACGGAGACGGCATCTTTCCCAATGCAGAGGGCTTAGGGTATATACGCACCCTATTTTTCTTCACGCTGACAGGCTCCTGAGGACAGTCAGCAATGCTGTCTGGAGGATCCCGTAGGATGTACGACTCCTTGATCGGGTGACAGACCTAGCAGATGGATTGTCAGCAATGCTGAAGCGTATTACAGTGTCCTTAGACGCAATATTCTGGGATTCCAAACGGAATTCCACTTTGGTATTGAGCGATGCAATAGAAGCGAGCTCGGCTATAGCCTTCTCAACACCTGCCAAGCTTAACTCCAACGCTAAAAGCCAAGCACTGGTGATAGCGCGGCGCTTCGATCTTTGAGCGCAACATTCCGGACAGATAAAAAACAAGTACATGATGTATGATAGCAGTTCGTGCTGGTCTGCTTGTATGCCGTTACAAAGTTGGTGATACTAGCGGCGGCAAAAGTCACACTGCATGCCACCAATTAAAACGGTACTGTTTCTTTACAGGTAAACTGTCCGCGAACGAAGGCCCCAGTCGTCCATGCGCCTCGGCGTTTAGCGAGCCAGCTATATTCATGTGGAACCCAGAGCAGAATTATACCACGTCTACAATAGTAAAACGACCGCAATAAAAAGACAAACATAGGGTGCAAAATGGGATTAAACTTGGAACAACCCTAAAACTATCAGTAGACGCACAAGCCGGTTTGGCTAGTGCCACTTTTATCGATCCAAGTTAGCTTGTATTAGGGGCAAGTTGACAAGTCAACTTTCGTTTCAAGTGTTTATTCCTACATTGTTTTCACTGTAAATGTGTTTCCACAAGTACGCACTGCTTTAACATTTGCCTCCCGCGCAGTCACACCGAAATGAGCAACCAGTAAACATAAAGTAATAGAGATAATATACATGCAAACTGTACACAACATGTGTCAGTGTTATAGTACTGCTCGGATACAGAATGCAAGTATTTATTCTGAACTTGCGAAAGGGTGCTTTTAGGCACGTCATAAGTTTGTGTCGCGTGATCTCAACAGGTAAGCCGTGGAAGGAGTGAAAAAACATAAACTGTCAACATGGAATTTGGAGCGTCTTCAGCGGTGCTAGTTCTGTCAACTTATGGTAGAGCTCGGATCCGCAACTGGACTATTGCCACTCCGTGGTTTAGGCCACTGCGCAACGGCGGACGGCAACGAACAGCGTGAATAAGTAACTGGATGCGATTTGGCGCCGCTGACTATCCTCTGACTCGCAGGTTACTGTCGTGCAGAGGACAGGGTAAAGCACCAACAAACGCTAAACCTACCAAAATTATATCGCGAAGCGCAATGGAACTATGAGCAGTTGAGTCAGCGAGCGGCTTACAGAAGAGTAGTAGGAAGAGTTGAGTTTTAGTTAAAAGTTCACGCACTCAGACAGCCAGCCTACGCTCGGGAAAGCAAGGTACATGCTTTTTATCCTTTCTATAACGGACAGCAGTGCGCGTTCCTGCTGACTCTAGTGGGGCTCGAACCGGTAACTTGGTGGTCGCCAGTCCGTGGTTAAAACCAATAAGCAACGGGGACAGAAACGACTGCTGTGCATAAGTGACTAGATGTGATATAGCACCTCACACTATCCACAGACTTGCACTGTACCGCTACGTAGAAGACAAGGTAATCCCTCACAAAGCAACGAACTTATCAAACTTCCCATACTTATTTAACTGTGATATTTCTTGCGCCGGCATGCTGCATGTTAACGGTAATAAAATCATGATGCATTTCTTTAATAATAATAATAATCTATTTCTTTTTAACTTGAACGTAAGCCATCAGATGGTATGGTCAGAGATCCAAACTGCGTACGGATACAAGGCAGCACCGAACATGTTACAAACTAGCCGCTTACAATAGTCATAGTTAAGAACTAATGCCGTAAATGTAATAGTGTTACGAGGTAGAGGATCTCAAGGTTCCTACCAAAAAGGGAGGAAGGCAATTAGGACAACCTTTCAGTGTGAGCTCTACAGTTTTGCGAAACTTCAGCACATGGCACTTCAGCGTCTTCAGTCTCATTGTAGTGAAAATTAAAGATAAAACAAGCTGTTGAACAATGGCTGAATGAGGGTGTCGCCGCTTTTGTAATACGCGCTAATCGGCTGTGTATTGTTCGAACTGCAGTTATACTGAGCACAAAGCTTAGCCTTCGGACCTTTAGCGTCTTACTAGAGAGGTGCTGTAACTGAAATAGTTCAACCCGCAACTCTTTTCCGTGCGACTTTGTTGGCGACGGAGGCTGACTTTACTTTACACCAAAGTGGATTAAATGTGTGTGATCCTTTAGCCAAAGGAGCTGTATAGTAAAATAGAAACAACAAAGATAATGGCTTTGTAATGGCATAGGTGACGGGCTGAAAGTATTTGACCGAAAAAGTTCTCGTAATTTTTATATATAGGTAAAGACTTCGCAACAATATTTTTGGGCTCATTGTTGTCTTTTGAGTGCTTTTTGGCACCACCGTATGTTAGTGGCTGTGAGGAATGCAAATTAACTTCTAACTGCGTCCAGGAATATGCCGTGTGCCGCACATTTTGTTGCCCATTTCTGACTTGTGGCTCTGTGAAGCATTTATCACCGGCTTCTTTCTTCGGATGAACGGAACTAGTAGGCAAAGTTGATCTTTGCAGCGGGGTTATTTCCAGTTTTATCAGAATTCGCCGGAGGTTCTAGTGCTGCTTCCCCACATATTGGGCTTCAAGATACGTTGTATTCTGCTCCGGGTTGCGAAATTTATTACATTGCTAAATAACCTACGAAATGCCTATCAATGTAAACCCTCGCCTAGTAGTCGTAAGGCACTCGCTGATCAGTCTCCTGTGGGATCTATATCATTGTGGTGTACCGATGAAGCCCGCGATGCAGGTGGCATCCCAGGGAACAATTTACATCCTTGGATACTATGCCTGCATGCAGCCAATAAAGCGAGACATCAATTATTTCCCCTTAGGTGGGCGCTGAGCAACACTGAGGCGGATCCATCGTTCCCCTTTCATGAAGCAGCGGTTAACCCACATATGCAGTGTCCTGCTCAGGCATCGTCACCGTACATCCGGAGTGACGTCAGATGTATGGAAAACATGCCTACGCTTGCGACCAGGATGATCCAACGTCGACGAAGAAGGTCGTAGGAATATCGTCTAAGGATGAGGACCAGGAACGGTAAATCGAAAACTGCAATCGGTTCACACAACCTTCTCACCTATGGTGGCGACGCCACGTCACTGTCACGTGTAGGGTTACAAAGCATAAGTCGGGTTCACAGCCGCGATTTACTTGCATCTGTCTGCCGTTAGCAGTAGGTTTCGGGAAGCTAACCACGTCACTTACCCTATACCATCCAGGTCACTCAATGCTAGGCACTCCCAAAAGGAGGATTTCATATCTCATCCAGTTTATAAACCTCCCACGTGTCCCATGTTATCCGTGATGTCACCTTCCTCTTATAACGCATGCCATGGTATCCACATGCCTGTATCCTCGATCTACGACACCGTCTCAGCGAAGTCATCGCGTGTGCGCTGTTACCAGTCGTCTACATGAATGTGCCATTACACTTAATGCGTCTTTACCTGACAGGTACCTGTGGAGTCCGTTCCACAGTCATGTTCCCCCACGTGCCTCAAGGATCCACAACCCATTTCTCAATGTTCTCGAATCGTGGGTAACGAGCCATGAGGGTGCTCACCCACGAGGTCGGGAATATTTGTGAATGGTTTAAACATCAGACGTCCCCAGTGTGTCTATTTCCCTTCGTGCCACAGTGTATGCGTCGAAGTCTATGAAACTCCTTGCAATACCGAAGGTTAGTAACGTGTTGTGAACATCGCATTCGTACCTGTGGCGTGTTTACGTTACACCAAACACCGTGACGGTTTAGCACCGTAACACCGTGACACGCATAACTTCACCTCCACCCATTAATTTTCGCGTACTCATTTCTCCGTATAACATGTCCCCTGCTACTCATGATGGAGGCCTGCGGTCGGCAACATGAATTTGAATCACAAGAACGGGTAATGCCGTCCAATGCACTGCTGACTTACCAACTGATGGGGAGATGGCTTGTTTCATCGAAATGAATCAAGATGCATGGTAATAGAAATCGCAGTACGCGTCTTAGTCAGGTATTCCGTGAAGAGACGCCCGGTGTTCTCCCAGTTGCCGTGACCTATCCTCCAGTTCCATAACTAACAACAAGCGCGATAGCTCACAGCTGACAGTGACATATGCACAGCACGCACCACTTACCTGTGGTTGCGAATCTTAGGATGAGGGTCTGGCCAACGACCACACGTACAGCAGCGGCCATGTGAGTATTCAGTGAAACATAGTCACAAGCACATTTGCTTTGCTATCATAAGTTATCTCTCAGAGCCGCAGTGGTTTGCGCAGTGATACCCCATAAACAGAGGTTAGTCACATCTTTGCACACAATTACTATCAGATATCACTATTCCATTTACTATGCCATTCCCGGAGCAGTGCATCTGGTAACTACATCGGGGCATTATCTTCCACATCACACTACCTGCCCCTAAGTATTGCTCCGGATCATAATTCAGCCTACTTACACGTATGGCTCAGTGCACGGTCCTATGTTGAATAACCGCCCGTAAGGGTATTCCTTCCTTTCAGTCGTATGTGACATCTACCAAAGTAGTGCAGTACCACTGTCCTTCTTAAATTACATCCATATTCCAGCACCTTCGCAGTGGTACTTAACATGAGAGGATAACATATCTGCAGCCAGTTATGCGTCGTGTATAAAGCGCCGTGGGTGCGTAGATAGATATCATCCTGACTCCAGTACGGGACACCATGGGTTAGGTAATTGCGAATCTCCTGCGTAAATACGTGGCCTTTATAGCATCTTTCACTAAATTGTGCATCTTTATTCATTATCGCGATACCCTTCCTAACCAACGGACATCAGACGCTAATTTACAGAACAGTTATGTCACCTTTCTTATTTGGTATTGAAATTATTTCATCTCATGTTGTACGTTCCAATGATTACCGGGTACTTGATATCACTGATGTCGATGCGCTTCATGTGCATGTTGACAAGGTGTCCACTTGTTTACCACCCACTACCTTGTCCACACAATCTCCATGATGCAGTTGGGCGTTCCTGGACGTCACGGGGTGCACGGTCCTTGTAGCGGTGTGATGATGCAGTACCGGTTACCTGCACTCCGTGTGCAGCTCACTACGATCAAGCCACCGACTTGTGTGCGCTTGTTTCCAAAAATACAGTGCGTTTTGGTTTCCCTGTGACGGAGTATGCCCTGGCTACCTTGAGGAAACATGGCTCCAATGCACATGCCTCGTGTTCTTATTCCTTGGGGTCTACAATGCAAATAGGGTGTGTGGGTGGGACTGTGGGTAGTGCACCAAAACCCACCCATGGTCCATATGTAGGCGCATGTGCACCGCGGCTAGTCAACCCGCAACACACATAAGTCAATCTATGCATATGTACAGGTGTTCATTTATGCAGGCAAGAAATCATCACCTGTACGTATATATATTCACATACACATACATTTCTTTAACTATGTATATATATCTACATTTGTATCCATATACCTATACACATACATAAAGATATATATATTCAGATATATTTATCCACATCCACATACGTGGCATATAAATTGGGACACGTATATATATATACATATATGTATATATGTATGTATATGTGTGTATATGTATGTATATGTATATATATATACATATATGTGCTATATTTTTTTGTTAATTGGTATTTTTCTACTGAAGCACGCAGATTTATTTTCTCTCTTAACAAATTGCTTCTATTTATGTCTGCATTTTTCGGAATTGTTTTTATTTTTTGTATGCCTTATAATCCCTTCATTCATTTCTTCCATGTGCGCAACAACAATTAGGGCAACTGAGTGGCCAATTATTATGCGATCAATTTAAAGTGAACTTGTGGCAAATTGGATTCTGTTCCAAGGAGAAAAGGCAAACTACACCTCCGCGAAGTATTCACAATAAAATTCGAGGAGCTCAATATCGCCCGAAGGAAGCAGAAAAATGTCAAGGTGGGCGAATGCGACCCAGTAGCTGTATACTAAACAGTGCCAATGCATTTGCAATTGCTAACGATGAACATATATGTTGCCAACTTCCATGCAAGAGCATCGGATAAATGTAAGCATTGATCTGAACCCTTTAGGGTGCAGCCTCTAGCAGGTCTAGAAATATACCTATTTATTTATTTATTTATTTATTTATATATGCGTATGCATATATATATGGTTGGCGGCATCCGCTTTCCGATTTGTTGTCACTGTGGCAAGGCACAGGACGCCTGCGCCTGCAGAGTGACCATGGATGGTTTGCGCTGCACCATCCACAGCTCCATCCACACCACATATGCAGTGTACACCGGAGGGAATAAGGCCACGAGACAGGTGCATGCGAGCCACGTTCCATCGACGGTGGCGGCCAACACTCCTTCACATCGAAGGCAAACACGCTGTATTTAGGGAATCAAGCTCACACAAGGCGGTGGCTGGACCGTAGTCCGCTCCACCATGAGTGCATGAAACCACTCTTTGATCCCGACACCGCGCCGGTTTCGCTTACCTTCTCTGCAGGACCCATGCATGTATATACGCATATATATATATATGTACTCTCTTTCATACAGAACCACACACCTGTCCTGGATTCCACATGCGATACTCCGTCGGTACACACTGAATGCCATTTGTAATGCCTGTTAGTGAATGGGATAGAAGCCATCAACGCTTATCATTTTAAACTACTGCGCAAATTTCTGCATGACTTTTGTCAAATATTATGCATGAAATGCTGAGGCACTGTGCAGCCGAGAGGCCGCGTGAGCCACAAAACGGCCGAAACGTTCCATAGGACGAAGCTCCCTGGGTTCTTCCAAGCAAGCGGGTACCCATCCACCTCTTTCGAACGAGCCAACCTACCCACCGGCGATGGGCTTTCCAGAGCGGTTTCCATCGGTTACTAGCGCGTCAGTTAGCCAGACCGCGTTTCGTCCTACAGACGCTAACGCGCCTGTGCGCGATAGCGCAGTTGGTGAAGGGTAATATATATACATATACATATATATATATATATGTATGTATATACGCCATGCTGAGACCGATGTTGCATCCTTGATGCTTGTTCACCGAAGTTGCGCTAAACCAAATTAAAGTTATAATGGGTCATCTTAAGCTGGATAAATTTCATTCCAAATTGTTTGGTTTGTTCTGCCTACCTGAATAATATTCTAATAACTGGACACCATGCTTACGCTAATTGCGCTTATCCTCGGTTATTTTATTGCGTTTACAGCATTTCTAATAAAGTGTGGACGTTTATTACTTATCGCGGATTCGTTGCTAACCAACTTACTTCATATAGTAATTTAGGGAACAGTTCTGGCACGGTATCTGTATACATTATTGCATTTATTTTATTTCATCTTGTCGTTTCAAGTGGATGGCTGTTGCTTGATATCCCCGGTGCGGCTGCGCTTGATGTGCAGGTTGACAAGGTGCATACCTAACTAATACCCACTACCTCGTTCATACTGGCTCCAGGAGACAGTTGGTCGTTGCTGGAGGGGACGGTGTGCACGGTCCTTGTGGTCGTGCTATACTCGAAGGGTGGTTCCATGCACTCGGTGTGGAGTGGACCACGGTCCAGCCACCGCCTTGTGTGCACTGGATTCCCAAATACAGTGTGCTTGTGTTTGCCTGTGAGGGGGTGTGAGACGGCTCCCTTGATAAAATGTGGCTCCCATCCGCAAGCCTCCCGGTCTTATTCCTTCAGGTTTACACTGGATATGGGGTGTGTGGTTGGAGCTGTGAATGGTGAAGCGCAAGCCACCCATGGTCCCTCTGTAGGCGCACCCATCCTGTTGCTGGCCACAGTGACAGCCTAATCTGAAACCGGATGCCGCCAACAATATAGTGAATGGGATTATTTAAAAGTGCCGACGCTGTGCTCGCACCATCAGCTTCTTGCTAACTGGCACGCAAATCATATTAAATCGCAACGTCTTCATAAGCTCGGTTACACATGTAAATTGCCCACAAACTCGCACACGTTTAGCACGGGTTATGAACGAAAAATATATATTTACATGTAGATATACTTATATAAATACATGTGCTCATTCTGGTATGCCATTTCATGTACCCTCATTCGTTGCACGTACGCATGCATGTATCTTTATGTACCGGCATAAATAGCTATATCCATATGTACAGGTATGCATATATAAACGACAAACGAATATAAATATATGCGTACAATATACAAACACATATGTATATATGCATGTATATATTTACACCGCCACATCTGCATAGGTAGTTTATTAAGACGGAAGGACATATATATATGGTTGGCGGCAGCCCGGTTTCGGGTTTGCCTGTCCCTATGGCAAGCCACAGGACGCCTGTGCCTAAAGATGGACCATGGATGGCTTGCGCTGCACCACCCACAGCTCCAACCACACACCCCATATCCAGTTTAAACTCGAAGGAATAAGACCGGGAGGCATGTGGATGGGAGTCACGTTTCATCAACGGGGCCCGGCCCACACTCCTTCACAGGCAAACGCACGCACACTCTATTTGGGAATTCAGTGCACACAAGGCGGTGGCTGGACCGTAGTCCACTCCACACTGACTGCATGGAACCACTCTTTGGTCCTAACACGGCCACAAGGACCGTGCACTCCGTCCCCTTCAGCAACGACCAACTGTCTCCTGGAGCCAGTATGAACGAGGTAGTGGGTAATAGACAGGTAGGCATCTTGTCAACATGCACATCAAGCGCAGCCACATCGGGGATATCAAATAACAGCCAAACACTTGAGAGAGAGAGAAAGAAATTAACTCGCTTAATGCATAAGGAAACGGTGACATAAACCTTAAGTTAATGAAGATATGAAATAAGTTGTTTTCAAAGGAATCATAGATAAGTTCACGAGGTGAGAAAGTATACTATACGGAAATGCCACGAACACAAAAGTTATGGAAATCGAATACAATTGGCTTAAGCGAGGTGTGCAAGTTAATGGAATAGAGTACAGGTAGACATTTATAGGAGAAAGAAAGGCATTAGGACAAAATTGAAAACCCACCACCTGAAATAAAGAGACTTAGCATGCAAACACGCGGTTAATAAATGGAATGCAGCGTACCTACAACTGCTGCGCCGGTTCTGTCTATGTTCTCTGCAGAACCCGTCGTCGCTTCGGTAGTAGTCCCGAGTGGCCTCGCTCATGGCTCACTAACCCTGCCTGACTAAGGCACTCGCGACCGCATGTGCTACAGCACCATGCCCTTGATGTCGATGGAGTACAATTCATCGGTGCTTGCCGCTTCCGCAATTGCCGCTTCTGCTCTGCATGCATGAGGGCTTTCTCCCGCACTTCAACAACTGCCTTCGTGATTAGATCGCGCCATGCACGCCGATTAACCGCCTTCGATTCTCATGATCTGAAATCAAAGTTAGAACGTGGGAGGCTCACTTTAATCATGTCCTGGTAAGGTAACTTTGGTTTCCCCACGTGCCGCTTCCCAATACCCAGCTGACTGTATAAGAGTTGTTTCGGTATCCGCGTCGAATCCATACGGCTCACATGACCGAGCCATCTCAGGTGTCGCAATAAAAGTATGCAGTCCACTGCATACATCCCACTTCGGCGCAAAACTTCCGTGTCTGCAACACTGTCGCCCCAGCCGATTCGCAAAATTCGTCGCGGACACTGCTGATGGAACCGCTCGAGATATCGCATATCCAGACGGTACATCGTCCACGTTTCACTGCCGTATAGAAGAACGGACAGCACCATGGATTTGTACACCATCAGCTTCGTGCCAATGGTAAGCTGATGGTTGTTCCATCCTCGATACTCAAGCTTCCCGAATGCCGCCACTGCCTTCGACACGCGAACATGCAGCTCAATGTGTAGCTGCTTATCAGTCGACATCACACTCCCAAGGTAGCTGAAACGAATGGTGGTTTCCAGTACTTCAGCACCAACGCTGATTCGCGGCAATATATACACATGTACGCATAAATACATATAGTTTCGTCTCCATCCATATATATACCCATATATACCCATACTTTCTTTTATATATATATATATGTACGCCTTCTCATATTCCGCTTACATATGTACCCTTGGCATCTGAGCACATATTAACTTATTCTTATTTGCATAGAGCTTCGCAAACACGTAAACAAACCTAACATCTTTAAACTTTTAAATATTCATCTTCACTGACACAAACAGCGAACACTATTCGGTGCATCCTCATTTAAAATCACCCATTATAGGTACACAATACAGTAATAGAAGATGTTAATCAGCCATTATTCCTTATCACACTTCTGCATATTATTCCGTATGTTATTAACCATGCGCATAGCGAGGCCTTTGTCATAACAGTTATTTCTTTCTTATTTCTGCAGATTCACAACATTACACTTAATTCCAGGTTATCTTCAAGGCATACTCCCTAAGTTTCACACTCACCATTTACGTATCTCCGTTCATTAGCATTACCCAAAATAAATAAATTGCCTTAAAATGTTGCATTTCATGTCGTCCATATAAATCATCACTGCAATTAACCTTCCGTGTGGATTTCTCAACCTTCCACATGCTGCGTTGTATAGTCATTTCCGTTTATAATACACAGACAGTTTCTTTATCAATACACGCAACATTTCAAAGCATACCCACGCAAAAATAATGCTACTTTCTTAAACGTATTTTCAGCGCATTTGCATCCCTTGATTTTCCGCCACCATTACGACCTTCCACATTTTAACCACTTTACCTCAGTAAAATGTTTACACATCATACCCCATGTATGAGTCCAGGACGAAATTGAACAAAAACGGGGAAATCGGACAACCCTGACGAACGCCAATTGTGGTCGGAAAGCTATCCGATAGGCCCCCGTAGACCCTGACGCGGCCTGTAGTGTTCGAGTACAGAGCACGAAGGATGTTCACATATTTCGTGGGAACACCTTTCCGCGCAAGTACTTCGAACAGAATGCACGGATCGACTGAATTGAACGCACTCCTGAAATCGAGGAACACAGCTATTGTCGGTCTGCGTTATGCGTGGCGCTGCTCTAGCATCCGCCGCAAAGTGAATATATGGTCTATACAGCCACGCCCTGAGCGGAAACCTGCCTGCTCTTCCCTTATTCGAGATTCCCGTTCCACAATGAGGCGACGAACGAAAATGGAGGCCAGTAATTTTGTCACAACTGGCGTTAGGCTAATACCCCCGTGGTTAGAACAGTCTGTGCGACTGCCCTTCTAGTATATTGCCACTATAATCGATTCGTTCCAATCAGTCGGGACACTCTCTTCCTTCCAGATACATTCGAATGTCAGTGCTTTGCAGGGGACCTCACCTGCATCCTTAAATAGTGCAGGTGGGAGGGAATCCGGGCCATCGGCACAAAAACGATTAAAGGCTGTGATCGCGTTTCGGAACTCGGTCTCCGACGGAGGCTCTAAACTAACCGTCCATGGCTCGTCCTGCATCACCTGAGTAGGAAGAGGTCCGGGTGCAGGGGGCCAGCTGAACTGATCTTGAAAGTCTTCTGCCCAACGAGCCATTCGGCACTCCTTATTGTGTATCAGTGCACCCGCGCTGTCTCCGATTGTCTCACTGACGCCTGGTTTCCTGGGACCAGTGGTGTAGATCAGCTGGAAGAGCTTGCGGCAATTGCCTACTGCTTCTGCCTCCTCCATTTCTTGAGCCCAAGTGGTAAGGCAGACTTCATTGTCAGCACCTAGGCTCCGCTTTAGTTCACGCCTAATAGCCCGTCTGGTCACGTTGTCTTCAGAGCAAGCTGAAAGGTTTCTTCTTGATTCCAACAGGTTCACGGACCTCTCGGATATCCAGTGACTGGTGCGGTGACCATTGATAGTGCCACAAGCAGAGGCTCCTGTGTCGTGCATGGCGGCCGAGACAGCAAAAGTTCGGTACGCAGTGCGTTTTGATAAGCTTGCCTGACCAAGGGCTGACAATTTCTCAATTGCCAATCCGAGGGGACGCTTGGTGCGCTTCCCGGTAAAGTATATTGAGAAACCACAGCATACCAAGGCATGATCAGAGTCGACGCAGATATTCCAGTACGAGCGGCAATCCAGGATGGGACCACGCCACTTGTAACCTACGGCTTTGTGGTCAATTTGGGTGTTATCGGAGTTTGTACCATGTTGGATGATGCATGTTGGATGATGCACTATCACCAACCGATAACAATACAGGTAAAAAAAGTAGCAGATTTCGCGACATTCGAGTGACTTCTAGACTTTCAGCTTAACGATAAACGCTAAATAACAGTATGATAACGTGCCATGTCTTTACTACTGGTGATACATTTTCCATGAGGGATCATTTTTGACACCAATTTTTATGTGCATTTTCCATCCTGTGGGTCTTGTAAAGTTATGCTTTATATCCCATCATACACTACTGAACTATTAAAGAGCATGCGCAGTTGACCCAGCTGCTCACTGCCGTTAGCGTATGCCATCTTGAAGCTTTCCTCAGCTGTGAGTTTCCGTTCATTTATTCAATTTATCATCAAAGTCCCGGGAAACATTACACATGGTTACTGTGACTCGTATCCGCGTTCTACTTAAACCTGAGGAACTGCGAAGCAACTACAAAGGGATGCGAGTCTTTGTAATAGGTGCGAAAAGCGGTCAGCTTTAGTTTTAGTTAGGTAGCACAGCGGTCGGGCGCAGAGACGCCAATATTCACTCTGCCCCTGTACCCATGGACGACGCGCACGAACCCGTGTGCTCGCACAGCCAACGTTCGAGACTCGTTCTGCCGCTCCATCTGCTGCCTACCCTCTGTCATCACTCAACCAAGTTCAGTACGGTGCTCAGTGAACATGTGAAGCATAAAATGCGTTTCACTCAGGTGCAAGAAGGTTCGTTGCCGAACTCTAACTGGCAAACCACAATGTTAGCCACACACTGGCCTCAGTTGGAACAAACTATACTGAGCAGCTGTAGCGTATGAGGTGCCATCTCCACCGTAGTTAAGTAGTCAAGTCATATCCGTTTCTTAAGGTCCACGGCACACAGGACTCGTAGCTGATCCACATACAGTATAATATCCGGAAGTTGATCAATCAAGGGACTGCGCTTAAGTAGTCCACATAAAGTGGTCCGGATCCATAAGGTTTACATAGCGGATGTTCAAACAATGAAACAATAAACGTTCAACTCAGAGAGGTGGTCAAGTTTGGATGTTTTACTGTAGCATTGCTCAACACATTACAGTGCGATACACGATGTACATGAACGATGCGCTGATTTCCCGCTTTTTTATAGTTAATTGAACGTTTGAAAGTCCGGTTGTGCACTTACTAGAGGGCATAGATCTACCAAAATACGCAAACTAATCAAACACAGGGATTACTATTTCTGAGATTCCATCGTCTACAGGCGAAACCGAGCAGCAGTGTTCCGCGATTTCAAAGTGTAGGGCACACAAAGCTTGTGGTTAGCTGTCTCTTCTGCTATTCGATAGCGGTTAGATCCAAACCGAGAAAGCCGCTTCTCCACAGGAGTCCGGGGGTCGGCGTCTATCACAGTTCTTTCGGTTAAACGCTGCGTAAGGGAGCCAATCTCGAGTAAACGGTTCAATCATATACGCACGCATCATCAGCATTAACTGCCAGTAGGCTGTTGGCAACCTACAACAACAATAAAATAGCTCGATCGATTAGCCCCCTGTTTCTCAACATTAGCGTCAGTTCAAGAAGAATCCTTTTAGATACAGTGTTGAGAAACAAGACTTCCATTCGAGTTCATGCCCTACTGAATGCGGGCGTGACGAAACTAAGAGTCTAAATAAGGTATCTTAGTGTATCGTACAACGGTCGAGTTGTTGGCTCCGGAAGTAGTTCAGTTTCTAAGAGTTCTCAGCAACGGCTGAGTATACTCCCATATTATAGCTAACGAGTTATTAGTAAAAAATCGTCTCATGCAGAATTCAGTAAGTTTAACACTTACTGACCCACGTTAGGATTCCGACTGCGACAGTTTACATAGTCTATACTATTGCTCGATTGATTTCGGCATTAACACAAGCTGTTTAATCTTTTACTCATCAGCTTTTGTCCTTAATGCAGAAAATTTAATCAAATGCCTATCTAAATTTTATCCAGATCGCACTGAGGGGTCAGCTGTGGACCTCGCATGAGAGATCTTACGTACGTGTGTGTACATGTGGAATGTATGAGCGGTGCAAAATTTCGGGGTCATTACGCCCAATGGCCTGAGCGGGACAACGTGATAGCCAAACGGCGGACTTCACTCGCGCTTGGCATACGGAGGTATAAGTTTAGTTCAGAAACGTCAACGTGATTTCACACGTCGGACTTTTAAGTGGAAACGTCCATACCGTTCCCATAGTCCGTCTCTAGTCAACGGAGTTGTCACTTCTGCTTTCCCCCAGTTTGGTTGCACGGGAACCGCACGAAGCGGACAAGGCGAAAAGAAATCTTCCTCATAGTTCACCTACCAAGTTTGGCTTTAATTTCATCCAAGTGGTTTTTTAACCCATAAATAAAAATACGCGCGATGGGAAGGAGAGGAACGTCCGTTCGTCATCCGTTCGATGTAAAGGCTCATATCCTGAAAAATATGAAGATGGCAACGTTTGGAAGGGCATTACATCTCTGTTACAGGTAAATGTGAAGTGATGTAGAAGCCGGATTAGAACATTAAAATTGAATGAGCTGACAAGAGATCGTAGCGTGTGTCGTCGAAATTGTCTATCAGATAGTCACGTGGGTTGCTTGTTGGAATGGGTGGAATCGGGCCCTACGGTTACCTTGGAAACACTTCGGTTACGACTGAAAGGGGGAGTTCGAGATGGGCATGAGCCTCAGCACAATCGCTCGCTACCTAGACGGTGGCTTCATGACAATGAAGAAATTACATGCAATACCGGAATCCATGAATACCATGGATAGCAAAAGGCTAAGGAAGGCGTACGTGTTGAAGTTGGTGAACTTGGAGGCAGAAAGGCGACGAACAGTGGGGATAAATGAGACGAACTTTAATCTGTTCTGCGCTCGCACAAGAGGATGTGCAGTACGTGACACCCGCGCACACTGTATGCTACCAACCACTCGGGGACGAAATCTGCACCTGATCTGCGAGATGAATGAGGATGCATGGCTCGGATATTCTGTCCTAACAGGCAGCTATGATAAAGCAAGATGTGCGCGGTGGTTGCAGCTACTACTTGATACTACTGGCATTTTATTTCACCCAAAGCTTTCTCCTTATTTGTGATAACGCACCCTGTCACACCGATCTGCAGCGCATCTTCCAAGCCCTTACTCAAACCCATGCAACTATTCGCACCCATCCTCACCTTCCGTTTTCCTCCACTAACAGCTCCATCGAAAGCTTCCATCCTTCAGCCTTCTAGGGGAGGCTCTTGTAGTGTACCGGAAAACACGCTCTTTCAGTATTTTGTAACATTGGATTTTGCGGTTGTTTTAACCTTCAAATGTCCACTTGTTTTACTGACTGCACATCCGTTGACACAAAACATTTTAGGGAGTACATTGCTGCACGATTCCTCTCTCTGGGTGACTCGCTTCCTATTTTTGTAGCCTGCACAATATACGTTGGGTTCAGTCGCCTTCTATGACTTCTATACTATCTCGTAGTTGACACGCCTTACGTGTCATTGCTTACCGACTAGTACCCCAGGCTCCACCCAACAAGCCTTAAAGATAAGGAAGACTTCTACGACTGGCACCGTACTCTCCGCAATTGAACCCACTCGAAGTCATTTGGGGTATCATCAAGGCCTAAGTTAAACAAACCCTGAGGCGGCGATATTTCTAAATGCTCCGAGGGGATCCGGATGGCGCACGGAGCAAGACTGAATGGAAGATGCAGTTCTTCGAGCAGGTTGTTGCAGAAGCACGCGTCTGCGTGACGTTGCACCACTGTCAACAAATGGTGCAGCATGTACGAAATCACTATACACGTGCTTTGCATCTACTCGATCTGTAACCCGTTCAACACCACTGATATATTTATTGGTAGCGTTCACTGATGTTTCTCTTTAAAAGCAATGTGCGGCCACCCCAAGTGGGGTACGCCGTGGCTTTCAGTTGGAATTGCCTCTGGCTCTGCGAAGGTTCACTCGGGAATAGCAATAGTTACTGTAAACTACGATTACAGTGGGTTCTCGCTGCATTGCTGGACCACATGTTGTTAACCGGTCGTTAGGTAGTACATTGAGAGCAACCGATAGTGCGAAGACATGTCACACGCCGTTCCAACTAACTTAGGCAAAATTACACATGTTCCTGAACGTATATTCCAGATACTGGTTACCATAGGCGTCGGTGATTTGCTGTATGATCAATGCATACGACCCGGCCGAATGTCCATCAAAGTGGGATACGGTTAAAGTTCATCTGTTGCTGGCCGGCACTCCGCCTAGAGTAGGGGTTCCTAACCTGGAGGCAATTACCCCCAAATGCGACCTCCCCCAATGGCAGGACTACGTGGCCCTGACAAGTCCGGGCCGATCTTACCCGTTAAAATACGATAACTAAGAATCATATCCCTTCTTACTCCTCGGTAGTGCATGGAGTACATCCCCAAACTAAGGATACGTCTGTCCCCTTAGTCCCTGCACTAACTGAGTGCCCACTCGTAACATCCTTACCATGTCCATTTTGTCTCGGATAAGACATGTTGGACAAGCCTGAATGTAATATTCCAGGTAGGGTAGGACGAATGCCGAGAATAGCTTCACAGACAAATTGGCCGTTAGGAATCCGACAGAGCGGTGGATTAACCACATTATACCGTACTTCCGATAAGCAGCCTTTTTCCAATGGTCGACAGAATGAAGTGCCGATGAGTTTACGACTCCTAAATCAACCTGCTGTTTGACAACAAGGATTTCAACACCGCCGACAATATTTCGGCTGGAAGGACTAGTAACTCCGATTCGGAGGACAGAGCACTTGACCCTATTTATGGGCATCAATCATAAGGTAGATCATGCATATTCTGCACTTAATCGCTACCATAACCGCAAGCTTGGCTGTTCTCATTTACGCACGACAGCAAATCATCCGGCTGCCAGAGCTTTATTTAAGTATTTTCACTGCCAACTCAGTGTCACACTCACTGCGACGCAATCTAATATCTAGTGGTCGAAGCGGCTACCAATCATTCTCCTCGGTATCCGCAACACTGTAAAGGAAGATGTCGGTTGTTGTCCCACAGAATTAGTCTCCGGTACAACACAAGGCTTCCTGGGGAATTAGCACTAGATTATAAGTTCACTGGCCAAGTCGATCTTACGTCCTGTATTGCATTGATGGAACAATACTTCAGCGCCATTCGTCCAACGCCACCGCGATTCACTTCTCGAAACTACCACATTCACCCCGACTTGCACACGTGCCCCTTTGTTTTCGTACGCATCGATCCGTTTTGCAAGCACCGGCTTAAGAAGGTCCTTCCAAATGCATTGCTCGCAAAATGACGTCTTTCTTACTGGACAGAAATGGTTCTAAAGACTCTGCCAGTATGGATCGCCTGAAACCAACCTACGTCGAATTCCACTCACCGCAACAGACTTCCGATACTGACACTGAACAGACGCCGCCACAGAGCACTTCACCCACCCAACCGATGTGCGGCTTCAGTGCTTCCTGTCCTCCCCAAGCGGCACTTGTCACAAACTCAGACAAACAAAAGCGTACACGTTTTGGACATGCAGTTATTCTTCCTTCTACACTAGCTACTCACGGCAGATGACACATATCGAGCTTTCATTTTCTTGACTCAAGCTCTAGGGGGGGGGCGGGAATTTTGTAGTTGTAACGAGTTACCTGGACATTACATGCAAACGGATATCCGGAGAAGTTCACAGACCCAGCACTCAAAGGCGAACGCGACTACTAGGTACGAACGGGCGTCCGACGTCCGTAAGAAAAAAATGTTCATATTGCTACCATTCAAAGACGACAAAAATGAAGGAGATTCCGATGCCATCACCGTCAATCTAAGTTAAGTGTTACTACGCCGCTGAGCTTGTACTTTTTCGCCACGGTAGTATGTTGCTGTATACATGCAACTTGCACAGGCCAGATTCTCAAGTTACTGCCTCAATCACTTACCTGTTTCACTGTACTTGCGGTAGCGAGTGCGTTGGCCGAACTGAGCGAACACTGTCCACAAGGATTTCAGAGCATATTCCTCGAAACCTGGTCGCGAATGGTCAAACGCCGTCTGCCAGTTCGATCTCCCGACCCATGCTTGACTGCCCATGTGTGAAAACCCTCGTGAATCACTTAGCATAATCAACCAACAAAGCGTCGCCTGCCTGCTTCAGTTCACTGAAGCTTCGGCAATTAGGAGGATGAAACCCTGTTTGTGTAAACAAACGGAGTTTGTCGCTATTCGCGCCCAGCGTAGGTGAGACTGGTGGCCACATTTCTCTAGGCTAGTGGTTCCCAACCTTTTTGAGGCCGTTACCCCCAAACCGGGTTCACTTTAAGCAGTTACCCCAAACTTTCTAAAGCCAATTAGGTAGCGACTACTGTTCAGTTCAGTTCAGTTCAGATGGGACTGGAGCGATAGGAGAATCCCTTGAGTGTTCCATCTTGAGTGGATCGTTGAGCCAGGAATTGATGAAGTGCTCAGTTATTGATGGATCTAAAACGCAACACCCGTATCGCACCCTGGCCAACCAGTTAATGCCTACGTTACCTGCCCTAGCAGTCACTGCTGTGGCAGTCACGTGCAGTAAGCAAAGGATAGGAAGAGGAATCGAAGGTACAGAATAAGGAAGTGCACTTAAATAAGAAAATAATACCAATGCATGAAGAAAAGTAGAAAACAGAAAATCGAAGTACGAAGCTGCGAGTTACTCAGGAAAATGGAAAGGTTTCGTGTTGCTACCCAAAAGCGTCAAGTTGCCGCTAAAATCCCTTAACCGTAGATTCCATGATAACACTTTCCGGAAGCATGTTTCAGCGCTCGATGACTCGGCGTGACAGCCGGATTTCCGCCCTAATCCGACCGGACCGCGGTTTGTCCAGCTTCAACGAATGACCGCGTAGAACAGACAATCTAGCGGGACTGAATAGCCAAGATAAATCTGGACCAACCTTCCTAGTTAAGATACGGTAGGTTAGGATTAGGTCTCCTCTAAGCCTTCGGTAGTGCATTGAATGCATTCCAAAACTAAGTAGACGCTCGGGGTACGTGCGTTCCCGTAATCCCCCGACTAACCTAGTACCCACTCGTAAAACCCTCTCTAGCTCCATTTCGTCCCAGACGAGGCAAGGCGGACAAGCCTGGACGCAGTATTCCAGATGAGGCCGAACGAAAGCCGAGAACAGCCTCGTAAAGATGCCGCCCGTCAAGACTCCGAAAGAACGTCGTATTAACCACAACATGCGGAAACCTCTGCTTGCCGCCTTCTTCCAGTTGTCGCCGGAGTGTAAAGCCGAAGAGTGTACGACTCCTAGGTCAGTCTGGCTAGATACACGGGGGAGTTCGACCCCACCGACCACGTACTTCGTAGGAGGACAACCTCTTCCAATTCGAAGAATGGAGCACTTTGCTTGATTTATGGGCAGTAGCCATAAAGTAGACCAGTCCCAAAACTTATCCAATGCTCTCTGAATAGCTTCGGAACCCCCAGGAACATCGACAATGTTCCACAGCTTCAGGTCATCAGCAAATAGCAGCGATGGTACCCCAAGCTCCGTGGGTAGGTCATTCACATATATAGAGAACAGCAGCGGTCCAAGGACGGAGCCCTGCGGCACGCCACTGAGGACAGACTGCCTAAACGATAGGCCACGATCTACCCGTACACACTGTTCTCTACCCTCCAAGAAGGCAGTACACCAATGAAGGGCGCGGCCAGATACCCCGTAGGAGGACAACTTTTGCGCGAGCCTCAAGTGGGGTACCTTGCCAAATGCCTTCGAAAAGTTGACGAAAAGCACGTCCAGCGCGTGGCCGTTATCCACTGCATCCGCCCAACATTCGCGAGCCACCAGTAGATTCGTCAGACACGGAAATCCCTTCCGGAATCCGTGTTGCACATTGCTAAGTAGATTAAATCTACTCAGATGACTCTCCAATGAATCTCTCACCAGTTTCTCGAGGAGTTTGACTACTACACTCGTCAGACTAACTGGCCTGTAATTTGCAGGCAGACCCCTGTCCCCACTTTTGAAGATGGGACAGATGACAGCTTCCTTCCATTCGGAAGGCAATGCACAACTGTCAAGCGATTTCTGAAACACATTAGCGAGCGGTCCACTTAGTTCCGCAGCCAACTCATGCAACAGTTTCGGGTGAATTAAATCAGGCCCAGAGGCCTTAGAAGGGTTCAGCCCTTGCAACAGCCTACGAATTTCCTTCTCCGCTACAATAAATTCAGATAGTTCTGAAGCCTCTGGGGTCCTGCAAAGCAGCTCAACGCCTGTCAAAGAGGTTTCCCTTACAAACGCTGTCGCACATTGCCCACTAAGTACACAGGCCTTGTCATAGCCCGTGTGCGCATGAGTATCGTCATCACGCATCAATCCTGGAATTGACATGTTCGAACCGCAGCGCCTTTTGACATAAGCAAATATCTTTTTGGATTCTCTGAAGCTTCATTCGCTAACCCTTTCTCGAAATTGAGCCGAGCATCCCTTAGGTGTTGTTTACACCTATTTCCAGCCTTTCGGTACCTGTCATAAGTATCGGTGGACGGAGCATCTCGGTAAGTCCGCCAACATCTAGACCTCTTTGTGAGCAGATGCCTGCCAGTGGGATCTATCCAGGGCGGCTGTGCTCGTGCCTTCTTTCTCCCTGTGACTGGGATGAAGGGAGTAGAGACCTCTGTGAGGTAGGACTTAAATTTATCCCAGGCAACCACGACAGTATCGTCGCCTGAGATCTCGCAACGTAAACCCGAAGCCTTGGCTCTCATGGATTGATAGTCTGCGTGCCATAAGTTCGGGCTAGACTCAACAGTACTCTGGTAGCGTCTAGACAGAGTACAACTGAAGAGCAAACAAACATGATCACTGGAACCCGGTGGAGGTCCGTAAGTAATGTCACCAACAAAATCGAGTGACTTAGCAAATACAACGTCTAAGATAGACGGTACTTGGGCGTCCATATACCTAGTGGGGAGGTCAATGAACTGGTGCAAAGATACTTGGAGCGTAAACTCAAGCAGATCAGCGCCGAATGTGCCTGACGCTGAGTCGCAAGAAAGATCTGTCCAACAAATCTCTGGGTGGTTGAAGTCGCCCATCACCAAACACTTATTTGCGGACTGGGAGCGAATAAATTCAAGTACCTCTTTGGATACGCTCCCGGGGTTTCTATACACAATTACAACTGTAACCTGAGCCGAGGATATGCTAATAACAGCCGACAGAGCCTCAACAGTTTTGCCTGCCGACTGAAATAAGCAAATCTTCAAAACGTCAAGTCTACAGTTCACATAAAGAGCAACGCCCCCTCCCTGTCGGCCAGCAGAGCGATCGCATCTAAATAGTGCATGGCCAGGTAGATGTACTGCATTTTTAAATTACGGCAAATGAATACCATATGTAATTACTTTCGATCATCCAAATAAACGAGACCCCCATTGTAATGAGAAGAAAATGCATGAGTTTCTTTCATTAAGTACTGTGTTCAAAGCATTCTTGCTGATGTCCTGAACGCGACTTTGATGGCGCTGTTAGAAAGCGATATCACACTTATCCTTAACTCATGTTGCTGTACACCGGCGATTCTTAACATTGTTGAGACGCTCACAAATAGGATTTGATATAATCAACAAGCCCCCCAATTTCCGTTTCAACATTTTTATTGACAAAATTGGTGATGCCTCATTGCAGAAAAGCTCCCTTGTAAGATCGCTTTTTACCAGAAGACATGGTTCCTGCAAAAAATTAAGCAACTAAATGATATATATATATATATATATATATATATATATATATGAATATTTTCGTGATGTAATGTAGGTGACATTATCGTAGTTTGCAGGTAAACTCATTATTGTCGGTATCAAAACCATTGAATTAAATTACTCACCTGCTATGGTTTCTTGTCAAAAACAACTGGAGATGAATGTAATCAACCCAACACCCAATGGTCACTGGCGTCCAATCCACTGATTCTGCCTTTTTTATGACCCAAAACGCTGTGTTCTGCGCTCTTTCAAACGCCTGCTGTTATCACTCAAGGCATCATTTCAGTGCCTTCTCACGTGTTGCATTCCTCCATTCCAACTCATTCCTGCATGCTAACTTGAAATCATCACTCTGTATCGATACGTGGTGAACACTAATCGTCCGTTTTGACCTTTCTAACCTGGAAACAATCACGTGTCGCCTTGCTTAGTCCTCCGACCAAAGCTAAACTACTAGTTTGCAATCGACTCCATAATTCGGCCCGGCGAACGACTGCCTGACGATAGCCACGGGAGCCGATAGAGGCGTCATCTGGTTACAGTAACTAGTGCCTGGTCAATGATGACTAGTCCGAAGTGCATAGGTAGTTACCGACATGTTTTGATACGGATGATTTTGTTATTAAAATTGTCTAGCGACCGATTAATGACCCAACTCTCGTACTAATATCTATCCCCCCCAATGCCATTTCACGCTTTGGGGTAATTACCTCCAGGTTAGGAACCCCTACTCTAGGCGGAGTGCCGGCAAGCAACAGATGAACTTTAACCGTATCCCACTTTGATGGACATTCGGCCGGGTCGTATGCATTGATCATACAGCAAATCACCGACGCCTATGGTAACCAGTATCTGGAATATACGTTCAGGAACATGTGTAATTTTGCCTAAGTTAGTTGGAACGGCGTGTGACATGTCTTCGCACTATCGGTTGCTCTCAATGTACTACCTAACGACCGGTTAACAACATGTGGTCCAGCAATGCAGCGAGAACCCACTGTAATCGTAGTTTACAGTAACTATTGCTATCCCCGAGTGAACCTTCGCAGAGCCAGAGGCAATTCCAACTGAAAGCCACGGCGTACCCCACTTGGGGTGGCCGCACATTGCTTTTAAAGAGAAACATCAGTGAACGCTACCAATAAATATATCAGTGGTGTTGAACGGGTTACAGATCGAGTAGATGCAAAGCACGTGTATAGTGATTTCGTACATGCTGCACCATTTGTTGACAGTGGTGCAACGTCACGCAGACGCGTGCTTCTGCAACAACCTGCTCGAAGAACTGCATCTTCCATTCAGTCTTGCTCCGTGCGCCATCCGGATCCCCTCGGAGCATTTAGAAATATCGCCGCCTCAGGGTTTGTTTAACTTAGGCCTTGATGATACCCCAAATGACTTCGAGTGGGTTCAATTGCGGAGAGTACGGTGCCAGTCGTAGAAGTCTTCCTTATCTTTAAGGCTTGTTGGGTGGAGCCTGGGGTACTAGTCGGTAAGCAATGACACGTAGGGCGTGTCAACCACGAGATAGTATAGAAGTCGTAGGCGACTGAACCCAACGTACATTGTGCAGGCTACAAAAATAGGAAGCGAGTCACCCAGAGAGAGGAATCGTGCAGCAATGTACTCCCTAAAATGTTTTGTGTCAACGGATGTGCAGTCAGTAAAACAAGTGGACATTTGAAGGTTAAAACAACCGCAAAATCCAATGTTACAAAATACTGAAAGAGCGTGTTTTCCGGTACACTACAAGAGCCTCCCCTAGAAGGCTGAAGGATGGAAGCTTTCGATGGAGCTGTTAGTGGAGGAAAACGGAAGGTGAGGATGGGTGCGAATAGTTGCATGGGTTTGAGTAAGGGCTTGGAAGATGCGCTGCAGATCGGTGTGACAGGGTGCGTTATCACAAATAAGGAGAAAGCTTTGGGTGAAATAAAATGCCAGTAGTATCAAGTAGTAGCTGCAACCACCGCGCACATCTTGCTTTATCATAGCTGCCTGTTAGGACAGAATATCCGAGCCATGCATCCTCATTCATCTCGCAGATCAGGTGCAGATTTCGTCCCCGAGTGGTTGGTAGCATACAGTGTGCGCGGGTGTCACGTACTGCACATCCTCTTGTGCGAGCGCAGAACAGATTAAAGTTCGTCTCATTTATCCCCACTGTTCGTCGCCTTTCTGCCTCCAAGTTCACCAACTTCAACACGTACGCCTTCCTTAGCCTTTTGCTATCCATGGTATTCATGGATTCCGGTATTGCATATAATTTCTTCATTGTCATGAAGCCACCGTCTAGGTAGCGAGCGATTGTGCTGAGGCTCATGCCCATCTCGAACTCCCCCTTTCAGTCGTAACCGAAGTGTTTCCAAGGTAACCGTAGGGCCCGATTCCACCCATTCCAACAAGCAACCCACGTGACTATCTGATAGACAATTTCGACGACACACGCTACGATCTCTTGTCAGCTCATTCAATTTTAATGTTCTAATCCGGCTTCTACATCACTTCACATTTACCTGTAACAGAGATGTAATGCCCTTCCAAACGTTGTCATCTTCATATTTTTCAGGATATGAGCCTTTACATCGAGCCTTCCCATCGCGCGTATTTTTATTTATGGGTTAAAAAACCATTTGGATGAAATTAAAGCCAAACTTCGTAGGTGAACTATGAGGAAGATTTCTTTTCGCCTTGTCCGCTTCGTGCGGTTCCCGTGCAACCAAACTGGGGGAAAGCAGAAGTGACAACTCCGTTGACCAGTGACGGACTATCGGGACCGTATGGACGTTTCCACTTAAAAGTCCGACGCGTGAAATCACGTTACGTTTCTGAACTAAACTTATACCTCCGTATGCCAAGCGCGAGTGAAGTCCGCCGTTTGGCTATCACGTTGTCCCGCTCAGGCCATTGGGCGTAATGACCCCGAAATTTTGCACCGCTCATACATTCCACATGTACGCACACGTACGTAAGGTCTCTCATGCCAGGTCCACGGCTGACCCCTCAGTGCGATCTGGATGAAATTTAGATAGGCATTCGATTAAATTTTTTGCATTAAGGGCGAAAGCTGATGAGCAAGAGATTAAACAGGTTGCGTTAATGCCGAATTCAATCGAAAAATTAATAGTGTTTTCATCCGGTAGCTGGGTTTCCGTGAGTATTGCGATGGTTTTTTCCCCTTGAACGAAGATCGCCGCGGGTTGTAATCACACTGATGACGCGCGCAACTGACCAGTGCGACAAAGCAGAAGGGATCTGAAAAATGATGTACTGGTTGAGTCAATTAAAACACGCTCTGCAGTAATTGATCTCATAAGAACAATAAGTTACATTCGTAAAATGTTATGTAAAAAAGCTACAGAAGTCCCACCCTAGAGTGTGAGCGGAAGGGGCAAACATTTGATAGATGCTGGCTTTCGTAAGTCACCAGTCGAGAAGAGAAACGACTGTGCGTCCGGAGCGTGTACGCTTAGATATGTGCGGGTTTACGCAAGTGTGTACGGAGTGCGGAAGGAATACTAGGGTCGCACGTTTGCTGAGTGTGAGGGGTGCGATTTTAGCAGTGTTCATGAACGCAACTTTCATAAGAATTCTGAGGCGATTGTAGTTCAGCATAAGCAGGCTTCAGACAATTAATGCTATCGGAATGTTTACAACCCTACTTGTCCAACACAAAGTATTTCTGCTTACGTGTTAGGACTTTGAAGGGACTTTCCTAAGGTGGTGTCGATGGTTTATGGACGGTGTCAACGCGCACGAAGACAAAGGGTCAGGCGCGCAAATCATGTCGAGGTGGAGTTAGACGAACGGCAGTAAAGTGTTGCTTCAAGCGTGCAGCATATGAAGCAGGGTCCATTACGCCGGTGACTATGGAATCTAGTGCGATTTCACAAGGAAGTCTAAATGTTGTGCCGAAGACTAGTTCAGCTGGACGATATCCGATGTCTTCTTTTGCGGTGTTACGAATACCGAGAAAGCTGGTCAGTAGACGTTCGGATCACTGGGCGTTCGACTGCGTTGCAATGAGTGCAGCCTTGAGCTATCGGTGGAAGCATTCGACTAGCCCCTTAGCGGCGGAGTTGTAAGCCGTTGTGCGTAGATGCGAACAAGAGTATGCGATTGAGGTCAGGGAGCAAAGCAGAGCTGAACTGAGGACTTCTATCCCTGATGACAGTGACAGAAGTGCAAAACAACGATATCGACGATTCGATGAAGATTCTGACGTCCGTTTCAGCCGAAACATCCAGTAGTGGCACTGCGTGAGGCCAACGCGTGAATCGATCAACACAAGACAACACATAAGTAAGACCCAAAAATGGATGAAGGGGTCCAAAAATGACTAGATGGATAAATTGGAAGCGGACATTGGGCAACCAGAAAGTTTTAACAGAATAAAAACAACGAACATTTCTGCGGAATATTCTGAATTTAGTATATTCCGTGTATTCTCTTCAGCCGCTTGCATACAATGGGTGAAAATTTCACTCTGATTTCAGAACACGTCCCGCGGAACCTTGCTCTCTGTGGCTCAACATTACCTGCCAACTCCGTTGCCCGGCACTTATTCGACTGCTCGATGTGCCAGAATTCCCACGAAGCATTCAAGGTCATCAACAGACAGAGCAACCCCAAGTTGCTGCGTTTTTGCTGAGACTTCCGCCATCCGGCGTTTGAAGCCTAATCTATGCAAATAACTTGAGTTTGTGGCCAATCTTGCTTCGCCTTGGTGAGGCAAGACAGGCTAGCCAACGCAACTAACCATGGATTTCTGGTATTGACCTATTACTCCCAATCGTTTGGAATTTTCACCCATTGTATGTAAGCGGCTGAAGAGAATATACGAACTATACTGAATTCAACATATTCCGCTGAAATGCTCCGTTAGAATTTTTGAAAGGAAATGGTTGTTCAACCAGAAAGTGCCAGGGACGGTAATGGTGTGGTGCTGGATTTTGTTATTCTGACGGGTGATGCAACGTTTCGCCCACTGTCGGATATCCGAGCACAGGTTTTGCCAGATGTAACGATCTGTTATGAGCTTCGTATTGGCGCCTATGCTCGGGTCTGAAATACGATGGATGTGATCAAATACAATTCGCCGATATTGCTGCGGGACGAAGGGTCTAGGTTTGCCAGTGGACATCACACAATAAATTTTGGAATCCGAGTTGACAAGAGGCAGGAGAGACAGTTTGATGGATGCATTGAATCTCAGCTGCTCGAACTCGGGACCAGTTTGTTGATGAGTGGCGGTGTCTTAAAGGTTACTTGGCTGACGTGAAACTTGGTGGAGGTCGAAACGGGACATGGCGTCGATGGCGACGTTACTGGCTGCATCAACATGTCGAATATCAGTTGTGGACGGTGAGATATAATCAAGATGACGGGTTTCGTGAGGTGAAAAACGGTCGAGGGATCAGCGAAAAGCAAAAGAAGCGGTTTTTGATTAGTAAGAACAGATGTCGGAAATACTTGACGGCCAGATAAACAGCTGAAAGTTCGCGGCCGAAAGTACCATATCTAGTTTGGGCAAATTGCAGCTTACAAGCAAAGAAGCATAAGAGCTCGGACTGAGTTTTTACTACTTGCTGTAGTACAGCCCCAACGGCAGTCGGCGATGCGTCGGTTTTGAGAACCAGGGAAGTTCCCACGTCGGTATTCAGATGACTAAGCGCGGCGGCACTGCACAGAGCTTTCTGATCTTATCAAAGGCTGTCGTTGCTTCAGTCGTCGGCTCAAACTCATGAAACTTGCCCTTATGCAAGTCTGTCTGATGAAACGTGGTCACCATCCACATGCCTCCCGGTCTTATTCCTTCGGGTTTACACTGGTGGGAGCTATGGGTGGTGCAGCGCAAGCCACCCATGGTCCTTCTGTAGTCGCAGGCGTCCTTTGGCTGGCCACAGTGACAGGAAAATCCGCAACAGGATGCCGCCAACCAAAGGCTGGAGACATCTGGAACACACCGAAACAAAACGGCTATAATAGTTAACCATTCCAAGAAGGTGACATGGATTTTGAAAGAATTGTGTCACAGGATATCCAGTAATTGCGTGCGTTTTCTCGGGAAGCGGTCTGAAACCGCCACGGTCTATTCGATGGCCAAGGTAGTCAATACGCGACTGAACAAAGAGGCATTTGCTAACGTTGATTTTGAAACCGTGCTAGACAAAACCCTCAAAGACCAAGCGAAGGTGAGACAGACGTTCTTCGCGCTTCGAGCTAGCCGCAAGGTGGTCATCGGTGTAAACGAAAACGAAGTCAAACCCTCTAAGGACTTGGCCGACGAACCTCTGGAAAGTTTGCGCAGCGTTTCGCAATTCAAAAGACATGCGGAGGAATTGGTAAAAACAAAAAGCAGTGGTTATGACGGTTTTGGGAACATCTTTGGGGGGCAACAGGAATCTGATAGTACGCGCGGATAAGACCGATATTAGCGTAAATAGACTTGCGATGCAAACCCGACGGAGAAGTCATGAATGTGGAGGGTGGGATATTTGTCTGGGACAGTAGCACTGTTCAGAGCACGGTAATCACCACGTGGTCGTAAGTCCCCGCTTGACTTCTTAGGGACCATGTGCAACAGAGAAGGCCGCGAGCTACTAAAGGGTCGCGTTATGCCGAGACTCAGCATATGCTGAAATTCAGTCTTAGCTGTCGCGAGTTTGTCGGGCAGCTACCGGTGAGGTCAAGCAGCAACAGGAGGCCCGGTAGTAATGAAATGATGCACAATGTGATTCTGTGGATCTGAAAATTCATCGAACGACTGATATAAACAGGAACTTGGTGGAGCAGTGCACTGAATATGCTATCGCTGGAAAGCGACATTCGGAGGCCGTTTGAACTTATCGAGTCAACAAAGGACGGTGACAGATGTGACACTAACAGGGAGCAGCGTAGGTCTACAATCAGGCCGTACTTCGTAAGAAAGTCGACACCAAAGATGAGATGTTGGATGTATGCAATGAGGAAGACGAAAGGGAAAGATCATCTGGGTCCGAGCCGAAGGGTTAGTAGCTTTTGGCCGTACGTGTTGACTATGGTGATGTTAGCTGCCTGAAGCTAATTCCAGTAGGGAGTAGGTAGCGTTTTTCTATTCGTCGAGGTAGAACACTTACCTCGGCACCGATGTCAACCAGAAAGGAGAGGTTGGTTGCGGAGTCGTGGACCTAAAGTAAGCGACTAGACGGTTGGCCAGCTGGAGCCGTCGCGATTACTGGCTGGCTTGATCATTTCCCTGCTGCTGCGTGCTAGATGCTTTAGGGTGCGTGCAACCAGCGCGAAAATTCCAGGCTGCCTCACCAAAACTGCTGTGGTAGTAACAACAGTGACCTACCGCGTTCTGCGAATGGACAGCGCGACAAAATGGAGGTTTGCAAAATATATTCATGGACTTTATCCGCTGTTTCTGCCAGCGTAATCAAGCAGACATCATTGGCGGATAGGGCGAGGATCGCTGTAGTATTTGTCGGGAAACATTTTGTCCAAAGCTGACGCAAAACCCCGTTGTCGACTCTGGTGGAACGACTAAGAAGCGCATGTAGCGAAGGAGCTACGGAAATGTTCAGTCACCAAGCTCAACACCGGAAATCAGTTGCTGAAGTTGGGCTTCATCGGAGGCGAAAGTGCGTTTTAGAATAGCAGCTTTAAGCTTATTGTAATGTGCATCAGTCGGTATGGGGTGAAGAAAATCGGCGACGTCAGCGGCGACACAAGTGGGGATGTGTGCAGTAACATAAATGAATATGGTGGACAGCAAGAAAATACGGCGACAACGAAAAAGTGCCTCCAGTGGTAAAAATCAAACACGAGGATTGGACGTATCAAAAGTGGGCACAGAAAAAGCAACAAATTTCCCGATGTCACCTCAGAAGAAATGTGTTCAAAAGTCATGGCAAAAAACGGGTTCCGAACTTCAAAGAAATGTGTTAAATAAAACCAAAGGTAAATACAAAACGGGGTCACCAAATTTGTAGCGAAAGAGTTACAACTATAAAAATAGTCTTAAGCAGAACCCAGTCAGTTTAAGCAATAACAGTCAATGACCCACGGTAAACTTCCGACTTCGAATGTTTCCCAGTCTAGCGGTATGATCTCTAGGACTAATAAATACTAGTCCGAGACGGTGCGTGAAATTAAGCGCGGATATCAGGAGGCGATTGGAGTCGGACACAGCGTACTGTATCCGATTAGCTACAAGAGGACGCGGACGGATGAAGCGAGACAGGAAGAACACGTTAGCGCAGGAACTTCCAAGACGGTCAAGTGACGAGCCGATTGTAAGGAAGATTAAAACAAGAAAGAATAATGTATAATTGGTCAACGATAACTAGCACATAAAGATAGCAGTCGTCTTTTTGGCGCTGCAGATCCGGTGTATAGTGTAGCGCGAGCAGTGTGACAGTTCCTAGCCGTTGAGCTATCACCGCGGACATCAAACACAACGACGACGCAGCAGACCGGAGCGACAACGCAGAAGGGATTCGAACAATAATGTATTGATCAAGTTAGTTAAAACAAACTGTACAATAAGGAGACTAATAAGACTACTAAAGTACAATCGTAAAGAAGAAATATACAAACGCTGCATTCTAGTTTCGGAATACCAATCGGAACATCTGTGGCAATCCACATTTGCTTTCAACATTTACGTATATCGTCGTTACTGCCAATGCACGCGACATCTGCCCGGGCGTTTGTAAAGTGTGTCACAACAGCTTTCTTCCATTCCCTCGACAGGGTTGCGTGCTTCGAGTATAGTATAGTCTTGGGTTCGCATATTCCCGAAGTGGTCGGAAGCAGATGGCCATCCGCGCAATCGGCTTCGAAGACCGTTCAGCCTATTTCCATGCGTTCCCTTGGAGTATAATATCCTGAAGTAATGATATAGCAGTACAATGACAGGTGAGTTAGCTCCCTACGGAGCCCGACGATCCTACATTCATGATCGCCTTACGTAACCGAGGTAACCACAGTTTAATCACTTCCAGTAAGTAGCCACGGCGTGGCCCTGTTAAGCTTGTTCGTGGAGGTTGTGCCGTTGTAGTCAATTCGAAGAAACTCAGTTTCGGTGTTTAGTTAGCTGCCAACATTTTCTTTCGCCCGCGACGAAGGAAGAACCTTTCGTTCTAATTACGCAACAGTAGAATGAGTATCTGCTTTAATACTCTTGAATTCTATCTACCACTGATACTATATCTGGTTTGGCTTCGTTGTCCGACCCAACGGGCGGCTATTAACCGGGTTTCCTTAAAGTCGCTTTTCTTTAGTCTTTCTGTCCAATAAACACCTGGTCCTGAAAATGTCATTGTTGAGACTAGGCGCCAAGATAACAGTAGGCTCGCTACCGAGCTCCCAAGTTAATTTGTCCCGCAGTAGCTAGATCGCCTTTCTTTATTGACCACCGATCCCTTACAGGCACTCAATATAAATGCGGACTTATATAGGGTTAGAGGAGGGATTATAATTCATGTATGCTTACATAAACATTAATAAATTTTTGACTTTCCTTTCGTTGTATTCATCAACGGAGGTTAACCCCGCTGGCTGTTTAGTCGGTTTTATTCTTCGGATATCAGTCCCATTCCGAATATATGTGTACCACTTTCCTTTCTGTGTGTGTATCTGGTTGATTGTTTATTATATTCGGTCCTTGTTCGTTTTGTCTGTTCGCATGCTTTCAGCACCCTGGTATGTATCATGCTATATAATGGTGCCGTTTCTCTGTGAAAAGAATCCAATTATCTTGTTCCTGCTCGTTCCGGTTCTCACCATCGCCACTTGGTGGAAGCAGTCGCGAAGTTGCACACAACAAATTGTTAACATAAGTGCTGACTATTACAGCAAATGCTTATTTTCACCTAGTCGCGTGTGTCTGACTCAAACTGCTATTTCGTAGTGTTTCCCAAGCAGCTGGTGTATTTTGAAATTGTCATCAAATCATCTGTTGCCTGATAGTAGAGTGTCTACATATTAACTGGTCCAACTCAGTGGAGTCGGTAGACAGAGGAATTATTCGGATCAGTTTGTTGGGCATCTGTATTTCACTGCTGCTTTCCTGTTCTTCGTGAAAACTTCCGTGGCTTTTGCGGACAAATACATGGCCAGGCAGTCGTCACTTTGTTGCCGCTTATTCGGTGATGTACGTCGCTTTAGTAGATACTACAAGAATACGGAGGATTGCGCCGTGGATATTTTACTTTCCACAATTTTATGCTTACACTGGCGATATTGCAAGGCTCTCAGCCAACTTATTTTACAGGCCCACTTACTCTGCAAGCCATATCAATGTGAAATCATAGTTAAGCACTCTTCGGAAGTTTAAATGATGAATGGGGTTGATGTGCTCGTTGCATACCCAACTATCTATCGTGCAGAATAGTGTACATAGTTTGTCTTCATCTCGAGTAATGATGTGTACTTTCGCAAAAATTCATCTTTTTCAGGTATTAGTGCCTTAAATAAGTTCCAACCGACTTTGCATCTGAAGTCGGAATACTTCAGTTAAAACAGTCAAGGCACAGAAGTGAAAAGCACCGAATGGTAGCTTCAACCTACTGAGCGCCGCCGTCCGCGAACACTCTCCTAGAACCCGACGAGTTCGAGGCCCAGTGATTGAATATTGGTGGAAAAGAAGCACCGTGAGTACTTGAAAATTGTGGCATAGCTCAACTCGCTGTGGACTACTTCGCGCGTTTCTGCTATGCAGAGCACAAGATTGATCCTCAAAGTCACAACTTACTCTGCCATGTCGTTGATTAGCACACAGAAAGGTATGCAGCGCTCGCGATCAGTGGCTGTCAGGAAGTTAATTTAGAGCAATTTACCAAGACTTTCTGTTTTAATGGTGTCCTATAGTCTGACGGAATATTGACATATTTTTGAAGACGGAGAATGGTGCAAATATTATACTGGTCTCGCGGTATGCAGCTACGATCCAGGGGTTCCGAGTTCATGGATATCTTCCTGCTGAGAGGTGCATTATTATTCCGAAGCCACGATAGATTCTGTAGAAGTTACTAGCGCCGAAACCCCTAGAGTTCTGTATTTGTTATGTTGCACACTTTTCTGTACTGTATTTACCCTTAACTAGTCTACCGTTCGGACATCGACGACACGTTGTGGTTGGTAACCTAGGTTTTCAGTTTTATCAGCCTAGTTTGTCTTTGTGGGCTATCGCACTCACCCTCACGATGCCTACATCTCAAACCTACTCGCGTCATAAGTCGAAGTTACTTGGACTACACAGTTTTGATCACATAACTATGAGCATTCAAAGTTGCAAACGAGTACATGTTGCTGAGGGCGCACCGCCCGTTACCCTTTTATGTTCGCCGTGCTCATATTTAAATTCAATGGCCCATTTGAACTAGAAATTCATAGCTTGCATGCAGGATACTCTGCTGCCGCAAACATTGCAACGGGCTGGTGCGATTCATTTATGTCGAACTAGTCAGCAGCTGTATGAAGTTTACAAAGAAAAAAGGTGTCAGCGATATGCCTCAACACCGGTGCTTTGGTGCACTTGACCACCATGGATTTTGATTGCTGCGTACGTTTACGACGGATAACACTTATGAAACGTGATGAGCTGCGTGTCAGTCAACTAAAAAGTTTTGAAGCATGAACGGGACCAGAGAAGTCCTAGTTGTTGCCTATGCGCTGACAATATTTGACCTCAAAGCACACGAATTATATGAGTGGTTCCGTAATGGTTGGTTAAGTAGGGAGTTTGGATACGTTACAAGGTGTTAAATGAACAAAGAATTTAGACCGGTTGAGAAGCGTTGCTTTACAAGCCCCGTTGGATAGTTGGTGGGGATATCGACATAACAATAATGATAATAATGATAGTAAAACGGTTAGTACTTTAAATATGAAAATAAGCACTTATCGTTTGCTCCGCTGTAGTCCTGCGATCCGCTTAGATTCACAGCACCCACAGTTAACATCAAATAATTCCATGCTAAACTCCAGGTGTAGGATGGAGAAATAGTGATAAGTGACAAAGTGTAAGTGAATGAGTGCATCACGCAACTGCCTTTTAAATACTGTTAGTGTCGGTGCGGTGAGGACCGATTCTGAGAGAGCATTCCACGGGTGACAGACACGAATGGAAAAGAAATTTCTGCGGCACTCCAGACGGCTATACTGTACAGCGAGTTTCAATGAGTGGCCCTTCAGGTTTACATTGCTGCTGAGTTGCAGTAAAGGGCGGCACACATGATGTGGGTCTCGTAAAATCAAGTATGCCATAATCAGGTCACCTCGTAGTCTGCGATAGCTTCCACTGAAAACCCCCAATCGTTGCAGCCTCTCCTGGTATGAAAGATTGCGCATTCCAATTACGTTCTTAGATGCCCGACGTTGTAACTGATCCAGTGCATTAAGGTCGTGTTTCAGCCATGGATGCCAGGCTTGAATTGCGTATTTGACATGGGGGCGAACATACGCACTGAGCATTTGTCGAAATAGGGAGCTGTTTATTTGTCCATGCGCCTGTCGCAACAGCCCGACGTGTTGGTTCTCAGTCTTCGAGGTCTTTTCGGATTGCCTGGAGCAACCCAAGTCATCTTGAACCAGGACACGCAAGTCCCGTCGAGAGTTGACCGTTTTAGTATATTCGTTCCGAGCCGGTATGAGTAGCTGCTCTGATGTCGGATGGAAAGCACCTTGCATTTACTGACGTTGAAATGCAGTAAGTTTTGGGCTGACCATTGATACACCGTATCTAGGTCACTCTAAAGCACATGTAGGTCGGCGTTCGCCCGGATCCCGCACCAGATCTTGATATCATCGGCAAACATTAGAAAGTTTGAAACGTTTCGCTGTGCAAGGACATTAATAAACGCAAAAAAACAAACGTGGACCTAGAACTGTGCCTTGCGGCACACTACACTCGACTTGTATGTTGTCCGATAAAGAGCTCTGAATTCTGACTTCTAACTGACGTTGAAGTAGAAAATTGGCAATCCAACTTAAGAGAGGGCCGACAATGGCATGATGCTGGAGCTTGGAGAGTAGTATCCGATGGTCTAGACGATCGAAAGTCTTGGAAAAATCCAGGTAGATCCCACCAACGCCTTCTCCAGCGTCAGCTGTCTCGGTCCAACTGCTGCTTGCGATTAGTAAACTCGTTGTACATGACCGATGTACTCTGGCGTGTTGATGTTACAATTTCCCAGATAGCACACCAATGCATCGCCAACTATGGATTCCATGACCTTGGAGAGTATAGGAAGAAAGGATACTGGGCGGTAGTTGGCGGGATCAGCTCTGTTTCCACCTTTGTGAATCGGGGTTATTATTCCAAGCTTCCACATAGCGAGAACTTGATCATGGTCTAAGTAGCGCTGGAAAAACTGAGCTAGAGGTCCTGCCAGTTGGCTGGCTGCTGCTTACAGTGTCTCTGGACGAATGGTGCCGACACCCGGCGAGCTTTTGCGTAGAGACGTTAGTTTTTGCAATACAGCGTCCGCTGTAAAAGTGATGTGGGTTAGTCCTGGCGATGGGACGAAAAAGGTTGGTA
>OX104066.1:129547394-130039042 GCA_944474145.2 Dicrocoelium dendriticum
GCTGGTACCTGTTGTTGGGACACATTAGCACATTTCGTATGAGACCTTTCCAAACAGTGCGAGCAAGCCACACCGATTTTGACTACGCGATGACATTCTCCTAACCAGCAAATGCCTTTCGCTTGGAGCCTTTTCGGTTTCGCGTTTCTGTCATTCAGTGATATCGTTACCTGACCCAGTGGGTTGGCCAGCGTTCTGTACTTTACCAGCTTTGAGAGCGGCGCACATCGGTCAGGTGAGCATGGTGGTTGCAAGGTGAAAATAATAGATTTTTCACTAAGCTAACGATTTTGCTTGAGCCGTCTGTCCACAAATTATTGACCAATGGCCCAACGCGAATGCAAATTAAGGGCAACGAGCGAGGTTAGCTTATTATATGGAGTGTATTTAAGAACCAGTCATAAATTTAGCGATCGTAATGCCAACGTTCCAGGTCATTTGACGCTCCTTGGGCTGGCCTGCGTGACCACATTGTTGCTTTATATAGGATATTATCGGACTAGTAAATACAAGTTCAAGACGAGGCGCGTAAACAAGTCCGGATATCAAAAAGTAAATAGCGTTAGACAGCGGACTATATTCGATGGGCTACAAAAAAGATATGGACGAATGAAGCGAGACTAGAGCAAGCGCCAGCATGGTAATTTGTGGAGCAGATGAGTGTTAGGCCGGATGTATGCCAACAGTGTAAGGGGGATTAAAAAAAGAAAGCGCATTGTACAACTGATCAGCAACAAAATAGTGCCTAAAAGATAAGAGTTAGCTAGAAAGATGAGCGAAAGCATTCATGGACGAAACTATGAGTGAATCGAGATCCGTAGTGAAAAAGCGTACCGACTAAAAGTGAGCGTGAGCATTCGTAGCAAATGGGAGGTCGTCGGAAATCGCTGTGCCGTTTGTTATTTATTAGTTACTGGTTGCAAGACAGGGTGCATCATGGCGAGCCGTTGGAGCGGGCTGGTCGGACTTCAAAATAAACCGGCTAGTTCAGAAAAGAGACAGACGAAATTTCAACTTCTGCTGCTGCCAAACAGTGCGAGTGGAGTGACCACTCTCCCCGCCGCCCCCTACTAACGCCAAAACGATCCTCGGCCCACGAAGAAACACCCAGCGTTCGCGTCGGAATCACCGTGGACTGCGGTCGAATGCGTCGCCCGTGAAGGCCAGTGCATTGAAGAGAGGGTTGGGACGACAAAGAAAAACTCACGCAGAACACTTGCCAGAGAGAACGAAAGAATGACTTGCACGCAGAACTGCTTAGATTACTGTTTGTGATTTTTCAAAGGTTTTTTAGGAAGTTCCGATTTTTTTCAAAAGGTCGATGAACCAGAAACTGGGCAAACGCACAGTATTTACAAACATAAACGTATTTACACTGTACATACTCGGAAAAGCGAACAGGCCTACGAACCTCCTGATCATGGCGGTTGGTCTTGCAAGACGACAGGTTAGCCTCGGAAAATGTCGGAACGGCTGAGGTCTATAGACCAGAATCGTGGTCTGATTAGACAACACTAGCCTGCTGAAGATTGGTACAGTTAGTTGTAATATCGCACGAAGCATTGCTAGATGATGGAACCGAAGTGTTTCCCTCCAAAAACACTGGTTTTAAGCGATCGACGTGACAATTTTGTATTATCCAACGTTGTCGATTGTAAATGTCTTACTTGTGCGGTTGATAACTTTTGGGGGCCTGATGTACAGCGACTGCAGAGGCCACCGAACACCGACTACGCGAAGCAGTACGTGTGAGTAAGCAGACAGGTTTTTGACAGATAACACCGGTGTCTTCTGCAACCAAAAAGCTGGCAGACTCAATTCACGCATTTAGTGAGCTAACCGATAAGTGGAACTTCCATAGTCGAAGGAGGAAGTGGATGGTGCTGGTGCTATCAGTTATCAGAAAAACCTCGGCGTGCAGCCGTAGAACGGCTGTGCTGGTATTCCTAAGACCAATATGACGATTTTCGCACCATGAAGGGTCTGCGTACGACCGGAGGGCTGCCTGCAATTGGAGTTCAAATCGTTCTACCATGCCGTTAGCGGACAGATGATACGCCGTAGTCAGGACGTGGAGATTACCTAACTTCTTAAACAACGTGGCAAAAGTGGACGAGAAATGTGAACGGTAGTAACAGTGGCGGGACAGCTGTACTGAGCTGCTTAGCACTCAAAATATGCCTTTGCTACTGCTACCGAAGAGCAGTACAACTAGCTGGTGAATAAGTCGATCCATGTCAGATTGGCAACAGTCCACTGACCGTTCGCCACACTTGTTTATTTAGCAAGGTACAGTTCACCAATGCGGTACCGTTAGGCTGGTGGCTGTCAGCTCCACTGCAATCTTTAGTTCGCCAAACATCGTTGGCGGCATCCGGTTTCGGATTTGCCTGTCACTGTGGCAAGCCACAGGACGCCTGCGCCTACACAGGGACCATGGATGGCTTGCGCTGCACCACCCACAGCTCCAACCACATACCCCATATCCAGTGTAAACCCGAAGGAATAAGACCGGGAGGCATGCGGATGGGAACCACGTTTCATCAACGGAGCCGGCCCACACTCCTTCACAGGCAAACACAAGCACGCTGTATTTAGGGAATCAACCGCCAAACATACAATACTCACAAGTAACATACTTGTGGCCCATTAGAAACAAGCCGATAAAACGATTTCCCCTTAACAATAGATGTTATTCCAACATTTCCCGTTTGTCGGATATGAGCCGTCAGCACATACGATACTTCATTCCCGTCTTACAAGGTCTGGGAACCAACATTTGTTTATTTAATTGTTTACTCCAATTTATACCTCCAGCATGCATGAAATAAGTACCATAGACCTTACTCTCATGCATAAACGGCTCTCCAGTTAATGCTAAAGATGCATGCGTATATGACTGAACCGTTTACTCGAGTTTGCCTCCCTTAAGCAGCGTTTAACCGAAAGGATCGTGACAGACGCCGACCCCTGGAATTCTGTGGAGAAGCGGCTTTCTCGGTTTGGATCTAACCGCTATCGAATAGCAGAAGAGACAGATAACCGCAAGCTTTGTGTGCACTACACTTTAAAATCGCGGAACACTGCTGCTCGGTTTGGCCTGTAGGCGATGGAATCTCAGAAATAGTAATCCCTTTGATTAGTTTGCGCATTTTGGTGGATCAATGCCATCTAATGAGTGCACAACCGGACTTCCAAACGTTCAATTAACTATGAAAAAGCGGGAAGTCAGCGTATCGTTCATGTACATCGTGTATCACACTGTAATGTGTTGAACACTGCTACAGTAAAACATCTCTCTGAGTTGAACGTTTATCGTTTGAACATTCGCTATGTAAACCTTATGGATCCGGACCACTTTATGTCGACTACTTTAGCACAGTCCCTTGCTTGATCAACTTACGGATATTTTACTGTATGTGCATCAGCTACGAGTCCTGTGTGCCATGGACCTTAAGAAACGGATATGACTTGACTACTTAACTACGGTGGAGATGGCATCTCATACGCAACAGCTGCTCAGTATAGTTCGTTCCAACTGAGGCCAGTGTGTGGCTAACCTTGTGGTTTGCCAGTTAGAGTTCGGCAACGAACCCCCTAGCACCTGAGTGAAACGCATTTTATGCTTCACATGTTCACTGAGCACCGTACTGAACTTGGTTGAGTGATGACAGAGGGTAGCCAGCAGATGGAGCGGCAGAACGAGTCTCGAACGTTGGCTGTGCGAGCACACGGGTTCGTGCGCGTCGTCCACGGGTACAGCGGTAGAGTGAATAGTGGCGTCTCTGCGCCCGACCGTAGTGCTACATAAATAAAACTAAAGCTGACCGCTTTTCGCACCTGATACAAAGACTCGTATCCCTTTGAAGTTGCTTCGCAGTTCCTCAGGTTTAAGAGAACGCGGATGCGAGTCATAGTAACCAAGTGTAATGTTTCCCGGGACTTCGATAATAAATTGAATAAATGAACGGAAACTCACAACTGAGGAAAGCTTCAAGATGGCATACGCTAACGGCAGTGAGCAGCTGGGTCAACTGCGTATGCCTTTTAATAGTTCAGTAGTGTATGATGGGATATAAAGCATAACTTTAAAAGACCCACAAGATGGAAAATTGGTCTCAAAAATGATCCCTCATGGAAAATGTATCACCAGTAGTAAAGACATGGCACGTTAGCATACTGTTGTTTAGCGTTTATCGTTAATCTGAAAGTCTAGAAATCACTCGAATGTCGCAAAATCTGCTACTTTCTCTACCTTTAGTGTTAGCGGTTGGTGACAATGCGGCATCATCCAACATGGTACAAACTCCGATAACACACTGCGGAAGTGGGTGGGGACACGTATGAATAGCTTAACCTAGCCTTTTTGCTTATCATTCGGAACTTGGTGCGTGGTGTAGCTCTTCACACGCTCTCTCTCTTTATCAAATACCACACGCTTAACATGCTCTTTGTTTAGTCGCTCTTCCCACGGGACAGGATCCACATTTCGAAGGCAGCGATATTCGATTGTGGCTAGCCTGTAGTGCCCGTCCAGCCAGGTTTCACAACCATACAGGATAGCTGAACTGAGAGCTGCAGTGTCTGCTCTGCCATTTAAGTAGCCAGTAATGTTACGCTGGCATCACAGGTGGCGAAAAGTAGCAAAATCACTTCGGACTTTGGCTATACGGTTCGTGTTCTCATTCTATTCAACATGGCTTAATATAGCTGCCTAAGTAAATGAATTTCTGGACGAGTTCTAACCGATCACCACAGCGTCAGCGCAGGGGTGTGACCCTGTTACTCTTAGAGGACTGCATTTCGACGGCGCAAATCGTAGCCGGAGACGACTAATAGCCAGTGCTGCTTGGCACGTTTGTGAGCTGTCACAGATTATGGAGGTGTCGTCGTCGTAGTCCGAGTCGAAATGTCGAGCACTTGGGAGAAGGTCCACACCTCGTAAGTCGTGTTTAGTGAACGCAATTTCCTTGATTCGCCTATATGGATCGATACGAGTTTAATAGATTGATTTAGTACAGCACCGCAAGACCCGGTGTCAAAGGTTAACTACGGAATAAGTACAGTATTCTCCTGCTATCGATGCTAAGCATGAGAAGCGCCGCGCCACAAGCTGTAGTCAAAGAAGATTCATCCATTAGCCGCTGAAGATATAAGTGAAAACGGTGATTGCATTAAGCACAAGGAAACCGCAAGTTTTCGTGCAATTTGTGTTGGATCTTTATCCAGCTCTCATCGTCAGGCAACTGCGAACAGTTTGCGTTCATCACTTGTATTACCCTAGTTAGCGGAGGAGGAAGAAAACCGTGAAAAGCAAGCACGGCGTGAGTTAATTTATTCAGACTAATGAAACATGATGACAAGTAAATAAACTTTTTATTCTCGACAACGCGAAGCACGCTAAAGGAGTATATTTCGATGTATAACGTGAATATATATAACCCCAAAGAGCAGCAAAGTCCAGATATACTGAATAAAATGAAAGAAAATACGTTCTGAAAAGGCGCGGTACATGACTGTCACTTTGTAAATGCGTAACGTGAAGTCAATGATAAAGTTTAGCAAAGGATGCTATTAAGAAGAGGGATGGAGAAACCAAGGCGACGGACAACCCGCTAAATGCGTATGACCTTGTTAAAACCAAAAATATAGCGGAAACGAAAGCTCAAAACCGTATATGTGAAACTTGGAGCGCTCAGCAAAGGAATAAAATGCACAGACAAGGAGTTTGGCGCGATTCAGAAGTAGATGGAGGTAAGAGAAAATAACTGATGTCAAGGGCAAAACATGTGGATAAGTATATGAAGCAATTCTTCGGTAGAGGCAAGTTCAGTGGAGCCCGAGTCTATTTGAATTCCTTTGGCCACCGGATAGCTGCAAGTGAATAAAGCTGGGGAGTCAGCATGAAGAATAACAAACTTAGTAGATTGGGTAAGACATTGGGTCCACTATATATATATATATATATATATATATATATATATATATATATATATATATATATATATATATATATATATATATATATATATATCGTATTTATGCATACGGGTTGTAGCGGAGTTTTCGCAATGATCGGAAGATTCCTTTGAAAGGTGCTCTCGATTGGCACTTGGACGGTACTTGTCGGTTCATTCAAATGACATGTCACCCAGGTTGCTAGGAGCGCTTGTGCACCGAACCATGTCCCCAAGAAAGTCGGATAATTTGGTCACATTATACTGCCATCTTCCCATGTGCTTGCCTTATTAACTGTTCAATCCTCCATACGCCCCTACCATTGTCCAATGGTTTATGCCTGATTTACACCTTCATTCTCCCAATGACGACATTTAACCACATGTTAATTTTGCCTCAACTGTAACAGATGACGCATGCACTAGGTCTGATTTTGCTATCTTCATGCCATTGTAACACAGTTACCACCCACTTCAAAAGGATACACCTTGCTGACTTGTATGTGTGTGCCGTCCGTCAACCTCGAACGCTTTCCTCATTCAGTGACTGGGTCGTCAATGATTGGTCTGCGATTTTATTAATAGTTTCACATGTCTATCGTGTGATCACTTGTCCTCTGGCTGTCTGCCTTGAGTAGTGTTTTCCACAGTGCTTTCCTTTCCGTCTGTTTAACTGCAATAGCTGTTGACGGTAATCCATCGGGATCCAGAGCAATTGGGGGATGTCTAATTTAGTTAACAGTATATGTTTTAATAGTACTGTGAACATTGGGAACCAGATTTGTTCTAATTTTGGGGTCATTGGCTACGCCTCATTCACCTTTCGACCGGTGAACGTTACACGGGTATCATATATGTCGGCCGGTCATAGTGGTGACCCACGCACAGTGGCACAGGAGTGAGTTCTAACAGTGGTGTAGGGTAACGGTGAAGAAAAACAGCAATGACACAGATTAGCGAATGGCGATGTCATGCGACCGCGAATAATTTTCACATGTCCCCTTCGCCACTGGAATCACAGCGGAAAATGCAGTTGCTATAGTGTACGTACAATGATAAGAGAAAAATACGGAAACTTAGTGGACTCAGCTTTTATTATGGGATTAAATCGATCGACTGCAAGACAACATGCGATACAGGCTACTAGAAGGAGAAGACAATACAACTGTCCAATGTTAAGATACGAAAAAAATCGCGTTTATCTGAAAGGAACAAGTGGACTATCGTCTGAGTTGTTCCGCCTCAAACAGAATAGAGCAGCTTGCTAGCGTTTGAGCAGATGGAGCGGAAACATGTAAATCATTATTCTCTGCTGATGTTAGTCAAAAGTGCATGACCGGTAACCTTTGTGCGTATGTACCTGAGTAGACGATCAATAAGTGTTAGAAGAGTGACTTAACCAACCTATTTCACATAAGGTTCCGTGTAAAATCAAAAATATCGTCATGCTTCCGTGTGCAGCGCCCGCATTCCAGGTAATGACACCGGTCATGCGGCACACTGAGTAATTTACTCCCGTGAGATGTCACGATGGTTTGAAGGACGCGCGCACATTCATCGTTAGAGGACTGAGTAACCAAAACGGTATAAAGGATAGGACTACTGACCCGACGCACCAATTCAAGTGGTTGATAGCTAATTTGGAAAACCGCAGTTGCGTCGACCTTACCCCGGAGCACAAACCTACTGGGAAAGGGTGCGCAACGTTTGGCGAGGTTCCACATTACAGCGCCTGCACTTGGGCTAAGAGAGAGTTTAGCGATTCCGTATAGCCTGCGTGCTCGAATTCTATCGGGTTAATTACTTGGCTGAACGTGTAATCGGTAGGAGCAAAGGATAGCCTACGGAAGTTGTGATCCGTTCGATCACAAAGTTTGAGAGAAGAGAAAAAAAACTCTACTCCGATGTATCACAGTTGACCCAATGGACTGGTGAGTGAGCTGCCCGTGGATCAACATAGGCTGCAGAAGCGTAATAGTGATAAAATCTCAAAAAAACTTGATGGACTAATCAGCAATGACAACAAGAAGTATTACCGTGTTCAAAAAGAGCACTTTCGAAATAGCGCGCCAACGGGCAGAGAGAGCACGCTAAGCCTACTGAGGGCATGCCAACTAAAGGCTGGAGCAAAGTGTAGCAAGCGAGCGATCAGATAAAAATATTATCATTATACATATGGAAACCAGTATGAAAGACCGTATGCGCTGATGGCACTGTCCTATCAACAGACAAAGTATAAATGTGAGAACAAGTTCCTGTGTCTGGGTGAAATACAACCCGCATTGTGTTGTTTTCACCGCCAGCGGTTGCTGTAGTATGATACTTGTGAGCGGTTTGGTGGCGGACGCAGTGGGGATGATGCTTCGATTGCATGTGCATGACACAAATAGTGATGAAATGACAGCCAAGACTCATCTATTTGAAGGCACTGAAACAACCAGTGATCAGTCATCGAGTTTCAACAATAACGAAGAGAAGTCATCGGATCAGGGGGCTAATTCGAAAGGAAACTATGAGTTGAATTAAAAATATTCCAAACAAGCGCAATAAAAATGGACTGCCTGAATTAGTCGTCGGGGAGTTCGTCGCACCGATCTAAAAGCGAGTCATTTGCTTATAATTCTCATATATGGTACAGCTCATGAATGACATCTTGGAATTGTGTGCAGAAAAAGTCGGAGCAGTGCTCTTTTCCAATATTTCCCGCTATCATCATCTACCAAAGCTCCCGATGTATGTGAAGTCTGTTGGCTAAACGCCTTTGCAGGATATTGCGAATGCAGTGTATGAAATGCCCAAAGTGTCCATCTTTTGCGATTCACAAATCGTAGAATATCCAGACAGCTGAAAGTAGGCGAACAGGTGACTAACTTCGCGGTGCAATGGAGATGACAACAGTCAACGTTTGGCCCATCTGCTTCGCTTTCTGCGAAAGCTAAAGTTTTGGAACAGATTGAGAGAGAGGTGTGGTGATTCGTGGGAGCCAATAGAGTGTCCTACGTGCGTCCACACTAATGGATGGCCAGGTAGTGTTATGTATCGACTGACAAACATGCCAACCGTGGGCAGTGAATGAAAAAACAGTCAATTTGCCACCAGACCATTAGTGCGTTTGATGAGCACCAGGTGCACAATGCGAACGCGCATTGTATAATGCAATGTTGCTAATGTCAGAATCGTGATGGATCCTACATGGAGAATTCCATGTACGCCAACTTTGAAGTGACTTTCCAAATGTCGCTCTTCAGCTGCTATTCCATCCACTTGACCAGTTATGATATCCGTAACCAGCACGGTTTCTGTACTTCTGGTTATAACTATGTTGGGAGACGCCAATAGAAGTCAACATCGACTGTCTCGGAGGTGCAGCTGATGGGAACAGCACACCGAAACAATAAAAAAGTACCGCTTCCTGGGGCGTAACTGCGCACATGCCCATAAATCGAATCGCACATTGGGGTTTATTGACGGGAATGAATTCAAGAAGAGCGGGTCGAGTCTTTCCGCCTAGACTTTGACGCTCTACCGCTATGAAACAGAAGAACACATCCACTGTCAACCGTCTTGCTTGTCAACTCCAAGATAGAGTGGAAGGTAGAAACTGCTCAAACACTAAATCTATCAGTGTAAAGTGTCCCTGTATATCTAGAAAACAAATTAGGCGCACATATAGCTTAATTGGTATGGTCCAGCGCTAACTCTCGCTGGTTATGTCGCCTAAGGGAACACCTAAGGGAGGTAAAGGGAAATCAGGGGAATTGGGTGGAAGAGACTTTCTCATGCCAATGTATGGAGAGGGGCTATTCCTAGGTGGCATACCAGCATTTGGTTCGACGATCTGTCTCATGAGGCAGTGAAGAGTAGATTAGGATCCTGAATGCAGAAGGTAAACTTCACAGAGATCTGCATAGGACCGAGCATGCAGAAATTCGGACACTGGAGAACAACTCAGGCATTAAGTGGTACACCTACCACCACGGCCAAATGCAGGTGAGCTCTAGAGGCTTGGCATTTCAGTGACCAACTGCTGCTTGGTATTAGGAGGACGGCAGCAATCTTCTGAGAAAGGAACGTAAGCGCCTGCGGCGACAGTAACGCACTTCGTAAACCCAGTTACCGCTTGTGTGACACATTGTTTGGTAAGCACAGTGTCATTTGCACAGAGGTTCATAAACTGAGATCTCAGTGAAAATAGGAAGTGCTTAAGTAAAAGACTGTGAGATCAGCATCATTACAACCCTCGCGGATGGATTAGGGGGGGGGGTATAGTTTATGTGTGGTGAATATAACCATCGGGTCACCCACTCTGACCCGATCATCTAAAGATCACTTAAGACTGGTGTACAAAACGGAGGAGAACTACAGATCAGCAACGAGACTGGAACTTAATCTAGTGCGACGGTTTGCGTACCTCTTCAAACCATTAAGATATACTAGGTAGTGCTCCCCGGGTCAACTGAGAACCACTGCTACCAGGTTGGTCAGTTCAGTTCAGTTGAACAACTATGATCCGACAACCGAAGTGCAGTGGATCCAGTTGCCACGACGCACAGCAGAAGAATAACAATAAATAACAACGGCAAGATAGTGGAGTCGAATGCAAGCAAGAAGGAAATGCGTTAAACTAACCAGAAAGGAAGGAAAATTAACAACCAGGTGAAAGAAGTCGAATGCAGGGACGCCACTGACTCTGACTGCGCCGTGTCTGACGCGGTCTCCAACCATTGGTGTGGTCCATACCGAAGCTGTCATCCACGAAGACGGCACCCAGCAGCCTGACCATGTCTCCCAGTCAGATTCTTCATACCACTATGTCACCTCATGGAATGACCACCTCGTGGTTTCGCCCAACATGGTGCAGTCCCAACGTATAATGCACACTAAGCCTGTCAACGGAGGACAAAACCCAGCCAACGTAAGCGATTAAGATTCGGTAAACACTCGAGTAATGCACCAGAAGGCTTTTTGTTAAAAACCAACTGGCGCACCGCTCCATTGCCCACACGGTGTTCCCACCAGACGTGACCAATACTCCGCAAGCACTAGTAGTCAAACACGGCCAAATGTTAAATGTCTTCGCTGCGAAATGACCGGGTCTCTGGTCTGTACAGTAAGACCGGCCTTACCGCAGCGTTATACACCCTACAATTCACTGACAGGCTAATATCGCGTCGTCTCTATAGATGGTTGAATCTATGGAAGGTCACACGAGAATTGCTGATACCCGAAGCAACCTCATCAGTGATGTGACCACCAGCAGTGACACAGTTATAAAGGTTAGTGAACCGATCCACCGTTTCCAGGGGCTGTTCAGAGATAACCAGAACCGATGGCGTATCGGTCCAGTACTGCAACGCTACTCTACACTTTGAAGGTACAAAGCATATGCTGAAGCGTGTAGCGCTACGCGTCAGTCTATCCAGTAATGTTTGCATAGCCACCTCGTCAGACCCAAAATGAGCTACGTCATCTGCATACGCCAGGCTTGTCAGTCGATCACCTGATAGAACTTCCACTCCGGTAGTCACTCCTGATCATTTCGAAAGTTGAAGAGGAAATGATATATAGGCCAACCCTGGCAAACATCACTTGTCGTGGGGAAATCAGGAGCCGGTTTCCCTTAGACACTTACACGGCCTCGGGAGTCCCGGTAAGGAGACTGCATGATGGGAAGGAATGCAGCTAACACAGCCTTCCTGGAAAGCCAGTGCCACAAGCTGGCGTGATCAAAAGAGTGGAGGGCGACGTTCAAGTCAAGGAAAACTACCCTAGTTGGCCGTTTGTATGCCACCTCTAAAATTTGGTGAAGAGTAAATATGTGGTCGATACAACCGGTCTCAAGGTCCTCCAGGATAAGCATTGGAAGTGAGATGGCAGTGGTACGAGTTCAGACATCATAATACTTGCATGGGATATGAACGCAAAAGTAGGTCGTCTGAGTTCTTCAGAGGCTTAGCTAGGTAATACGTATGGGCCTAACTCCGACCGGACAGAAAACGACTAGCGTCTGCTACAAATGTGCACAACAGCACCGCTTTTAGACACAAGGAGCGACCAAATGCCACATGGCCTCCACCTATAGCTAGTAAGCGATGCACTCAAATAGATCACTTTTCCATAAGTTACAGGTGAGGTGGTTCCATCCTGGATTGGCGCTCGTTCTGGAATATCTGCGTCCACACTGATCACGCCTTGGTACGTTGTAGATTTTCCATGAACTTAACTGGGAGCGCATCCAGCGATTGGCAACTGAGAAGTTATCGCAGTCCCCAGTCAGGCAAACCTACCAGAACGCACTGAGTACGGAACGTTCGCTCTTTCGCGTCTTAATAACATTGGGACTCAGTGGAAGAGAACCTCTGCCATAATGAACGACGCGGGAGCCTCCGCTTGCGGCACTATCAATCGTCATCGCTTCAGTTACTGAATATGCTAGAGGTCGGTGAACATGTTAGAATCCAGGAGAAAACACTCAGGTGGTTCTTAGCATAATGTAACCAGATGGACTATGAGGCGCGAACTAAAGCGAAGGTTGTATGCTGACAAGGAAGCCTGTGGAACCAACAGGGCTAAGGAAATGGAGGAGGTAGCAGCGGTAGACAGATACCGTAAGCTCTTCTAGCTGATCCGCATCAATGGTCACAAGAAACCAGGCGTCAGTGAGACAATCGGAGACAGTGCAAGCACCTTGATACACAACAAAGACCGACGAATGACTCGGTGGGCGGAGCACTTCCGAAACAAGTTCAGCTGCCCCCTGCTCCTGAATCTATTCCTACGCGCGTGGCGCAGTCTGATTCCTGGTCGGTTAGTTTTGATGACCGATCAGAGGCGGAGGTCCAAAACGGGGTCACAGCCCTCAATCATCATTGAGCTGTTCGCCCGGATTCCTTCCCCCTGCACCATTCAAGGATAGAGTGGAGTCCTCTGCAAAGCACTGACCCCTGTTCGAATAGGTCAGGAAGGGAGAGGACATCCCAGCTAACTGCAGTGAACGTTTGTAGTAGCAATATACACGAATGGCAGTCGCGCCGACTGTGCTACCCACAGGAGTATTAGCGTAACGACGGTGGTGACGAAAGTACTAGCCTCAATACTCGTTCGTCGTCTTTTGGTGGAACGGGAATCTCGGAGTAGGTAAGAGCAGGCAGGTTTCTAAGCAGGACGGGGCTGTGTAGACTAACTATTCACCCTGCAGCAGGTGCTAGAGCAGCACCACACAAACCGCAGCCTGATAATAGCTATGTTCCTCAACTTCAAGGGTGCGTTCGATTCAGTTGATCGGCATATTTGCCAACCGATACGTTAACACTACGTGCCATGTACTCAAACATAACAGGCCGTATCAGAGTCTACGGTGACTTATCGGATGTCTACCCGACAACATGTGGCGTTCGTCAGGGTTGTCCAATTTCCTCAATTTGCTTTAACTTCGTCGTGGACTGCAACATGAAGAGCCTCAGTGTAGAGCCTCACTATGCAGATGTTAAGGTGCTGCCTGGAAAAAGCTAGTTGCGCTTGATTATGCAGGCGGTATTGTCTTGCTGTTTAACGACGTCGGGGCGGTCCAGATAACCCTGAACAACATCTCTAGAATGGTCCCATCATGTGGTATGCGCTTCGTACCTTCTTAGTGCAGTGTTGTTACAAGACCACCAGCCACTTGATATATATGTGACCATTGATAGTGAGGAACTAGAGAAAGCTGATCACTTCACTTACCTTGACAGTTGCATCAGTAACGGTGAGCGCAGGAGCATTGAAGCCATTTCAGGTATGGTAACAGTTAGAACTGCCTTCTTGAATCTGACATCTTTAGCGACAAAAAGGTTTCCCTCCGTTTGAAAGGCTGTGTTTAATAAGAAAATAATTTGCCAGCTGTACGCATTAAGGGCGGTTCGCTACCATACGACCACCAGCAGTCGCGCGTAAGCTGAGTATACCGCGAAGACGCCCGCTCCTATGCGGATACTAAGCGGTTGCAAGTCAGTCGCGCAGACCACTCGGCCACCGGCCGATAAGGTCGTGTTTACAAGGCCACAGCGGGGGCCGTCCTATTACACAGTAGTGAGAAATGGTCGCTTCAATCTGAGGACCCGTGGCGCCTTCAATTCTTTGATGATTGCTACCTGCGAAGCATTGCTGGTGTCGTGGCACTAGCGTGTCCGCAATGATGATGTGTGCAGGCGAGTGCCAGACAGTGATGCTCAAATTAGTTGCTTAAAGCAACAGATAGCATTGAATAAGTTGCGCTGGTTTGAGCACGTACTATGTATGCCCGGTCGCTGCTTACCAAATAGGGTCTTGTTTTGTTTGTCAGAAGTAGGATTGCACAAAGCTAGAGATGAGGAAAAGTTAAGTTGGCAAGCAGTATTGAGGTCAATTGACGACCCAACTAGGTGCTGTCGATCTGTCTCGCTATCCCGGTTGGAGTCCATGCTTGAGACATTAGACGACAGGACTCACAGTCGGCACCAGTGACGCGTCTGCTATCGTCTCGTAATCGGACGGCCTGTTTGTTATCTAAGGGGAAATGGCCGATTATGACGCGCGGTAGCGAAAACCGCAAGCAAACTGTCTCGCTGACGCCGCCTTATTTTCGCACGATAGTCAGCTATTTATGACGATATGTTTCAGACAAGGTGTAGGCGCCTTGACCCTGGATATTTGCTCAAGGTAGTAAGGTTTTATGCTAGGTCCCCTTTTCTCTCTCCTATCATTCTTAGCTCTGTAGGTCACTGTGGTTGTATGGTAGTAAAGTGTCACTTGAAATGGCTGATGTACTGCTGGTGATGACAACTTTGCGATAGTGCATTGCCGTATCGTCACCATCATCAACAACAGTATATTGACTATTTCAATTGGCACTTCGTTACCATACAACCATAATGTCCAAAGGAACGAAGAGGAAGAAAACGGGGGACGGAGTGTAAAACAATAATGTCTAAATCAAACATTTAGGCGCAAGGCGTATACACCATGTCAACAACCCACGACCACAAACAGATGGCTGTAGTGCAAAGAAGGCGATAGTGGTGACAATTTCCTTGTGTCTCTCACCGTCCCGCGTCACAATCAGCCCTTACTCCGTAGGTAAGTAAGCATCAGATACATCTTAAACAGGCAATTCGATAATGACGACAGCATGAGTCTACGCCAGATGTTATTAGTTATTCTAAGGAAATAATACGATTATAGCCTAGTATCCGCCCACGCTTATCATCGTTGCGGATATCCTGGTGCTATCCGACACAAAAGGTTCTCCGTAGTCAACGAAAATCAAAGACCAGAAAGCGCTTAAGATTCTCAGACCGTAGGGTCCAAAACTCACTCCATTACTGTGCCGTGTATACATGGCCTTACAAAAAGACGGAACCCGTTTTAAAGCCACATATATCGCATATTTAAGAAGATAATTTTGGGTTCGGCAAAACGCGAATTAACTTCAGCAACGACCCGACATTCGCTGCTGATACATTTGCCAGTGTAGATAAATGGATCAACTACATCGAGCATCTCAGCAGTACTGCGAAATTGCGTGAAACTTGGTCAATGGGTCGCGTCGTGCCTGTTGTCACAAGATCGCATGATTGTATCTAAAAGTACATTACCATCGATCACTTATGTGTCACACTGGGTAAATCAACGATGGAAAAGAGAAAATGAACGTCAGTTCGAGATGTGGGTCGTTGTTCGAAGTAAATAAGTAGAAACTTACAATGAATCAAGAAGAATCGGCTAGCGGGCGCCTCTGAAAGGAGAAAGAAATTGAAGCCTAAGTGGACGCACAAATGCAAACGAAATATGGATCTGAGGGGCAGTATCATGTATAGTAAGAAAGTCGCGCCCGCAGAGTAGCGTACACCGTAATGGTTGGGATTGGGTTACAAAGCGCAACTAGTGAAAACGACAGCAGTTCAAGTAGAGATGATCTGATCACTGCAGTGTGGTGGATACAGTTGATAAGAGACAGGAGGCGAGGTAAAATAAAAAAGAGCGAAAATGTGGGGATGGAAAGCTGCTAGTTAGAAGCAAGCGACAAAAGAAGGGAGAGTTCAGTTCGGCTAAACAACTATGGTCAGGGCACCGAATTGTGATGTACCTAGTTGCTACGACTCTCGTCGCCAGGATAGCGACACAGAGCAATGATGAGAAAACGTAAACAAAATATAAAGAAAAGAGAGATAAGAAAGAAGCGAGGAAAGTTAATCTGGGTGGAATAGTAGCAGTTAGAGACAAGAGACCAAATGTATGAGCGTCACTGACTGCGCAAATGTGCCATATCCGACCGTTGGTGTTGTTATGCAAGGAACAAAGTGAACAAACCTAGTGAGAAATAAGTGGCCCCATGGAAACAGCAACCGGGAAGTGATTCGCAAGAGCAGGTCCGTAATGGGGGCTGAACATGATTAAGGACTACGGTTGAAAAGTTACGTTCCAACTGGAAGTGACCAGGAAGGGAATTTGATAGCGGCAGTTGGTAATTAGCGGGTGCACACATACACTACGTCTGTGCAATGAAAATGTTTCTAAGTAGGGTAATAGGCTAGGAAAGCAGGATGCTTAATGCGACCAGTACTCTAGGCCGATTAGTCTCCGTGTCTTATTTCACATGTGATATTTTCGGCGAGTCGGTGCTGGAACCATTAACCGAGGTATTGGTCGATAGCGGAGGATATCTAGAAGTTTGAGCCAGCCAACTGCCCCTCTGAAGCACAGCACGTATGCTTCTTCTCTCCATGTCGATTCTACTATCCAAAGCCAAAAGCTTGTCAGAAGCGTCGGCTTTTAGCATGTGTAGCTTAAAATGTAGGACGCTAGCACTCGGGGCGTCAACGATTGTAGCGCGTCGATATAGTTGTAGAAAGTCAACAGGTAAGATGCCGTAGAGGGAAGCCTAGATTGTGATTGTCGTTTCCTCTTCTCTTTGCCTTCCCAGCTGGTCTTCAGTATCGTTAGAGTAGCCACCTCTCATGGGTGTTTTCAAGCCTATCCAGTCACTTTAGGCTCGGTCCTCCATTAGCAGTTGTGACAATGCCATCCAGATTGGCACGAATGTAACACAGGCACACCCACCATCCAGCTCCGACACTTATTAGCTGGTTGAGATGTAACTGTGCAACCGCCTATGAAGCATCGCTTTTGCTTTTCTGGCCGCTCGATCTAATAACTAAATAAACGTTTTATTCCTCGACGGTATGAGGCACAATCCAACTGATTGGACTGACTCATGTACGCCCTGAACACGGAAGCCCTAGGAAGCTTCAACCGGACACAGACTACATATTTGTGATATTTCGTAGGCAGATGGGCAGTTACATCTCAACCACCTAGTAAGTGTCGGAGCTGGATGGAGGGTATGCCTGTGTTACACCTCTTGCCGAGCTGGACGGCATTGTCAAAGATGCTGATGGAAGACCGAGCGTGAGGTGACTGGATAGACGGCGCGAAAACACTCATGAGAGATGGCTAGTCTAACGATACTGAAGACGAAATGAGATGGCAAAGATTAGAGGAAATGACAATCTAGGCTACGCACGATGACATCTTACCTGTTGGCTTGCTACAGCGATACTGACCCGCTACAACGATGTTCAGAGCGGTTTGGGAGCTTTCGACTGGCATACCATTCCAGAGCACTTACAGTTCAGTGCAGTGCCGTAGAGTGAGGTTAGACACAGCATCAAAGGGAATCCGTAGCTAAAATAGTTAGAGACAATCGACGGTCTGAAATGGGGACGAAATTCCATATTAATCGTGTTTTAGTTGAGCCTTGTGACACTAAGTAATCCAGGCGTTCATGTAGTTGTATTGATTCTGTTCGAAGGCAAATAACTATCGAATTCAATCACATATGGGTGCGCGCAGATACCATGATAACGTAATTAATGTTAACGTGGACAAACAGAATTCTTGTCAGTGTCGCCGAGTAAGGGGTTGTGCGATTGGTGGTGGGGAGCATTGCACAGAAAGTCATCGTGTGCTGCTAGATAGATCAGCAAAACGAACAAAGCATTCGCCGCTTAGAAAGTGTCCTTGGATGGAGGACACGGTAGTGACGCACCAGTAGAAGCGACTTGTCTTACCCTGTGGGACGGAGATAGAAACGCGGCAACCAACAACCGCACGTTACCGAAACAGGCGGTGAAAGCCACGTGCAGTGTATGGACCAGCTCATCCCTATAAACAGTATAATATTGGGGCACAGAATATATGCATTGAAGGGTGTCGGTGTTAATAATGGAATTCAGCCACACCCTTGTGAGAGAGTTGGAGTAACTAACAAACTCACTTTTTGCACGCTGGATCCCCAGCCACTTTGAGCTCCCAAACTGGAAGCAAGACTGATCAATGTGCTGTCCAACGAATCGAGCGGGTTTTTGTTCTGTGCACTTACCACTGCTGCCGGACGAATGGGAACGGTAGACTGCACCGGTTTCAAACCTAAAATATACGAAATGTAAATGACGGCAGAGCAGAAGTCGAGCAAAGGCAGAGAGTGAACCAAATTGTTCAATAAACGTATGTGTGTGTTTGGCAAAGTTTATGAGGCTAATTGTGAAAAGATAGCGGAAAGTACATCGCAAGATAGAGTACCAGTAAACAGGATCAAGGAGGGCAACTAACGTCAATCGCGGAATGTCAACATTTCAATTGCAATATATGTATGAAAAATATATGCTATTAAATATGTAGGATTCCCGGTAATAGAGATAAGCTTCAGAAACAACAGAAATAATTGGCTAGATTACTTTAGCTTCAATTGCGTATTAAGCACTGATCACCACTAGGACTGTTGGATATTGAAATGCGCATGTTTTCATCCAAGTACTGCGATGTCAGTGAAGTGAGCAAAATCGGAATGCTGACATAACGACTTGTCTTCTGTGTGGGTTGATGAAGTGATTACACGGGACTCGACTGGTGAAAGTGGACCACTCAGCGACTGGACCAGTACAGCACTTGACGACCAGGTTGGGATGTACTTGGGCAATATTTACATACACACACAGATAATCAGCAGGGGTGCATAAACACCACGTAGTGGTGCATCACCGTAACTCCACCATAATCTTATGCATGATCCTACGAATGAGGAATGAGAAGGAACATAATGTAGGAATAAATAAGGAAGGCAAACTTTGAAGCACAAAGTCGAATGCCCCTTTCACAATTCTCTTGCCACAAACGGTCGGTTATAACGCACGTGTTCTGTGAGAGACAGCTTTCTCGTCGTTTTGCTTGCCATATGGTAAATCAACTCAACTTCACATAGAGTTCCGCAGCGTTTTTATTTATGCAAAGTTTCCGAAGCGAGGTAAGAAACGATAGCAAACATAACAAGTGGATGGACTCCAGAAATCTGGAGGGTAGGACGAGTCAGCAGAACCAAGCCTAGTGAGAAGTGACTTCATACCCCGCTACGAAATCAGTGATAACCAATTTCGAGAGTAACAACAACCAAAGAAAAGCTCTACATGGTACGTGCTAAAATCAACGAGTTTTTCGGTGCTATTTCCGGTTTATGGAACTAATCTAGGCATTGCTGTCTAGTACTCCCTAGCGAGTTTCATCGTCGCGCACGCAATGCTGACATGAGTAACGATCCGAGTATACACACTAGCCACTCCAAGCTAGATAACCAATTACCATAACCACCATACTGGTACTCCCGTCGTCTAAAAACAAGCAAAGAAACCAAAGCATGTGGAAGTATCGCGATCACGAGTGGAAACGTGGAGGATTTCAACAGGTGGGTAATCGCTAATGTTCAAATGGTGAAGGCGACACGAAACAAAACACGCATGGATGCCATGTGCGGAATCTTACGGAAGTGTTGGGATCACATCGCGTTAAATCATTTAATGCAAATGATTACCAAGTAAGAGACATAAGTGACCAGTTTTGATGAAAATTAACCGGAGTGGTGCTGCTGACGGAGATTATCAGGTCGAGAAGGCAACAGCAGTACGCGTTGATGCCGCGCAACCATCACCAGTCGCGCGTGGGTTAAGGATACTGCGAGGGTCGCCCAATCCCCTACGCAGGCTCGAATCCATGACCTCGGGATTAATAGGTAGAGTTGTGATCCTTAAGGCCAGGGGCTGGCTAACAAGCCGCGCATGTCCCATCGTCCTGCAGTGATTTCAGATGACCCCGTGGAGGTCACCGCAACTGGTTCGCGTTGCAAAGGCGACTGTATGCTAGTTTGAACGTCACAACAATCCGGATTCGGTAGAAGGCCCAAAGATGTACTCAATGGAAGGTCTGCTAGCTATCGCAGTCTTAACAGACAGTCAAAAGAGAGGAGTGAATGATCCACACCTAGTACCAACCTGGGCATTTGCTCGATTTCCATTAGGCATGTATACACGATAAACGTCTTGGGAAACGCGACGGCCCGACTAAACCTGATGCCTTAAGTAAGAAGGTAAACACACTGCCCCAAGTTCTAACTGAGCTGTATCCTGAAACCATGGCCGCATGGTGACAGGAAGATAGCATTTCGAATTTTAATAAAAACAGCAAAACACTTAGACCAGCATGTGCCCCCGCTACGTACACAAATAAACAAACAGTATATTCCTCGGTGATGCAAGGCACAGTCCAACTAAGTGGTCCGATCAATGTACTTGGATGATAGCCAAGAAACCAACCATGTTCAACTAGTGAGCACCAAACCTAAGAGGGGCCCAACAAGGCGGTTGACGAAATTAGCGAATGCACTCACATAAAACTACCGAAAGAGGCAACGGCTAGCCACATTCGCCTAATTAAAACACATGATGGAAGAAGTAAGAATATGGGAAACTCAGTAAAGAATAAACATACCCGCAGGTAAGATAGAGATTGGAGTGTTCGTATGTGGTAAAGGCTCGGGGACTGTGTCTTTATCCGCACCACACAACAGTGGGTCTAGGGAAAGTAGATCTTCCAGCTCTAGCAAACAAGTGGAAGAGGAAACATGGGATTTTCACTAGGTACGAAAAACAGGTACCAGTTTTTGCACTAGCATTCTGTCAATACATCTCCATACACATCCGATTATCTATTTTTCTTGCTCGAACAGCCTTTTTAAGATAGTACAAAAGTAACATATGAGAAAATGCTGTTTCAGTTCCCATATCTGAAATGGCAACAACCAAAAACTACTGAATAGAACCAATCGACCTTTCGCACAAGCAACCCTTGCTATATCAGCTGTCAAAATAGAAAAAAGCGGCTTATACGTGTAGTTGGCTGCGAAAAAACACAAGCAAAGCTTATGTTTGGAAAAAAGAAAAGTACTTTCCGAACAACCAGATATTTCAACTCTGTTACTATTTGGCAGAAACATGTGACAGAAACGGTACCCCTGGTACAGGGAATATGGTTGTTCCAGGGCAGATAAGGAGGAAAACTATCAAAAATTAATATGCCGAACTGGCACTGAGCTCGCTGCCGATGATAACCTCCAGGTAAGAAATTTGCAAGAATCTATAAAATACACTACGAGGCCGCTCCGAAGTGGAATTTTCCAGATCACGATTGTGATTGTGGGCAAGGAGTAGCTGTTTGTCCCTGCTATCTACGCTTAGCACTGAGTAGGTGAAAGATGACATTTGCCGTCAGTTGAACGAGCATCTTAGTCATAGAAGTGCGGATACTGCAATGCTGACTGATGATCCGAACGTTCAAGTTGGAAAACTGTCCGCTGATGTAATCCATCCGAACAGCCAACACGGTGCAGGCGACGAAACTGGACCTAAACATGGTGCGATGCTTAGCGTGCCCCAGCAGTCTACTGAGTTATGCTGGGAAGTTCTTTCTGCACCTTCAGAGCCACTCAAACCAGATTGGTCAGTGGTTAGAAACTAGACGAACTCAGACACCAGGCCCTCCAGCTTGGGGGTTGGAGTGAGGGTGCCTACTTACTCCATAAAATGGCCTCGCTGTAGCCCAGTGCCACAACCCCGCTGCCTTGCGGTAAGGTTTGCGAATCAAAGACTATGGTCTAGAACCCTAATCGTTCGCTTGTTTAGGTATGGATAACATGACCGTATCCTGCCCACGCAATACAGTTCTAGGAATTTCTCTCCGCACGATTTCTTGATGCTCTAGCCATTGCAGAGGATAATAAACGGCACCCTATCTGCTGCATCGAGTTGGGTGGATAGTGGTAAGGATGTTACTGCTCAAGCCTTCCTGGCATCTTATCTCTTCTCTTGCGCTTTGTCACCTACAACATCCCGCAACAATTTCACTTTTATCCCCCCCTGTTTTCAATCCCCCAATTCTTGGCCATCTCCCATTTTGCTTCAATGGTCGCTTGTCTTCAAGTTTCGACGCACATGCAATCGCAGAGCGTCGCGCCAGTCCTGTCAACAAAAGCATGTTCAACCGAATGGACAATGTCAGTTCACCCGTTTCTCTTTGGAATCACCGATCATCGTTAAGACTGGCAGGTTTCAACGTGCACATTTTGTTGTAGCTTAGTCAACAGGCAGTACTTGCCCGAACACCAAAGACCCTATTGATCGATGATTGCCGCTTACCGGAAACCCGCCTGCAAGATTCCAGTTTCGTGATTATCCTGCGATCCCCCACGAGCGACAATGACGACACAATCTCGTGGCATTTGTCTGGAGATAACGCAGATTCAAATACTGGTCAAGTCGGTGTGGGCATTACTCTGAGTCCCCGGACTGAAGCTGTACTGGTTGACTGCATTCCAAATAACAGCCGGATGTGCGTCGTCAGACTGACTGGCTAGTTCAGATCTCCGAAGTCGCGTGTAGACAAAAAGTGCCTGTTTATCACTGCCGCCTATGCGCCTAAAAAACTGTAGCGCTGATTAGGCGAAAGACTAATTCTATCACCATCCGAACGACCGCCTTCGTCACAGTTATTGTGAACCTGTCTGGTGATCTGAACGCTCAAATGGGAAAACTGTCCACTGATGAGCTGCATTTGGGCGGCCAACACGGTGTAGGCTCCCGTAATGATAACGGTGAGCGGTTGCTACACCTGTGTGAAGATGCTCGGCTATTTCTCGCGAGGACTAATTTCCGACACAGCACCCACCGGAGGGTGACATGGCATCAAACCAGCTATGGACGCAGATAGACCACATTACGATCAGTTATCGCTGGGGAGGATGTCCAAAAGTGTTGCTCAATTTGGAGAACCAGCGTGCACTCTGACCACGCACTCGTTTGTGCCGACTTTACAGTTTACTTCGTCATGCGTCGAAGCCAGATATCCTGAATGTGTATAAAAGTACGTTAGTATCCGGGCAGAATAAGCGCTCTCTAAACACAGTAGAAGGCCGCTGGTCGCATATGTATCAGATGTTATAAGCAGTAGGCATATCTTCATGTGACAAATATAATTGCCAACTGGACACTGGGTCTCTGCGGTCTCTGGAACTTATAGACGCTCGTCTGCTAGGAACAAACACAAGGCTCGTAAAGACCTCAAGGCGAAACTGCGTGCTGGCCTGAAGAAAGACCGCGAAGTGTGATGGTCTCACCGTGCATCGGAGACGGAAGTGGCAGCTGCTCTTGGTAACGATCAGAAGTTATTCCGTCTGATACAGGAAACAGGCAGAAAGATATCTGGTGTTAGCAAGACCATACGTGACGATAGTGGACGGCCAATCCAGTTTGTCAAAACGCTTGGATCGCTGGGCCGAACAATTTGCAAAGCAGCTTAAGCAACTAGAGTTACCAGCTTCTTCTTCTTCTTCGCTCAATGATCGTCCTTCTTTCTGGGCCGTCCCCTTGGACCCGCCTTCACGCGCAGAAGCCGAACGTGAGATCAAATTGTTGTAAGTAAATAAGACCGCAAGAGCAGAAAAACTGCTTCCAGCTCCCTTCAAATTTGGAGGACTTGCTAGTGTAGATGAGCTGCACATCTTATTTGTGAAGCTGTGGGAGCAGGAACCTGTCCCAAGAAACTGGAGCCGCTCGATAATCGTCCCGATTTTCTTGTAGGGCTCATGCTCTGAATGTGGCAATCAGAGGGATCAATCTGATTTCAATCGGCTCTGTCGATCTTAGACTTGCTGGCACCCGCGAAAGCAAGATTCGCGAAGTGCAAGTCGGGCCGAGTCGAAATCGAAGCAGTATTGATCACCTTTTCACATCGCGTCAATTGTTGGAGCACCGCTATATTTACCGGTAAGGCACCGTAGTCGTGTTCCTGAATATCAAAGGTGCTTTCGACTCGGTGGATCTATGTGCTCTTTGGGACTGTCGGCTGAGGCAAGGTGTGGCCGCTACATACGTAAACGGTATCAAAGCGCTTTATTCCCATAGTTCGGGCAAAATGAGGGTTTTCGGCAAACTGTCGCCGCTCTTCAATCTCTCCAGCGGTGTGAGACAAGGTTGCTCGCTGTTACCTTTCCTTTTCAACGTCACTATCGAGGAAGTCATGGAGACTACGTTCAATGAACACGACCTGCAAGGCGTGGAGCTGCTCCAAGGTGAACGACTTCTTGACTTAGAGTACGCCGACGACAGTGCCCTTATCTGTGACAGATATCAAACGTGTTAAGTAGCACTGGATAAAATAGTATTAGCTGTCAGTCGTTTCGGGCTCTGCTTTGCACCATCAGAATGCAAAGTAGTTCTCCAAGATTGGTAGGGACCCATTCCTGCTCTGATCCTTGGTGGGGATCAGCTTAAAGTCGTAAAGAAATTAAAGCATTTTAGCAGCTATAACATGGCCAATTGAATTGAAGATGAGAACAAAAACCGCATACCATAAGCTCGAGGCGCTTTTGCCAATCTTCGCCAGTTGGGGAGCCGGCGTGACATCATTTTCGTACTGAAAGCTAGAGTTTACAATGCAGCCGTCCGTGCAATCCTACTGTATGGTCGCGAAAGCTGGCTCATCAAGTCGACAGACATAAAGAGGCTCGTCACGTCCGATCATCGCTGCCTTCGCAGCTTAGCTCATGTCTGGTGGGAGCACCGCGTGAGCAATGAGCGTGTACGGTTTCGTGTATTTGGTGCAAGAAGAGCTAGTGAACTGCTCAACACTGACATTTCACGCAACGGGCTCTGATGGCTGGGCCGCATGTTATGCATGCCAGCCCACCGACTCCCGCGACGTGCGTTGTTTGCGCGCTGGGGGTGTGGGTGGAAGAAAAGGCGTGGAGGCCAAGCGCTGAGTTTGTCAGAAGGAAAAAAGTTCCTCACTTCGAACTTGGTGTCGGTTAGTGTGTCCCGACTGCCTAGCTAGGGTCCGAAGGACGATGAACACGTCCAGTTGGGTACACTTGCTGACATGGTTAGGAGCCGACCTCAGTGGTGTTTGTGTAGTCAGTCCCTGTCTGTCCTCATCCCGCTTACCTTCCTTCTCCAACCACGGTCTCTCTTGACACATATGTTGCTAAGTAGTGTTTCGCTGCTTTTGCACGCTATATTTTGCAGTATCCTACTTTTTCTTGTGAAGTATCTTTATGTATTGCGGCACAATAGTTGAAGTGTGTTTCTCACCTACAGCTAAGGTGTAACGGTAATCATCCGCCATGATAATGGTAAGCGGTTGCTACACCTGTGTGATGTTCGCTTATACCTCGCGAGAGATAAATTCCGACAAAGCGTTTGCAGCGGCGTGACAGTACCAACCACCCTCGGGCTAGCCTAGGACACAAATCGACCACATGAGGACAAGTTAACGTTGGAGAGAATGCGTGCATAACTGTCGCGCGATCGGGAACACGAGCATGAACTATGACTATGCACATGTATGTGCTGATCTCTGGGTGCGTGTCGGTGGATCCGACGACGCTGTGAGGGCACAGACGCCCGTAAACTAGCAGATACAAATGTTCTGAATGTGTAGCCAAAATAATATGGAATGAGAGTGGAGTAAGCGCTTAATGAACACAGTTGAAGGTTGCCCGTTGTAAGGTCGTTAGACGTTATTAATAAATGTGGCGAACCCAATTGTTGGCATCTGCATCAGCAGTCTGTGGAACTTCTCAATGCTCGCGAAACATCCAGGTTGGAAGCGGATAAGACGAAATTCGTGAAGAGATCAGGGAAAAAACTGTACGCTAGTCTGGAAAGAGATCGAGAAGCACGGTGAGCTCATTGTGCAATGGAGATGGAAACGGCCGCTGCTCTTAGTAATGATGGAAAGTTATCCCGCCTCATAAGGGAAACGCGAAGCACGAGACCCGGTGTTAGCGAGACTAATGTGACGAGAGAAGACAGCCTATCCATGACCCGACAAAAAGCTTGGGACGTTGAACTGAAGATTTTGAGAGGCAATTCAATTGACAAGAATAACAAGCTTCGACATCATCATCACTTGTCCTAAAGTTTACAGACTACAGTGCTGCCGCGCGCTCAACATTGTTATGCAGTTGCGAAACTTGGCCTATCAGATAGACATGCCTGAAAGTTCGACTTGAATCGGTAAATGTTGACTTACCGACTCCCGACGATTTGACGGCAGTTTCGGCTACTTGAGTGGTGGCCTGAAACTGGACTGATTGGCTGCTCATCGGTTGCAAGGGGATTGGTGTAATAGTGGCTGTCTGTGTGTCTTCGCTAGATAGGAAGTCAAGGCCAAACAGGCTATCCAGAGCGGAAGATTCTGTCGGAGCGACAGTGGCTGAAACGAAGATAAGGGAAGCAACGCAAGATGAAAACCAAATGCATTCAAAGTTTGCGGAAAATCAACCAATTTGAATACTTTCCATGGTTGGGAGCTATTTGCAACAGCATCATCTGAAGCCGTTGTAGAGCGTGGCAACTCACATAATGGGATAAGTATCATGTTCACGTGGATCAAATGAAAGAAGAATGGGCTAACGACTGCAGTTCAGAAGGTTGTTAAGGATACCTTATCTTTCTTTTCTCGGAGACCTGCGTAGGCTACCTTAATTATGTGCGTTAGGCGAAACATGCGGTCTACGCGCTCAGCAAAATGTATAGAAAGTTGTATACTCAGCGTAGTGGATGGATGGGAAACATGACAACTGAGTCACCTTGTTACTACGATGTACCAGAATTAGAACCTATGCGCGATGTCACGTGACAAGTCTTCATCGCTTCAGTTAACCTTCAAGTTCTCCTAGGACTCAGTTCGGACAGAATACACTCGGGCTTTGTTTTTTGCATGCAACATTAAAACTCTGCACGCCGAGGAAGTGTCCTAACCAGAATCATGTGGCCTCATCGAAGTACAGGGCAGATTCAGGTCAGCTTGGACATAGGTATCTCCTAAACTGACCGCTCCTAAGAATGCTACTGGTAGACATCAATCTGGTAGGCATCCAGGTTGGACGGATAGAATGATCATTAAGTAGAAAATCAAATGAGTTCGTTGCAACTTCCGGTACAGAAGACGGAGCCGCATGCCATGGAAACAGACTGGTTGGGCAGTAAGCTAAGTCTTAAATTAGCAGTGAACCAAAAGTGAGAGTAAAGACTTTAGGAGTACGCCGGCACGTTACCCGGACTTTCCGCCGCCATGCGACTACTATCAATCGCGTGTGGGCCAGGGATATCGTGAGTTCGTCTGCAGTTACGCAAACCTGAACAGGCGAGCTGTGAACTAAAACCCAGTCAGCCATTCAGGCACCGATATTCAAGTGTGGCGAAATCTGATCGATGTTAGCCGATCGTGGTTCCATTCGTTGTGCATAGGCAACATGTACACTACTCTCTAGTTTATCCACTTGGCCCATCTTAAGCAAGATGGGTGAAGGGAATGCCAATAACACTCCAATTCAGGTCATCATGAAGATATACGACGCATTGGTGTGCATAGCACGACACAGCGTCGCTTAAGAGGATGAGGAGTTGGCTACAAGCAACACAATGACAGCGAACGGCGTTTTGAGTGTCACAAGCCGGCGTTCAGTCAGAGTGAAGGAAAACCATTCGGGTGATCCTAGTGCAATAAACACACTACCAAACGCACCCGGCGCGGCATCTGTGGTAGTGAAAGCGACAGCCGGAGCACCCGCGTCGAACGCAGCATTGAAGGTTGTTTGATCAGTATCATCTAAAAGGATGAGGTAGATAACCGTTGGAAAAAGAGTGCAGTGGTGAAAATCACGACAACGAAATTGACAGAGACAAAGCCTTGAAGAAAAAAGGGAGCCAAGGGCACTAGATAAAACAAGGTTTGGTTTATGATTTAAGTACGACTAAAGAACTATGAATCGGGCACAAAATAGTGGTGGAATTAATTGTCACAACTCTCATCACTTGCATAAAAACAAAAAGCAATGGCGAGAAAAGGAGATAGAACGCAAATAGAATACTAGGGGAGTTAGAAGCGAGCAAAGTTAGTCGGGGAGGAACAGCAACAGCTAGATCAAGAAGTCGAATGCAGAAGAGCCATGCGTGTAGTCGCCAGTCACTGGTATGGACCATGCAGAGGCCACCATCCGCAAAGGAGGCATGCATCGGACTGAGCAATTCTCAGAGCATATTTCTGCATGCTCTTATGTCACACCATTGACTTGCCACCTCGCGATTTCACCAGGCGAGATGAAAAAGCGTGCATTTGGAATGCGATATACAGTTTCTTTTTGGACAACAATTCTCCTTGGAGTAACCATTCGTCATTTGCTTCACTGAAACCGCGTCCAAAGTGAAGCCATGTTTCGTGTTGATCGTTCGCAACACTGAGCTCAGTGGCCCAGCAAGCAAAGCAACCACATTAAAGCACAACGTCTTGGATTCCACTCTGAGTACCGGTTACCTATTAGCAAAACGTTCAAATAAGGACGGAACCCGCCGTGTGGAGAGAAGGTAACTGAGGTCCAGCGCAAAGTAAATGGTGGCGTAGACTGAGATTGTGTATCGGAATGCAAACATACAGTGAGCAGTCAAAAAAGGAATTTGTATTCCCAAACGAATGTACACAACGGCCACGAACGCCAACCTGTTTCCTCTGGCCAAGACGGCACATCCGAAGCTGGTTCAGCCACCCGTTCATCGCAAGCAAACGGGCTACCACAGATAGGCGAAGCACGACCGGAACCACCAGCTCTTTCGTTCAAACCTTGGAAGGAATAAAGAGAGCGGAAATGATAATTACTTAAATTGAATAGCTCAAACGATTTGTTTTGATGTAAGATTATAGTTCCCATGTGCTTAGTAACAGAGGAAGCTCACCAAGGAGGGAAAGATTGCGACGCGGACCTTCTTCCGCAGATTCATGTAGTTCATTATCGCTTGCGCTAAACACCCTATCCTCGTCCCGATGGGGTAGGTGGGGAGGAGTACTTGGTCGAGCGGGTGAGGGACTACGAGATCTCACTGGAGAACTAGAACGAACGGAAACAGTTCTTTGCTCCAAACTGTGAATAAAAAAAGAAACGAGGACACATGTAGCGTCGCTCACGGTGTGACGTCATATACCATGGATATGCTAAAACAAGAGGGTCAAGGTGATCGTGCTTGCATGGCAACGGGAAAGTACAGCCCAGCGGATACATGCTACTGTGGCGAACCGATAAATGTGGGGACGGTGAAGGCCGTGTGCTGAAGGGACCTGGTGAGTCAGGAAACGGAGAGACTGTGCAAGTGTAATGGCGGTCGATGGAAAGCAAAATTACTCGTACGAGTCAGAGAAGTTGCTCAGTTATGAACTGAACGCGGTGCGATTAAATCAACGGATACGATTCACGTCTCATCGGATCAGCAGGTCACAGACCACTGCAGGTCAGACAGTTGCAAAAAATGAAGAGAGGCAATGCAATCAAAAGGTAAAACTTCAGGGAAAAGACAGAGGCAATAGACCAAACCTAGGAGTGGCTTGGCACCGCGCAGCGCCATAATAGAGTCTGAAATCATAGTGTGGCCGGACTGGCATGCACCATCCAAGGTGGATTGCACAGCCAGGTAGTCATCATCATCATTATACAGGTCAGCTAGAGGTGGGAAACACCTCACCTACTGTGTCGCAATAAATAAAGGAAGAAGGAAAATAAATACAAAAGTTGCATGCCAACTGAGCTACCAGCAATGGATAGGCATCGTTCCGGCAAGCTACCAGCCAGCTACTAGGCAAAAAGAAAGATTATTGTTTTACCCTACGAAATGAGATCGTAGATGGAGGAGGAGGCTAAAAGGGATGGGGAGGGACAAAGAAACTCACAGCACAAACGCCACTGAGGTCGGCTCCTTGCCATGTCAGCAAGTGTATCCAGCCAAACGTGTTCGCCGTCTTTTGGACCCCAACCAGGGAGCCGTGACGCTCCAACTGAGGCCAGCACAGAAGTGAGGGCCTTCATTCCTCTGGACCAAGTCATCGCTTGGCCACCCCTCCTCTTCTTCCATCCACACCCCCGGCGCGCAAACAACGCACGTCGTGGAAGTCGGTGGGCTGGCATGCGCAACACGTGGCCCAGCCATCGGAGCCTGGTGCATGAAATGACGGTGCTGAGCGGTTCAGTTCCTTTTCCTGTGCCGTAAACAAGGCGTCGAACACGCTCGTTACTCAGATCAGATGTGAGCCAAACTGCGAAGGCACCGATGGTCGAACGTAACTAGCCTCTTCATGTCCACCGACCTTAGGGGCCAGGTTTCGCAACCGTACAGTAACGTCGAACGTACCGCTGCATTGTACACTCTACCCTTCAGGGCGAGAGTGATGTCGCGCCGCCGCCATAAGTGGCGAAGGTTAGCAAAAGCACTTCGAGCTTTTGCTATACGGTTCGTGATCTCGTCTTCGATCCCAAGGGCGCTGATACAACTTCCCAGGTAGTGGAATTTTTGAACGACTTCTAGCTGATCCCCACCAAGGGTCAGCGCAGGAGGCGATCCCTGCCAATCTTGGAGGAACGCTTTGCATTTCGATGGTGCAAAGTAAAGCCCGAAGCGGCTGACATCTGGTGTTAATCTGTCCAGCGCGACTTGGCACGTCTGGAAGCTGTCACAGATGAGGGCAATGTCGTCTGCATACTGCAAGTCAAGAAGTCGTTCTCCTGGGAGTAGCTTCACACCTTCAAAATCATGTCCTGTTAATGCAATCTCCATGACTTCGTCAATAGCGAAGTTGAAGAGGAAAAGTGACAGCGGGCATCCTTGTCTTACACTGCTGGAGATATTGAAGGATAGCGACAGCTTGCCTTAAGCCTTCACTCTGCCCGTGCTACGCGCGTATAATACACGGATAATATTACATATTTCTCGGGCACACCTTTCCTGAGTAGACAATTCCAAAGGGCACATCGATCAACCGAATCGAAGGCACCTTTGATGTCGAGGAACACGACTACGGTGGGCCGCCAATATGTGTGACGGTGCACCAACAACTGACGCAAGGTGAAGATGTGGTCGATGCAGCCACGACCCCGACGAAACCTGGCTTGCTCCTCACGAATCTGGCTTTCACGAGTGCCAGTCAGTCTGTGAAGGATTATGGAGGCGAGTAATTTGGAGGCGATGGAGATCAGACTGATTCCTCTATGGTTGCCGCATTCCGATCGCGAGCCTCCTTTGAAGATGAGAACAATAACGGAGCGGCTCCAGTCGGTTACGACAGTCCTTGCTCCCACAGTTTCAATAGTAATTCATGTAAAGCATCAACAAGAGCAGAGCCTCCGAATTTGAAGAGGGCTGGAGGAAGATCATTTGGTCCCGCGGCTTTGTTCAACTTCAACAGTCCGATCTCACGTTCGACTTCTGAGCGAAAGGGTGGATCCAAAGGGACAGCCCACGGAGCAGGGCGATCACTGGCCGGCGAAGAATCGAACAATTCTAGCCGATTGAATTGCTTTTCAAAATGCTCAGCCCAACGCTCCAAACGTTTTGACAAATTGTGGATAGGCTGTCCACTCTCGTCACGTATAGTTTCACTAACACCAGATCTCCTGTTGCCCGTTTCCCGTATCAGATGGAATAACTTACGATGGTTGCCAAGGACAGCGGCCACTTCCAGCTCTGACGCACGATTAGACCACCAAGATTCGCGGTCTCTCTTCACGCTAGCACGGAGTTTTTCTCGGAGCTCTTTGCGAGATTCACTGTGTTCGCTTCCAGCAGGGCTATGCCGGCGAGCGTCGATAAGTTCCAGAGACTGCGAAGAGACCCAATATCCATGTTGCCTATTAGACATACCACATGAGGATTTGTCTGCTGCTAGTAAGGTCTGGTGAACAGGTGACCATTGACTGCCTCCAGTGAGCGCTTACTCAACTCGCATGTCAGCGTACTTCGATACGCATTCAGAACAGCTGGCTTTGTCAGTTGGCTGGTGTCAATGCGCTCACAGCGTCGTCGTGGGCGTCCGCCAAAACGCACCCGCATGTCAGCACATACAAGTGCATGATCGGTGTCCACACATGTGCTCCAAATCGAGCGACAGTTCTGGATGCAGCCTCTTCAGCGGTAACTGATTGCAATGTGATCAATTTGCGTTCAAGGCTGGTGGGCGCCAAGTCACCCTCCGGCGGGTGCTGTGTCACGTTAGTGCTCGCAAGAAATAAGCGGGCATCTTCACACAAATGAAGTAACCGCTCACCGTTATCATTACGGGAGCCTACACCGTGCTGACCGCCCAAAGGCATTTCATCAGTGGACAACTTTCCAAGTTGCACGTTCAGATCCCCATCCAGCACAACAGTGTCCGTGCTTCTTCTGTGGCGAAGGAGCTGGGTCAGTTGGCGGTAAAAGTCGTTCTTTACCGAATCATCGCTACAGTTTGTGGGTGCGTAGGCAGCGATGATGAGTAGACACCTATTAGTCCCGCGCGACTTGGAAGCTTTGAACGAGCCAGTCAATCGGACCGCACACATTCGGCTACTGATTGGAATCCAATCAACCAGAGCAGCTTCAGCCCGGGGACACCAGCTTGGCCGGTGCTTGAAGCTGCATCGTCACCGGATAGGCGCCATGAGAAAACACTGCTTGCGTCACCTGAATGGGATCGCAGAGTGAGTACAGAGCTCGAGTCTTGCAGGCGGGTCTCCGATAAGCAGCAGATATCGATCGACAGGGTATCCAATGTTCGGGCAAGTGCTGCCTGTTGACCGAGCTGTAGTAATGTGCGTACATTGAGGCATGTCAATCTGAAGGAGGATCGAGGGCTCCAAATGGAAGCCGATGAACTTGAATGGACCGCTTGGTTGGACATGGGCTTGTCGACAGGAGAGGAGTGACACTCCGCGTTCACATGTGAGTTAAAACTAGAGGGTAAATGCCTAGCAAAGCATGTTGGGTGAGGGTCAAGAATCGGAGGGTTAAAAACAGGGGGATAAAAGTGAAGTTGGAACGGGACGGTAAGAGAGAAAAAGCATAAGAGGAGGGGGAATAAGAAGACAGGAAGGCTTGAGCAGTAGCATCCGAACCCATATCCACCCTGCTCGATGCAGCAGATAGGGCACCGTTGATTATCGTTTGCTGTGGCTAGAGCATCAAGAAATTGTTTGAGGAAAGATTCATTGTATTGCGTGGGCAGGATACTGTCAGGTTGCCTAGGCCTAGACAGGAGAACGATTAGGGTTCTCAACCAAAGCCTTTGGTTCAAAAAACCTAACCGCAAGGCAGCGGGTTTGGCACTGGGCTACAAGGAGTCCGTTTTAAGGAATAAGGTGTCACCCTCATTCTAAACCCCAACCTGGTGGACCAGGAGGCTGAGTTTGTCTGGCCTCTAACCATTGACCAATCTGGTATGAGTGCATCTAAAGGTGCAAAAGCACCACCCAGCATAGCTCAATGGATCGCTGAGGCACACAAACCATCGCATCACGGTAAGGTCCAGCCTCATTGCGATGGACAGCCAGGTAGGGTTTCGATCAATTCATCTAAGCCTTTTTGCCGCTCAATTTGCTGCTTACTCTGAGGCAGCATCCAACGAGGACGCGTAGTTGCGAACAGTACACAAAGGATGTCAGATGTACAAGGTCCAATAAACACACACGGTTCAAGCTCGAGGGACGATCCAGAGCAGCGCGTCTGCTACCGAACCGCCTGTTGGACCTCAGTAATTCCACTGGGGTGAAACAAGACGTTCTTTTGTTCTAACATGTAGATCGAGATATCAACGACGAAGGGGCCTAATGTGATGAAAGAGCTCAGGTCAGATGGTTATTCGAGGCCAAATGTAAATGAAACGGATGCAAGGAATAACCAACATTTTCCAGAGGACATGAACAGTCAATAAAAGTCGGTGGAAGCTGACAAGTGGCTCAAGCAGGCGAGTAACGCGGTGTTAAATTGCACTACAAAAATGGCCAATACTTCAACTCACTCAATGATTCGGGTGCAAGAAGTTACTGAGTAGATCCACAGATAAGGATAGAAGCTTTGTGGCATGAATACAGAGTTGATTGTGCAACGCTTGCATTGCAAGGTCTATAATTCAGGATTTCAGTAGGATTCATCATCGTCATCAACAACACACGTCAGCCGAGGATGAGAAACACACCACAGCTAGTGTGTCACAATACAAAAATGTATGACACTAAGCAAAGTAGACTTAAAAGCTATAAAAAAGTAACGTAATGCTAATATCACATTTTTGGTGATTGTTGGAGGGGGAAGCAAAAGAGAAGGGGAGGGACAAAGAGACTCACAACACAAACGCCACTGAGGTCGACTACTCGCCATGTCAGCTAGTGTACCCAACCAAACGTGTTCATTCTTCCGTCCCCAAATAGTGAGTCGGGAAACACCAGAGGACGCCAATTTCGAAATGAGGGACTTCATCCCATTAGAACAAGTCATCGCTTGGCTTTCCCTCCTTCGATTTCGTCAACAACCCAGCGCGCAAACAACGCACGTCGCGGAAGTCGATGGGCTGGCTTGCGCAACACATGAACCAACCATCGGAGCCTGATGCGTGATATAATGGCGCTGAGCAGTTCACTAGCTCTTACTGCACCAACAACGCGACGCCCAACACGCTCATTGCTCAATCGGTGCTCCCATCAGACATGAGCTCAGATGCGAAGGTAACGATGGTCGAAGGTGAGGAGCCTCTTTATGTCTGTCAACTTGATAGGCCAAGTATCGCAACCGTACAGGAGGATCGTACAGACGGCTGTATTGTAAACTTCGCCATTCAAAGAGAGAAATGTCACGCCAGCGTCACAAATGGCAGACATAAGCAAAAGCGCCTCGACGTTATGTTATTTGGTTTGTGACCTCATCTTCAATTCCACCGGTGCTGATACAGCTGTCCAAATACTTGAATTCCTCGATGACTTCTAAATGATCACTCCCAAGGGTCAGTGCAGGAGTGGGTCCCTGCCAAGCTTGAAGAAAAACTTTGCAATTCGGTGGTGCAAAGCATAGCCCGAAACGACTGACAACCAGAGCTAAATTATCTAGTGCAGCTTGGCACGTTCGGGGGCTGTGATAGATGAGCGTAATGTCGTCGAGAAGTCGTTTATCTGAGAGAAGCTCCACACCTTCCAGGTCGTGCCTGGCAAACGCCGTTTTCAGAACTTCGTCAATGGTGAAGTTAAATAGGAAAGGTTACAGCAAGCAACCTTGTCCCATACCACTGGGGATATTGAAGGGCCCCAACAGCTTGCCGTAAACCCTCACTGTCTGAGTTGCGCGCGTACATCGCTCGGACAATGTTTACATATTTTTCGGGCACACCATTTCTGAGTAGACCGTCCCAAAGGGCACAGAGATCCCCCGAGTCGAAGGAATATTTGATATCTAGGAACATAACTACGGTGGGCCGATAATAAACACGGCGGTGCTCTAGCAATTGACGTGATGTGAAGATGTGGTCAATGAAGCCTCGATTTTAATGAAACTCGGTTTGCTCCTCGCGCATCTGGCTTTCACGAGTGTCAGTCAGTCTATGGAGGACGACAGACGCAAGCTACATGGAGGAAATGGAGATCAGACTGATTCCTTTTTGACTGCCTCCTTTGAAAATTGGAACCTTTTCGGAGCGCCTCCAGTCTGCTGCTTCCATATGTAAATCATATAAAAGAGCAGTTCCCCCAAATTTGAAGAGGGCTGGATGAAGTCCATCTGCTCCGGAGACCTTGTTCAATTTCGACCGTCTGATCTCACGTTCGACTGCTGCGCGCGAGGGCGCATCCAAGGAAACGGCCCAGGGCTCATTGGCCGATAGAGAAACTGGCAATTCTGACTGATTAAACTGCTTCTGAAAGTGTTCGGCCCAACGTCCCGTGTGCTTTGACAAGCTGCGGATCGGCTCTCCACTCTCGTCGCACATGATCTCACTGACACTAGGTTTCCTGCTGCCCGTTTCTCGTATCAAACTGAATAACTTCCAATGGTTACCAAGGTCAGCAGCTGTTTCTATCTCCGAGGCACGGTCAGAGCACCAGAATTCGCGGTCTCTCTTTAGGCTAGCATATGGTTTCGCCCTGAGTCTTGTGAATCTCATGGTATTCGCTTCCAGTCGGAGGCTAGAATCCATAAGTTGCAGAGACAGTGTGGAGGCCAAATGTCCAGGCTGGCAATGTGATTTACCACATGAAGACATGTCTGCTGCTAATAACGTCTGGCGGATATGCGACCAGTGACCTACAACTTTGTTCTATGGGCGCTTACTCAGCTCAGATACCAGAGTACTTTGACAGGCATTCAGAACATCTGCATTCGCCAGCTGGTAAACATCCATGCGTTAACAGTGCCGTTGCGGACGCCTATGGAAACACCCGGAGGTCGAAGTAAACAAGCGCGTGGTCAGAGTCCACCCTCGTGCTCCAAATCGAGTGACAGTTTTAAAGGCATCCTCTTCAGCGGTAACTGACCACAATGTGACCGATTTGTGTCCATAGCTGGTAGGCGCCATTTCGCCCGTCCGTGGGTGTTGTGTCGGAAGTTTGTGCTCGCATGAAAGAGGCGAGCATTTTCACACAGGTGTAGCAACCGCTCATCGTTATCATTACGGGAGTCTACACCGTGTTGACCGCCCAAATGAAACTCATCAGTGCATTCCGACTTGGCCGTCCAAATCACCAGCAAGTACCACAGTATCCGTAGTTTTCTTGTGATGAAGGAACGCGTTTAACTGGTGATAGAAGTCGCCTTTTACCGAGTCAGCGCTACAATTTGTGGGCGCATAGGTCGCAATGACAAAACAAGTACTGTTTGTCCCTACGCAACTTCGATGCTGTGAATGAGCCAGCCAATCTGACAGCGCACATCTGGCTGTTCATTGGGATCCAATCGATCAAGGTAGATTCAGCCCGAGGACTAAGATCAATGCCAATACCGGCTTGACGGGCATTTGAAGCCGCTTCATCTCCGGATAAACGTAATGAGAAAATACCGCAAGCGTTGCACGTTGGGAATCAGAGGGTAAGCACATAATTCAAATCTTGAAGGCGAGTTTCTGACAAGCAGCAGGCATCGACTGGTAGGGTCTCCAGTGTCCGGGCAAGTGATGCTTGTTGGCCAGTTAACAGCAAAGTGCACACATTGAGGAATGCTAGTCTTAGGGAAGGCCGAGGGCTCCAAATAGAGGCCGATGAACTGGCGTTGTCCATTTGGCTGGATAAGAACTTACCGACTGGACCGGATTGATGCCCTGCGATTGCGTGTGAAATGAAAGTAGAGGCGAACGACTACTGAACAAAGTTGGAGGAGGACCAAGAATTGGTGGATTGGAAACAGGGGGATAAAAGTGAAGTTGGAAACGGAGAATAAGGATGAAAAAGCGCAAAAGGAGGAATAAGAAGACGGGAGGGATAGCGCAGAAGCATAAAAACCCCTATCCACTCAGCTCGATACAGCAGATAGGGCGCTGTATAAGAAACAGCGGCCAGAACATCAAGAGATTATTTGAAGAAGTCGCTGAATTGCGTAGGCAAGGTACTGTCAGGTTGCTCAGGCCTAAACAGGCGAACGATTAGGGTACACAACCAAAGTCTAGTTCGAAAACCTGACCGCAAGGCACTGGGGTTTGGGCACTGGGCTACAGAGGGTTTGTTGTATGGAATAAGGAGGCATCCTCACTCCAACCTAGAGGGCCAAGAAACTGAGTTTGTCAGGCCTCTAGTCATTAGCCAATGTGGTATGAGTGGCTCTGAAGGTGCAAAAGTACCACCCAGCATGGCCCAATGGATTGCTAAGGCACACGAAATATCGCGGGCGCGTTAAGGTCCCGTCTCGTCACGATGATCGGTAGGATTAGGGAGCTATTAGAAATATTTTTGATGGGAAACGGATACAGTATGATTCAGACAATAACCTAGCGAATAGTTTAATGCTACCACCCTCTTGCTCAGAAGTCGAACGTGAGATCGGACTGTTGAAGTTGAACAAATCCGCGGGTTTCCAAATGATATTTCTCCAGCCCTCTTCAAATTCGGAGGCTCTGCTCTTGTTGATGCTTTACATGAATTACTATTGAAACTGTGGGAGCAGGAGACTGTCCCAACCGACTGGAGCCGCTCCGTCTTTGTTCCCATCTTCAAAGGCGGTTCGCGCTCGGAATGCAGCAACCATAGAGGAATCAGTCTGATCTCCATCGCCTCCATTATCCTTCACAGACTGACTGGCACTCGTGAAAGCCAGATTCGTGAGGAGCAAGCCGGGTTTCGTCGTGGTCGTGGCTGCATCGACCACATCTTCACCTTGCGCCAGTTGTTGGTACACCGTCACACATATTGGCGGCCCACCGTAGTCGTGTTCCTCGACATCAAAGCTGCCTTCGATTCGGTTGATCGATGTGCCCTTTGCGATTGTCTACTCAGGAAAGGTGTGCCCGAGAAATATGTAAACATTATCCAAGCATTATATGCGCGTAGCACGGGCAGAGTGAAGGCTTAAGGCAAGCTGTCGCCACGCCGGAAGGCCAACCGCTGTCAGCTGCATGGCAGGTGCCTGCGTGACAGTGGGGGATGGGTCGGGCTATATGGCAGTTAACTAACAATTCGTGGTGGTCGGCTACCGTCCTCCATGACTCAGTTGCATAAGCAGCGGGCTAGTTGGCACAAGACACTAGCAGTCATGGGTTCGATCCTCACTGGAGGACCGAAGGATGCGCACCACTGACGAGCCCCAATAGGGCGAAACGGCCGTCTGGTGCTTTTCCGGATAGATAGTTGACTTATCCGAATTATCAGCTGACTGCGACGAACAAAAATAGACGGTGAACACGTTTGGCTGGATACACTTGCTGACATGGCAAGGAGCCGACCTCAGTGGCGTTCCTGCTGTGAGTATCTTTGTCCCTCCCCATCCCTTTTAGCCTCCCCCTCCATCTACAATCTCATTTCCTAGGGCAAGACATAATAAATTTTTTTCTTTTTGCCTAGTAGCTGGCTGGAAGCTTACCGGAACGATGCCTATCCATTGCTGGTAGCTCAGCTGGCATGCAACTGTTGTATCTATTTTTCTTTTGTGCATTGTATTATATGTATGTATGTATTTCCTTCATGTATTGCGGCACAATAGCGGAGGTGTTTTCCCACCTCTAGCTGATGTGTATAATGAATGAATGAATGACCAGAAGTTGAAACTGTCCTCAAGTGGTTACCAAAGTTGACAGTGCTGATTGAAAATTGAAGACGGATTAGCTTCAACGGTTTGGCGAGGAGCCCGCTCGGAAAAATGGGCATAATTTTGAGGACAGCGTTGTCTCAAAGTATGTCATCAATAATAACTCATACAATGGCAAATAACTTTCCCCTCTTTGTAAGTCATCCGTCCAAATGCTACCAAATATCAGCAGGGACAAACGGCGTTACGCACAACATACAAAGAGCCTACGCACCAGTTTAGTGTCAAACAGCCGAGACACATGCAGAGAGGGCCACTTGAGCGACTGATTCCTGTGACCAGCCGCTGATGAGTGGCACCATTCAACGCCGACTTGTACATAGCGGATGGGGTCGGTCGTAAAAGGGTGAGGATGTTCTCGCACAGCTGATATTCGTTCCGTTCTACCGTTTATTAAATTATAACACCCGTGGATGGACGAATAGAAGACGGTATTCTTGGATACGTTTTCAGATGAGGAATACGCCAAAAGTAAATCGTTGGCAGAAATACCGTCTCGGTTCTGAGAATAATTCGGCGATTAAATCTAACCCTATCTTACCCCGTGTAACGTTAAACACATGGAGAAACAGGGTTATAGTGGGGCCAAAGTGAGACAGAAGCATGAAAGATGTAGGTTGTGACAAATCGATAGAGTGGAAGATTTTAAACATATTCTGCACTGGGTCAACATAGCAGAGTTTTGTATACAATTAAAGATTACAGGTAAGACTGTGGGGAAGGAAACACTAGAAAAAAGGGATACTTCGTTGCATTAGCAAGCTTCTCGAAGAAAAAAGGATGATTGTAGAGTGTGCGGGTTTCGAAAGAACTTCACAGCGCGAGAAAAACTGTGACGATAATGCAAATTGAGTGAAAATCAAGAATACTATCGTATGCGAATGACGCTCATTAGTTAAATCTTTTCACAAAAAATACGGAGCTTCGGTTGTAATAAAACATATACAAGATAATCCCATATTTTTGGAGGGTGGTGGAAGGAAGAGCTAAGATTAATAATAGAAAAGTATTCATTTTAGCTACACTCAAACAGTGAGCATCCGGAAAAGCGTTCGGCAGCAGTGCCCAGTGAGGGGTTAGAACCAGCGAGCCTTGAGCTTCCAGTCCGTGGCTAAGACCACTGAGTCATGACGAACAAGCGGTTGTTGAACAGCACTTATCCACTACGAGCAAGCGTGTTTCCAACGTGCAACAGGGTTGGTGGGCCCCATGGCCACCGTTCGGTGGAATGATAGGTTAAACTTGGGTACATACTAATTTATAGACAAAAGGTAAAGCCGGTGCGCGAAACGTACCGACCCATTTGGGTGTGGATCGGGTTGGTGGTAATGGAAGTGTGATGGACAGACCGTTTCACCGCTTCATTACTGATCGCAATTGATTCAGACAAATGGCTGGTTGCGGCCGCTATAATCTCCTCTTGAAGTGCCGAAGGTAATCCGTCTGTGAAATGATGACAGGTTGAAAGTGGAATAAAAGATCAAGCTTCAGCGGAAAATTGAATAGACAGGATATTTTGCAAAGAAAAATGCGTCTACCGCTCCATAAATGGGAAGACAGTGACACTCTCGAGTAATTCGAAAAAAGACAGGCAGGTAAGTGGCTGTTCGAGTGGAAGCACAGTGTTAGCATAAGTTGGAGTTACTTAAATAAGTAGTGCCATGCAGCGGGTGACCGGCTTCAAAAATAGTGGCGTTCATGAGATTGGTAGCAGAATTCATCATGGGCACAACATCCAATGGCAGCAACTGAGCAATTTGCACTAACGAGTTACAGTGGCAGAATTTCGCCACGATTATCATACATTTTAGCTTGAAGTAAAGCAGGTCTGATCTATTGTGCCACACCGTAGATCAAATAGTTGACGTAAAAGAAAGAGGCAAAAGCAAAAAACACAATAAAGTACCTCGTTTTCTTATTACGCATGAACAGCGAGACCGTGATTGTAGGAGGAGGAGGTTAATCGGGACAAAGCACAATACGAACGCCATGGAGGTCGCCTGCTGGCGATGTCAGGAAATGTATCCAAACCAAACGTGTACATCGTCTTTCAGACTCCAACCGGCGAATCGACAACCACTCATAGTGATTGAATTCATTCCTTCTGAACAAGTCATCGCTTGGCTTCCCCTCCTCTACTTTCATTCACAACCCGATCACGCAAACAGCGCAAGATGCGGAAGCTGATGTGCTCGCATGTATGACAGACAACCCAGGCATCAGAGACTGATGCGTGAAGTAACTGCGTTGAGCGGCTCACTTATTTTTTGTGCCACAAACAAGACACTGAACATGCTCACTGTTCACGTAGTGTCCCAAGCAGACATGAGCTAAACTTCAAAGGAACCGATGATCGAACGTAACTAGTCCCTTCACATCCATCGATCTGATGTGCCAAGTTTCACAACCGTACTGTACGACCGAACGGACCATTGTATCGAAGATTCTACGTTCCAGGCTGGCAGTGATATCATGCCGGCGTCAAAAGTGGTGAAACTGAGAAAAAGCACCTAGAATCTTTGCTATACGGCTAGTGAATCTATATACTATTGGAAAAACATGGATATCGCTGTTCAGTTATCAAAAATTGTTGATCGAGTTCTAGAAGGCACTGAATAGTGAATCAACAAAAGAGCTCCACCGACAAAATAGGGAGATGGGTGTTATAAAGTGCTGAAATGTTCCGGATGAAGATCCACGAGCAAGGCGCCTACGTTTAGCCGACAGCACACGGTAGACATGTGACCAGCGAAGGGATAAGCCGATTTTCGCTTCCGTGATTCAAAACCTCGCATCTTAAAATGCACAGTGTGCGTGCACTTTAATCGTGCAAACAGAATAGAAAGCAACAACAGACCCGTCACTCATGCCGGTCCTGCAAGCTCTCGAGTTGTGGAGGCTCACGTCTAGGTGAGACGAGCCAACAGCACACGATACAGCGACCAGTAACTTCATTGCCCGTTAGCAAGTCACTGATGTTCTCCCAAGTTTCAAGGAAGGCTCCCGTTCGGAAGGCGGAAATCATCGAGGGATTCGTCTGATCTCAACTGCCTAAGTTGCTTGCGTCTGTTGTTCTCCACAGATTGACTGGCGCTCGTGAAAGCCAGATCAGTGAAGAAAAAGCCGAATTTCGTCGAGGTTGGGGCTGCATCGACTACATCTTCACTTTTGGTCAATTGTTGGAGCGCCGCCATGTTTATTGACGACTCACCGTAGTCATGTCTCTCGAGATCAAAGGCGCATACGAGTACGTCAATCGATGTGCCCTTTGAGACTGTTTGTGAGAAAAAGTGTACCACATAAATACGTAAACATTATCAAAGCGCTGTACGCGCATAGTCCGGACAGAGTGAGGATTTATGGTAAACTGCCGCCGTCCTTCAATATCTCCAGCGGTATGAGACAAGGTTGCCCGGTGTCACCTTTCCTATTAAACTTCACTACTGACGAAGTTACGAAAAAATGGTTCGCTTGTGAGCGGCCTCCTGGCTTGAAGTATGCGTACGATATTTCCCTAATCTGTGACAGCTCCCAAAGGTGCCAAACAGCACTGGACCGATTAGCACTGGCTGTCAATTGCTTTGCTCCATCGAAATGCAAAGTACTTCTCCCAGATTGGAGCGTAACTAACGCTGCGCTAACGCTTAGTGGTGATCAGCTAGAAGTTGTTTAGGGATTCAAGTACCTGGGCAGCTGTATCAGCACCGATGGAAACGAAGATGAGATTACGCTTTGCCAATCTCCGCCACCTGTGGTGCAGACGCGACATCACTCTCTCCCTGAAGGACAGAGTTTATAACGCAGCTGTCCGTTCCACCCTCCTGTACGGTTCTGAAACCTGGCCCATCAGGTCGACAGACATAAAGAGGCTCATCACATTGATCATCGCTGCCTTCGCAGCTTAGCTCATGTCTCGTGGGAGCAACGCGTGAGCAATGAGCGTTTTCGGCGTAACATATTTGGTACAGGAAGAGTGAGTGAACTGCTCAGCACCATTATATCACACACCAGGCTCCGATGGTTGGGCCACGTGTTGCGCATGCCAGCACACCGACTCCCGCGACGTGCATTGTTTGCGCGACGGGGGTGCGGTTGGAAGAAGAGGAGGTGAGGCCAAGCGAGGACTTGGTCAAGAGAAATGAAAAACTTCACTTTGAAGTTGGCGTCGGTTGGTGCATCCCGACTGCCTGGTTGGGGTCCTAAGGACGATGAACACGTTTGGTTGGACATACGTGCTGATATGGGGCTAGGAGATGGCCCCGATGGCGTTTGTGTTGTGCGTTCCTTTGTCCATCCCCTCCCGCTTAGCCTCCCCTCCAATCAGGAGCTCATTCGTTAGACATAATATAACTCCTATTGCGGCACGATAGCTGGTTGTTCGCTCTCCGGAACGATGTCCATCCGTTACTGGGGACTCAGCCGGGGTGTCTCACTTGTTTTTTTTTTCATTTTTTCTTGTATTTTGTATTGCGGCAGAATAGCTGTCTTCCACCTGCAGCCAACGTGTATAATAATGATGAGGATGATTGGGGGGGTCGTAAGTGCGTGTTCATATTGTCTGTCTGTCTGTATGTCAGAAAACCCCCAGAATTAGAATATACAAAAACAAAAGTATTAACTCGATATCAGGAACCATAGGACCACGAAAGAGGCCTCGACTAGGGTTTGGCACCTGTGGTTATGATCCCTCATGACAGCTGGGCGAGAAAGCTGAGTGCCAACGCTCGCGCATGTGCCACCTATCGTGTGTGGGAAAGTCCCTGCGAGCGTGTTAACAGGACCCAGCCGAGAGCCGATGAAATCGCGCATCAGACAGCAGGCTTGTCGCCAAGGCCTGACCGGAAGCTGATGAAATCGCGCGTCAGACATCACGCGCGTTGCCGTGCGTTGCGTGGGTGGACAAAGACTGGAATGCGCGAGCAACACGATGAACTGGATAGATGGAGAGGACAAGTATTGTGAAGCGTGGGCGTACAGTCAAATCCGCATTGTAATACCGACATATAAATGTGAGCGTTGTTTGCCCTAATAGAACTCTGGTCTGCTGAGTAGTCTTCTGTCTCCGTTCCGGTCGGGTTTGCCAAGGCGTCAATCAGAGCACGCGTGAGGGCGCAGATTAAACAGCAGGCGTGAATCAGACCAGTCAAGAGCGGGCACAGCGTTATAACAGTGGCGTCGCGAGTACAACCGAACCCAGGCATGACAATTAGCTTTGAACAATTGCAGATGCTGTTGCAGCAGCAACAGGCGCAGTTTGAAGCATCCCAAACCAAGCTGATCGAGATCTTAACTCAGAAGATGACAGTGCAGTCAAGCCCAGGGTTAGCGACAAGTGAAGGTGCCCCGTCACCAGAAACCCTGACTCAGTGAGTTCCATTATGACGCTGATGCTGGCATAACATTTGTTTCGTGGTTCCACAAGTATGAAGATATGTTCCGGGTTGATTTTGCCAACCTTCCAGCAGAAAAGAAGATTCGACTAATGCTGCGGAAGCTGGGTGCTGCCGAACACGAGAAGTTCACCAATTTTATATTACCCAAAAAGAGTACCGATTTGTCGTTCGACGAAGTGGTTACAGTCCTGTCCAGATTTTCGGAGAACAGACATCCTTGTTCAACATCCGGTACAAGTGTCTGACAATAACAAAAAAGAAGACGAAGACTGGGTCGACTATTCCAGCCGTGTGAATCGAGAGTGCGAACGGTCACAACTACACAAGATGACAAGTGATCAGTTTAAATGTCTCATATACGTCTGTGGCCTACAAGCATCCAAAGACGCCGATATTCGAACACGAATACTGAACAAAATTGAGCAGAATCCGGATGTCACATTGCAGCAAGTGACCGGTGAGTGCCAGCGCATGACGAATTTGAAGCACGATACCGCAATGATTCAGCAGTTGTCCAACCAGAACGATCAAGATTTTGTCTGTGCAGTCAGTCGTACTCCACGAAAAGAAGCTTCCCACGTGAGTTCAACGCATTCTAAACCTCCCACTCCATGTTGGTTTTGTAGAGAGTGGCATTTTGCCCGCGAGTGTCCATTCAAAACTCACACTTGCAACCGTTGCGGCAGAAAAGGGCATAAGGAGTCGTGTTGCCTGGCGACTCGTCCAATTTTGACCAAGAACATGCGTAACAATGCCAGACCGTTCCGGCGTTCCAATTTGACCAGATCTATTACCGCAAATTTCAAGGTTGGCGGCGCCAGCAAGCGCAAATACACAATTGTGAAAATCAACGGCTTCCAAGTCAAGTTGCAAATTGACACGGCTTCTGATATCACCCTGATATCTCGCGACACTTGGTGCATGCTTGGGCGACCAACACTCATACAATCGGACCATTCGGCACGGAATGCTTCAGGAGGTACGTTGAAATTGCTGGGTGAACTGAATTGTCAGGTAAACTTTCGCGATAAACAAATCCAGACGACATGTTTCGTGACAGACCAGCCGGGGTTAGATTTGTTGGGGCTCGACTGGATGGATGAATTGAAACTGCTTGATCAGTCAGTGAACAGTCTAAGTCAGCCACCACAAGTCAATCTGATGTCACAACCGTCACCTTCAAGCCCGATGTTTCAAAGTCAGATTGCCGAGATAAAACGACGTCACGATGCATTGTTTCAACCCGGTCTCGGATGCTGCAACATAGCTACTGCCTCATTGAACCTTAAACCAGACGCCAAGCCAGTCTTTAGACCAAGACGCCCTGTGCCCTACGCAACCCAGTCCTTAGTGGAAGCCGAGTTAAACTGACTACAATCTGAAGGGATAATCGAACGAGTTCACTACTCCGAATAAGCAGCACCTATCGTGGTGGTAAAAAAAGGAAACGGTAAAGTTCGTATTTGTGCTGGTTTCTCGACAGGTTTGAATTCTGTGTTGGAAGATCACCAGTATCCCCTGCCGGTACCAGAAGACTTGTTCAGCAAACTCAATGGGGGGAAATGCTTCGCAAAACTTGACCTAGCTGATGCGTACCTGCAAATCCCAGTTGCCAATCAGTGCAGAACATTGCTGACAGTAAATACTCACCTCGGACTTTTTCAGTACAACCGGCTGCCGTTCGGAGTGAAAACCGCACCGGCCATTTTTCAACAAATAATGGATACCCTGCTGAGCGATATCCCAAATACAGCAGTATACCTGGACGATGCGTTGATTATGGGCTCAGATCCTCAAGACTTGATACAGACACTGGAGAGAGTGCTTTCGCGTCTTCAGGAAGCTGGATTCCGATTACGGGCTGAAAAATGTGAGTTCCTATTAGAAAGTGTCAAATTTCTTGGGTTTATCATCGACAAACATGGCCGGAGCCTGGATCCCGCCAATATTGAAGCCATCAAAAAGATGAAGCCACCAGAAGATATTGCAGAGCTCCGCTCGTTTCTTGGGCTCGTTAGCCATTACAGTACTTTCCTACCAAGCCTTCATCAGCTCAGACGTCCGCTGAACCAGCTACTGACAAAAGACAAGGGTTGGAAATGGACGAAGGAGTACCAGCAGTCTTTTGATGCAGTCAAAGCAGCTCTCACCTCTGATCTACTCTTGACTCATTTCAATCCGAATTTCAAAATTGTCGTTGCTACGGATGCTTCCAATTATGGTGTCGGTGCAGTTATTTCCCACGTTTTTCCGCATGAAGGAGAGAAGGCTATCGCGCACGCAGCACGGTCACTAACGCCAGCAGAAAAAAACTATAGCCAGATAGAGAAGGAAGCGCTCGCGATTGTTTTCGCAATGAAACGGTTTCATAAGATGTTGTATGGCAGATATTTCACGCTCCTGACTGACCACAAGCCACTTCTGTCGATATTCGGTTCAAAGAAAGGAATTCCAGTTTTTACGGCGAACCGATTGCAACGATGGGCGACCATACTACTGGCCTATAAGCCGACGCAACAGATCGGTCAAGCGGATGCCCTGTCTCGTCTCATCAGTTCATACCCAAAGGAGAATGATGATTGTGTGATTGCAGCTATCAGTTTCGAAGCAGAAGTCCAACGAATCCTGGCTGATAATGTGAGAAGACTACCAGTAACAGCCGACACTATTCGTATGGAGACATCACGGGACAGAATCTTGGAGAAAGCGATGCAGTGTACGAACATGTTGGCCAAATGGAGGCCTACCTATGGAGTTGCGGCCGTTTTACCATCGACGTGCATCCCTGTCAGTCGTGGACAATTGTCTGATGTTTGGAGATCGAGTGGTGGTGCCAAGGAAATTACAGAGGCAAATATTGCAGCAGTTCCACACGGGGCACCCTGGTACCAGCCGCATGAAAGCCTTGGCACGCAGTTTTGTTTACTGGCCAGAAATGGATTCGGAAATTGAAAAATTCTGCCAACAATGTGAATCTTGTCAACTTGCAGCGAAGGTCCCTCCCAAGTGTCAGTGGCAACCTTGGCCTAAGGCAGAGAAACCGTGGCAACGAATACACTTAGACTATGCAGGACCAATCAATGGCCAATCCTATCTCGTTTTGGTTGACTCATTCACCAAGTGGCCTGATGTGATTCCGGTAAACAATCCGACTGCACAGCACACTGTCAACGAGCTAGAGAAGCTGTTCCGATACTTCGGCCTGCCAGAGGTGTTAGTGACAGACAATGGAACACAATTTACCTCGACTTCTTTTCGCGAGTGGTGCAAGGAAAAGGGAATTCAGCAGATGTTCTCACCACCATATCATCCGCAATCCAACGGACAGGCGGAAAGGTTTGTGGACACGTTCAAACGTGCACTCCGTAAAGCAGGGCAAATAAGGGCTTCACAGGATGCAATTCAATCTTTCCTATGCATGTATCGGAACGCTCCGAATCCAAACTCCCCTGATGGGAAAGCCACCACAGAAGTACCATTTGGAAGAAAGATTCGGACGTTGTTCGATAATCTTTTACCGAGAAGAATAGAAAAGCACGGCAACAGTCACCTGGAGGAAGATTGCAAGACCAAGCTCCGTAATTTCAATGTTGGTGACATGGTTTACGCCCGGGATTTTCGAAGGCCGAAGAGGTGGTCGAGCGGAACAGTTATCAGCAGGAAAGGCAGAGTTATCTATGAGGTGATGGTTGGACGTGAGAGATGGATTAGGCACATCAATCCGTTGAGACCGAATCATGGCAAAACCCAAGATCCCCAAGAATCACCAGCTTTACATTGGGACATCCTACTAGACACGTTCGGGCTGGAAGCTGAGGGTGAGCAACCAGGTGTGACGAAACAAATGCCGCAAACATCAGATGCACAATGCCGGCCGGCTCGGAAGCGGAGAAGACCAGAACGGCTGTAAATCGATCCCGGGCGAAAACCTATGAACACAATAAGGTTCGAAGGGTGTGCAAGGTGACTCAATTCGGAAGGGGAGGTGACAGCTGGGCGAGAAAGCTGAGTGCCAACGCTCGCGCATGTGCCACCTATCGTGTGTGGGAAAGTCCCTGCGAGCGTGTTAACAGGACCCAGCCGAGAGCCGATGAAATCGCGCGTCAGACATCACGCGCGTTGCCGTGCGTTGCGTGGGTGGACGAAGACTGGAATGCGCGAGCAACACGATGAACTGGATAGATGGAGAGGACAAGTATTGTGAAGCGTGGGCGTACAGTCAAATCCGCATTGTAATACCGACATATAAATGTGAGCGTTGTTTGCCCTAATAGAACTCTGGTCTGCTGAGTAGTCTTCTGTCTCCGTTCCGGTCGGGTTTACCAAGGCGTCAATCAGAGCACGCGTGAGGGCGCAGATTAAACAGCAGGCATGAATCAGACCAGGCGAGAGCGTTCACAGCGTTATAACACCTCAGTACGGTTTAAGCAGCACGAAGTAGTTCAATATATCCCAGAGAGGAACCAGTGCAGTTCCCAGGTTTAATTGGAATTTACAGGAAAGTGCCGACGATGGATGACAATTGTTCCGACAGTGAATGATAGCTCGATAGATCTGTGTGAGACAAGACATAACAAGTCGATGAATCATAGAGTAATAATCTTATTGCCGGTAAATTACCGTTTGAGTCCTGAGAAGGTGCTCTAGATAGCCTCAAACCCGGATCGCATAATATTTGGCAATAAGCCAAGTCAGCAATAAAATGAGACATATTGTCTTTGGTGGCCATGGAAAATGAGCTAGCATTGATACCGCAAACAGTCGTTGAAGTGCCCTCGGTTATCAGCATAATCAAATGAGAAACAAACCAGGTGCTAAATCTCTACTTAGTGAATAGCTTGAGCACGATGTCTCACATGACAGATGGTTGCGCTGTACTATGTCAACCTATCTGGTTGGATATGGATCGGCTGAGGCCTTAAGAGGACAACAGAGTCTCATAATAGTCGTTGCGGTTGTCTTAAGCTAAATAACGACCACACAGCAATAAGACAAGTAGTACATTGACAAATGAACGCGTTCAGCGCACTTTCATCAGACAAATTCTTGATCTGCACAAAGGCTCACCTATTCAGTTCGTTGCGACTTACTTGCTATTGATCCAGTATGGCTCCGTAAGCCAAAGATTAGCCGCTCTTTACTTTCTATATCATACATGGGCGTATCCATTAACCCAGATTCCTTCAAGTGTGATATAAGGCGCAATATAAGAGATGTAACACAGGATACACCCTGCAAGTCTAGAATTCATGCACAAATCCACGTGCAAGTTTCTTCTTAAACAGATACGCAAACATCTGGAATAGGATGCCATTTTCCTAAAGTCAAGCATATCACCACCTGCTTTCGGCACCATAACAATCAGCTCATAATCTCAAAGTCTACACCTAATCGGCCATAAACTGAAGCTTAGTAAACAGGACGTAAGCATACTTGACCCGAACTAGTATCCGCAGATGTCACTAATCTGAGTGCGCACTTGCTATTCGACTACAATAACACAAAGTACTAGATGGCTAGCTATCAGATCAAGCTAGATCCCATACGTATTCATACCTGTCTGGTTGACTGGTAGTATTACATTGGGAACCCCGACTCTTTGGATCTCCCTTCGCTCACATCCCGCCTTAATTGAGCTCGGTCCCAGTTCCTTGCCTTGTGATATGATCCAAACATCATTGAGACCTGACGGAACACAAGTGTATAGAGATACCTCTTTTGCACGTCACACGTAGTTTTATCCGAGCGTAGCGAGTCTATCACGTCAGAGTCAAAGTGAGGTGATTTTGAGGAACAAGCGAGCAAGAGGCTCGCATGCGGGTTACGGGCTTCGCGACATCAGGCGTAGACTTAATCGGCAAAACGGAACCGGATAATTGAATCTGCTTGGAAAAGCAGATCGTTTGTCGTGAATATGCTTAACTGGGCATTATTGAGTTACAAGAAATCTGGTGCAGTCGCGGAACGCCACGGATTTATCTCTTACAGTGTTAACCGCCTGTGTACAAACAGGTAAAGTGGAGGTGGTGTTATCATGTACATCAACTCATCAGGGTGCGCGTCAATAAAAAGCCTTTTTTGTTGCAGCTCACAACGTATCAGCTGTTTAATCGTGAGATGCTGACCAACATAAGTGAACGACTATGGCTCGATCTGGTTGTTTAATATTTATAATTTCCCTAGCTTCGTTAACAGAGCCTGAGAAATACAAGAATCAGGATCTCTAATTAGACCTCGGTGAATGAGAGGTGGTAGACCGGCCTGATGGAGTTAGATACGCAAACAAATGTTACAAAGTCACTTAATGAGGTGGGTTGAATGAAGGCAGTTATGCTTATTATGTGCAATTAAATGTCCGCGTGTAACAGGGCGAAAATGCTGTGCATGTGCAGAAAATAAATCCAGTTTAAATAACGGAGGAGTATAGGGGGCGGAATACATTATTTAGATTAAAAGTTGCCGCCTATTGATATCCATCTCTCCAATAGTATGGGCTCAGGTTTCCTATATCGGTTTATGATGAGCACTAGTCGTAGAGTTTGCTAAAGCTGTCTACAATAGGATAGTGTGTAAAGAGCGAGCTGAGGGTTTTGACCCTTTGATTCGATTCCGGATAATCGAAACTCCCTGGGGGTGACCGCAAACAGAAAACAGTTAAGTGTGTTCGAATGCATGTCAACTTAATGACAACTACACTCAATTCTAATTCCAATATCCGTCAATACCCGAAAATCCAAAGAAGTCGTTTGGAAAAAGCAAATCGCAGAAGTTGCTTGCCAAGTTACAGGAGTTGTCATTTAACTTAATTTTCAACGGGCATCTTGCGACGCTGTAGCAAAACATGAGAATGTGACATTCGATACAAGCAATAAGGCTGTGGTTAGTCCAAATATTTAGGATACGTTGAGTTCCACTATGAGCTGCTACATCCACTCAGCGATGTGAAGGACTGTGTCAACAGGGAATTGCTTAAATTTTACCGAGAGCTTAATGATGCAACACTCACCAGCTAGCGGCCAAATGGTCAGGAATAGCCAACGAAAACGAAGCGTTAAGGATTTTTCGCGAAGCTGTTTGCACACGCATCAGAACTAGCCCATCCCAACTGCCCAATAAAACTTGTAATGGCAACATAGTTGAAAAGTTCAATATACCGTGCAAATAATGTAAACGAAACGTGTGAAAACAGAACGACCTTACGAACGGGTAACGAGTTGAGTAAGATAACATTGTATCGCGCCACAATAGGAGATAAGTGAGCCATTTAGTCGGTAACCTAATCAATCATCAATAGTCGGTTCAATTCATACACTTGTTCACATCTGGCAGAAAGACCCCCAGATAAGGTGTTCGGTATATGATAAACTAACGGCAAACACACCTTCATCGCTGACAAGTAATGTGGGGCAGGTAACAGCGTTTTCTGCTTCCTCCGCCACAACATCCGATTCAGGAATGGGTTCATCCGCATTAATTGGCTGCTCTTCAGTCACAGTTTCCGGTGAATGGGATCTAGCGCTTTCATGGAGAGTTTGAATACGGTGTTCTGGAGAGCGTGGAATTGGTGGCTTCTGAGGAGAAGCCGGTTTTGTGTTGGGAAGCGGAACGGGTAAGGCTGGCTTTTTGACAGGTGTGCGTCGACCGGCTGAACGGTTGTCTACGGACCCATCCTCATCGTCAGAACTGGTCAAGTAAGAAAATATGGCACATCGGGTTAGGCAGGCATGTAAGGAATGAAGATGAACAAGGGCTGTTGAAGTAGTCAAAGAGGTGAATAAAAGCAATGACAAACAGCAATGATTTTAAAGTAGTCCTTGTAATAACCAATATGAAAAAGGGTGGCGTATGAAAAATAGTTGAGTTGAGCAGTTCCGTAGCGGAGAAGAACCGTGACAACCCCATTGAGAAATTTGACCAACTACTCAGTTTGAAGACTTGATGACAAAAAAGGAAATAGAACAACACCATCTTCGCTAGGTGCCGTAATGCAAATGGTAGACAGATTAATCCTGCAGACCTGGTGAACGTCCCATTAGTTATACCAAACGGCGAGTTATTTAGTAAAACCAAGGCATATGTAAAGGATGAAGGACAGATTACCGTTGAGAAGCGGTGTGCAATGCCTCCGCCAGTCGCAAATAAGAGTTGGAGATTTCCAACGATTATATGTTGAAGGCTACGAGGACAAAACGCAGTTAAACTACGAAAAGTGATACATCAGTTACATACGAGCCACTCGCTGATCTTTGTTACCGCTTACTCTGGTCTTCCGATGAACTCAACATAAGCAGCGTTGTAGGCAAAGAAATGGAGCACAGACAATATGCACGTCAATAGCTTAAACAATGGGTAAGGCGGCCCTATTGCTTTCTCACGGTCATCACACTCGCGAACTTACGTAGCTTTGCTCTCCAGTATCGACAAGTGCTGCTCCATGGCCTGGATCACCTTTGCAGGAACCTAGACAGACGAAAGGGAGAATGAACAATGTGGATGTCATTGTAGGTAACGAAGACTCACTGTTATACGACCATAATGACTATATTAATGAAAGAGAATGGGAGGGGGTCTAGTAAAACCACAAAATCCTACGCTAACGCTCACGGTTTAGGTAGTTAGACCTTCTCAACAACAAATGATCACAAACAGTTGTCTACCGTGTGAAGACAAGACGGCACTGATGAGAGTCGCATTCTGACTTGTACAGTCTCACATCACAACCAAACTTACCATATAGACAACTCAACATTTTACGAACTTCGGACAGTAAAATGCCATCGGCTCAGACTGCGAGCCATGATCAGTAAACTCCACCCAAAACCGTATGAGGACCAGGCGGATTTGAAAGATCAGGCGGATCGAGAACGATGCTAAGTCAGTCTGCGCCCCATGTAGGCTTGTGCTATTCTATAGCCGGTTACCAGAACAGGGACCGGCCTAGGTAAACGGTGAGTAGGAATAGGTAATATGTGCCTAAATCGAAAAGTGTTTATCTGATCCGTCCAATACCTACCCACGTACCTCGTCATTGTGAACATAATGGTATCACGCGACAACGAGAATAGCGCCCCGTTGGCAGCGATAAAAGTGATATAATATGAAACATAATCTCCGCTCCACACTAGACTGTAAAAGCACACCGAGTTTCAGGTATAGCCGCTGGAGATCGCGCTGTCATAGAAAGACTGCGCATTCATTCTAGAACTGAACACGAAGTTACATAGTTACGCCAATGGTACCACATCAAATATCTAAGGGCCACAATCAAAAACATCATAGAGGGGAAGTGGAAGCAATGCACTCGCGAGATGCAGTTCAACACTGTGTAGGAAAACAAGAGGACAGCAGCAGAAACTTCCGGATTACCGTCGAGGAAGTTATTGATTGATCAGACAAAATTCAGGTAAGAAAAGGTTGTCAGTTATCGCAGGTTATATATATATATATATATATATATATATATATATATATATATATATATATATATATATATATATATATATATATATATATATATATATATATATATATAGTATCTGCGTTGCACTTGACGCCGTTCGCATAAAAACACAGATCGTTATGTGGAGTCGTGATCGGGCTCTTTCATGAGTAAGCAAATGAGTAGATCTCTGTCGAACATTCTTCGAACCAACCATTAAATTTATATTGGGCCTTCCTTAACTCACCTGCCTACTTGATAGGTAAATTTTGGTCAACCTCTCAAAATTCTCCGGGAAGGTTACTTAATGAATCTTGGTCGTTGTCAAATTCTAACTGATGTAACGTTCGAGCATTAGGAAGGAGTTCCTTGCGTTCGCAGAACACTTGGTTTTTGACAGATGTTTCACAGGATGAAGTACCGGACGTTAAAGTAATCTGAGTGACGAGCAATCGTGGCCAACTTGTAGTTAATGCAGGACTGTGTTTGCGAATCCAACTAGTAAATTACGCAGGTCCAACTCAGGTTGACCGGAGCACGTGTCTTGATTGAACTGGTTGAGTTGTAGCGTGCGATTGTGTCTCAGGTACTGCAATCGTTACTGTTGGAGATAATGCAGTTGGTGGCACTTCTAGGAATGCAAATCATGTGCATACTGGACAGGGGCTTGGTGGATGATTTGGAAGAGATTCCAGCGAAATCGGGGTGAACGAATATACATCTGTATTAACTTGGGTAATATGATGAGTCTGGCGGGAGAGACTATGGTGTGCTGAGGCTGTTGGTTGCTAGATCCTGAGAGATGGTCTACCCACTGCTGCTACTGCTGTGCCATTTGCTCATGTTCTGGGCGACTCCACGTGGCGCCCGCTGGGTGGGATTTGAGTTTCGCCCTTCTCCCTTCTAAGATCCAGGACACCAAGCCGCATGACTTAGTGAACTGATCATGTGCTAGACCCGCTGCCTTTCGGGTGTTCATTTAATCGAAGGCTTTGGCTGAGGACCCGAGTCGTTCTCCTGTCAGGAGTGGGCGCTATGCCAGTATCCTAGTCCATCTTCTTCGGAGGTTAGGAAGTGGTCGATGGCCCACTTCCAGTAAAACCTAGCAATGGGAGACAACAGGTCTACGGGTTATAAGCTCACAGCTCGGTTGGCGTAGAGCACGAGGGCCATGCATTGTCTCTGACGGTGGGAGGACACCTCCGGGTATTCAATGGTTTGCTACTGCCCGCCTCAAGCCAGGCAGCCCCTGGTCAAATTGGTGTAAACCCGCCAAAACTTACATGCGTCTGGCCGTGGTCGCAGGTGCGTATCCTACTAAGGTCGCGAAACATATATAAAACGTTCCAGAACCTCAAACGCTGCGTGTGACGGCCGTCAAGTAGATCTTAATCTGTCTCTGCAATCACATTCCCGAGCTGGATCTGCTCCCCACTGCATTGTGGGTCAGGCTATTGAGCCAAAGGCTCCAGGCGGAGTCCCTTAAGCAAACCTCCAAATCACGTACTGCCTTGTGGGTCAGGCTATTGAGCCAAAGGCTCCGGATGGAGTCCCTCAAGCAAACCTCCGAAGCACAACCGCCACCTCGCGTGCGATTGCCCACCAATGCAATCGTATGCCTGCGCGCAAAGCACTCAGCATCGGGTGCTGGAACGTGCGCACACTACTGGACCGGAACTCGAGTGAGCGCCCTGAGCGACACACAGCAATGGTCGCAATGGTACTGGCGCGCTACAACATCGATATTGCGACGCTCAGTGAAACCCGGCTCACTGAGCAAGGTAAGTTGCATGAAGCAGGTGCTGGCTACACATTCTACTGGGTGGGAAACGCCGCGTCAGCACCACGTGAACATGGGGTCGGATTTGCAATATCCGATCGCCTCCATGGTCTGCTGGTGGTGAACCATCGGGCATCAGCGCGCGACTGATGACTGTTCGCCTACAACTCGGAAGAGGTAAGTTTGCTACTTTAATAAGCACGTACGGTACGACCATGTGTTATCCTGAGGACACGCATGATCAATTCTACACTCAGCTATCCTCCGTGATACGGTCTGTGCCGAGGTGTGACCGACTATTTCTGCTGGGTGATTTCAACGCGCGCGTTGGGCGTGATGCATCAGCGTGGACAGATGTTATCGGTGCGCATGGCATTGGCTCAGCGAATGCGAACGGTGACAGGCTGCTCTCACTGTGTGCCACTCAGGGCCTGACGATCACGAACACTCGGTTTGCACTGAGTGCGAGTGATACAGCAACCTGGACGCACCCACGGAGTGGTCACGCTCACCTGCTCGACTATGTCATCGTACGTCAGCGTGATATGCGTGAAGTGCGCATGACACGTGCACTGCGTGGAGCTGAGTGTGGCACTGATCATAAGTTGGTGAGGACCAAAATGTACATATATTTTCGTAAATCTATGTATTGCACTCCCGCCGTGAATCGGCGTAAATTTAACATTATCTCCCTCGGTACTGGGGCGAAGCGTACTGAGCTGGAGAAGGCAATCGCTGCAAGTCTGTGTGATGTGGACTGCATAGCCACAGTGGGCGACCTGTGGCACCACATTCGCGATCAGGTGACAGCTGCTGCCAAGGAGACCATCGGGCGCGCAAACCGTAAGCGGCCTGATTGGTTTGATGGCAACAATGCGACGATCGGCGCATTGGTTTCGGAGAAGAATGCAGCATTGGTTGCACATGTTGCAGACCGCAGTGACGTGAAAAACTTCGACGGCGACTGACCCGAGAGCTCCGTCGCATTGAAAATGTATGGTGGACGGAGAAGGCGAAGCAGATGGAATGCTACGCCGAACACCGCCAACACAAGGAATTCTTTGACTCCTTGAAGTCGGTGTACGGACCGAGATTGGAGCCGTTGAGGATAATGATCGATGGTAGTTCAGGCGCTACCTGCACACAGACTGCAGATCTGGCGAAAACACTTTGACTGTCTCTTGAACAACCGTTCAGAGATCGACTGGCCTGCTTTGAACGACCTCAAGCAGCACGATGTGAAGGCGAATCTGGCGGACACGCCGACACTGGATGAGACGCAGAGAGCACTTGCTCAGCTGCGGGACGGCAAGTGTGCTGGGGCCGACGGGATCCCGCCTGAAGTATTGAAACACGGCGGACCCGTGTTGTTGACTGCGCTGCACCACTTGGTGCAACACGTATGGATTGAGGAGGAGGTGCTTCCTGAGCTGAAGGATGCCCTTGTGCTACCACTGTACAATGGCAAAGATAGCAAGCAATGTTACACGAATTATCGTGGTACCAACTTGCTGAGTTGTGTGGGAAAGGTGATTGCCCGAATCCTGCTCAACCGCCTCGTCAGTCAGGTTGTGGAACCTAACGTGGCGGAAGAGCAATGCGGATTCCGTTCGGGTCGCAGCACTACAGATATGGTGTTTGCGGCTCGTCAGTTGCCAGAGAAGTGCAAAGAACGACACCAGCCATTGTACTCGCTTTTTGTTGATTTCCCCAAGGCATTTGACACGGTGAACCGCGAGGCATTGTGGCTGGTGTTGGGTAAGTTTGGTTGCCCGCGTAAGTTTGTAAGTTTATTTGAATGTTTGCACAGTGGTATGCGAGCGAGGGTGCAGCTGAGTGGAGAGACCTCGGATGACTTTGCAATTGTCTCTGGTGTGAAGCAAGGCTGTGTCTTAGCTCCTGCCCTGTTTAATATATATCTTCATGCAATGTTGTCTTGTGCTTTTGATGCGGCTTGTGCTTACGGTGTTCGTGTGGAGCACCGTATTGATGGTGGGTTGCTGAACATCCGTCGTTTCGGTGCGAGAACTCTAGTCTGTGAGACAACTATCTGTATGTTGCTGTTTGCTGACGGCTGTGCGTTGTTTTCACACAGCGCGGATGAGTTGCAGCATATGACTAGTGCTCTGGCTTCGACAGCAGCCAAATTCGGGCTCACCATCAACACAAGCAAAACTGTCTGTCTCTTTCAGCCTTCACCGGAGGTGCAATCTTCAATATTGCCTCGAATTAGCGTTGGTGCTGAAGTATTAGAAAGCACCTCCAGTTTTTACTACCTTGGGAGCGTGATGTCGACTGATCAGCAGCTACACAGTGAGCTGCGTATCCACGTGTCGAAGGCAGCGGCGGCATTCGGGAAGCATGAGTACCGAGTGTGGAACAACCATCAGCTTACCATTGGCACGAAGCTGATGGTGCACAAATCCATGGTGCTGTCCCTTCTTCTATACGGCAGTGAAACGTGGACGATGTACCGTCTGGATGTGCGATATCTCGAGCGGTTCCATCAGCAGTGTCTGTGACAGATTTTACGCATCGGCTGGGACGACAGAGTTGCAGACACGGAAGTGTTGCGCCGAAGTGGGATGTATGCAGTGGACTGCATACTTTTATTAAGACACCTGAGGTGGATCGGTCATGTGAGCCGTATGGATTCGACGCGGATACCGAAGCAGCTATTATATGGTCAGCTATGTACTGGGAAGCGGCACGTGGGGAAACCAAAGTTACGTTACTAGGACATGGTTAATGTGAGCCTCACACGTTCTAATTTTGATTGCAGATCATAGGAATCGAACCGAACCACCTAGCTGACATCACAGGTTGTTCGGATAGCCCCTAGAATTGGAGCAACTTGTGCACACGCCCTATTTGAAGATAAGGACGACTATGAACTCACTTAACTTTTGCCCAAACTTCTGAGAACAAAGCGATGAGTTCCGTACCAGTGCAGACAATGCACGTCGCGGGAGTCGATGTGCTGGCATGCGCAACACGTGGCCCAAACATCGGGGCCTGGTGCGTGATATAATTGTGCTGAGCAGTTCACTCACTCTTCCTGTATCAAATACGCGACGCCGAAACTGCTCATTACTCACGCGATGCTCCCACGAGACATGAGCTAGGCTACGAAGGCAGCGATGATCGAATGTGACGAGCCTCTTTATGTCTGTCGACCTGATGAGCCAGGTTTCACAACCGTACAGAAGGGTTGAACGGACGGCTGCATTACAAACTTTGCCCTTCAGGGCAAGAGTAATGTCGCGTCTGCACCACAGTTGGAGGAGATTGGCAAAAGCACCCCGAGCTTTTGCTATACGGTTCGTAACCACATGTTCGATTTCACGAGTGCTAATATAGCTGCCCAGGTACTTGAGTTCCTGAACGACTTCTAGCTGATCGCCACCAAGGGTCAGTGCAGGGATGGGTCCCTGCCATTTCGATGGAGCAAAAGCATAACCCAAAGCCCAGCAGTGCTAATCGGTCAAGTGCTGCTTGCATCTTTGGGAGCTGTCACAGATTAAGATACTATCGTCCGCGTACTCCAAGTCAAGAAGTCGCTCACCAGGAAGAAGCTCCACCCTTTCGAGATCGTGTCCAACGAACGCTGTTTTATTGACTTCCTCAATAGCGAAGTTGAAGAGGAATGGTGACAGCGGGCAACCTTGTCACACACCGATGGTGATCCTGAAGGGTGGCGACAGTTTACCATAAGCCCAAACTATGCGCGTACAGCGCTTTGATAATGTTCACGTATTTATGGAGTACAACTTTTCTCAGCAGACAGGCCCAAAAGGCACATCGATCGACCGAGTCGAAGGCAATTTTAAGTCAAGAAACACGATTACGGTGGGTCGCCAATAAACATGGTGGTGCTCCAACAATTGACGCAAGGTGAAGATGCGGTCGATGCAGCCTCGACCTCGACGAAACCAGGTTTGCTCTTCGCAAATCTGGCTTTCACGAGTGTCAGTCATCTACTGGGGCAGGTTCCCGAAGTTGAAGAGAGCTGGGGGAATTCTATATGACCCTGCGGCCTTATGCAATTTGAACAGCCTGATCTCACGTTCGACTTTTGCGCGTGAGGGCGGATCCAAAGAGACGGCCCATGGAGAAGGGCGCTCAATGCCCGAAGAATAAAGCGATAACTCAGGTTGGTTAAATTTCCTTGCAAAGTGTTTGGCCCAACGCTCCAAGCGTTTTGACAAGCTGTGGATCATCTGCCCACTCTTGTCGCGTATGGTCTCGCTAACACCAGGTTTCCTGACATCTGTTTCCCGTATCAGACGGAATAACTTATGATGATTACCAACGGCAGCGGCTCTTTCCATATCTGAGGAACGAAGAGACCAGCGGGCTTTGCAGTCTTTCTTCAGACTAGCATGTAGTTTTGCCGTGAGATTTTTGCGAGCCTCATTGTATTCGCTTCCAGCCAAAATACGTCGGTAAGCATCCATAAGTTCCAGAGACTGTGTAGAGACCCAATGTTCAGTTTGGTAATTTGATTTGCCACATGAAGACATGCCTGCTGATAGTAACGTTTGACGAATATGCGACCAGTGATCATCGACGGTGTTCAGTGGGCGCTTACTCAGCCCAGATGTCAGCGCAATTTGACACACATTCAGAACACCTGGTTCCGCCATCTAGCAGGTGTCAATCCGTTCACATCGACGTTGTGGACGTCCACCGAAAAGCATCCGGAGGTCGGCGCAGACAAGTGCTTGGTCAGGGTCCACGCTCGTGCTCCAAATCAAGCGACAGTTTTGGACACAGCCTGTCCAGTGGTAACTGATCGTGATATGATCAATTTGCGTCCATGGCTGGCCCGAGACTAGTGTGTGCCAAGTCATGCTTCTGCGGGGTGCTGTGTCGAAAGTTTGTGCTCGCGAGAAAGAGGCGAGCATCGTCACATAGCTGTAACAATCGCTCACGGTTATCATTACGGAAGCGTACATCATGTTAGCCGCCCAGATGAAGCTGATCAAAGGACAATTTTCCGACTTAAGCGTTTAGACCGCCAGCAAATACCACAGTAACCGTGCTTCTTCTGTAACGAATAAGCTCGTTAAGTTGCTGATAGAATCAGTGCTACAGTTCATGGAAGCGTAGGCTGCAATGACAAACGGGCACCGTTTGTTTCTGCGCGAATTCGTAGCATGGAACGAACCAGCTAACCTAACGGCGCACATCTGGTTGTTGACTGGGATCCAATCGATCAGGGTAGCTTCAGCCCGGGGATTCAAAACAATGACGACGCCAGCTTGACCGGCATTTGAAGCTGCATCATGGCCAGACAGGCGCAATGAGAATCTGCCGCCAGTGTCGCACGTGGGTGACTCGGATGAGGTGGAAAAGTGTTCTGGTATTACCAGAGAGATTAGCAAGTTCCATCTCTCCAGCACGTTAACAACACCAGGTCTCACGGTCCTTCGGTAAACTCCTAGGCAACGCTCGATCCTCGGACCTTTGTTCCTCACTCTAGCTGGTGTCGGCTGGGATCAAGCGGTATCTGTCTAGCAGCGACAAGTAGGCCGTGGTGATCCAGCTTTTCGGATGGTGACAAACAACTCCACATCTGACAGTATTGGCAGTAATGAAGGCGTCTTTGATGCGCATCCACTGCGAATTCAGACCATCATAAGAAGACGAAGCAAGCAGCGTTGACAGAGAAGCCTGGTACTTGGCTAACGTTGCAGGACGTTGCAGATTTTCGACGTGCGATCGGTAGTGCGTACGTCTGGGTGATCCTCCGAAACGCATTCAGATCTTGGCGCGAACCAGTGCGTGATCGGAGTCCAGACAAGTTGACCAGTACGATCGACAGTCTGTTACGCTTTCGCGTCATCAGTTGCTTATCGCTGTTTGCTCAAGCTGAGAGTACTCTTGAGTTTGAGAAGGCGGACGGCATGTAACAGTCTGTTTTTTGAATGCCGAAAACTGGTGCTCGAAAGAAACAAGCTATGATCAGAACAGAGTCAGTAGCCTGTATCCATAGTCTGGTCGACTGCTATCGAGACCAAAACTACTGCCAAGATGGTGCTAGCTTTGTGGTAGGCGGCCCACTCGTGCATTGAAATCTCCGGCAAGAATGACAATGTCGGACGTTTATGAGGAACGCAGAAGGTCATGCAGTTGTTGGTAAAAGCAACCCTTGACTGCATCCGGGCTTCAGTCTGCAGGATCGTAAGCGGAGATGACAAACCAGGCATGCGTAACATCTCGACACTTACTTAACTTACATGAACCTCGTAGTCTGACTGCGCTTAGCCGACTGTTGTCTGGGATCCAGTCAAGCAAAGCTGCCTCAGCCCTGTCACTTAGTGCAATCCCAACACCAGCTTGATCAGAAACAGCGGCCTCTGTGTCTCCGGAAAGGCGCAAGTGGTAATTAACGCCAAAGTTTGCCGGAGAAGTTGTTGCGATGACGGTACTGGCGTCTTGCAACCTGGTTTCAGAAAAGCAACAGATATCCACCGAGAGTGTCTCAAGCGTGCGGGCCAGGCATGCTTGTCGTCCGATCTGCATCAGAGTGCGCACATTGAACGCTGCAAAGCCGAATGGAGAACCAGGTCGAAGGAAAGCTTGGGCTTCGGTGGGGTGTGAGAATGTTGTTACGACCGGACAACGAACATCAAAAGTTTAGCTCAGAACTCTGTCAGGTGCGACCAGTCAACTGTTGTTGACGGTGATCGGGGAAAACGTGGGTGTAGTTTGGGTATGAAACGTGGGATGATCTGATCTGTGAGCGATAGAAAAGTTAATGTGTTCATTTGGAAGGACAGAAATTATGGATAAACACATTCTGACGCACAAGTCCAGGATACGCAGATTTGTCATGCAATGAAAGAATAACTAAGTGTCGAGAGTAGTGTACGATTAACACCAACTGAGCATCTTCAATACTTGAGGTGGCTTCCAAAGGGGTAAGCCAGAAGGTAGGCTGCAACAGCAGTCTAAAAACTCAATAATGCAAGCGACGCATACTATCTTCATGAAAACGACGGTATCGAGAGCAGAAGAGTGGCGGCTTGTTAGAATCAAATAGGAGTCGAAAACCCCTATCGCCCTCAGCTAGGTTGACAAATTGATGATAACGGGGAACTGGCAGATGAAGATGGGGCCAGTGGATTTAACCCGTCCGGTAACGATCGATGAACTGATTGAAACAAGTAGGAAATCGCTGAGACTTACCGGCTGCAGACCAAGACTTTCCTTATCTCCGATTCCCATGCTCTAGAAAGGACAAACACGGTACACTGTTATGGAGAAGCCGTTTGAGCAAGGTTATGGTACAGAAACAACGTTAATCGTTCGAGAAGGGTAGCGTTGTGTCAAGTAATTAGTCAAATCACCAAAGTCATAACTTTAAGAGTACAATGGTGCAATTCATTACTCAGTGCAAGAGAACAAGGTTGAGCAGAAGCAGTAATGAAGCGCATTGACAATGCAGCCAACAGACACCATCATAGTAGTAAGCCGAGTGCAACATGAAATGCTATGAGTAAACCTAGCCTAAATCCTACAAACCAAGAGGAGGGCAGCAAACGAAAGCGGTCCAAAACGACTCTAATATGAGGGTTACCAGACCGAATGATAAAAAAGGGAATACTAAAATATAAGTGGGGTAATGAAATGTCTCAACGTATATGTATTGGTGATACTGGGATTCGATCCTCCTTCGAATAGTGGTGATTCCGTATGCATGAGAAAATTTGGCACATGTCCAATAGTTGCGATTAAGAGCAGGGTTAGTCAAATACGGATATCACAGTCTCTTGGGGTGATGTTTCATGTGACAGCAATAAGGAGTTTATGAAACCGCTGTCTTGACGGTACGAGAGAACAATAGCTCAATGGGATTTATTTAAGAGCGATGATAGCCACGAAGATGGGCACCATTAGAGTTCAAAAGGTAGTCGAAAGACATGCCCACATGGTGTTCGTCACCTATCGCACTTCCGGTAACACGCATAGCGGCAATAGAGATGCAAATGGCTAAACAAGTAGGGCCCAGTGGTATGAACTATTGTTGCTTCACATAAGGCATAAAAATTAGCGGCTACCAAAAGCCAATCCACGAGTACGGAACCGAGTAACAGTAGAGAAACATGTTTGGATAGGCGATTAGACGTCCATCAGTCCACTAAATGTTAAAGAACCTGTAGTGTGACAAGGTAAGGCACAACCGCAAGCATGTAAGGTATGTGAGTCCGGAGGGGATAACTAGAAAGATATAAGTGGGAGTTCACTATGAAAAGTAGGTCTTGACGATCAGTATCTGAGTCAAAGAAGAAATAAAGGTCAATCTTGATCGGTTATCTAACCGCAACTTAGCCACCCGCACTGTTGCCGTTGCCCCCATTTTTGCGGCAAGGTGCAACACGTGTATGCGGTGGTCGTGAACCTCATACAGCGTTGAAGGTGAATTGAGGAGTGACATGCACCAAACCGATGAGCTACCTAAGATATCTGTGGTCAAACGTTTATAAGCTATTAAATTGCATTTACCGTTTAAAAGAGATGAGGAAGTTGCCGAGCGCGCGTCCGGAAGGAATGTCAAAACAATGTCGAACAGCAGAACGTAATGGACGGGAAATATCAACACGGAACAGCTCAAGGGGAGGGGAATGGTGGCATTACGCTGGCTGTTCAACTAGTGCCTGCAACGGTCTTAGACGCCGTACCCATCACATGGGAATGCAGTTCATGCTTCCTAGACAAATATGAAATCTTAATCTAAGAAGCCATGGACGATGGTGCTAAACCGTCTTCACTGATCATTAGCTGCATTCCAGTGCGGCTCATTATCCTTGCACGCTGCTGCCGTCCGCAGAGTAGCAATTGCCACAGGAGCAAGATGCAAGCTGTTGAAGAGTCTCAGGAAACGTTCACACAGCACTAAACTGAATGCGTAGTGGTTTTCTAATTGAGCCAAACTGCGAGGAACCCCCTCTCAAAATAGCCATACAATTGAGCAGAAGTGGAACTCATGGAGTCATTCGGCAGACGATAAAAAGGATTCCTCAACTCAATGGCGCATATCGCTTGGAGGAGCTGAATAGCCGTCGGCCGTCACATCACGCGCCAACTGAGACGTGAGTGCTGAGCGCGATCGAAAGTCCAAGTCCTAGGATAAGCGCGGAATAAAAACCAGAAAAGGGGTTAGACAAAGTTGGCGGAATAAACTATTTGCTTGAAGCACGATAAACATTCTCGCTTGGTGACAAGCGTTCCATGCAACTCGGAAGACGCGATGAGTTATTTTCCGACTTCCAAACAGTCTTACACCGGAACACCATAGCCTAAAACTGCGAGAATGCGATTTCGCTAAGCATAACCCGAATGATGAAATATGTTTGCGGTTGGGCTGTTCGCTGAGCTTAGCAATTTTGTTGCAGACATTTCATCACAAATCGAGATGAGAGCATCAGTGCGCTGTGGTGTAGCGTGTAGTAACGTAGCGTAGGGAAGCCTCTCACTGACGCTTCCCCACGCCTGTAACATCTACAAGAAAATTGCCAAGCTCAACCAACAATTCAGCCGTAATCTGAACAAACTGAGTTACCAGTTTTCGTTTCTATATCCGACGAAATGTTTGATCGATTGCTGTGAAACTAGGATGACCAACGTGACGTTAACAAAACATTAAAATAATAGCACAAAAGCAGTTTATGGATAGAAACTGATGGGGAGAAGTGAATAAACAACACTGGTAGCATCGCATCCTAACTAAGCAGAAAGTGGTCATTTAGCAAAACGTGATGAGCAGTAAAGTAGTGATATCCACATCGTATGGTGCGCAAGAGAGAGAGAGTGAAAAAGGCCACAAGAGTGGAATCACACGGGAACCGGTTCAAGAACAATTATTCATATGCAGAAGTAGAGCAAGTGGGATGAAAGTTAACAAGCACAAGGACTTACCTCTGCTAACGCAAGAAATTCGGTAACTTTAGCGAGAAGATCGGGAAAAGCATGATATAGATCTAGACCAAGTCGGCATTCTTTGCGTTTGAGAGTGAAGTACTTTTCTATTAAGTGCAAAAAAAGAACCACGAAGTAAATTAGTTGTTGTTGGTCATGCCCATAAGTAAACAACGAAATGTCGTGCTGCAAGCAGAAATATGAGAGGAATTGTGTACACAAACGGGTGAGGAACAACAGAACAGACACATATGTAGCGTTCGAAGTGCATAGGAAATCGAACCGAAGTTGGTCGACGTTAGTTAGTTAAAATATGGATACTCAGTCGAGCCAGCCTAGTGATCGCAGCTAGGGTCTTCATGGTAGTAAAACCGATGGTAATGAAACAAAAAGAATCATCCAGTAGTAAGTGGTTACGAAAGAACTGTAAAATGGTTAAATCGAGAAACAATTTGTTGGGTAACGACTAATGAAGATGGGTCATGGGTAACTCATCCATGCAACTACGGTGAGTAGCCCAAATCGACAGGGACAATTTGACGACCTGCGAGCAGGATGACCGTAGTTCAAGACACATTGAAAGTCATCGAGTTGTGATTAAAAATCTTGACCCATTGGGTTCACTAGAGACAATGGAGCTAAACTGAAGTAGGCGGTGGGTTGATAAGTGAACATAGCGGTGCTACTAACACAGTGCGATCGAGTCAAACAATCTAGCGTGCGCCAGAGAAATTATTGATACATTCCAGCTGGCAGACCCAGCTTCATTCAGCTGGAAGTAACACTGTATGTGAGCAGTGTGCCGTGGGTGAGCAACAGCCATGGATCATCTCTTGTACACAGAACAGTCTCAGTCGCACAATGCTAGTATGCAGATTGAACGACAGTCTAACACTTTAGAAAATGTACAGCTGGTTGCGTGGACCAAGAAACAGATTTTGGCGATTAGACTACCAGAAACAGTGGAGGCATACAGAGAAGAGAACCAATTGTCCACGTAAAACAGCTCTTAGAGAATCATTAGGACAATCGGTACCCTACGTTTGGACTAGCAGTGGCACCTAGCTTCTTGGAGCAGCAGAATAGGGGGTCGTAATGGCGAGAAACACCTATAAGCGCTGAATGGCCTATCAGTTGTGCACCAAGGAGTGTCAAACAAATGTAGGAGAAAGAGATAAAAGGAAGTCCGATGCCTAAGGTAATTCGCGACGGAATCTTAAAGAAACCAACAGTCAGTGGTGGAGCACAGACAACAACTACAACCCCATCATTCATAGTGCAAAAATTACAGAAATCCGTAACTCCATTTTATTATCGAAAAATCCATTTAGCAACCTGTCAACTTGTGACACAAGAACTGGAAATTAATTGCTCTAATGCGGCCGAGTCAAAAAGGGGTAACTCGTGTAGTACAGGCATCAGCAGTACGCCGGTACACAGTACCGACGTTTCGCTACCGCGCAACCACCACCGGTCGCACGGGAGCTAGGGATACGGCGAGCGTCGCCCTGCCCCTACGCAGGCTTGAACTCGTGCCGCAAGACTACAAGACATGCTCGTTACCTTTAGGCTACGGGCCGAGTGTACATTAGTATTACTATTGTTGTCATTATTATGGTGTTATAGCCCAAGATGTCGGGTAGAGCGGTTCCCACGAGGCCGCGTTGGATTCTGCGGAACCGTGGACATCAGAAGCTCCGTCTATGCCGGCAGTCGATTGCGAGCACCGAGATAAAAATCGATGGCACTTACTGCACACCTTAAAAGCCGTGACGTTGTCTCGTATCACATCAGCAAGATGACTAAGAGGAAAAAGCGAGTGCAGCCCAGTCTGAATAAGAGGAATGGCTAATGTAGAAAAGGAGCTAGTGGGATGTCAACTACAAGAAGATTAGGCCACAAAAATTAGGTGATCAAAAGCGTGGTTTGATTTCGACAAGTAGAAAATAAGCAAGCAGTCGAAAAATCGAGTGAAAGTCCAGCAGTGTATATTTTGTGGCAGAACGCGACCATACACCCGCAACAGCGGAGTAGACTAGGAAACGAACGAAGTTGGCTGATTTCGAATGGAGACAGCATTTCTACTGTCAAGGGGTTTGGGCTGACCAACTATTCATACGTGATTTCGTTTGCTTCCAAATCGTTCTCAGGTTTGGGTTGTCTGATCACATTCAGTAATTCGGGTTGGTAAGCAGGTATTTTTCGTCTGTAGCACAGGAATAAATCCGAACGACTCCTTCGATGCACCAAGGTTACGCTAGCATACCGAAAAACAGTTAACTTTACGAGGCCCCCAGTTTCGAGTAATTTATTGGACATAACGAAAAGCGCAACAAGAACCTGGTATCAAAAGAACGCCAAGCGATGCTTTGTGGAAAAAGATGCCAAGTACCGTATATTACCAAATATAAGCACAGGAATTTTTGACAATTGTTGGCTTTTGTAGAGGGAGGGTCGGATTATACAAAGGTTATACGCGAATTGAAAAAGTTCACATGCAAAAGCCATCAATGAATTCACTGCATACCTCTTCTCTTATCTCCCATTAGCACCACCCGCTAGTGACGGACAGTATTTCAGATAGGGATCTTAACTGCCTATAACTGGACACGTTACTTTTGTGTAAAAAGATTCTCGGTAGATTGCACATCTGACGTTCGCGACGGATAACCATAGCGAATCAAAAGCCCTTGAACATTATGTTATGCCAGGCGACCTGGTGCATTAAAAGTACATCATCCCACACCCCTGACCATGAAGTTTGCTCTACTGTGGTTCATATGCATGAGGCCCCCGATTATGCGAGACGGCCTGTCGGACACGCTCTCACCTTACTATCTATTGTCGGCTGTCTTACCTGTTTCATGTGGATTGACGTCTGGTCAATACAATACCTGGTGCGGTGAAAGTTTGTTCTAACGGCCCTACGCCCCATTAACCGCGATTATAACATTACGGTCACTACAACTGACCAATAGTAAAGCAGGTTTCACTTGAACTCACTCAAGTGAAAGCAAGTATTGATGACGTCGAAATTATGGAGAAACAATTACGTTGCTCTTTGGCTGATGTTTTAGGGTTCGGCTAATACGACTCTGGAGAAATTTGATGTTGTTAAGTCATAGTGTCGACTTATCTATGGATGGTCTTATATGCGGTAATATATGATACATCAAAAATGTCGCGAATGACGAGCCAGGGAAATAGAATACTGTCGACACCTAGTAAAAACGAGCTTAATGCGAAAGTCCCTCAAGCGACAGTGTTGATGAACGGGATGGAGGAACGTAGAGCCGACAAGGGTCCACTGCACAGAGTCTACAAATAACTCAAGATCGTAACTTTATCTTCCATGCTCTAATGGTCAAACAAGAGAAAACTTGCCAATCAGATTGATCATGCCCTCATTGTATGAGGCAAACAGACGAATCAAATCCTTGTACATAAGCAGGAAAGCAGCGTTGATGATGGCATTGTTTAGGTCCTTTTCGTGTGCCTATGTAGATATAAATAGAATGGCATGAGGAAGCAAGATCCGAAGAGTGGTTAGTAGGAGGTAATCAGAGCAAAATGGAAGCATTTGCACAATTGAGCTGTGGACACTGAAGTGCTCGCTACGTGGAGTTCAGTCACTTCGTAGAAAGTAGTCCCGAAATGTGGACGAACGACAAGCACTCCGGGTGAATGCAATCACGTATATGGGTAGACAACCCGCAATATCTAGACGGTACTCTTATGAGCGCAAAGTAGCCTGAAATAGCTGGTCAGACAAAAGCCAAGTGACAATGAAGAGAAAATGAGCGAACCATGCAAGTTGAGTGAAGTAGCGTCCATTTACGGACAGCCCAGAACCAGGCTACTGTATCATGAATTCGCTTGGATCATGGAATTGTTCGCTGCCGGATACACAAGCACGAATAAATAACCAGGTACAGAGGTCTAACCATTTACATTCACACGCTGATGAATGGCAAACTACAAGTGATCAAAAGAGCGCAAGCATTGCATTCCCACTAACAGTTATCAGGAACACTCTCATACTTAGTGGGTTAGTAAACCGGAAACGGCCGTCCTGCGTATTCTCGGATGTACGGTGGCTAATTGTGGCTGATGGTGAAGAATCGTCACGCTAACAAAGCTAAATACCTCTTCCCATATTCTGTAAATAACTAATAAAGTAGCCTAAAATGCTACTGGGCAGTGAAGAGAGCGATGGAGTCATATCTCCGGAGGTCAGCCATGTCCTCCGCGCGGTGAAAACGCACATCCCGGCAGCGGACGATCGGTGCCATAGCATATATAGTTAGTTGACGATAGCGATTGCCACCAGCCCCGGGAAACCTAGTGATCTTAGTCACTACTTAAAAAGAGGGTGATCGAGTGCTTTATTTCCCCAGTGGGCTCACCGATGCGTATCAAAAGGGCGAAACGGTCGCCCAGTGCCATTCTGGATTTGTCGTGACTGTCTTATTGAGTGAGGCTCTGATATCCATTGGATATAACCTAAAACACACATACACTGATCCACAAAGTGATTCCCATTGGGAGTGTAGCTGTGGGCATATGGGGAATGAGAACGTGGATCAAAATAAGGCCAAAAGTTTGCATATTCGACTTACATCGAACTGTAACAGAACGGACAGCTGCTCAGACAAGACTGGGAGAGCCTTCAGTAACTGGAAGAGTGGAAATGTGAGACACTAGATTTAGTAATAAGTAGCATATATGCTCAAACTTGCTTACTGGACATCACCGAATGTTACAACACAGAAGAGGCACGACACTTGGTTACCTTATCAACGGGCATGGTACGAAGAACTCCATCATCTCGCCTAACAAGAACATTGTAAGAGCAAATTCAAGTTGAAGTCAAAAAAGGTAAAAAGGAAATTAATTGACATTTCCAAACAGTAAAACGTGAGTATTACAATAGCAGATCATATTAATGAACGCAAAGGCAGATCGCAGTCTTCCTTGTACAGCCAGGAATACAGCACTCAGATTCCGATCCACTAATTTAATGCAAAATTGGGTGAAATGCAAACATGAAAAGGGAGTTTTTTGTATAAACTTTCTATTCTCTATACAAAGTGTGCAGAAAGGCCTAGTCTTTACATACTGATTATTGTATGTCTGTTTTAGAAGTAGAAAAACGCTATTAGCGCAGCTGAGTGTTGTTGATCAGGTGAGCCTAATTGAGCGCTGTGTGAAATTTATCATTATTCCTGGCGGCAAAACAACAAATTTCGTGATTTCAAATCAAGGCACACAAGATGTTTATATAGCTCACGGGAAAACGACTGACGGCAACCGCTCCGTTATAGTCCCAATATTCAAGGGAAATAATAAAATAAATAAGGTGTCAGCTGCACGCCGTAACGGCGTTTCGCGGCAGCGCGATCACCACCAGTTTCGCGCAGGCCCAGTATACCACGAGGAAGCCCACCCCAACGCGGATTCGAACCAGGGACCGTATGGTTGCAAACCATGCGTGCAGACAACTCGGCCACCAGCCGAAATTCAAGGGAAGCTCACGTTCCAAATGCGTCAAACACAGAGGGATCGCTCTGATCCGCATCGCATCCAAACTGTTTGCCTCTATCATCATTCACAGACTGACAGCAACTCGTAAAGAGCAAGCTGGGTTTCGTCGAGATCATGGCTGCATCGATCACATGTTCACTTCGCATCAATTGTTGGAGCACCGTCATATATATCGGCGGACTACTGTAGTCGTGTTCTTTGACATCAAACGTGCCTTCGATTCGGTGGATCGATGTGCCCTTTGGGACTGTCTACTCAGAAAAGGTGTGCCCGAGTAATAGGTAAACATGCGGGTATTATACGCGGGTAGCTCGGACAGAGTGATGGCTTACGGCCAGCTGCCGCCACGCTTCAATATGTCCAGCGGTGTTAGACAAGGATGCCCGCTATCATCTTTCCCCTCCAACTTCGCCAATGAGGAAGTCATGGAGATCGCGTTCATTGGACGACTTAGGAGGTTTGGAGATGCTTTCAGGTGAACAACTTCTTGACTTAGAGTATACTGACGATATTGCCCTCATCTGTGACAGCTTACCAATGTGTCAAGCTGTACTGAACAAAATAGTAATGAGTGTCGGCCGTTTCAAGCTTTGCTTTGAACTCTCGAATTGCAAAGCTTTCCTCCAAGACTGGCCCGGACCGCCTGCCGCGCTGACCTTTGGTGAGGAACAGTTAGAAGTCGTTCAAAAATTTAACTGCATGGGTGGTTGTATCAGCGCTTGTGGAATAAAAGGCGAAGTCACAAACCGCATAGCAAAAGTTCGTGGCGCTTTTGTTAACATTCGCCAGCTATGGCGCCGGCGCGACATCCCTCTCTCCTTAAAGGGTAGTGTACAATGCAGCCGTATGTTCGACCCTTCTGTAAGGTTGTGAAACCCGGCCCATTAGATCGGCAGATTTAAATGGCTCGTTACATTCGAACACCAGTTACTTCGCACTTTGACGCATTTCTGGTGGGAACACCGTGTGAGCAATGAGCGTGCTCGACGCCTTGTTTATGACACAGGAAGAGAAAGTGAACTGCCCAGCATCGTTATATCACGCACCAGGCCCCGATGGCTGGGCCACGTGGTACGCATGAAGGCATGCCGACTCCCGCGACGTGCGTCGTTTGCACGCCGGGTGTGTGAATGGAAGAAGAGGTGGGTGACCAAGCGATAACTTAATCAAGAGGAATGAAAGCCCTTAGTTCGAAGTTGCCTTCGGTTGGAGCGTCTCGGCTCCCTGGTTGGCGTCCGAAAGACGATGAACAGGTTCGGCTGGATACACCTGTTGACATGGCAAGGCGCCGACCTCAGTGGCGATTGTGTTGTGAGTTTCTATGTCCCTCGCCCTCCCGCTTAACCTCTACTTCCAATCACGATCGCATTCCTTAGGCATAGTATTACCCTATTTTGCAGCACCATAGCCAGCTGATAGTTCTCCGAACGATGCCCATCCGTTATTGTTAGCTCAGGTGGCGTACCTCTGTTACATGTGTTTTTACTTACGAGGAGAAGGATTTTGGCGAGTATTTTGAGTTCGTCGCAAGCAGCCGACAATTCAGCTAAATCAACTACCATTCCAAGAAAGTACCATCAGTGGTGCGCATCTTTCGGTCCCCTTCCGAGAATGCTTTCTTGGAATGGTAGTTGATTTATCTGAATTGCAGGCTGATTGCTACGAACTCAAAATACATGTATTTTTTTTCCTTTTTTCATGTATTGCGACACAACAGTTGAGATGTGTTCCACCTCTAGCTAACGTGTATAATAATGATGATGAGCCGAACGCACATTTGAAGTCGATGAGCACAGCTAGTGTCGGTCTGCGGTACGAGTGACGCTGTTCTAAAACCTGCCACAGAATGAATATATGGTCCATAAAGTCTCGTCCAGGGCAGGAATCTGTGTGCTCATAAGCTGGGATACCCGATCTGCAGTGAGACGACGAATGAGATTTGAGACACGTTTTCCACTACCGGTGTTAGACAAACACCCATACGGTTAACAATGAGTGACAAAATTCGCTTAGAAGGTTCGAGACACGCGTTTCCAACGGAATCAAATCAAGAACAAAACTGGAGCTGGATAACGACACCATTAACAACCAAATAAGTAAGCATTAAGAATGCATACCTCAACAATGACTCTTTCAACTCCCGTTAGCTACAGTGGCAAATATTCTAGCACGATGGCTAACAAGCTAGACTTTAGAGTGACTGGGTATGAAGTAACGGAACAACAAGTCACAAGGTTCTTTAAGAGCTAAGGGAAATAATGGGATTGGTTGATTGCATGAACAGAACGAGGACTGAGAGAACGCTGAAGTGGAGCGAGTTCGGCATGTGCGGAACATTCAGCAATGGAGTCACAAATGCACTGGTACAGATGACTGGGTAGACAGATAATCTCGATCGATGCGGGAGATGGGTCAACTTACAAAAACTGGTGTGGAGCAAGGGTGTAGCAGGGGGTCATCGAAAGGTGAAATGAACTGTACATGAAGTTCAAGAGAAATTGCATGCAAGGCGAAGGATGGAAAGGAGGTTTAAAGATAGGGTTTGGTGATTAGGATAATAGCATCAGTGGGATAAAGCATCAGTAGCAGTCTGTTTTCGTATATCTACTCTGTTGTATGCATCAGGTAAGGCGATCATTTTAAAGCTGCGCGAGGGTCGATGCAGGATGCAAGTGTAGGTTGATGGAAGAACAATGGTTGTGAGTTGGAATACTTTTTGGGCGCTCATATATAGTTAGTCGAATGAATAGGGTATTTAAGCAAAGCCTCGCCAGAAAATCTGACTGCAAGGCAGCAGGAAGTAGATAACGATCCAATACTACAAAAATGGACGCAAGCTTCGTTTCAACCGCAATTTGGAAACCTACTTCGCTTGACATATAATCATTGGCTAATTTGCATTCTGAATAAATGGGTTATAATCACAAAGAACTTGGTAAAATTAGCTAATAATTAAGTAGACAGATGAACAAAGATCCACGGCTAGCGGCGGAACTTACCCACGTTTCACCTTGCAAAAGTCGAATGCGATAGCTCGATAGGAAGCAGTTTTCTCACTGATGTAGCGCGAATAATTTCGAATGAAAAGTGACATCTCATACGCTGTGGAATCGATAAAACACAAGAGAAACGTACCTTGCGCACTGGATTTGTCATTAAAATTAGGTAAGTTAACTGGTGTGCAATTGGACGCCAGATAGTAAGAGAATTTCTATAATGTGATCAATCCACAAGATGAACAACCTCATTTCCGAAATTCATCAAGTTGTGAGTGGTGATCAAAGCTTTAAAGACAATAACCCATGATTTTTCTTGCATGCGCTCAACCAACAAGCCGGCCAGCAGTGGTATTGAAACATTTGGCTCGTTGCTGCAAGTAATAAGGTCTAAAAAGTGATGAAGAAACAAGTGAATTACAGTCAAGATGTTTCTTCTTTGGGGCGCCGATTTCTTCTGTGGTTGCCTTTGCAACAACTTTACCGAGTCCGGAACCCGCTAGACTAAACTTTGCTTGAGTGACGCGATCCATAAGGCTTTGACCTGTACCGCTTCCAGCCAACTGCTTGACGACCTTAGTAGCCGCTTTCGCAGACATTTTGTGGTATGCGTCGGGTCCCGTAATCCGAGTTCCGCTGTTTCCAGTGTGTTATAGTACGTAGTACAAAAACTGTGTGGCTAAAATGCAAAATGGATACGTGGAAACAGTAGTCATTAAAATCGCAAGCATTTAATAAGAGACCAAGTTAAATGGAAGATGCGACAGGTCAATTGAATGGTGTCTTCACAAACTGTGCAGATAGGGAACTTCTGTGTCATCCCTCTGAGGACTTTTCCATCAAAAATTGAGCGAAGGCGACAGAAACAATAACATTTACGGGTTTGGAATGCCGTAAAGAAATCACTTTCCGCTCTAAGGCCGTGCAATACATACTATGTGATGTTTGGCTTCACACCGCTTGCTGCAACACCGAAGACGGCTTATATTAACTCCTTCAGCGGACAATTTTCTCGACTGTGCTTTATCTGTGACAAGGTGCCAAGTCGCAGGGAACAGCAAGCGCCACGTGACTGGTTCGTTCATACCCAACCCTATTACCATGTCTGTGGTCCACGCATGGGAAACAATATCGGCTTCCTTCCGCACCTGTCGCGGCCTGATCAACGGCCCCGAAGATTAATCGTATTCGAGACACCTCCGCCTCTTCTTCAAAGCGTCTGCTACCAAAAGAACTTAGTACCCAAATTAAAAAAATAAAATGTATGCCTCCGTCGTGCGCTAGAGAGTGACATCAGCGCCAGCTACGCTGAACACAGCTGTCTGCAAGGATAAAACGTGAAGCCTACGACTCAGCAGGACTCTTCACGCTCACATCTGAAACCAGTCCAGGACACGAAGAGGACAAACGCCGAAGCTGACTGGTTCTGGAGGAATTAGACCACATCCCGTGAGCGCTGCCTGAGTATTGTCAATACCTCATAATCTGATAAGGAATTGCCAGCGGAAAATAGTGGGCGACTAAGCATTTAAACGACGCATATTCACCTTAATGTTCGATGATGGAGAACCAGAAATGAACATTATTTCCGCCTTTCGTCTTGGTAGAAAACAGGGAGGATCTTCTAAGCTTCGGCTCCTTAAAATGCGCATCCGTGATAAGGTTGAATGCTGCCGCATCCCAAGGCGAACCTCAAGACCTAAAGACAAACGTTCTGTGTTATGAGAGATCTTTGCCCTGAGAATCATGTTAAAATGAACATAGCTGCCAATTATCTAATAACTCGACAAGCAGACGGTGAAACCAATAGTTAGGTTGTGCATATTTGTGTGGTACAGAAAATCCCGAGAGTGCACTGGAGGTCCATTCTAGTCCTGTCCAGATTGTAGGATCAAGGTGAACACCTGGACTGCGCGTGAAGACTGCCAATGTCCGTAGCATCCACAAAGGAAATCTTTTTCCTTATTTCAGAACTATGTCCAGACCCGATGGTCTTCACTGAGACCTGGCAATCTCCGGATATTCCTGATGGCAAGGTCCATATCCTGGGATATCAACTTTCTCGAGCTGACTGCTATAGGATGAAGATCGGGGGCGGCACAATCCTCCACTGGAGAACAGATCATAGGGCGCACACAATCGATGGAATTAGTGACGGTGGTACAGGAATGAACTAGTGTTGAATTCATGATGGAAGCATACCCCTCATCGTCAGTGTGGTTTACAAAGCAAACTCAACTAATGGTGGCCGCGTTATGGTCTCAGCTAACACCTATGGGAGTATCAGGGTCTATCTAATTCTGGGTGATTTCAACGCACCTGATGTTGACCGGGACCCGCTTCACTGTGAGCTTTCTTCTGAGTCACTTAGAGCAGTTCTTGATGCCAACTCAGCACACCATATCGCCCCACACCTACCAGGGGACTCACGGAACAACCACAGCACATCCTCAATTCGACGCCGGCAATGGTATTTCCTGACATTTTTGGACTGATTACCGCCGCTAATCAGTCACAACGATCACTGTGCACTTTTCTTCACGTGGATGCGACGTCTCCTCACCTATGACTGAAGAAGCTACCACCGAAATTTTTGGTGCACCAATGCATCCTGCCAAATCGTTCTTATGTCTAGGCCTTGGCAACGTGACAGTATCCCGCCCACGCAATACTACGTATCATTCCTTAACCAATTTCCTGGTACTCTGGTTAGTTCATCGGCTTCCATTTGGAGCCATCGATCATCCATCAGATTGGCATGCCTCAATGTACGCACATTGCTACAAATCGGTCAACAGGCAGCACTTGTCCGAACATTAGAGACCCTCTAAATCGATATCTGCTGCTTAAGGAAGACCCGCTTGTAAGACTAGGGCTCTGTGCTCACTTTGCGATCTCCTTCAGGTGACACCAGAAGCACTTTCTCATTGCGCCTATCCGGTGACAATGCAGCTTCGAGCACCGGCCAAACTAGTGTTGGCATTGGCGAATCCCCGGGCTGAAGCTGCTCTGGTTGATTGAATCCCAATCAGAGTCGGATGTGTGCGGTCCGATTGGCTGGTTCGTTCAAAGCTTCGAAGTTGTGCGGGACTAACAGATATCTATTCGTCATCGCTGTCTATGCACCCACAAATTCTAGCGATGATTCGGTGAAAGACGACTTCTACCGCAAACTGAACGAGCTTCTTCGCCACAGAAGAAGCTCGGACACGGTTGTGCTGGTTGGGGATCTGAACGCGCAACTTGGAAAGTTGTCCAATGATGAACTGCATCTGGGCGGCCAACACGGTGTAGGTATTCATAATGATAACGGTGAGCGGTTAATTCATTTGCGTGAAGATGTCCGCTTATTTCATGCGAGCACTAATTCCCGACACAGCACCCGCCGGAGGGTGACTTGGCGCCCACCGGCCTCGAGCCAGCTATGGATGCAAACCGATCACATTGCGAACAGCTACCGCTGGAGAGGGTGGGTCCAGAACTGTCGCCCGATTTGGAGCACATGTGTGAACACCGACCACGCACCTGTATGTGTAGATCAGCGTATGCGTTTTGGCGGACGCCAACGACGACGCTGCGAGCACAGACACCAGCAAACTGGTGAAGACAGCTGTTCTGAATGCGTATCGAAGTACGCTGACATGCGAGTTGAGTAAGCCCTCACTGGATACAATGGAAAGTCATTTATCCTATGTATACCAGACCTTACTAGCAGCAGGCAAATCCTTAGGTCTGATAGTCAACATGTACATTGGGCCGCTACGCAGTCTCTGGAACGTATCGATGCTCGCCGGCGCATTCCGGCTGGAATTGAACACAAAGACTCGCAAACAGCTCCCAGCAAAACTCCGTGCCAGCCTGAAGGAAGACCGCGAATCTTGGTGGTTTCATCCTGCGTCAAAGAGGGAAGTGGACGCTGCCCTTGGTATATATATATATATATATATATATATATATATATATTCACAGTCTGTTAACAGACATTGTGCCATCAGAACCACGGCAGAAGAAAAAAGTGAAGAAGATGGGAACACTAACGTGAGAAAAATATGGGAAACGATTTTTTTGGTTTTACACACGCCATTTTGTAGTTTTTTGTTTTGTGAGTTTTTGTGTGCATCAAAGGGATGGTGAAATTGCGGAACAACATTGCCGCCACTGATGTCTGTTGCGGGCCATGACGTCCAGTGTTGCAAACCACTGCAATTCAGCATCTCGTGGTCCCCAACCTGGAAGGCGGACTGGTCCGACTGCCGCCAAACTTGAGGTCGCCTTCTTCATACTCCTCCACGTCATCGGCTGTCCACCGCGGCACTTTTTCCAATCGTTCCCTGGGAGTGCAAATAGCGCTCGACGTGGAAGGCGATGGGCTGGCATGCGCAGAACATGGCCGAGCCAGCGCATGCGATGTCGGAGAATAACGTCTTGAAGACTGGCACTATTCGCCCCAAGCACGCGGTCTCTCATCTCTGCGTTGCTTACGTTGTGTTGCCACCACACCCTAGCAATCCTTCGTAGACAGCGATTATCAAAGACTGATAGCCGCTTCATATCTTCCGAGCGAATAGGCCAAGTCTCACAGCCGTACAAGAGTACTGCACGGACGGAAACATTGTACACCCTGCCCTTGAGCTTGAGACACATCACGACGACGTCATAGATGTCTCAGTTTGATGAATGCAAGGCGGGCCTTTGCAATCCGTTGTGAGACTTCATCTCCAACACCGCCACCAGCCGTGATGCAACTCCCTAGATAAGTAAAGCAAGGGACTTGTTCCAGAACATGTCCAGCAATGGTGAGCGCGGATTCAGGCACCTGCCAGTCCTGGAGCAGCGTTTTACATTTTCCCGGAGTGAAGCATAGGCCGTACTTAGACGCCTCCATGGCCAAGCGGTCCAGAGCGCTCTGGACGGATTGTGCGTCGTCCTCCAGCAAGGCGATATCATTGGCGTAGTCCAAGTCCGTGAGTCTGTCTCCAGGGAGAAGCTCAACACCGCAGTCCTGGACACCTTCCAGTGCTCTTTGGAGAACATCTTCGATGGCGAAATTGAAGAGGAAAGGTGAAATAGGGCAACCTTGGCGAACACCGCCGGTCACAGCAAATGAAGAGGAGTGCGTGCCGTAAGCCCTAACTTTGCCCGACGTGTGACTGTAAAGTACTTTCAGGATGGTTACGAACTTGTCGGGCACACCTTTCTTTAGTAAACAGTTCCACAACGCAGATCTATCTACTGAATCAAATGCCGCTCGGATGTCCAAAAACACTACGATTGTTGGCCGCCGGTGGATGTGACGACGTTCAAGAACTTGCCGAAGCGTGAAGATTTGGTCGATGCAGCCGCGGCCTGGACGAAATCCGGCTTGTTCTTCTCGGGAAAACTCCTCTCTAGTCGTTGAAAGCCTGCCAAGTAGGACCGACACGAAGATTTTGGATGCGACAGAGATTAGGGAGATTTCGCGGTAGTTGCAGCAATCGGCGCGGGAACGCTTCTTGTGAATCGGAACAATGACCGACCATCTTTGAATAGAGCCGGTGGTAGGTTGTCGGGACCCGAAGCCTTGTGGCGTTTCAAAGATTGGACTACATTTCGAATCTCTGCTTCATTTGGGGGGGGGGGGGCTGCGTACCGATGCCCACGTGATGTTTCTGGTAGGGGACCAACAAGATCTACTCCCACAATCTCGTTCGGGTAGCCTGCATTCATAGGCTGCAATGGTGCTCTCCGGGTGATGGTCGGGTTCATGAATGTGGCGCATGTCTCACAAGTCTGGCAAAAGTTAGTGACGTCTTTCCGTTGATGTGGCCACCAAAATCGTTGACGTGCTACAGCTTCAAGTTTGTTGATTCCAGCATGACCAGCTGTTCATGCAGTTCAGATAACACTTCGGAAACTATTGATCGCGGAACTACGATTCTCCTGACATAGTTTGGGCCAAAATCAAACACTAGCACACCTTCCTCAATGGAGAGCTTGTCCCACATCGCCCATAAGCATCGAGCCTTGTAACTTTTTCCTTCCATTTCCTTTGCGGTAGGTCTGTCGCTCCCCAATCGTCATTTGTCATAGATCGGTGATACGTGTGGGTCCGTTGCCTGTGCCTCCTGCCAACGACCGTACTCCGAACTTTGAGTTAACTAGAGCTACGTGTTGTGTACTACAAGATGGGCAGTCTCCATGAGCGCGAGTATGAAATCTGGAGAGTGCGTCCGCGTTGGCATGCTGTGCACCAGGTCGGTGACGGCACTCAAAATCATAGTCCTGAAGTTGTTCCTGCCGTCTGGCGATCTGTCCCTCGGGGTGTCTGAAGTTCTGTAACCAATGAAGTGACTGATGATCTGTTCGTACCAGAAACTTCCTCCCTTATAGGTAGTGTCGGTTTTGTTTTATAAAGAATACTAGGACTAGCATTTCGTTCCTGGTTGTGCAGTAGTTCCGTTCTCTTGCACTGAGACTCTTACTGCTGTAAGACACCAGTCGTTCTATTCCGTCCTGCCCTTTCTGCGACAAAACAGCTCCAATCGCCTGGTCGCTCGCGTCCGTGTCTAGAATAAACTCCCCGGCATTTGGTGACAGGTCGGGGAAAACCAACACCGGAGCTGCACAGAGGGATTCTCGTAACCGATCAAAGGAATTTCGACATTCGACGGTCCATTCGAAGGTTTGACCTTTCTGTAACAAAGTATTCAAAGGCACAGCGATTTCTGAGAACCCTTTCACGAATCGCCGATAGTATGAGACTAACCCTAAAAAACTGCGTAGTTCATCAACGTTGGCAGGGGTTGGCCATAATCTTACTTCCTCCGTCTTACAAGGGTCAGTTCGAATCCCCGTCCCCGAAATGATAGGTCCAAGATACGTTACCTCTTTCTGTAGTAAATGGCACTTCGTTGTATGGAATTTGAAACCCACATTTACTAGACGCGTTAGCAAGTCGTTTAGGTGCTCATCTTTTGTTTTTCCACGTACAATGACATCGTACAGATAAACGAGACACTTGTGGGGCATCAAGTCATGTGACACTTTTTGCATCAGGCGTTGAAGTCGTAGGCGCGGTAGAGAGGCTAAAAGACATGGTTTGGAACACATAAAAACCTGATGATACTACAAACGCCGTTTTTGCTCTGTCGCTTTCCTCCACTTCTACTTGCCAGTAGCCAGAAGCCAAATCTAGGGCAGACGTGGTGGGTTTTCGCCTGGCAAGCGTTCTCCCTATAAAAAGCCACATATGTCCGTTTAACAACACTGTGACGTGGCGGATGTGACTCGCCACTAAATAAAGTTACTGCCCCTTGCTTCATTCTGGCGAAGCATTGTATTCCAGCAACCTTATGCTGTACTTCTGGGGAGCATTGGGCCCCTGTTTGACAAAGGAACAAACAAAAGGCATATGAACTGAGAAATCAGTCACCGGCTCCCAATGGGCGCGATTCCCTGAATTCGCTCCGCTGCCTTGCGGGCAGGCTATTCAGCCAAAGGCTCGGGGTGGTGTCCCCTAAGTCAACACCCTACTTCGGCTTGGGCAACCGGGTAGTATCTCGCCCTCTGAGGAAACCATGGACATTGTTGTGTTGTGTTTTATTTTATGTTTCTGTACCTTCGTTTGAATCCCATGGTTTCTGATGGCATTATGTCTGTTAACAGACTTTTGCAAATATATATATATATATATATATATATAAATCTAGGGCAGTGAAATAAACTGATCCTCCTAGTGCGTCAAATAGATCATCGATCATGGGTAGGGGAAAAGCGTCTTTCCGAGTAATCTCATTTAATCGTCTATAGTCGACACATAGGCGAAAACCACCATCCTTCTTCACTAGAACAACCGGGGCTGCCTATGGTGAAGTGGAGGGCCGTATTACCTTTTCTAGCATCTCATCTATGAGCTTCTGCAATTCAGTCTGTCAATGCAATGGTAGGCGTCTTGCGGGAATTTTAATCGGGATTGCATCACCAGTGTCGATACGGTGTTTCACGATATTGGTTCGACCCAAGTCGGTACTTCGCCAAGCAAATGCGTCTGAGTGGTTGCGCAACACGTCTTTGAGCCGCTTCAGTGTCTGCTCATCCGTGACTCGGTCGAGTGGGTAAATAAAGGCGTTAATGTATTTCTCACTGTCTAAGTTGTCCTCATAGGTTGTAGAAGCTTCCAAAGCACCACTTTCATAAAGTCTTAACAGTACTGTACAGTTGTCAGTGATTAGTTGGCACCTGTCCAGATTCAATCGACACTTCAATCGGCGCAACAGATCCATCCCAACAATAAGAGCAAACGGAATTTTGTCCGCAACAATAAACTCCTGGGTGAAGCTCTGTTTAGCGACGTCAATTTGTGCGGTTAAGGATCCTCGAACGGACAACAATTCTCCATTGGCGGCAGTTAGTCGGCAGCGACAAGGCGCGCATACGCGATCTGCTAGCTGGTTAGTCAAGTTAGATTTGATTAGGCTCTTACATGCGCCTGTGTCGATGAGACCTACTAACGGAACACCTGCGATCTGTAATTCTATTGTTAGTGCTGATTGTGTGGTCGATGCACAAACAATGGCTGGTATAAAGTGTGAATGCGATCTGTGCCACTCACCTGGGCGTCCGTTATTGTGGCGAGATAATCCGCGGTTCGGTATTTGACGGCGGGGCCATGGAGAACCAGCTTGCGTTGGTCGCCGTGAGTCTGAATAGGTTTGACGATAGTTAGGATGCCACGTAAATCGTTCCGTTGACGCACTTCCGGGGCGTCCGGTTCCCCTCAACGCGAAACGCCCGGAAGTCGGCGTAGCCCCTGCTCTGTCGACCTGCTGCAGTTGTTCGCCAATCCGTAAGGCTGCATCCAATTCCTCGGGGAGGGGGGGTGAAGAAGGAATTCACGTTTAATGGATGGTTTTGGATTCCTTCTAAAAGTTGCTCTGGTATTCGTTTATCACGCTCGCTTGATGACTCACGTATGCACGTATGCGATGTCGGCCATCTTTCGAAGTTCGCGCATGTACGTACCAATGTTCTCTCCGGGCCACTGGTACCGGGAGTGGAATTCTCTGCGTAGGGGTGCAGGTAAAGCAGGAGGGTCCAGTAGGCGGCGCAAGGCAGAGAACGTTGCAGATGTGAATTCTTTTTCCGGAATTTTACTACCAGCAACGATATCAAAAGCATCCCCTGACAGCAGGCCGGCGAGCACGCCTGAATGTTGGTTGAATGGGAACTGACGGAGGTAAAGCCGGACTTGCTTCTCCCATCTGAAGTACGTCATCCCGGGAGTGTAACGCTCCGGAGGAGGGATTGCATGCATGCAGGCTGACGAACTCGAGCCTGTTGACAATTTTTCGAAAGCACGGGACAAAACATCCAGTGAAGCGGAAAGTCTGGTAGTGGGGTCAACGACATCAGAATGGCCCTCGTCATCAGACTTGCCGTTCATTTTTAGCATGATCTTCATTAGACTAATGATGGTGGATTCCTTATTCTTGTGACTTGACAGGGTCGCCACTTTTGTAACACGCAAGCACGGAAGAACTCCAAGGGTTGAGAACGAAGTTCTATTACACAACACGTATCCTCTACAAAAGGTAATAAACATGAGGTAAATTGGAACAAAGGAGGTTACAGTTAACCAATGTCGTTGTGTTTTTGTTCTCCTCCGCTAATTGAGCAGTAAAGGCGCTCTGAAAGGCAAACGGGAGAGAGTGCCGTGCTCCACAACGGTCGGTGATCAGCAGGCGGCTGGAAGGTTGCCGTAGCGGACAACAAGCAACTTTGCCTTGGTGAAGGAAAAGGGAAGATGACGTTGTTATCTAAGAGCTGTTAATGTGGAGAAAAATGCCATGGGTTGCAACGCGGACCTAGGTTGATGTGAGTATGATGATAGTTTGAATGCACCGTAAAGTGCGTTGGCGGATTCAGTCGCTGTCATGGCTGTCGACGATACCGCTGCTAAGATGACCTAAAGTGACCAAAAGGGCTTTCAAATGCGTACTGCATCATGTTTTTTTCAAATCGGATGTCCTGACGTCGGTTGGTTATAAGAGGAAAACCGGAAAAGTTGCCTGAGGGTATGCGATACAAATCCGTACACTATAAATGCGTGCATTGTTCCCGAAGAGGATACACATGCAAGCGGTAAGTACACATGCACTGTTTGTGAGACGCTTATTAACTTCAGGTACAAAAGTTATGACTGCAAGGCACATATTGCTATACGGCATAACGGGTGGTGCTACATAGTATCCTACAGCCTTGAACACAGCCATAACTTTCATGTAGGAAAGCCGTTTCTGTATGTCACCAACAGACGGCTCCCGCGGCACGCGGAAGAGGACATCCATCGCATGATGCAGTCTTTCAAGGACACACGTGAGCTCAGGAGATATGCGTTGACGCACCACGGTCGAAGGTTGAACCGTTACGCTTTCCGGACCATAAGAGATAAGATGAGGGGAAAGGTTGAGGGGAACGCGGTTGACGCTGTTATACATTTGCTTGAGATCGCCGGTCAATGTAATGTAGAGTATGAGGAGTCGGAGATACGCTACATATTTTTTGTTCCCAGGTACGTACGTGACCTTGTGGAGCTTTATAGTGAGGTATTGCTGGCGGACGCGACGCATCAGATGAACTGCGGTGGCCACATACTGTGGCACTGCATGTTGGTAGATGTGCATGGTATCGGGCGTTCAATTTTCTACGCCTTGCTTCCTAATGAGACAACCGCAACGTACATGAACGCCGTGCGCAACATGCGGCTGATGTTACCAGCGACTGAGGCAGCACGGACGATAGTGGTTGATAAGTGCATGGCCCAGGTCCATGCATTCCAAGCAGTGTACCCCTGCACGCGGATTGTATTATGCCGTTTCCACTTACTGAAGAATGTCACCCGTCGTTGCAACGGCTTATCCACAAAAAGTGCAACGGACAGGTTGGTTATTATGCAGTGGGTACGGAACTTAGTGTACGCTAGGAGCTCTCGGTTGTTCGTCAGGTATTGGACAGCCATTCAAGAGCGGAAGGGCGACGCGCACAGATACTTAGTACGTACCTGGGTTGCCCTTTGTCTCATCATGGGAGGCGCACCGTTTGACGTCCACATGTTTGTTCGGCTGTATTACAACGAACCGCGTGGAAAACAAAAATAGGCGTGTGAAGAGCGGTCTTTCCGAGCGGACCTCTTTATTAGACCTGTTTACCGCGGTTGTTAACCGCGTGCTTGATGCTCAAGCGCAGTGGGAAGATGTTATGGGTAAAACCGATTTGTCGGAGCATCCTATGGACTATTGCTTGTATAGCCTAGGGCAGGCTGCGTTTCAGTTTTCAGGGTATGCAAGGACGCGCCTGCCATGCCATTACACTAGGGAGAAGGTGACAGTGACGGAGTTGTCCGATGATACATGTCAAGTGCAAGGTACCCGTAGACGGTACACCGTGTCAATGCGTGAGGTGGTAACCTGACAATGCAGCTTCAGCCGACAATGGCTGCTGCCGTGCGCACAAATTGTGCATGCATTGCATGCGGCAGGCAGACCGGTTGACGATATATTGCGTAACAACCGGTTGGCTGTCGCACGCGCAACATCCGCGTGTTACCGCCTCCACGTCCTCCGCCGTCGTCCCTCTAGCGTCCAGTTCCACAGTTGCACCGGTAAGTAGGGAACAGAAGCCTCGGGAATGTAGCCAGGTGCTGGGTGACATTCAGGTACAAGTTTGCAGCCTGGGAGATGCGAAGTATAGGGAGGTTGTGGATCACTTGCGTGAGTTACTACGGAACCTAAGCAGCTCTCACGAGGACGTTGCCGTTTCAGCCTCCGCAAACGTAATGGATTCAGCTGCGGAAGGGACGAGTGAAGGTACCAGGGAAGGCACAAGGCGTAAGCAACGTTTAGTGCCGATTCCGAATTCGTCAGTCGGTCAGGAGCATGAAAGGAAGGCACTTCGTTTTCGAGAGTTGCACACGAAAACCGCTAGGGTGTATAGGCCTCCAAGGAAGCGTCGTAGCCATGCAACACTCCCAGCCAACTACGACAATGACAAGTGCGCTTCGTGCCTCCAAACTGACTGCGAGGCACAGAGTGGACAGGTGGTTGACTGGGTCAGGTGCTCCGACTGCCGCCTTTGGTCTCATCAGGTGTGCGCCTCGTACAGTGGACAAGACCATTTCACCTGCCATCGGTGTATGTAAGACCTTCTTTTTCATATTGCTAACTTCTTCGTTCCTTTATAACCATGCTATCCGTTGCTTCCGCTTGATCGTTAGGTACACCCACTGCTCCCATATGCGGTGCCTCCCCTACATGACGTTTACGTCACGTACGACAACCTCGGTAACGGGATCACACATGATGGGGGTGGTCAGGAGTACCTACGGACATCAGAAGCACCCGCAAATCCGCTCCCTTTTTAGGATACACATTTACTTATCCGTTCTTTCGTGAAAGCCGCATCTTCTAAGCAAGGTGAATAAACATTGCACTTTGCAAGGCACCTGGGTGACGTGCGTTGACAAGGTAAGAAGCACGCTTGACGTATAATACCTGGTACATGTTTCCCTTGTGCACAAACAGCATTTTTGATATATCACTTCCCAGTTGTTTAGTGATCCGCCGCGTGAGGATGAGTATGAATGACCTCACCCATACGTGCGTGAGCATTTCGCCTGGGACTGAACAGCTTATCCTTTCCTTTACCTTGCGTGCCGCTTCTACCTACGGTTGCTTAAACGACCACCCGTTTTATGGTCCTGCATTATCTCTATTTCTGGCACTCTGTTATCCCATCAGCAATACGTGGCATCATGTTTGTTAGAAGCATTGCATAACACATTGGCGTTCATCAGCAACTTCCGGTAAACCATAGGCTAAAGGTTAGGGAGGCCATGAAGGAAGTCAACAACAGGCGAGCCCCAGGTGAACAACGTGCGTCTTCACTGCGAGGCTTGGTGATTATGTATCTCAGGTACATACTCTCGGTATCATTTTCCACCCTACGCGGTCACCCCTTGAAGCTGCACTAACCGAGCTTCAACATGCTTCTGCACAGTGTTAACAGGGAATCTGGTGTTCAGGGGTGACTTGAAGCTTTTGCGCGGCAACACAAAACGGTTCCATTTTCCTGAGTAACTCAGCTTCATACTTCAACCTCCTTTTCACTACCTCGTCTCAAGTATTAATATCATGTTCCTTTTTTAATGTGCACTTCTTTTACCGTGCATTCTATTTCTCACCTCCTATGGTTCACTTACCTAACGTGACTGCCGAAGCAGGCACTGATAAGGCAGCAAACGTGGGCATTAACGGTTTTCCCAGGGAGGCATAAGGGTGTTCAGATTCAGATGGACTGGAATGATAGGAAAATTTCCCTTGAGTGTTCCTTCTTAAGCAAATCGTTGAGCCATGAAATGAGAAGGTGCTAGTTCTTGATAGATCTAAAAGAAACCCCTTGATCAACCAATTACTGTCCACGTTCCCTGCACTAGCAGTCCCAACGATTCGAGTTTGAACGCGCGCCAAATACAGCTTCCATTCTTCAAGTTCAAGTTCAATTGGGACCGGAACGATAGGATAATCCCGTGAATGTTCCTTCTTTTGCGTGTCGTCGGATCGGGAATTGACAGATCTGCTTGAGATGTTGAAAAGCCTAAAACAAAGACCGCATCACACCCTGTCCAAACAACTACTGCCCACATTTTCCTACCCAGCAGTCCCTGAGTGAAGGGTAAGCTAAGAAAATAAGAGGAGAAATGTCAGCTAAATAATGATAATACCAAGGTGAGAAGAAAGTTAAAAAAGAACGAAGGGAAAGTTGAAGATACAAGTCGGTTAGAAGGGGAAGGTTTGGTACTGCCACCCAAGAGCATCTAACTGACGCTCGAAACCCTCTACCGTAGACTCCCTAACCACGTGCGCCGGAAGCGAGTTCCAACGTTCAATAACTCGACGCGACAAGCGAGTTTCCGTCCTTACCCGGTCAGAACACTGTTTGTGCAGCTTCAACGGGTGACCTCGGAGACTAGGCAGCTTGGCGGGATTAAATAGCCAGGACAAGTCTGGACCGATCTTACCCGTTAAGATACGGTAAGTGAGGATCAAGTCTCCTCTAATTCTGCGGTAGTGCATTGAGTACATACCCAAGCTAAGCAAACGTTCGGGATACGTTTGCCACCGTAATCCTTGCACTAACCTTGTACCCACTCGCAAAACCCTCTCCAGTTCCATTTTGTCCCTTACAAGACAAGGTGGACAAGCCTGGATACAGTACTCTAAGTGAGGTCGCACAAAAGCTGAGAACAGCTTCACAAAAGTTTTGGCTGTTAGGACAACGAAGGAGCGGCGAATAAACCACATCATACGGAACCCTCTACAAGCAGTCTTCCTCCAATTTTCCCCAGAGTGAAGCGATGAGGTGTGGGTGATACCTAAATCAACCTGCTGAATGACAACAAGGAGTTCACTTTCCCCAACTACATAGCGCGTGGGGGGACTAGCACCTCCAATGCGGAGGACAACATTTCGCCTGATTTATGGGCATCAACCATAAGGTTGACCAATCCCAGAGCCTATCCAAGGCACTCTGAAGTGCCTCAGAGCCACCAGGGATATCCACAATATACCAGAGCTTGAGGTCATCAGCAAACAATAGCGACGGTACTCCAAGCTCCTGGGGTAGATCATTGACATAAATTGCGAAAAGCAACGGCCCTAGAACCGAGCCCTGCGGAACGCCACTAAGAACAGCTTGTCTTAGCGAAAGGCTACGCCCCACACGTACACACTGTTCTCTGCCCTCTAGGAAAGCAGAAACCCATTTAAGGGCGGTTCCAGATATCCCATACGATCTCAACTTAATGAGAGTCGTTGATTTGGGACAGTATCAAAGGTTTTCGAGAAGTCAACGAAAAGCACGTCGATGGCGTGACCTTTGTCTACTGCCTCAGCCCAGCTTTCACGAGCTACAAGTAAATTTGTCAGACATGAAAATCCATTACGGAATCCGTGCTGGGCCGCACTGCGAAGGTTAAACTTAATCAGGTGATTCTCCACCGAATCCCTGACCAATTTTTCAAACAACTTAACTACTACACTTGGTAAGCTGACAGGCCGGTAGTTCGCGGGCAGAACTCTGTCCCCGCCCTTAAAAAGCGGACAGATGATTGCCTTCTGCCATTCCGAAGGTAAGGCACAGCTGTCGAGTGATAATGTAGACATGCATGTCAGAGGGCCACTTAGATCAGCGGCCAATTCATGCATCAGCTTCGGCTGAATTGAATCAGGGCCAGAAGCTTTGGAAGGATTTAGCCCTTGCAATAGCCCGAAGACTTGTGTCTCCGTTATGCTGATTGCAGTTAGACAAGAATCCTCCGGAACTTTTGTGACCAGCGCAACCTGAGGTAGAGAGGCCTCATGAGAAAAGACACCAGTATACTGTTCGCTAAGTATACAGACATTATCATAGTCGGTATGCCCATGGGTCCCGTCCGCACGTAGTAAAGCCGGTATAGAGTTTGTACCGCTGTCTCTTTACGTAAGCAAAGAACTTCTTTGGATTAGTTACGGCTGCGTTAACCAAATCCTCCTCGTACTGAAGACGAAGAGTTCTAGCATGGTGCTTACGTTTGTTTCTAACCGCTCGATAGTTTTCGTAGGTGCTGGTTGATGAAGCCGCTTAGTAAGTTCGCCAGCACTTAGAGCGCTTCCTGAGCAGGTATTTACCTGTATGATCTATCCATGGAGGCCGCGCCCGTGTCGCCCTTCTCTTAGTGAGTGGGATGTGGGGAGCAGAGATCTCGGTGAGGTATGCCTTAAATTTCTCCCAGGCTGTCTCAACGGTGTCAGCCACGGTGATCGCACAACGCAAAACTGAAGCTTTGTCTCGCATTGTGTTAAAGTCTGCCCTCCAAATATTTGGACATGCCTCAGCAGTAGCTTGATGACACTTAGTTAGAGCACATCGAAAGGATATGCAGACATGGTCACTGGCTCCTAGAGGACAGTCGTAGGTAATATCACTTACGAAATCGTGTGACTTCGCAAAAATGAGATCCAATGTAGACGGAATTTGGTTGCGCATATATCTAGTCGGGAGGTCCACGAACTGATGCAAAGGCAGTTGCAATGTTAGCTCAAGGAGATCCGAGCCGAAAGTGCCCACCGCTGAACTGCAAGATAGGTCAGCCCAGCAGACTTCAGGGAGGTTGAAGTCACCCAGTATTAGACACCTATTGGCAGCCTGAGTACGAATAAATTCAATAACGTCCCTGGAGATACTTCAAGGACTTCGATATACCATTACAACTGTAAACTGAGCAGAGGAAGTGCACACAATAGTCGAGAGGGCTTCAAGAGTTTTATCCGGCGACTGGAACATATAGGTCCTCAACACATTGAGTTTACAACTCACATAAAGAGCGACGCCTCCACCTTGGCGGCCAACGGAGCGATCGCATCTAAGCAGTGTGTAGCCAGGAAAACATACTTCACCTTCTGTGATATCCTGGGACAGCCACGTTTCGGTGATAGCAAGTATGTCGGGACGAGATTTGTCTACAAGTAGACCCACCTCGTGTACCTTGTTCCTTAGGTTACGCACATTACTAAGCACTACCCGAAGGAACTCGGTGTGATGGAAGTATACACTCGAACGATCGTGCGGTGCCAGCCCAGCAAGGAAGCAGTTAGGCTGCCGCAAGGAAAGGCGGCAGCTGATAGGACGTTCACACGTTTCTCGCATGCACGCTGATTGGCAAACAGCTGGACGCATTGGAGTGAGTTTGTTTGACTGAATCAAAGGAAAAATGTCATGCATCAACAAAGGTCGTTAATTATGGAGCCAACAAGCTGTATATACCGATATGTTTCACTCGCCCTCTGCCTGCGGTTTCGCCTGGTCCTTTTGTTTGCAGTATATACGTTTTGTCCATGAAGGACCGACTTTTTACATGGTGTCAGAGAAGGAGAAGAACATTAGTACCACTCAGACGATGATTGGAGCTGCACCGGCTATTCAAATGCCTACCCCGCTGAACATGGATGAACGCAGTTTGGCAAGCAACTGGCGTTTGTGGAAGAGCAAATGGATGGATTTCTGCACTTTATCGCGTCTGGACAAACAACCGATGGCGTACCGTTTGGCCATGTTTCGACACGCAGCAGGAGATAATGCGCGCCGCGTGCTAGAGACATTGTGTTACGACAAGAGCGAAGATGCCAACAATCTGGAGACAGTTCTTGAGAAGTTCAGTGAATACTGCGAAGGCCAAACAAACGAGACATTTCAACGCTACTTCTTTTCGCGGAACAGGCGGCCAGGTGAATCCGTTGACACGTACGTCACTGAGCTAAAGATTTTAGCCCGATCCTGCAGTTTCTGTAAATGCATGGTGGACAGTCTCATACGGGACCGCATTGTTCTTGGGATCAATGACGAAGGTTTGATGAAGCGACTATTACGAAAGCGCAACCTATCTCTGCAGCAATGTATCGACATCTGTAACAGTGAGTCCTCCACTGCCTATCAGTTCCAGCAAATGACAATCACAGGTGATTCAGAGTTGTGCGCCGTTTCCAGGAGCAAAACTACGAGGGCCACGACCGCGCGACAGGAGCCCTGCAACTTCTGTGCAACACGACATCCGAGGAACCGCGAACAGTGTCCGGCGTGGGGCCGCATTTGTGTCAAATGTGGGAAGCGCAATCACATCGCCCGCTGCTGTCAGTCGACAGATGTTAGTGCACTCGTTCCAGACAAATCAACAGAAGACACCGAACACTCGATTGGTAACGTGTCTCGGAAAGCGTCGCAGAAGTGTGCCTATGCAAGTCTTCTGATCGAGGGACGGTCTGTGCGATTCCAGTTAGACACAGGCGCGACGATCAATATTTTGCCCAGAAAGCACTGCCGCGGCGTGCAGGTTCAATCGGATCAAGATTATTTGCGCATGTGGAATGGTTCCAGACTCAAGCCAAAGGACTCAGCGATAATTGAATTGGTCAATCAGAGAGACGGTGTTTCGCATCGTCTGCAGTTCGTGATCGTGGATGAGGATCTCACGCCGATTCTCGGCATTGATTCGATTTTATCTCTTGGCTTTGTCATTTTTAACCATGATCGTTTTGTGTACGCTTGTCAGAGTGAAGCCGATGTTAGTGACCTGTATCCGTCTGTGTTTAGCCCGGGTTTAGGGGAATTTGAGGATACCGCTCACCTGTCGTTAGATCCTTTGGTAGGCCCGATTGCGTTACCTGCTAGGAGAGTCCCATTTGCGCTACGTGACCGATTTTCCGCGGAATTGAACAAGCTGGTTATGCAGGGTGTGATTGCAAAGGTTGATGAGCCAACAGACTGGGTTAGCCAGGTCTCAATCATCACGAAGAAAAATGGCGAACTACGCGTATGTATAGACCCGAAGCCACTGAATGAGGCCCTGCGTAGAGAACCTTATGCGTTACCGACGTTAGAAGATGTTTTACCACGTTTGAAAAAAGCTAAATTTTTCACGAAAGTAGATCTTTCTTCCGCATTCTGGCACGTTGTTCTAGACGACGAATCCAGTTTCCTCACCACATTTGCTACACCGTTCGGACGTTATCGTTGGCTGCGATTACCGTTTGGCCTGAAGGTGTCTAGCGAAATTTTCCAAAAGCGTTTGATGCAAGCAATAGGTGATTTAGATGGCGTAACCTGTGTGGTAGATGACGTTCTGATTTACGGTTCTACCGAAGAAGAGCATGACAATAAGCTACACCGGTTTCTGAGGCGTTGCGTGCAGAAGAACATCAAGCTAAAACGCGAAAAAGTAGAGCTGCGGAAAGAGGAGGTGATTTTCCATGGGCATGTGTTAACATCCGACGGAATCAGGGTTGACCCAGGGAAGATTAAGGCGATACAAGAGATGCCGTCCCCTAACGATGTGAAGGCAGTCCATCGCCTAAACGGTATGGTGAATTATTTAAGCCGGTTCCTACCAGGACTCGCTGATGTCATGACTCCGATTAGGCAGTTAACTCACAAAGGAGTTCAAGTTCAAGTTCAATTTGGACAGGAACGGTAGGAGAATTCCCATGTGTGTTCCTTCTTCAATGCGTCGTTGAACCAGGATGGAGTTCGCGGGAGCGGTTTGGAGCCGAGAGGAGCCAAATCAATACACACGAATCACATAACGGTCAACCAATCAATGCCCACGCGGCCTGCACTAGCAGTCCCCACTGTACCGGCCACGTGAATAGAATAAAGGTTAAGAGAAGGGAACCAACAAAAACAAAATAATGGTAATTGTAGTACAGGAGAGAATGTGTGGTTAAGACAATAATAGTAATAGATGTGAGGAGCCAAGGAAATAGATGTAAAAGTTAAGAACTAAACGGAAAGGTCTGAAACTGTAACCCAAGGGCGTCGAGTCGATGTTCAAACTCCTTCACCGTTGGTGCTAACACTACTTCGCTGGGTAGTGCGTTCCATGAGTCGATGACCCTGCGTGACAACCGAACGTCAGCTCTAACGTGATCAGATCTAGGCTTATGCAACTTCAGAGGGTGACCACGAAGAGATGACATCTGAGCCGGCTGGAACAGTCCAGTTAGATCAGGCCCAATCTTGTTGGTCAATATACGGTACGTAAGAATCAGGTCTCCCCGAAGGCGCCTATAGTGCAGCGAAAACATCTGCAACCTGAGCAGCCTATCGGGATACGAGAGATGCCTCAATCCTTGTACCATTTTCGTACCAACCCTCAGAACTCGTTCAAGTGTCATCTTATCGCGTACCAAGCATGGAGGACAGGCCTGCACGCAGTACTCCAAGTATGGCCTGACGAAGGCTGAGAACAATATAACGAACATTTCATTTGTTATAATGCCGAATGACCTGCGGATCATCCACAGCATTCGGAAACCCTTACGGGTAGCATTTGTCCAGTTCTCGCTGGATTTGAAGTCAGAGGATAACGAGATACCCAAGTCAGTTTGTTCAGTCACTTGACGCAATACATTTCCGCCAAGTACGTAAGAAGTTGTGGGAGTGCTTGATCCTATGCGCAGGACCGAACACTTTGCAAGATTGACTGGCAGCTGCCACAATTCTGACCACTCCCAAAGCTTGTCCAGAGCTGTCTGTAAAGCCGTGGGCCCAACAGAACCGCTCACTGTATTCCAAAATTTTAAGTCATCCGCAAACATAAGGGATGGTACCTTAAGCTTCTCAGGGAGGTCATTGACATACAATGCAAACAGTAGAGGTCCGAGAACCGACCCTTGAGGAACACCACTCAGAACGGCTTGTCTGAAAGACAGCCCGGAACCCACTCGGACGCTCATCTGCCTTCCTTCCAGGAAAGCCGAAATCCACTTCAATACTTGGCCTGAAACGCCGTAGGATTCTAGTTTAAACAAAAGACGGCAATGCGGTACAGTGTCAAAGGCTTTAGAAAAGTCGATGAACAAAACATCCACCGCCTGTCCTTGGTCCACAGCCTCAGCCCAGCACTCTCGGGCTACCAACATGTTAGTCAAACAGGAGTGGCCTCTGCGGAAACCATGTTGAGACGGGTTGAGCAAACTGAACTTAGCTAAGTGCTTTTCCAGAGCATCTCTTACAAGCTTCTCTAATACTTTCACCAGTACGCTTGTTAGGCTAACCGGTCTATAATTTTCAGGTAAGTGCTTATCACCCTTTTTGAAAATAGGGCACACGATAGCATCTCTCCAGTCAGCAGGTAGGGAGCAGCTACGAAGAGACTTCTCAAAGATACACTTAATCGGTTTACACAGCAACCCAGCCAGCTCGTACAAAAGTTTGGGATGGAGGGCATCTATCCCGGCAGCTTTTGTGGGATTTAGGTCACGCAGGAGCTTGAGTACCTGAGCTTCCGAGATGGAAAGGTCCATCAGAAAGGAGTCTAAGGGTATCTTTGCTTGCAATTGGATATTAGGCAATGGAGATTCATGAACAAACGACCTAGCATACTGTTCTGCAAGTAAGCAGGCCTTGGCCTGATCGGTTGATACTTCAGTGCCGTCAGGTCCAAAGAGCACAGGGATAGGCGGATTTGCATTGCATCTCCGTTTGACATAGCCAAAGAACCGTTTCGGGTTTGTTGATGCAGATCGAGCTAGCGCTAGTTCATATCTCAAGCGTGCGGCCCGCAGATGTTGTTTACATGCATTTCGCACGCTTCGGTAGCGATGATGGGTACTTTCTGAGGGAGCTGATACGTAAGTCCTCCAACACCTGGATCGCCTACTGAGCATCCTGCGCGCCTCAGAGTCAAACCAAGGGGGCTTTGCCCCTACTTTATTCCTCGCTGAGATTGGAATGTGGGGGAGGGAAATCTCGCAAAGAAAGGATTTGAACTTGTCCCAAGCAACCTGGACGGTGTCATCCTCTGACATGATACAGAGTTGATTTGCAGCCTTGGCCCTGATGGCTTGAAAATCAGCACGCCAGATATTTGGCCTTCTGACCATACACTCTTCACGTCCCCGACTTAAGGCGCATTTGAATAAGAGGCAGACGTGATCACTAGAGCCCAAGGGAGCAGCATACACTACATCTCGTACAAAGTCCAGCGATTTCGCAAAGATGAGGTCTAAAATGGAAGGCTTTTGGCCCTCCATGAACCTAGTTGGGCTTTGTACAAACTGATGAAGGGATGCTTGTAAGGATAGGTCAAGGAGATCATTTGAAAAACGTCCAGTCGCCGCAGTGCAGAAATTGCGCCAATCCACCTCAGGAACATTAAAATCACCCATAACAAGACATCTATTTGTCGTATGAGTACGAATGAAATCAATGAGCCTGCTTGACGTACTTTCGGGGCTTCTGTATACTAACACAATTTTGAATTGCGTGAAAGAAGCGCAAACATCTACCGCAAGCGCCTCGGCAGTTACATCAGGGGAACTGAAAGAATATGTTCGTGAAATAGTCAAGGTGGATTTGACGTACAAAGCAACTCCACCTCCGCGACAGCATGAGGCGCGATCAGCTCGCAGAAGGGTATAACCAGGCATACACATTTCACTGTCCAGGATATCGGAGAACAGCCACGTCTCAGTGAAAGCGAGTACGTCTGGCCGGGAACTTTCTACAAGAGTGCCAATCTCGCACATCTTGTTCCTCAGACTACGCACGTTGCTGAGGACTACTTTAAGCAAATTGGGATCGTGAGCCGGGGATCGGGTGCCACCAGAACGGGCTCTGAAAGGGCGGAAGTAGACCTCCGGCTCACCACCCGAAAACCCACCAATCGAAGACCAGTTTCACCCGCCTCGCGACGGGCTTTGAGGTCCTTTATGGCGGCCTTCAATTTCAACCTATCAGTCAATGGGAGGTCAGGTTGCATACTGACCCCAGAACCCTTGAGTTTAAAAGCGAAACGCAGAAGCGTATTACGCTCGTCCGGTGTTGAAAGAACCACTCTCAGTAAACGGGGTTTGACGCCCGAAGCATCGACCGGCACAGACCCAAGCCTAATGAGTTTCCGTACAGTTACGCCAGGAAACCCGGGCGGTAGCAGTTTAGAAATGCAAATCTTAAACCATTGCAGGTCAGCAAGCATTCGCTCCTTTGGAAGAGCTGCGGTGGACTCCGTGACATTCCTAAAGATGACACTGCTATCAGTGTAGGAGTCACTGCGGCGGGGGGTGCCTACTCCACGCGCCACAGTCATAGAATCATGCGACTGGGTGGCTGGTTGCTTGGATGCACTAGCTGCGTACGAAGAGTCTTTGGGAGGAGACACCGAAGGACTCAGTACTGAAGGCTCTGCAAGTGACGTGCTTACCTGATCCACTGTACACTCCGAGACTACCGCATTTTGCAAGTTTACAGTTTTCTTCTTCTTGCTCGGCTTACGTTTCGCTGGCAAGGTTCTTTCCAACTGTTCAGCGCCAACTAGCTCACAATCAGTTGCTGGATAGGGTGTTAAGTCGACTGAATCCGTTTGCGTGTTACTGTCCGCTAATTTCACCTGGGCGTGAACAACGGATGGTGTCAGACGATCTAGTAAACCTTCAACTTTCCCATCCAAAGTTGTCAGCAGCAAAGAAAACACTCGTTCCATATTTGTCAGTCTGGAAACGAGCGAATCGAAGCAGTCTTTCGTGGTTACAAAGCGCTCAGCTTTCAGCTTAAAACAATCTTCACAGCTATAAAGGAACCTCTCATTGCTTGCCAGGAGAGCATACTGATCAGCAGGCAAACCGGTGCATGCCTCATGGAACCATCTACCACAAAGATCGCATTGCATACCACCCGACAAGTCGGTTACAGGTATACAGCATCTCTCTAAGCCGCATAGGTAAACTGAATCAGCTGTTTTAAGACCCGAAGGCACACCCACAACTTTTCTAACCATCTTGACAACAATGAAGAAAAGGTAAGAACAACGAAAAGATGAGGACCGGCTTGCGAAGGCCTACAATGCAGACAGCGAGGGCAAAATCGGATAATACCGCAAGTAAAACGTACGCACTGATTTGAACTCAATATGATAAGATGATGCACTTTTTCCAGCAGCACAGTGACCACACGCGGTTTCGTGCAGGGAGTAGGAAGCCGTAAGTCGACCGGAGACTCCACGGAGACTGCGTCGTGACAAAGGAAGGCACACAATGGATTCCGAGTATATTGGCACTTCCAAGTACTTTCAGAGTACAAGAAAATGTTATCAAACAAGGACTTCAGTAAAGAAAATCCCGAGCGATGAAACACGACAAGCACGCCGTGACCTTGACAAGTTCAGTTCAGTTCAGTTCAGATGGGGACTGGAACGATAGGAAAATCCCGTGAGTGTTCCATCTTGAGTGGATCGTTGAGCCAGGAATTGATGAAGTGCTCAGTTATTGATGGATCTAAAACGGAAACACCCGTATCGCACCCTGGCCAACCAGTTAATGCCCACGTTTCCTGCCCTAGCAGTCCCTGCTGTGGCAGTCACGTGAAGTAAGCAAAGGATAGGAAGAGAAATCGAAGGTACAGAATAGGGAAGTGCACTTAAATAAGAAAATAATACCAATACGTGAAGAAAAGTAGAGAAAAGAAAATCGAAGTACGAAGATGTGAGTTACTCAGGAAAATGGAAAGGTTTCGTGTTGCCACCCAAGAGCGTCAAGTTGCCGCTCAAACCCCTTAACCGTAGATTCCCTGATAACACTTTCCGGAAGCATGTTCCAGCGGTCGATAACTCGGCGTGACAGCCGGATTTCCGCCCTAATCCGATCGGACCGCGGTTTGTCCAGCTTCAACGAATGACCGCGTAGAACAGACAATCTAGCGGGACTGAATAGCCAAGACAAATCTGGACCAACCTTCCCAGTCAAGATACGGTAGGTTAGGATTAGGTCTCCTCTAAGCCTTCGGTAGTGCATTGAATGCATTCCCAAACTAAGTAGACGCTCGGGGTACGTCCGTCCCCGTAATCCCTCGACTAACCTAGTACCCACTCGTAAAACCCTCTCTAGCTCCATTTTGTCCCGGACGAGGCAGGGCGGACAAGCCTGGACGCAGTATTCCAGATGAGGGCGAACGAAAGCCGAGAACAGCCTCGTAAAGATGCCGCCCGTCAAGACTCCGAAAGAACGTCGGATTAACCACAACATGCGTAAACCTCTGCTTGCGGCCTTCTTCCAGTTGTCGCCGGAGTGTAACGCCGAAGAGTGTACGACGCCTAGGTCAACCTGGCTAGATACACGGGGGAGTTCGACCCCACCGACCAAGTACTTCGCAGGAGGACAACCTCCTCCAATTCGAAGAACGGAGCACTTTGCCTGATTTATGGGCAGTAACCATAAAGTAGACCAGTCCCAAAGCTTATCCAATGCTCGCTGAATAGCTTCGGAACCCCCAGGAACATCAACAATGTTCCACAGCTTCAGGTCATCAGCAAATAGCAGCGATGGTACCTCAAGCTCCGTGGGTAGGTCGTTCACATAGATAGAGAACAACAGCGGTCCAAGGACCGAGCCCTGCGGCACGCCGCTGAGGACAGACTGCCTAAATGACAGACCCCGGCCTACCCGTACACATTGTTCTCTACCCTCCAAGAAGGCAGTCACCCAATGAAGGGCGCGGCCAGATACCCCGTAGGAGGACAGCTTTTGCGCGAGCCTCAAATGGGGTACCTTGTCAAATGCCTTCGAAAAGTCGACGAAAAGCACGTCCAGCGTGTGGCCGTTATCCACTGCATCCGCCCAATTTTCGCGAGCCACCAACAGATTCGTCAGACACGAAAATCCCTTCCGGAATCCGTGTTGTACATTGCTAAGTAGATTAAATCTACTCAGATGACTCTCTAATGAATCTCTCACCAGTTTCTCGAGGAGTTTGATTACTACACTCGTCAGACTAACTGGCCTGTAATTTGCAGGCAGACCCCTGTCCCCATGTTTGAAGATGGGACAGATGACAGCTTCCTTCCATTCGGAAGGCAATGCACAACTGTCAAGCGATTTCTGAAACACAATAGCGAGCGGTCCACTTAGTTCCGCAGCCAACTCATGCAACAGTTTCGGGTGAATTAAATCAGGCCCAGAGGCCTTAGAAGGGTTCAGCCCTTGTAACAGCCTACGAACTGCAGTCTCCGCTACAATAAATTCAGATAGTTCTGAACCCTCTGGAGTCCTGCAAACCAGCTCAACGCCTGTCAAAGAGGTTTCCCTTACAAACGCTGCCGCATATTGCCCACTGAGTACGCAGGCCTTGTCATAATCCGTATGCGCATGAGTACCGTCATCACGCATCAATACTGGAATTGACATTTTCGAACCGCAGCGTCTTTTGACATAAGCGAAGAATCTTTTTGGATTCTCTGAAGCTTCGTCCGCTAACCCTTTTTCAAAAGTGAGCCGAGCATCCCTTAGGTGTTGCTTACACCTATTTCTAGCTTTACGGTACCTGTCATAAGTATCGGTAGACGGAGCGTCTCGGTAAGTCCGCCAACATCTAGATCTCTTTGTGAGCAGATGCCTGCCAGTGGGATCTAACCAGGGCGGCTGTGCTCGGGCCTCCTTTCTCCTTGTGACTGGTATGAAGGGAGCAGAGACCTCTGTGAGGTAGGACTTAAATTTATCCCAGGCAACCTGGACAGTATCGTCGTCTGAGATCTCACAATGGAAACCAGAAGCCTTGGCTCTCATTGATTGATAGTCTGCTTGCCATATGTTCGGGCGAGACTCAACAGTACTCTGGTAGCGTCTAGACAGAGTACAATTGAAGAGCAAACAAACATGATCACTGGAACCCAGTGGAGGTCCGTAAGTAATGTCACCAACAAAATCGAGTGACTTAGCGAATACAAGGTCTAAGATAGACGGTACTTGGGCGTCCATGTACCTAGTGGGGAGGTCAATGAACTGGGGGAAGGAACAGGATTTGGCTTTCGCAACCACTAAGAACCTTATCAGTAATGCGCCCGTACTCGGATATTACGATCCAGCACAACAACAGCGTGATAGTAGCCAGAGTGGAACAGTTGCTGTTCTGTTGCAGAACGGAAGACCTTTGGATTTCCGCAGTCAAGCACTCACAGAGGCCGAGAAGCGGTACGCACAGATCGAGAAAGAGATGCTGGCAGTGGTCTATGCCATGGAGGGTTTCAGTGATTATACTTTTGGCAAGCAGACTATCAGTCCATGAGAGCCAAGGTTTCGGGTTTACGTTTCGAGATCTCAGGCGACGATACTGTCGAGGTTGCCTGGGATAAATTTAAGTCCTACCTCACAGAGGTCTCTACTCCCTTCATCCCAGTCACAGGGAGAAAGGAGGCACGAGCACAGCCCCCTGGATAGATCCCACTGGCAGGCATCTGCTCACAAAGTGGTCTAGATGTTGGCGGACTTACCGAGATGCTCCGTCCACCGATACTTATGACAGGTACTGTAAGGCTAGAAATAGGTGTAAGCAACACCTAAGGGATGCTCGGCTCAATTTCGAGAAAGGGTTAGCGAACGAAGCTTCAGAGAATCCAAAAAGATTTTTTGCTTATGTCAAAAGGCGCTGCGGTTCGAACATGTCAATTCCAGTATTGATGCGTGATGACGGTACTCATGCGCATACGGATTATGACAAGGCCTGCGTACTCAGTGGGCAATATGCGGCAGCGTTTGTAAGGGAAACCTCTTTGACAGGCGTTGAGCTGGTTTGCAGGGTTCAGAACTATCTGAATGTATTGTAGCGGAGACTGCAGTTCGTAGGCTATTACATTGGCTGAACCCTGCTAAGGCCTCTGGGCCCTGGTTAATTCACCCGAAACTGTTGCATGAGTTGGCTGCGGAACTAAGTGGACCGCTCGCTATTGTGTTTCAGAAATCGCTTGCCAGTTGTGCATTGCCTTCCGAATGGAAGGAAGCTGTCATCTGTCCCATCTTCAAAAATGGGGACAGGGGTCTGCCTGCAAATTACAGGCCAGTTAGTCTGACGAGTGTAGTAGTCAAACTCCTCGAGAAACTGGTAAGAGATTCATTGGAAAGTCATCTGAGTAGATTTAATCTACTTAGTAATGTACAACACGGATTCCGGAAGGGATTTTCGTGTCTGACGAATCTGTTGGTGGCTCGCGAAAATTGGGCGGATGCAGCGGATAACGGCCACACACTGGACGTGCTTTTCGTCGACTTTTCGAAGGCATTTGACAAGGTACCCCACTTGAGGCTCGCGCAAAATCTGTCCTCCTACGGGGTATCTGGCCGCGCCCTTCATTGGTGGACTGCCTTCTTGGAGGGTAGAGAACAGTGTGTACGGGTTTGCCGGGGCCTATCGTTTAGGCAGTCTGTCCTCAGCGGCGTGCCGCAGGGCTCGGTCCTTGGACCGCTGTTTTTCTCTATCTATGTGAATGACCTACCCGCGGAGCTTGAGGTACCATCGCTGCTATTTGCTGATGACCTGAAGCTGTGGAACATTGTCGATGTTCCTGGGGGTTCCGAAGCTATTCAGCGAGCATTGGATAAGCTTTGGGACTGGTCTACTTTATGGTTACTGCCCATAAATCAGGCAAAGTGCTCCGTTCTTCGAATTGGAGGAGGTTGTCCTCCTGCGAAGTACTTGGTCGGTGGGGTCGAACTCCCCCGTGTATCTAGCCAGGTTGACCTAGGCGTCGTACACTCTTCGGCTTTACACTCCGGCGACGACTGGAAGGAGGCGGCAAGCAGAGGTTTACGCATGTTGTGGTTAATCCGACGTTCTTTCGGATTCCTGACGAGCGGCACCTTTACGAGGCTGTTCTCGGCTTTCGTTCGGCCTCATCTGGAATACTGCGTCCAGGCTTGTCCGCCTTGCCTCGTCTGGGACGAAATGGAGCTAGAGAGGGTTTTACGAGTGGGTACTAGGTTAGTCGGGGGATTACGGGGACGGACGTACCCCGAGCGTCTACTTAGTTTGGGAATGCATTCAATGCACTGCCGAAGTCTTAGAGGAGACCTAATCTTAACCTACCGTATCTTGACTGGCAAGGTTTGTCCAGATATATCTTGGCTATTCAGTCCCGCTAGACTGTTTGTTCTACGCGGTCATTCGTTGAAGCTGGACAAACCGCAGTCCGATCGGATTAGCGCGGAAGTTCGGCTGTCACGCCAAGTCATCGACAGCTGGAACATGCTTCCGGAAAGTGTTATCAGGGAATCAACGGTTACGGGGTTTGAGCGGCAACTTGACGCTCTTGGGTGACAACACGAAACCTTTCCATTTTCCTGAGTAACTTGCATCTTCGTACTTCGATTTTCCTTTCTCTACTTTTCTTCACGTATTGGTATTTTTTTCTCATTTAAATGCCTTTCCCTATTATGTACCTTCGATTTCTCTTCCTATCCTTTGCTTACTTCACGTGACTGCCACAGCAGGGACTGCTAGGGCAGGAAACGTGGGCATTAACTGGTTGGCCAGGGTGCGATACGGGTGTTTCCGTTTTAGATCCATCAATAACTGAGCACTTCATCAATTCCTGGCTCAACGATCCACTCAAGATGGAACACTCACGGGATTTTCCTATCGTTCCAGTCCCCATCTGCACTGAACTGAACTGAACAACTGTGTACGCTGATCATAAGCCGCTGGTGTCGATAGCCACTAAACCACTGAATACCGTTCCTCGCCGTCTGCAGCGTATGCTTATCCGGCTCCAAAAGTATGACATTGACATTGTGTAAACACCTGGCACACAGATGTTCATCGCGGACACCCTGTCGAGAGCACATCCGCCAGTGGCCGAACATCAGCTAGAAGAGATCGAGACAGTTAGCATGGTGCAGCATCTGGCAGTGACAGAAAACCGTTTGAAAGACATAAAGCATTTCACGGAGGAAGACCAAACTTTTGCAGCTTTGCGAGACGTTTTCCTCAATGGGTGGCCAGAAACAAAGTAGCAGCCCCGAAGGAATTAACACCCTAATTCAATTTTCGGGACGAACTCACTGTCTGTGACGGTCTGTTGTTCAAGGGAGGTCGAATACTAACCCCCTCTTCTCTCCGAAAGGAGGTGCTTTGCATGTCCATCGCGCTCACCTTGGTGCAAATTACACCATTAATCGAGCAAGAAAACTGATGTTCTGGCCAGGAATGACAGGTCAGATCAAGCAGCACATGTTTAACTGTGAGGCGTGCCGTTCACACGACATTCGGCAAACGAAGGAACCGATGATGCTGCCTAATGTTCTGGACCGACCGTGGCAAAAGGTAGCAGTGGATCTATTCTGGGACAACGGAAAGGATTACTTACTCACAGTGGACTACTATAGTGATTACTTTGAAATCGATTTACGCATAGCACGACCACGGAGGCAGTAATCAACAAACTCAGATGTCAATTCGTACGGCACGGGATACCGGAGGAGCTAGTCTCGTACAACGGTCCCCAGTTCAGCAGCAGGGCATTCCAGGCTTTCGCAACCAAATGGGAATTCGCACACCGGCAAACCAGTCCCTATCACAGTCAATCAAATGGGAAGACAGAGATGGCAGTGAAGCAAGCCAAGCGACTATTAGTGAAGGCTAGAGATACTCGGAAGGACCCATACCTCATGCTACTGGAGAGTCGCAACACTCCTTCAACGGTTACCGGCCTGGGCCCAGTGCAGCGCCTATACAGTCGAAGGACCAGAACTGTGATGCCTGCATCCTCAACACTTCTGCGCCCTGTCACGTCACAACTGGAGAAACTACAGAACAGTTTGAAAAGGCGAATGGCTACTCAGAAACGGTACTACGACAACGGCGCACGGGAATTACCTGAGCTGACAGTGGGGGAAGAAGTATGGGTTGAACCAATTCCCGATGGACAGGAGCGGTGGAGAAAGGAGTCGTGGTTGCGAAAGTCGGTGAAAGGTCATACGAAGTAAATGTTGGAGGGAAGAAGCTGAGAAGAAACTGAGTACAGCTGAGGAGATGTCCGAGGCGACAGCATGAACCAGGGAGAGAGCGTTATACTGCGTGCGGCAATGAGGCGACATCGGTAGATCCAACAAAGAGGACGCGGAGTGGTAAAGTGTATGGACTATTTAGCAAAGTAAAGCAGCAAGAACATGAAAAAAGGGAGGATGTGATGGGAGTATACACTCGAACCATCGTGCGGTGCCAGCCCAGCAAGGAAGCAGTTAGGCTGCCGCAAGCAAAGGCGGCAGCTGATAGGACGTTCACACGTTTCTCGCATGCACGCTGATTGGCCAATAGTGGACGCAATGGAGTGAGTTTGTTTGACTGAATCAAAGGAAAAATATCATTCATTTACAAAGGTCGTTAATTACGGAGCCAACAAGCTGTATATACCGATATGTTTCACTTGCCGTCTGCCTGCGTTTTCGTCTGGTCCTTTTCTTTGCAGTATATAATTTTTATCCTTGAAGGAGCGACTTTTTACACTCGGCATGACCCAACCTGGGTCGTACGCTACCAGGAGGTTCTGGTAGGGCAGATTTTGACTTCCGGCTGACCATCTGATAACCCACAACACGCAGGCCTTGCTCACCAGCCGCCCGCCTGCTCTTGAGGATTTTGATGGCTTCCTTTAACTTCAGTCGATCTGAGCGTGGGAGGTTCGGCTGAACGCTGGCATTACTACCCTTGAGTTTGAATGCAAAGCGCATTAGCGCTTTGCGTTCCCATGGGGTTGAGAGGACTACACGAAATTGTTGGGGTCGCGGATTTGGCGTGTCTACATGGACGTTCCCCAATCTGGTTAGTTGCTTGATAATGACACCGGGGAAACCAGGTGGAAGCATCTTGTTGACGCAGAGCTTGAACCACTGGAGGTCATCCAGCATGCGTTCGTTCGAAGGAGTTGCCGCGGATTCAGCGACGTTGCGAAAGACCACGCTACTATCAGTAAAAGAATCACCCCGACGAGGCGGATTCACTCCACGCTTCTTCGACGCGACCTCAGTTTCGACCGGTTTGGCAGATGACACGGCGCGTTTCTTGGCCAAGTGACCTGAAGTAATTGAGTTTGATGCTTTATTTTCTGCCTCCAACTCCCTTTTCAGACTTTGCGGGTGCGGCCGAAGTCGACACGGCGCGTTGCTTCGCCAATGGAACAGGTGTAGCGTCTTGGAGATTCCCATGTATGACTGTGTAAACTAGGCTAAAATATTGAAATTACAGCTTTCTTATGTATTAAAGAACTATTTGCTTTGCATGTTGGAACGTTGTTCCCGTTTGTTGGATACACTTTAACGATCTTCGCCTCACGCACGCCTTTGGCTTCTCGTCTGTGAGTACTACGCGGTAACTCGATTTTTTAGCGTGCCATACTGATCGAGCTTTTCAGCTGGAATAACGTAGAAAACGGTGTTTGAATAAACACTGTAAACGTAATTTGACTATTGTCAAATTTTCTCTGATCCAAGATAACTTGGATAGATTAAAGTGGTACTGGCCAAAGCGTCTTTGGCGCTTGCTGCTAATTTTTCCGGTTGTTCCCAATTTCAATCCCCTTTTTGCACCCTGTGTTTGCTTTTTATTGCAGGCGTTTTCCTATTGTATACGTGTTGCAATTCTACTTGGGTTGCTCCAAGCAATCGGAAATGGCCTCGAAGACCGGGAACCAACATGTGGGGCTGTTGTGGCGGGCGTTTGGACAAATAAACAGCTCCATATTTCGACAAATGCTCAGTGCGTATGTTCGCCCCCATGTCGAATATGCAATTCAAGCCTGGCATCCATGGCTGAAACACGACCTTAATGCACTGGAGCAGCCACAACGCCGGGCATCTCAGTACGTAATTGGAATGCGCAATCGTTCCTACCAGGAGAGGCTGCGACGACTAGGATTGTTCAGTGGAAGTTTTCGCAGACTACGAGGCGACCTGGTTATGGTATACTTGATTCTGCGAGACCCACATCATGTGTGCCGCCCTTTACTGCAACTCAGCAGCAATATAAATCTGAGGGGCCACTCATTAAATCTCGCAGAACAATACTGTCGTCTGGAGTGCCGCAGAAATTTCTTCTCCATCCGTGTCTGTCACCCGTGGAATGCTCTCCCAGAATCGGTCGTCTCTGCACCGACACTAACAATAATTAAAAGACGGTTGAACGATGCACTCAGCCACTTACACTTTGTTACTTAACACTACGTCTCCATGCTACATCTGGAGTTTACCATGGAATTATTTGTTGTTAACTGTGGGTGCTGTGACTCTAAGATGATCCCAGGACTACGGCGGAGCAAACGATAAGTCCTTATTATCATATTTAAAGTATTAACTATTTTACTATCCTTATCTTCATTATTGTTATGTTGATCTCCCCACCAACTATCCAACGGGACTTGTGAAGCAATGCTTCTTCACCCGTAGAAATTCATTGTTCATTGTACTCTGTTTTCCACATGAATATGGCTGTCTCGCTAAACACTGAGACTGGTGGACCCATGGGGTCCTCGTTTGATGAGTCTACTGCAGCTTGCGGACAGGTTAACCGTTCAGAGCCGGTAACAGATGTATCTGGCGATATGCAGTGTGACGACTGATACCGCTGGTATCACGATGGCTGTAGCGGAATACAATCTGACCAGTACATAATGCTTTCATCAAGCGCTCGCTTTCTTTTCAGATGTGCTGAATGCTGCTCTCAAAGATCGACGTGCCCGGCTGTCACCGGTGCTAAACTTTCAGCGCTGGCTTCTAGCTTGGCAGATGTTGAGGAGGCGATAGCTAAACTCACCTCTAATGCGTCGTTTGATATGAAAATGGGTGTGATTTCAAAATTCCTGGATATTTCGTTTGAAGACGCTGCAATAGACGGCAAAATTACTGACGACCTACCCACTGGAGTCTGTCACTCGTTCATTAAGTCGCACATCCTACCGACCAATCCAGGTAGCAATGCTGTCTGTCTTCACGTGCCGATCAAAGTGAAGAAAAATAGGTTGCGGAAATACCAAAAGCTCTCTGCTAAACCCAGAGGATTAGTTGCCATGGCGTCGAAAAAGATGCCGTCTTTGACAGTCGTAAAGTCGTCTGACGACTGTACACAGAACTTTCCGAAGATGCTGACCGTCTCGGCCGCCAGTGAACCAGCCCGTTCTGACGAAGTGCTGGTAACTGCTCAATGCGATACAAAGTCAACGGCCCCTGCTCTAGTGAACCAAAAGAAGAAGCGGACTAGATCTGCTCGTAAAATTTTGAAGGGTCTTTAAGACCAAGGAACTAGTAAGAAGTAGGCAACAGAGAGAAAAACCTACGCTTCCGTTGCTTCCGCTTCGTTTGTGAAGACAGGGACAGTCTCACTGCCAGTGGTGAAACCATCTGGTATAGGTGTCGACTCCAAGGCACTTGGGGTAAACACTCCCCGTCGTGCCGACTCTTTCACGGATAGTAGCGTTATATTCCGTAACGTTACTGAAGATGCGGCCGCTTTTCCAAGGCAACGCATCTCGGATGACATCAGGTGGCTGAAACTGTGTCAGCAAGCTGCTTCCACCTAGCTTCCCTGGTGTCACTGTCAGAAAACTGACCAGATTGGGGAACGTCCCTATCGCTGCGCCAAATCGACGACCCCGACTAATTCGCGTAGTCTTTTCAACCCCGGAGGAACGCAAATCATCACTGCGGTTTGCGTTCAAACTTAAGGGTAGTGGTGTCAGCGTTCAACCGGATCTACCACTGGCAGATAGGCTGAAGCTAAAGGAGGCTATCAAAGACCTCAAAACTAGACGGGCGGCTGGTGAGCAAGGCCTCCGTCTGGTGGGTTTTTAGGTGGTCAGCCGAAGTTATTTTCCGCCCTATCAGAACACATCCTGATGGCGCACGACCCATCGATGGTCAGGCCGACTTCTTTATAAATAAATAAATAAATAAATAATTTATTCTCGACTATGCGAGGCACGCCCGTGGAGGCATGATCAGGTAGTACTTAGCAACGTGTGTAGTTTAAGGAACAAAGTGCACGAGTTGGGTCTACTTGTAGACGAATTTCGTCCCGACATACTTGCTTTCACTGAGACATGGCTGTCCCCGGATATCTCGGACGGTGAGGTATGTTTACCTGGCTACGCGCTGCTTAGGACCGATCGCTCCGTTAGTCGCCAAGGCGGAGGCTTTGTACTGTTTGTGAGCTGTAACTTAGATGTGTTGAGGACCTGCACATTCCAGTCGTCGGATGAGACTGTTGAAGCCCTATCAGATGTTGTTTGCACTTCCTCCATCCAATTTACAGTTATAGTAATATACAGAAGTCCTGGAAGTTCTTCCAGGGGGATACTTGACTTTATCCGCACTCAGTCTGCGAATAATTGTTTAGTTCTTGGGGATTTCAACCTCTAGGAAGTCTGTTGGGCCGATCTTTCTTGTAATTCGGCATTAGGAACATTCGGTGCAGACCTCCTTGAACTGACTCTCCAAGTGCCTTTGCACCAGTTCGTTGACTTTCCCACTAGGTATATGGACAACCAAATACCATCTACTTTGGATTTGGTTTTCGCTAAGTCCATGGGCTTTGTGACTGACGTTTCATACGGTGCACCTCTAGGGTCTAGCGATCACGCATGCATATCCTTTCGATGTGCTCTTTCAAAGCACCAACAGACCGCTGTTAAATTACTTCCGAATATTTGGCGGGCGGACTTTAGTGCAATGCGACCTAAGGCTTCAGTTCTGAACTGTGAGACCTCGATAGCTGATTCTGTCCAGTTAGCCTGGCATAAATTTAAGGCATACCTTACGGAGCTTTGCACTCCCTATATTCCACTCATTAGAAAAAGAGCGTTAAGGGCACAGCCTCCATAGATAGATACCACAGGCAAGTACCTATTCAAGAAACGGCCTAGATGCTGGCGAACCTACCAAGCAGCTCTTTCAGTCAGCACCTATAATAGTTATCGAGCGATTAAAAATAAATTTAAGCAACCTCTCAGTACTGTTCGTCTTCAGCACGAGCAGGGTTTAGCGGACTCGGCCGCAGCTAATCCCAAGAACTTGTTACTTACGTTAAAAGACGCAGCGGGGCAAAACTGTCTATACCAGCTTTAATGCGAGCAGACAAGACCCGTGCGCAAACTGACTATGACAAGGCTTGCATACTGAGTGATCAGCATACTGGGTTCTTTTCTCGGGAGACCTCTTTACTACGGGTTGAATTGGTTTCAAGAGTTCAAGAGGATTCTGGCTTAGCTGAATTTAGCATAAGGGAGCCTCAGGTCTTCGAGCTACTGCAAGGCATTTATCCCTCTAAAGCTTCCGGTCCTGATTTATTTCATCCGAAGCGGTTGCATGGATTGGCCACTGAGCTGAGTGGTCCGCTCACATGCGTGTTTTCACTATCCCTTGACAGATGCAGAATACCTTCGGAATGGAAAGAGGCAATCATCTGTCCGATTTTTAATGGCGTTGACAGCGCTCTACCTGAGAACTACCGGCCTGGCAGTTTGACAAGCGTGGTAGTCAAGTTGTTTGAAAACTTGATAATGGATTCTGGGGAGAACCATCTGAATAGATACAACCTTCTCAGCGTTGCGCACTATGGATCCCGCAAGGGATTTTCATGTCAGACTAATCTACTTTTAGCTCGTGAAAGCTGGACCGAAGCGGTATATATATATATATATATATATATATATATATTATGCACATCTGTGGTACAGATATTTTGCCACCGGACTCATGGCTGAATAGGAAAACAATATGAATAATAAGAAAAGTGCAACAACAAATCCTAGTTTTGTCTATTTTATCACTCACGGTTTTGAAACTTTTCAGTTTGTTCTTTTTTAGGGGGAGGAAGAAGGGACACCGCAACGAACCGATGTACAAGTCCGCCATTGGACATCGATCTTGAGCCACAGCTTCCGCGGTCTTCGACCAGCAAGTATCCGCATCTTTCGGACCCAACCAGGTAGTCGACAATAACCGGCCGAGGCCAACTGTTTCGTCAAGTTTTTCATGCGGCTTCCCCACGTTGTAGGCTGTCCACCAGACCATCTCCTCCAGCCATGTCCAGCAACCGCAAACAATGCAAGACGGGGGTAACGCTGGACAGACATGCGCAATACGTGTCCCAACCACCGCAGTTGATGCAGTGAGATGAGCTCCTCGAGCGAGTGGCTTCCACGTCCCAAGACACGCTGTCTAACTTCCACATTGCTTACGTGGTGCTGTCACCACACACGGGCAATGGACCGCAGACAGCGGTGCTCGAAGACGGATAGCCTGCGCAAGTCATCTTTACGAATGGGCCAAGTCTCGCATCCGTACAACAGTACAGCACGAATAGTTGCTCAATAGACGCCCTTTGATGGAGAGAGGAATGTCGTGGCGACGCCACAAGTGCCTCAGCCTAGATAATACGAGGCGTGCTCTCGAGATGCGCATCGAAATCTCGTCTTCAACCTCCCCGCTTGCAGTGATGCAACTTCCCAAGTAGACACAGTTCTCCACAACCTCTAGTGTCTCACCAGCATGCGTGAGTGCAGGCAGAGGCACCTGCCAGTCTTGAAGGAGAGCCTTTTATTTGGATGGCAAAAGTACATACCGTACTTTGATGCTTCAACCGCCAAGCGGTTTAATGCAAGTTGGACGACCTGTGGATCGTCACTCAGCAGGACGATATCATCAGCATACTCCAAACCAACAACTCGACTACCTGGGAGGAGCTCAACGCCAGCGTTCAACGAATCGCTCAGAGCGTTCTTCAGGACATCCTCAAGGGCGAAGTTGAACAGGAACGGAGAGATAGGGCATCCTTGTCGAACTCCACTGGGGACCCCAAAGGTGGGCGAAAGCATGCCATAAGCTCTAACCCAGCCCGAGGTCAGATTATATAGAGCGCGCAGTCTGAAGACGAACTTCTCGGGGACACCGTTCCTCAGAAGGCAATGCCACAGTAATGTACCATCGACAGAATCGAAGGCTGCACGGATATCCAGGAACACAGCAATCGTTGGCCTTTGATACACATGGCGGAGTTCGAGGATCTGGCGAAGTGTGAAGATTTGATCGATGCAGCCGCGAACAGGGCGAAACCCAGTTTGTTCTTCTCGTTGCAACGATTCGCGTGTTGGGGCTAGCCTGCGAAGTATGATGGACACCAGCAGCTCGCAAACGACGGGGGCTAAGCATATTCCTCTGTAGTTGGAGCAGATTGTGCGCAGGCCCTTTTTGAAGATGGGGACGACTATCGATTCACCCCAAGATGATGGAACCTTCTCTTTCGACCAAATTTTCGAGAACAAAACGGTGAGTTCTCGGACCAGCGATGCGCCACCATCTTTAAGTAGAGCTGGGTGAAGACCATCAGGGCCGGGAGCTTTATAACGCTTCATGTGCCGGAGCTCCTGCTCGATTTCCTGGGAAGAGCGCGGGTCTGTTGGGGTGGACCACTCGGCCCCAGCGCGAGCGCCAGAGGTAGTAGATGGAGCTGGGGGCCGACAAAACTGCGTGCCAAAATGTTCGGCCCATCGCTCCGACCGTCGTTGAAGATTGGTGATTAAGGTGCCATCTTCTTCGCATATTGTTTCACTTATACCAGATCGAACATCTTCGGTGACTCGAATGAGATGGAAGAGTTTCCTGGTATTACTAGATAGACTAGCAAGTTCCATTTTTCTAGAACGTTCACACCATCAAGCTTTGCGGTCCATTTGCAGAATCCTGCGCAACTCTCGACCAAGGTATTGGCGTTCCTCACTGTGTCTGGAATCCGATGGGAGCAAGCGGCGTCTGTCCATCAGCGACAAGGAGTCGGCGGAAATCCAATGTTTCGGTGGGTGACGGGTAACTCCACAAGTGTCGATACTGTCGGAAACTAACACATCTTTGATATGCGCCCACTGCGCATCGAGGTCACCGTCAATAGTTGAGCCAAGCAAGGTTGACAGCGAGGCCTGGTACCTGGTTAGAATCGCAGCGTTTTGTAGATTCGCGACGTCCGGTCGGTAGTGAGCGCGCTTAGGTGATCCACCGAAACGCATGCAAATCTTAGCACGAACCAATGCGTGAGCAGAGTCTAGATAAGTTGACCAGTACGATCGGCAGTCCGTTAAGCTTCCGCGCCATCTGCAGCTGATTGCTTTGTGGTCAAGCTCGGAGCACCCTTGCGTTTGTGAGGGCGGGCGCCAAGTAGCAGTGTGTCTCCTCGAGTGTCGAAAACTAGTGCTCAAAAGAAACGAGCAATGATCAGAGCAAAGAGCAAGCAACCTGTCTCCATTGTCTGATCGAATGCCACCGAGACCAAAACTACCCCCAATGTGGTGCTCACTTGGTAGAAGGCGGCCAACCCGTGAGTTAAAGTCCCCGGCAAGGATGACTATATCAGACTTTTTGGAGGAAAGCAGAAGTTCATGTAGTTGTTGACAAAAGCTATTTTTAACTGCATCCGGGCTGCAGGCTGTAGGGGCGTAGGCGGAGACGACAAATATGGCACGCTTAACATCTCGACGCCTGCTTACGTTACGTGAACCTCTAAGTCTGACTGCAAATAGTCGGCTGTTGACTGGGATCCAGTCAAGCAGAGCTGATTCAGCCCTGGCACCTAATACAACCCCAACACCAACTTGACCAGTGGCGGCAGTTTCTGGGTCTCCGGAAAGCCGCAAGTAGTAGTTGGCGTCAGAGTTTACCGGAGAAGCCATTCTGATGACGGCGCTAGAGTCTTGTAATCTGGTCTCTGAAAGACAACAGATGTCTACCGATAACGTTTCAAGAGTACGGGCCAGACATGCTTGTCGTCCGATCTGCATCAAAGTTCGAACATTAAACGCCGCGAGGATGAATGGAGAACCAGGTCGAAGAAGAGCTGGAGCTTCGATGGAGTGAGAGGCGGTTGCGATCGCAGGACATTGAAAACCGGGAGTTTGACTGTAACTTCCATCAGCTGCGAGACGTGGGTCGTTTGTGACGGTGACCGTAGAAGATATAAGAGTACATGTAGGTGAAGGACGGGAGGCGGGGTGGTCTGTGAGTGGACGTTAAGCGGTTGAGTTAGGATAGAAGAGCGGCATAGCAGTAGTAGTAGTGAGCGGTGTAGTTCATGATTCGTCAGTGGGCGTGATACTACCCGGTTGCCCAGGCCGAAGTAGAGGGTTGTCTTAGGGGCCCTACCCAGAGCCTTTGATCAAAGATCTAACCTACAGGGTAGCAGGGCGATGTGAGGGCGTCGCAACCGGTTGGGAGCCGGTGACCAAATAGATAGTTCATACGCGTTTCGGTCCGTGAAGGACCAGAGGCCCAACTCACCCTTAAAGTACAATGCCTCTCAGGGAGGGTCAAGGGCAGTGACTTTATTTAGTGGCGAGTCACATCCGCCACGTCGCAGTGTTGCCAAACGGACATATGTGACTTTTCTAGGAAGAACGCTTGCAAGGCGAAAACCCACCACGTCCTGGAACACTGCCGCTAAACCATTCGCTGGAAGGGGAAAAACCCGAACCACCCAGCTGGCACCACGAGGAGGTTGTTCGGCAAGCCAGCCACCGAAGCGGTGGAAAGTGGCCACAATATAGACTTTGCTATTCGTAAACTTTTCGAAAGCTTTAGACACTGTTCCTCATCTTTGGCTCTCACTAAAGTTGAGAGCTAACGGTATATCTGGTCGCGCCCTTCAATGGGTGTCTGCCTTCCTTGAAGGGAGGGAACAGTGCGTACAGGTGGGGCGTCGCCTTTTGCTCAGGCAAGCTATCCTTAGTGCCGTTCGACAGGGCTCGGTATTGGAGCCATTGTTGTTCGCGATCTATGTAAATGAATTGCTGGGAGAGCTAGGGGTGTCATCACGAATGTTTGCTGACGACCTTAAGCTCTGGAATATTGTGGATATCCAGGGGGTCCTGAGGCAATTCAGCGCGTCTTGGATAGGCTCTGGGAATGGTCTACCTTATGGTTGATGCCCATAAATAGGGCCAAGTGCTCTGTTCTCCGAATCGGAGCTGCAAATTCTCCCACCCGGTATGCTGTCGGCGGTGGTGAACTCCCTGTTTTCACGCAGCAAGTTGATTTAGGAGTCCTACACGCATCAGCAATTTATTCTGCAGACAACTGGAAGAAGGCTGCTTTTCGATGGTTTCATATGATGTGGTTTATCCGCCGCTCTTTCGGAATCTTAACGACCAATTTGTTTGTGAAGCTCTTTCCGACATTTGTCTGATCCCACTTGGAATATTGTATTCAGGCTTGTCCATCATGTCTTTACCAAACAAAATGGACTTGGAGAGGGTGATACGAGTGTGCAATCGGTTAGTACAGGGTCTACGGGGCCAGACATACCCTGAACGCTTGCTCAGTTTGGGGATGTACTCAATGTACTACCGAAGGATGAGAGGGGACCTGATTCTCATTTATTGTATTTTGACGGGTAAGATTGGCCCGAACCATTTCACGATCTTCCATGTCCTCTTACGTCGTCTCGCGCTTACCTGTCTCCATTACATCTGAAGTCATTGCTATCCTTGATCCTATGCCTGTAGAAGCATCCTATGATAAACATAAAGCAGCTATTCCTAAGCGCACCACTGCGTCGGATGAGGCTCGGCTGCAACAGTTACTTTCCGGCGTCGAGCTTGGCGATCGCAGTCCATCTCAGGTTCTTAGACACATGCGTTCACTAATAGGTTCGTCGAAACCCGGCGACTCCGTCCTCCGCCAACGTTGGATGAAATGCCTTCCGACAAACATCACAGCGATATGGTCAGTCCTTAGCGACGATATCACTCTAGAAAAGCTCGCAGAAGCTGCGGAAAAAAGGCAAGAATGTTTCTTTAAGAATACTCTTAATCACATAGCTGAGTCCACCACCGCCAGCTCATCCCATAGCACTACGTTTGATTCGATCAGCGATAGAATCTCCCGTCTAGAACTCAACATATCTGCCATTCAACGTGAACACATTATTAAGCGAAGAAGTCCCCGTGGTCCGCGCCGCAGCATATCACGCTCACGTAAGCGATCGTACTGCTACTTCCGCCGTCGCTTCGGTAAAGCAGCACATAACTGTCGCCTGGGATACAGTTATCCGAAAGGAACTCCGATTTCGCAAACGAGAAATGCCAAAGACAGCCAGCAATGGCGACGGCTGTCGCCGGACAAAGCCTCAGTCGCCTTCTGTAGGTGTTCGACACCACGATCAAGCATCCTTTTTTGGTCGATAAGGGCGCAGAAATCAGCGGTAAACCACGATGTTTGGAAAGACGCGCTCTGCAACAAGCCGGACTTACCTTACAGGAGGCTAACCAGACAATGATCCCGAAATACGGCCAGAAGCTGTTGCATCTAAGCCTTGGTTTACGACACGAATTTGCTTTTATCTTTACTATCGCAGATGTCTAGCAACCCGTACTTGGCATCGACTTCCTTAGCAACTTCGGCCTCGTTGTCGACCTACGTTGCAGGAAGTTACGGGACGACAGCACTTCGCTCACTGTCCCTTGCCATCTGGCTCCAGTCACTTCCGTCGGCAATCGTGTACTCATGCCAGACACTACGCCGTATTCCACATTGCTTCAGCAATTCCCGTCTTTGGTCCGCTCTAATACGGACTCTACCTAGTCTAAGCATAAGTACGTCATCACATCGCCACCACAAGTCCATCCGTGTCAGTTAAACCGAGACGTCATCCACCTGAAAAACTCTAAGCACATGAGCAACCACGGAATCATTTGCCCATCCGAAAGTTGATGGGCTACTCCGCTTCATCTGGTACCCAAATAATCAGGTGATTGGCGTCTATGAGGAGATTACCGGGCACGCAACGCCGTTACCATCCCCGACAGATACCCTGTCCCCCATATTCATGCTTTTTCATTGCGATTTTTCAAGAAATCAGTCTTCTCCAAGATGGACCTTGTGCAAGCGTACATCAAATTTCGATGGTGTCTGAAGACATTGCTACAACGGCCGTTTTCACACCTTTCGGTTTGTACGAGTTAATTTGTACGCCTTTTGACCTTTGCGATGTGGCACAGTCTTTTCAGTGCTTTAAGCACCAGGTCCTCCGTGTTCTGGACTTTGTTTCTGTCTGCATGGACAACGTCCTAATAGACAGTGCCAAGTCAGTAAAGCACTTGAATCAACTTCCACAAGTATTCGAACGCTTCGATCCTCATGGGATAACCATTAATCCAGATAAATGTCTATTTGGTCAAGCTAGCGTCGATTTTCTTGGTCACAATATTGATAACAAAGGCATTAGTCTCAGCTCTGAAAAATTTCAGTCAACCATGGACTATCCACTGCCCCGATCCGTTGAAAACCTGCGCCGATTCCTTGGCATGGTTAATTATTAAGGAAGATTTATTGACATTTTGCTGCCGTTCTTCAGCCCTTGCCTGATTTACTTAAAAGTAATCCAAAAAGTTCATGATTAAGTCAGAAACTGAAACAGCGTTTAGTTCCATCAAGCGGAAATTGAGCCAGGTAACTTCCCTTAGCTACTTGGACACCGATGAGAAAGCTACTCTTGTTCTCAAGACTGATGCCTCACCATACGCTGTCGGTGCTGTATACAACAACTAATCGGCAATGAGATTCAACCGCTTTCTTTTCTCGGTAGCTATAACCAGCACAACCGAGATATGATACTTTCGGTCGCGAACTTCTCGCGATCTACTTGGCCGTCAAACGTTTTCGTCACGTCCTTAAAGGACAACGTTTTGTAATTCTGACGGACGGCAAGCCTTTGGTCTACGCTTTTCGTGTTGCTTCCGACCGCTATTCTCCGAGAGGGACACGACATCTGGATTACCTCTCACAATTCGGTGTCGATATTCGCTAACTCGGCGGTCCAAATATTGCTGCCGCTGATGCACTTTCACGTGCTCACATACATCAACCGCCGTCTTATCCAATAGACCTCTAGGAAATGTCTGTTGCCCAGGACAACGATCCTGAACTCGCTCAGCTTCGATCGAATACCACATTGAAATTCTTGCAATTACCAATTCTCTTGGTATAGTTCTTCGTGGCTCAGCTGGTTTGCTGTCCTATCCTTTGACACTGTAGTTATTCCATAGTAACTAGAATGATTAACCCAACAGGCACTTTTGGCCACTGAATCCCGGTCGATTATCGCTCTCTCTTGATCGTCTTACCTTCAACACTTAGTCTTCCGTTGATATCCATTTAATCTTAGCCTGCTTCTGGTATGCTCAGCTTCCTATCTTCATATACCCATGTACGTTACAGCTATTGTGTCTTAGGTAATCCATATCCCGTGGAGCGTATATAAATTCGGCCACATCATCACTGTATCTGTTGGTTACCGATAACAATCAATCGTGACTACACATCAACCTTCTAGTCCTAGGTAGAATTCAACCATCGTTAGATTATACCTCATGAATTTCTTACCGGAATCTTGCTCTTTATCCTTATGCACTTGAAAGTATTTTACCCATTAGGCTATGCCTTCTGCGTAATGAAAACATCTTTAGCGTAATATCTGTTACACATTGTACACTAGTTGTATCAAATAAATGTCTTAAAGTAGGATTTTGATCCAATGCTAGGTACATTGACTGTCCTTTTCGGTCTTCTCTCGGCCTGTTCCTCTCTCCCTTTTCTCTGAGGTCGTGAACATCGGACAGATTCAGGATTGAACTGAGGAACTGCCTCCGTCTGGGATGGGACGAAATAACCAACAAGAACTTACCTGGACCATGGCCTCACTTCCATTCTAACCATTTGCACCCAACCACCGATGTCCAGTGAGGGTAGCTGGACACGAATTCTTCGCTCCCCGGCAAATATACATAATCAGAGAAGACTTCACGTGGTTCTGCAATGGAGCAACACATCATATTTAAAATGAATGTCTAGTTCCCGATCTACCAACGGACAGGACCCAGGAACGCAATAGGCAACCAGCCAAGGCATCTGCCAGCAGAAAAATGGGACACGCCCTGACTGCGAATAACCGAGCAAACAAACGTTCGACAAGAAACATAGCCAGTTACAATTTGCAATTAACTGGATAGGCGGCAGTGTTCCAGGACGTGATGAGTTTTCGCCTGGCAAGCGTTCTCCCTTTAAAAAGCCAAAAATGCCCGTTTAACAACACTGCAACGTGGCGTATGTGACTCGCCACCGAATAAAGTCACAGCCCATCACTTCACACTGGCAGGTCAACTAGCATCACAATTCTAGATAGGTTCGTTATGCTGGAACTTCTACATCTGCGTATACTGTCGTCTTTTTTCTTTCTACGATACGTTGACCTTTGCGTTGCTTGTGCTCCAACTCACTCTATCGGCATATATCCAGAGAGTGCACTTCCATTACCTTCCAATGGATCATTCAGGATTCTCAATCTATTATTAGCTGAGGTCCCGTATCTCATGACAGCCGAATTATTGTTTCGCATTTTCACCATTGTACTGTTCCAATAATGGACCTATGAACAATTTTCTACTGTCACTGTTATAGCTGCCATAAAATGTTTTATTTGATCATGCCTTTAGAGGTGTGTCTCGTTTTACAGAGAATATACTATTTATTTATTTATTTGTACAGTTGTACATATCTGATCATGCCTCCATGGGCGTGCCTCGCATAGTCGAGAATAAACTAGTTATTTATTTATTTATTTATTTACACCAGACTCAAGGATTCACTGCGCTGTCTCTACCGGTAAGCCAAGACCGCTTGTTCTACAGTCTTTCCGGCGAACGGTCTTTGCGCATTTTCATGGACTATCGCTTTCTAGCATTCCATCCACCGTGAAGTTAATTACTGATCGTTTCATCTGGCCTAGTATGCGCTCCGACATCCGTCAAGTGGCTAAACAATGTCTCAGCTGCCAGAGCAACAAAGTACACAGACACACTGTCTCCGCCTTCCGATCATTTTCACTACCTGAGGTGCGTTTTAGACATGTCCACCTAGACATAGTCGGACCGCTTCCTTCATCAAATAATTTCACTTATATTTTGACTTGTGTTGACCGTTTTACTCGTTGGCCGCAGGCCATTCCTTTGCGTGACATATCTTCAGAAACTGTTGCCCGTGCATTTTTCGACTCATGGATTTCCTTTCCCGGTGTACCATCTACGATCACTACAGCTCGAGGATATCAGTTTAGTTCCACCTAGTTCCGTAACTTGAATCGTCTGTTGGGTTGTACCCACATTCAAACAATTGCTTATCATCCCGCTTCGAATGGCCTTGTCGCGCGTTTTCATCGACAGCTTAAAGCCGCCATTACAGCTAATTGACCTGACCCACATTGGTCTGAACGCCTCCCAGCTGTCCTGCTTGCATTTGGAATACCGTCAAAGAGGATATTGGATGCAGCCTCGCCGAACTCGTCTTTGGCACCACTCTTAGACTTCCAGATGAGATGATTTTGGATGCCCGAGTCACTGGTGAGGCGGATCCTGTGTCCTATGCCGAACGTCTTAAACCGCACCGAACAATTCGACCTCGCTTCACTGCCCGCGAACCACGAATTCATCCGAACTTACACACTTGCCCTTTTGTTTTCCCTCGCATTGTGCAGTTCGTGAGCCGTTGACACCCTCTTATGAAGGTCCTTTCAAGGTTTTGTCACCGAAGCCTCAGTTCTTCATCCTGAAAAGGGATGGGTCGAAGGAAGCAGTGAGTATTGCCCGTCTTAAACCCGCTTATTTTGAGCCTGTCGATAATTTGACTGATCGTAATTTGTTAACCCCGGTTGTTTAACCGACTGATTCTGATGCTCCAGAAGCTTCATGCGCTCGTTCCACGAATGATCCTAAGCACACACCTTCAGGACGTTCTGTGACTTCCCCTCCGTACTAGCTGAGTTATTTTCCTACATGTATCAAGCGGTACCATGCCAGCTCACCCTCTACGGGGGCAATACCTAGCGGTTATTAAGCTTTTACACTTTGTCTTTCCTGTCATCAATTTCGCCATGATCTTTTGTACAATTTGTTTGAATTAATGACCACGAATACACTTCTTCCTGTCCCGCGCTCCATCGTGCTGATTTTTGCCGTGTTGCTGCTGCTTGCGTACGGTGCTGTCCAGGCTGTTTGCAAGTCGGGTATTAGAGTCGTAATTACTATTGCACGCCTAGTTCCATTGTGTTCGACGTGTGCCACTGGTATAGCGCAACCTACGACTTCAACCCAACTCTGATTAGACTGTGCTCGGCTCTCTCCTACCTTTTGCTTTTACTAAGACTGAAGCCTTCCTAGTTTTCCTTCGACCATTACAAAAGCACTAGTTTCTCCATGCCTCGTCCGTGGAGGCAATCCACTTCCGTGTACGCCTTCGAAGGAGCGCTGGGCGTCTCTTCTTCACGGTAACTTGTTTGCAGGCAGTCCTAGTTTAGCAGAGCTTACGTAGGGTAAAGCGAAAGGTTGACCACTCGCTATCGGCACTCGATTGGGGCCGGGTAAGCAGTCGTTAGCGTAAAGGAAAAGGCTCAACGTTTCTTGATCAGTCCAGCTTTTGGTGTACGTTAGCGTGCGGACGGGTTTTCGTTGAAGCATATATCTCGAAACAGAGGACGCAGTACTCGCTAAGCTCCTAAGGGGCAGCATACTCAACGTGCTCAACCATTACTTCTTGGCTAATGAGGATGAGACCTAGCAGGGCTGTTTGGTGTTTGAATCGGGATTTGGGCGGCTGATACTTGTGGTTATACCACTAGACCCTGTGAAGGAGATTAATGAGAGTTGTTGCAAAGGAGTTAGTAGACTGAACAGAGTGAAATAGACGGGGCAGTTGAAGTCTCCCATGACAAGAAAGTGTGCGCGCTTGCGGGCTAATGTAAGTTGGACGTCGTGCAGCAGTCATGCATCCCTCTCGGGGAGTTGTTAGGGAGCCGCAAATGCTCCAAGACAGCTAGAGTGTTTGGCGGTTAGTAAGACCCGGCACCACATGGTGTCTGGAGCCTGAAGGGCGGTGTTTGTTACCTTGCTGCAACTGATGGTGATGTCATAGTACAGTGCGACACCGCCACCTGGAGTTGCGCGGTCGGAGAGGGGAACGAACATGTGCGGAAATTGGATTTCACCATCGGTTGTGTCTTCTGAGAGCCACGTTTCCGTTATGGCTATTAAGTCCGCTGGCTTTGGCAGAAGTCGGGATTGGAGCTCCGGAAGTTTAGACATGAGGCGCAGTGCGTTCGTGTAGATATAGGCGAGGCCCATTTGAGTGATGAGCGCCGGAGTAAATAGGGGGCTGCCGGTCAACAGATGACCGTCAGCGTACCGCTTTTGGCTAAGGAGTGGATTCGCTAAGGTTGGTAGTTGGGGAAGCAAGGTGTGGGTCGTTGTAGCACAGATGTATGCTGGCCTCTGGGTCTTCGAAAGACTGTAGGTTGGAATGTGTGGGAGAGTAGATTCCCCCGGGCGGTGAAGCAGATGGTTCGGTGATGGGTCGACTGAGGACAGCTTGAGCAGCAGGTGTCTGTACCGAGTTGGTTGCTGCTGCTAGAAGTCTGTGGGAAGTTGTGCGCCACGGCACCGCGTACCCAGCAGGACCCAGACGGGTGTCCCGTGGTGCACGTCTTTTATTAGCGTACCATATGATGAGTGCATCGGTTGTCATCCTAGCGGTGAAGAATGACACTTTCCGGATATGGAGGCTCTTCCTGTCTAATTTGCTGGGCGAGGTGAGCGTTGAACGTCCGTTGTGATTACGCTGACAATATTTACTGTCTGGTGAAGGAACCGCCATTGATTACAGTTATGTTGTTTTCTTTGTTGTAAGGTTGCGTCAAGGCCACGCAGTTCTGGAACGCCATGAACTATGATGAAGCATGGTTGTGTGGGTGGCGTCAGTTGCTGCGTGTGCGGAGTGCGCTTAGGCTGAGGGATGCCAGGAATGTACGAATATGGTAAATGCAGAGAGACAAGTTGTTTCGGAGTAGGCGTGCTGACAACAGGACATCCTCCATAGCCGGGCCTGGCTGCAAGTCAACACGAAGAAGTCTTGGCTTACTGACGCTTGGAGACGAGGGGTAGAGAGTCAATCTGGTAAGACTAATGGATTTAGTTTCAGGGAGGTTTAACACGACGCAGATCAAGCTCCACATATTGGAATCATGAGAATGCCGATTCTGAAGTTGCGGGTAGTTGGACAAGGGCACGTTTGCATATTTGAGAGAAGTAGGAGTAGGGCTACTGGTTATTCCCTTAGATGAACGCGGATGGGAAGCAATAGTAAGGTTACTCGGTGGGATGCCTAAGACTGATGTGTTGGACTTCGGCGAGTGTTGGAAAGACCGGCAGTTGGTAACAGTTAGATGATATGTGATTCAGGATGATTGGGAGGTTGCTGTTGTCGTTTGGCTAGGCCGTCTACTTTCCGCAATTGGATATGTAGCTGTTCTTCCAGAGTAAGCAAGCGAGCTTCTGAACGGGTATTGTTGTTAGGCGGCTGGACAGATCGTGGTGACCGGGGCGACTGCGCCTGCGTCTGCTTGTTACCCGGTGTGGAGGGCGGGTTAGTAGGAGATGAGAATACAATGTCAAGCAAAGGGCAAGTCATGGAGGGAAGGTCGCTAGGAATATTGTGCACGTAACTCGCAATCCTGGGAACGCGTAACGGGCAAATATACCGCAGGATCGTCTGTGGATGCGAGGGACAGAATGCGATGTCAGTAGCCTGGAGCAAATTGTCACAGGGCGCGTAAAAACGGTGAAGACAGCTTGTGCACGTGCTGGCATTGGTAAGAGGTCCTACATGCTAAGTGCAAATCGAGCAGGTGTTCAGTGGCCGCATGGGCGTATTGGGAGAGACCGAATTGATCGGTATGGTCAAACGAAGGACAAAATTCTTTGCAAATAACTCAAGTTGGGTACCTGTCTCAGGAGAACAGAATGCGCAGTAGGCCGCTATCCGCAGAGAGATCCAGTAATTATTACAAGTTCCATTTTCACCGATTCATGAAATAACCATTTGCCACTGCATTCTTCTGCTTTTTAGAGTTCCTTAGGGATAGTACTACTATATAAGCATACAACGGAGCCTAAGTAAGCATATATCTAAAGAACGCAGAAGTCAGCAGACGGCCAAAAGCCGGTACTTAAAATCCCGCCGTCGGTGCACTCGACTGTCACAGATTAGCTGTCAGTTTTGAACGAAGTACACTATCTCCAGCAAGAGTGATGTTCCAAGCAGGAGGGCGGTATTCGACAGTTTGTAGCGGTTGTGGTTAGCATATATTTTAACTGATTTTATCACTTCCGTTATCGACCAATTTTACCAATTTGTTTAAATTCATAAAGTTGTAATTCAACCATTTTAACGCACTCTCGTCGTGCTGGTTCTGTGTGTTGCTGCCTCTGCTTGTGTCGTTGCCACGGCCTGCTAGCAATCAGATTTATCTCTGTGTCACTAGTCGGCATCGAACTAACGGTACCTGAAGTATAAACTATAACGCAAGTTTGCTTGCTTGCTCTTCTATTGTGACTTTGTCTAAGGTTGTCGTTTGCCACCGGAGTTGTACTTATTAGGTAGCGGTCCTCTACATTAATTGGTGACCTCGTATATTTCTCGGGAACACCTTATTTTCATTATTACGCTTAATCAACTTTTTGTGCAGAGTTATCTGAGGGTTCCGGTACCTTTTCTTTCCCCTCATTCGACGTGCTTAACACACTTAGTTGGTTTATTTAAGTGAAATCTACCTTTCATTTCCGGAAGAGTACCACGCAGTCTAAGATGTTTTTATATGCTATTGCCCCTTTACCTACATACGTGGCTTCAGAAGTCAACGATGTCCTCTACCCTATGCCGATTGACTCACCTTAGTACATGCTTACAGCAACTAACATAAAAGGCACTACTTTACTCGACGAGGCACGCGTCCAACAGCTACACGCTGGCATCACGCTTGACGATCGTGTCCCGTCTCATCTCCTTCGACACATGCAACCATTTGTCGATTCTTCAACCTTAACTTATTATATGCTTTGCCAATTCTGTATTAAGTGGCTCCAGCAAACACGATGACGATACTAGCTGTTTTGGTTGAGGACATTCCACAAATAAGCTGCCTGAAGCGGCGGACAAAATAAACCGTTTCTTTATAATACTGCGATTCATGTGACCAAGGCATCCAACGCAAATGCCGAGGATAGTGCCACATTCGACTAAATTATTGAGGGGCTCTCAAACTTGGAGACCAGCATATACCACTTTAGCTGCGATCAAAAAGGAAACTAAAGATTTTCATCCAGAAGCAGACCTCACAGCAACTCCCGCAGACGATCATTGCGACATTGCTGCTGCTTCCAATACCGCTTTGGTGATGCTGAATGAAACTGCTTCCCAGGGTGTACTCACCCAAAAGCTTTTGATACTTCCAAATCGGGAAACCTCGAATTCAGCTAGTAATGTCCAAGGCTGCCGCTGGCCAAATTATATGTCGCCTCCTGTGCATATTTTACTTCACGGCAAAACTCCACTTTTGGTTGCCTGGGGCGCGGAGATAAGCTTTATACACCGTTTTATGGAAAGCACCCGTCACCGCCTGCTGGAATGAATCTATAGGCCGCTACACAGACGAAGTTCGCAAGCTCAGTCTTGGACTAGGTAGCAATTATTTTCCCAATTTTACGATCGCCGACGTACAGAAGCCCATCATCGGTAAAAAGCTGCTTAGCAATTTGGCCATGTAGTAGATCTACGTTGTGGGAAGTTACGTGCTGGTACTACTTTATTAACCGCTTTCGGCAAGGTTACTACCAGTAATTGCATCGAACTTCTAGTCATTATGCCCCAACGTTCGCAGTATGTCGCAGAAGTTTTCATCAATTGGCGTAGTAAATAATGACGCGACGGAACCCAAAGACGACGTGCAACGTCACATCGTCACCACTGGTCCACACGTGAAGGTGAAACCGAGATGACTTACACCGGAAAAACTACAGGCCGCTAAGAAAGAGTACGAGCACATACTCAAGCTGGTGATCATTCTTCCTTCAAGCCGTGGTTCACCATCTCCCCTACACTTTGTGCTTGAAAACACCGGTGATTTGCGCCTATTTGAGGATTATTGAACACTGAATAACGCCACGGTTCCCGACAGATACCCGGATCCACAAATGCATGGTTTCTGTCGAGGATAGGCTGGAACATCGATGTTTTCTCATATTGTTCTTGTCAGGGCATACCGTCAAATTCCGATGTCTCCGGAATACATGGCTAAACCGGCAGTAACCACCAGTTTTGGTTTGTACGAGTACTTTCGTTTGCCATCCGGTCTCCAAATGTTGCGCAAGCTTCCTGATGCTTCATGAGCCAAATTCTTTGTTATCTCTACTTTGTCTTTGTTTACCCTGATGGTGTTTCAGTTGCAAGTGGTTCTACTGACCAACCCAACGTATCAACGGAAAGTAGTTGAAAGTTTCGATCATCATCGTATCATTATTAACCCAGCTAAATTTGTATTCTGCTAACCTACCAGCCACTTCCTTGGCCACAGAATTGACGCTAACGGCTCTAGTGCCTTGACTGCCAAAACGCAAGTCTTCATGGCTTATCCACGGCCTCAATCCGTTAAGAGACTAAGCAGTTTTCTTGGCGCGGTTAACTAGTACGTTAGCCTTATACATGGTGGCACTGCAATTCTTTAATTATTAGCTGATACTTGCAAAGGCAAACCCAAATGTTCACCTTCACTCCAGGCGCCGAAACAGCATTTATGGCAGTCAGGCAAAAGCCAAGCCAAACCACTTCAATTTCTTAGTTGTGGACCAAGGAAACGCCAAACTCATTCTCAATATAGGTGCTTCACTATCCACCTTCGGTGCTATTTGGCGGTAGCCGGTGGTTAACCTAATCCAAGCTTCGCCTTTCGTTTCACAGAAGCTTTAATCTGCCCAAACCAGGTGCATTGCTTTCGGTCGCTAGCTCCTTGCCATGTACCTGGCTGTAAAGCGCTTCCGTTACAACCTTAAAGGTCGATATTTAGTCAACTTGACAGCTCAAAAACCTTTTATATAGGCTTTCCATGCAAGTTCCGACGGCCACTTCCTACAAAGCTTCAGCTCCTTGATAATCTTTTCCAGTGTTGTGTTCAGGTTGTTATTTAGATAGCCCCAAGAAGGTTGTTGCCGACGTAAAATCCCGTGCGCATGTCCTTCAGCTTTCACGCTTGCCTATTGACCGTGACCCAGAATTGACACCGGTTCCATCGGGCGCTAGGTTAGAACTCTTGCAAATTCCTCGCGCTCAATTCTGTCGCAAGAAGACTTGCGATGTTTCCACCAGGACACTTACATCTTCGGTTCTACTCTTTTAATAGCGAGTGGTTTTTGACCGTCTTCTTGGATCAAAGCAACCCAGTATTAGTTCTACTGTGAAATTAATTACGGACTGTTCCATCCAGCCTAATATTTGCACAGGCATACGACAATGGACTAAAAGTGGTCTTAATTGTCAAATCAGCAATATTTCCTGACATACTGTTGCAACGCCTGGTGGTCTTTCACTCCCTGAAGCCCGATTCAAGCACACGCAGCTTGATGTAGTAGAACGATAATTTGCTTCTAAAGGTTTTACTTAACTGTTGGCTTATGTTGATAGTCTCCCTTCTTTTCCCCACGTAATTTTCTTGTGTGCGGTATCCTCTGAATTCGTTGCTCGTACTGTCTTTGTATCGTGCAGTTCATACTTCAGTGTGTCAGCCACTGTCAGTACTGATAGAGAACCACAATTCAGTTCCACTATTTATCGTGAGTTAAATAGGTTATTTGGTTGTACTCACTTCCCGACGCCTGCCTATCAGCCTGTTGCCAATGGCCTAGTTGAACCATTTCATCGACAGCTGAAAGCCGCCATTACGGCGAGTTCACCTGATGCCTGTTGCTCTGGAAACCAACCACCTATTCTTCTTAATATTCGCAGTGCCCTTATAGTCGATATCGGATGCTTCCCATCCGAACGCATCTTCGGCCTAACACTCAGACCCCCAGGCTTGATGATACTTGAATCAAGAGTCACCGGCGAATGGAGATTCACGTTTGATGATGAACGCCCAAAGCAGCATTTTCCAGCCACTAGACCGACAGCACCTTGATTATGCACCCATGAGCAGTACATACACCCTGAGTTACACATTTGCCTATTTGTCTTTATCCGTATCCATGTTGTTCGAGGATCTTAACGCAGCCTTATGAAGGTTCATTCAAGGTCTTATTGCGGAACTCGAAGTACTTCTTTCTGGATAAGCATAGATCCAAGGCTTCCGTGAGCTCTGATTTTCATAAACTCTCATACCTCGTTTCAACTTTGGCTAGTTCAGAAGCAAACTCAATCGCTCAAAACCCTCCTGATCCTGGGACGTTGCCTACTGACGAAAGCCTGCCCGATTCCCAAGACTCGGAACCTTTCTGCACCAAAACCACCGATCCTGTCCACACCCGTTCAGGTTGTGTAGTTTCATTTCCCTCCAAACTAGCGCAATAGTGTGGATTGAAGCTATATCGAGCTTTGCGTATCAGCGCACACGGTAAGTGGGAGTTCTGCAGTGGCTGTCATTACTTTATATATTTGCTTTACCTTCAGAACTTCCGTTTCCGGCTATTTTGTACCACCTTCTAAAATTCACTAATTTGGAATGCAAGGTTTTCAACACGCTCGCGTCGTCCTGGTGCGGTTTGCCTCTGCCTGCTTTTGGGGCCGCCACGTCTTGAAAAAGGTAGAGTTCTACCTTCGGGTCACTAGTCTGATTCGGAGTAACGGTACCTGCAGGAGGAACTATGACGCAAGTATTCCAGATTGGTTTTCTATCGTGATATTTTGCCTACGTTTGTCCTTTACCATCGGACTCAAACGTACTACATAATGTTCCTCTACAAGTTCCATTCCGGGCATTTTGGGAACAACCGGATGAAGGTGAGTGCCTGAAGCAATGTATCCTTCCCTTTTCTAAAGAAACAGCCAGATAACCTGACTAAACGCTGCCAAACATATGCCAATGTCTTAACAGCGCTACAAAAAGCGGAGCTTTAATCATTGCTAGTAGCTCCTAAACCATGGTACAACATCCACGTCGACTTCGCTGGAACTCTCAAGGGCTGAAGGTTCCTCATCGTAGTCGGCTCATACAACAAGTGGCCTGAAGTATTTCTTAGGAATAGTGCGGCCACCGCTGCTACTGTATCAAGCGTGCCCTAACCCTTCATCAGATTCGGATGTCCGAAGGCATTTGTAACCGATGCTGGCAAGCAATTCACTTCGGCAACTTTTACTGAGTTCTGCAAGCAATACGCTGTTTACCACCATCGCCCAAAGCCGTTTCGCCCACACTCTACTAACCAGGCGGAAAGTATTGTCGATACGTCCAAGCGAGCTTTTCATAAGCCTAAAGGTGAGGGACATATTGCTGAGGTATTTACCCAGTGCCTTTTCCTCTACCGACCAACAGTGTATCCCCAAGCGCTGGACGGTATTTCCACACAGGCTACAGTAAACCAGCACACCCGCATGCATTTTGACGTCATCCGAACTTGCTCAGAACACTCTGTTGATGAAAGAAACCGCAGAATATAACAGAGGTTAACTGTCTGCATGGAGGAAGGAGACAGCCGTACAAACTTGTGCAGACAGTGCCCGTGCATAGCTATCGGTAGAACCACGCGAAGTGGATGAAAGGCATGGTGCAACACAGGCGCAGAAATGTCATGTGTGGTGTGGTGGTGTGCCCACAGTTCTGGAAAAAGCCTGGAAAGCAGCTGCGGCCAACGCTGTGCCCCCCAGCAGAAGCAGAACCCGTCGTTCTGTTCACTTTACTCGTGGCAAGCTTTATGTCAGCACGAAACTGACTGCGACTAGCGTCTTGACTCATGCGTTCTCTAATGTTGTGATGTTTATGGCTGCAATCCATCATGAGGGAACAGCTATCTAAATCATATAGGCTGACTCCCGTTTTCTCTACATACATGGTTCCAAGCTTAGTTATGACGTCCAAATATCTGATCTGCAATATAGGCGTGCCCTCCTGTTCGGGTGCTTAAAGCGCTGTGTGTGACGGATGGATGCAAATTGCCTGCTGCCAATTTAGTTCTGAACTATGGGTCGCTGCAACAATACACTACATCGGCTAGCACGGCTTCTTTTAGCCGCTGCCGCACCTCAGTAAACCGTCGACGTATTCACCCCGGACTGCCGTAGCTGAGTCTCCGTTCTACTCCGACGCAATGTAAAAATTCCACTGCCTTGGACACCCTTGTTTTCCATACTTCACACCTAATTCCGGCTCAGCTACCTCCATGTATAAACGATGCCGTCCCACCTGCCTACCATTTGGAACACTTGTCACCAGCTTATCCCAGTACGACCAAGACTGAGACATACGCAGCTGTGGTGAGGCAAACCGCCGCTGTCCTAAGGGGTCGGAGACTGGCGATGTATAATGTCCAGACGACTTCCACGTCCAAAGCCAAGACTACGGCTTTCCAGTCACAAATGACGTCTGTTCTCGCGAAAATCAACAAGTTGGAAAAGACAGTCAAGGACAATGCGTCCCCACATCCGCATATCCCTGGTGTTGCCTTCCACCCTCGCTTGAACTAGGCTTTATCATTGTGTACGCATTAGAATCCACCAACGACACCTCTGCGGAAAAGATGATAGATGACCATGACCTTAACCGCAGGAAGTACAGAACTGCTTTTTCCTCATTTCGTTAGTTACGCTGTCATCCCTTTCTTTTCATTAGAAGAGGCGGGTTATCCTCAATATCTTAGCACTATTCATGCTATTCAAAAATGGCTCAAATAGCTGTAGCGTAAGCCAGCGCTAGTCAAGCTAATGTCAAGGGCTTACGCAGGACCCGTAGGCTGGTGATGACAGAACTAAGCCTAATGACTAAGCAACAAAACAAATCCAAAGAGACTGTAACATGGCTATTTCAGTACTCCCAGTAGAGTGAAATAAATAAATATTTTGTTCTCGACTCTGCGAGGCACGCCCATGGAGGCATGATCAAATTTGTACAACTGCACAGACATTTTATGGCAACTGTAACAGTGACAGTAGGAAATTGTTCATATGTTCATGTTTGGAACTGTACAATGGTGAAAATGCGAAATAATAATTTGGCTGTCGTGAAACCGGGACCTAGGCTAAAAATAGATTGAGAACCCTGAATGATCCATTGGAAGATAATTGAAGAGCACGCTCAAGAGCGATATGACTATACAGTGAGTTCGTGCACAAGTAACGCTTAAGTCAACGGTGATGTCGTAGAAAGCAAAAAGATGACTGTATATGCTGACGTAGAAGTTCCAGTGTAATGAACCTATCTAGAATGGTGACGCTAGTTGACCTACCATTGTGAAGATATGGGCTGTGACTTTATTCGGTGGCGAGTCACATTCGCCACGTTGCAGTGTTGTTAAACGGACATTTATAGCTTTTTATAGGGAGAAGGCTCGCCAGGCGAAAACCCACCACGTACTGAACCGCTGCCGCCAATCCATTGAATGGCATGTTGTAATTTACTAGGTTTCTGGTTTAACGTTTGTTTGCTTGGTTATTCGAAGTCAGGTTGCGTCTTATTTTTCTGCCGGCTGATGCGATATCCGAGTGCCTATTGTGTTCCTGAGTCGTATTCTGCGCCCGATTAGTAGAACGGGAACTAAACATTCTTTTTGAGTATGATGTGTTTATCCTCTGCAGAAGCAGGTGAAGTCTCTGAGGGATATACCTTTAAATATGCTGAATTGTTGTTGAAGGCTTGAAGGATAGAATATGGTTTCGAAAAAATAATCACAGGTCCCTCGTGGTATGTAGTAAAATTGATTAGAAATATAGGAAACCACGGCCAATTGAGCGGTCATCGCGGATTGAAGAGCTCATAATGACCAATTGTTCTGGCTTTGTGTCGCAGGAGAATGTGTCTTCCGAAGTCATGTAGTTCTCCAGGCAGGAGTCATGTGGAGGCGATAGTGTTATGCAAATTGAACCCAAAGCTTCAAGCCTTGGAAAATTTCTATCCGTGAATGATAAAGAATGATTTGTCCTGTTAGTAAGCTGTACAGGGGTTGATAATCTTCCGCTCATGTCCAGTTAAGGGAACTGTATGGTGTTTTTTGTTGTCGCAACGATAGACAATTCTTTGGGTGCGTGTCGCCGTACCTGTGACAAACTCGGGTAAAGGCACTGCAACCTAGTTCCTACATATTTGCCGACAGAAGCATTAGCTAGGGTGCGCGCTTGTGAAAAGCAACTATGTGCGATAATCTAAGAACTAGTATTCGTCAACGTATCCGTAGCAAAACTTGCCTCCTCACCTATCTGTCCGGTATTCAAAGTACTATACACCCCACCACATTGCGGGCGGCCGGTAAAATGTTATCCACTATCTTAGCAGTGATCTACGCACGTGCCTGTCGTAGTGTTAAGGTAATAGTATTCAATGTGACTGACAGATTTCTGTTGGATAAGCTAAAGCGTCTCTTACCGAAAATTTATAAAATTCCTCCTGACAAATTCGTATGTAAATGTCTACCATAGCAGAAGAAAAATTGATCTTGGCTGTTTATCCTTACCTTCCGCCATCAGCAGCTTGCCAAATGTCCCCTCATGAAAAAGCATAAAGGCTGGTTACGTCTCAACAGTAAGCACATTCTAATAAAGCCTGTTGAAACACTTCTACAACTAACATGGGCACTGTCCAGCATAGCTCCAAGGTCCCAACGACCTATGGAACGTACCTCATTGCAGGTACTGCCACGCAAGCCAAAATGCTGCAATTGGTTGACTTGGACCGTTCCACACAGCCGACGTCAATAAACAACTTACAGGACTTTTTGATGTTAACAGTCCAGAAACCTACTGGAATACAGTGATGGCAATAAATGATTCCCTATGCGACGTTTGCCTATGGACAACTGCCACAGTTAGCTGTTTCCGGCTGTCACGCCACACAATTGGATGGTATGATCAGCTCGACCCATGTTTACGCCAAAAAAACATATCTGCCTATTTTTTTACATTAACGATATAGTTTTCACATAACTCTTCTTTTCTTCATTTTTCCTTATTTCATCGTTGGCCACGACTGGGCTGACCTGTGCTGACGGATTATAGCTTCCAGATTATAAAAGATTTTATCTATGCAAGGCAGATTACCACCAACTGACTGGCGTATAAAAAGTGCCACAAGTAAATTATCCGCAGGGCGGACTGAAATGAGGATTCATGGCTCATAATGCATGTACAAAAGCAACCCTAAAAAGAACGGAACATATGATAAACAGGTGATGGCTCATATGCTACTATGCCACACCGGCACACGGCCAGGCACTGCATGCAAGTGCAAAACAAAATTTTTGAGGGAATACATTGCATAAAAGCAAGTCCCCTGGGATGGTTCCACAAGCGGCCGTATTACGTTAACTGGCCATTTGTTTAACTCTGCATACATTAATGTTCCCGGTCTTTAGTTTCCATAATGCCTTAATCCTGCCAATTACTTTAGTACATGTTTTGGATCCATTGTAAAAAGCGTGAAAAGTTGATTACTTTTGCGATCCTGTTGTACATATTGAGCAGACTAGAAGTTGGACTGCACCTCGAAGCACCGAGGAATATACTATTTAGTTAATTATTTAGTTAAAACCAAGTGACTGCTAACTCAGTAGCAACAATACGACCAACAAGCCGGTCAGCTCTCTGATAAACGCTTCTCAAATAACCCCGAATGATAGGAGGAAGAACGCTTTCTCCCCAACTGACTTCGAATTACGAGCTACTGGCTTTTTAACCCTGTGCAGCTCCTGCCCAATTACCTAAGTTTGCTAGTTGCTCCTGCAGTGACACCACCAGCCTTGCCCTTACCACTAAACATCCAAAGTAAATGTGTCTCTCATGCCAACACTGGGCCCGTGCCTCCATTTAGCCTGGCTGCTGGCTTGAAGCCGTCGAGCCTTACAAGGAAATGCCTCCCACTAAGAAGGCGCAATCGCAAACAAGTCTAGAACGTTCCGCCTAAGCCGCGACAGCTAGACTAAGAACCGCCCATAAAGATCCACATGCTACACCCTCGATGCTTCCTAACAAAACCTAACACCTGGTTGAACACACGGCATCTCCAAATGCACCGCAACTTGCACTCATAAATATAATCAGACGAGCACAAGCATACAGAAGGCCTTACTTGCTGGAGACTCCGACATAAGGTGCTCATAATCTGAGCTAGAACAATCATCGATATTGCCCGGGAACATGTGGTTTACATCCAGGCCTTAATAATATTGCAATGCCAACGGGACACAGTCCATGCGCCTCGCTACCTTGAGTGCTAACGATTCGCACACTGTTCTCATATTTTTTACCTACGACTCAGCCATTCAACTTGCCCGCCCCAATTCCATGGCTGTCTACACTGTAAATGGAGAGTGCTACCACGCCGACTGTAAATATAACCAATGGCAGGTACCCGCTACAAATCTGCTGTTTATAGAACACACCATAAGTAACGAAACCTATAACCCGATCAACGCTTGACAGAATTAATCGCCTGCGCACTACAAGTCCTCCAATGAATATTGAACTGCCTAACACGTCACCACGCAGTGCCGTTTCCATGCTATGGAATATGGCGGGCTACTGCACGCCATAGCTAATGAGACTGCGGGACAACTTTGCTCTCTATCACTTTTACAGGCTTCTTACCATGCGGCAGATGCGCTCGAGCAATCGCTACTGTTAGACCTTCACTTTTTCTCGCTATTCCGAGTTAACCACACAAACATTTCTCTGCAAAATTCTAGCCCAGCCGAAGAAAAATCAAAATTCTAACAGCCTTGACCACGAAAAGACGTGTTAACAAAAGCTACCCACGTAGCCAGTTAAGGCGACCAAAACACTGTAGTCTTAACTCCGAGGCAAAAGTGCAATTAGCTAGGCGTTTGCAAATGTGTTCATCCGATCGATCGATCGTCTGATCGACCGCACAGGGTAGGCGATTCCCTGCAGCCCAGCTTTTAGTCACCAGTACATACTTGCCTTTTTTCTTTCGTAGTTCTTGTGTAGCAAGTTCCATAGCCTTTACCTCTATGTTTTTATCTGATTCCCGGATACCTCCCCTCCTGAAACAGGTGCCTTTTATATGATGCTAGCCTGGGGTTGACCTGAAGTTTCCTAGAAGCTGTTCTTCTCCTACCGGTCCATCGCCTTGGTTGTAGTGTTTTGGATTCGGATTCCGTGCTCTGCGGTCTGGTACCATTCGTCTGATGACAAAATTCTTCTACTGGCGCTTTAGGCAAGTTGAAGCTGTCTGTCAACCGGTCAAATGGAAGCTCGGCGGATTCTGTTGCTTCTGGCTGACACATTGTTGGTCGCAGGTGGTTTGCATGGCGTACGCATACCTGCATTCCAACCAGCACGTCGTAAAAGACGCTTCCACACTTGCCCCGGATGGTACCTGACGTCCATTTTGCGTGTCGGTCTCGATAATCACGTAGAAGTACTGGCTGACCGGTCTAAACGAACGTCGCTAGGCACCAAACCCCGATTAAAGTCACGTTCCATCTTGAGGTTCCTTTCACCAGATATGGACTGATGACGACCGAACTGCATCATATGGCATGCAAAGTTTTCTCTTCATTCTTGCCTCTGTTGGCGTTATTCCACCCCGTGAGGGTAACTTTTGTGTAGATCGATACAGAAAAAGGAAGCGGTTGATTACCTCTCTATGTATGTAAGGAAATGGTGAATGAAACCTGGGCGGGAGGAAATCGCCTACCTCGTGCGGTCGATCAGGCGATCGATCAATCGGACAAATGCGTCTTCAAACACCCAGCTAATTGTACTTTTGTCCCGGAGTTGAGATTACAGTGTTTCGGCAGCAGTAGCTGGCTGCGTTGGCAACCTTTTGTTAACACGTTTTCGTTGTCAAGGCTTTTGGGATTTTGATGGTTGTTCGGCTGGGCTAGAATATTTGAGGAGAAATGTTTGGGTGGTTAATTCGGAATAGCGAGAAAAAGTGAAGATCCAACAATGGCGACGGACAAGCACGGAAATGTTACCACTTTTCCTGCCGAACCTTTTCAAAGCTGCTGCTACAGCAACAAGCCCTGATGGAAGCACAAATGAAACTGGTTGAAAGTTTAACGTACAAGCAAACGGGGCAGCCACAAAGGGACATGCAGGCAGTTTCACTTAATCTTCTTACGAATTCAATCACTAAATTTCGTTATGCTGCTGATTCCGAATGCACTTTGGAAGCGTGGTTCAAACGCTGGGAGGATATGTTTTGGACGGAGTTCACCTGTAAAGATGATTCATGGAAAGTGCGTCTTTTGTTTCGCAAGCTCGGTACTAATGAACATACAAGATTCCTTGACCGCATATTGCCCAAAGAGCCGAAGGACATCACTTTCAACGAAGCAGTGGCAACACACCAAGAAAATGTTTGGTGAGCCGACATATTTGTTTAGCATTCGCTATCACTGTCTAAAACTGGTAAAGTGTAATACAGATGATTATGGGGCACTAGCAGACTTGGTTAACCGTGAATGTGAACGTTTCAAGGTACGCTAGTTGACGGATGACCAGTTTAAGTGTCATATATTTGTCAGTGCTTTACAGGGTCCACGTGACGCGGAAATCCGCACTCGGCGCGTTGCTAAGTTAAATAAAGATCCAGCTTTGACAGTAAATTCTTTGTAGGCGAATACAAACGGTTGATCAGTTTGAAACTCGACACGGCTATGATTAAGCGGAGTCGCCCCGCCATTGCCGAGACCGTTCATGCTGTGCAAAAAGCAAGAAAGCCTGGCTCGAAAAGGCCGCACAACAGAATGCCGAACAAGCCGCCTACACCTTGTTGGTCGTGTGGTGAATGACACTTCGCACGATATTGTCCGTTCAAGCGGCACATTTGTAATAAGTGCAATAAACGCGGATGCAAGGAAGACGTTTGCCATCGGTCCCGGTCAAGAAATGTAAAGCAGTCCTACCGAAGGAAGAACTTCAGGAAGCCTGACGCAGAATCCCTATCGGTGATTGCTACGTTTCACAGCGATACTAGAACACGCCGTCGATTTATTGCTGTGCTTATCAACGGAATCCCATCCCGGCTGCAGTTTGATACGGCATCAGCTATAACGATCGTTTCCAAGAACGCTTAGAAGCACATAAAGAAGCCGAAGATGGTTGATTCCAACAAAGTCGCTCACAACGCATCCGGTGGAGTGCTGAAGTTGGTCGGAGAAATAAATTGCAAAACTACGTTCCACGGAGTGGAAAAGGCCGGAACCTAATACTCGCATGATCGACCAAACTTGAGCCTCCTTGGACTTGACTGGATGTAAAAATTGCAACTATTTGATGTTCGAATGAGTCAGATTTGCAATAGTGTACTAACCGACCCAGTACATGCGTCATAGAATTGATGACCAGAAAGCCAAAGCAGCAGTTTGTCTCCCTGTTTGAAAATTGTCTCGGCCACTGCACGAAGTTCAAGGCAATGTTGTGTCTTCGTGAAAGAACCAAGCCAGTCTCCGGAGCAAACGACCCGTACCGTATGCAGCCTTGGCAGCAGTTGAGCAGGAGCTCGATCGACTTGAACGAGCCGGTGTTATGACACCAGTGAACTACTCTTCATGGGCTGCGCCGATTGTTACTATGAGAAAGCCAAACGGTAAAGTACGAATCTGCGCCGATTTTTCGACTGGCCTGAATGCCACATTGGACGACCAATAATACCCCCTTCCGATACCAGAGGATACCTTTGCCAAGCTGAATGATGGGAAGTGTTTCGCCAAGCTCGACTTGCCCGATGCCTACCTCCAGATCGAGGTTGATGAAAGCTGGAGAGAATTGCTGACCGTCAGCACTCATCGTGGCTTGTACCAGTACAACTGCCTCCCTTTTGGCGTGAACACAACTCCAGCTATCTTCCAGCAGCTGATGGACACCATGCTCGCGGGGGTTTCTGGAGCCGTGGCGTACTTGTATGTTATCATTTTCATGGGCCGGATGGCAGAATAACTATTACAACGGCTCGCTGAAGTGCTTGTACGTATGCAGACGTATGTTTTCCGTATCCGTGAGGACAAGTGTACCATTTTTACACCAACCATCAAGTTTCTCGGCTTCATGTTCTAAAAAGGCGGTCGTCGTCCGGATCCAGGAAGTATCTGAGCTTTTCGAAAGATGCTTTCAGCTGTGGACTAGAAATCGCTGCGCTCATTCTGTGGCCTAATCAGTCATTGCGGCGCTTTTCTGCTCGAACGACAACGCCTGCGTGCCCCGTTGAATAAGTTGCTGAGCAAGGCCAAACCTGGAGTTGGAAGCCGTTTTTCTTCTCACCCTTGTTCTACAGGAAAACATTACCTGCACCGAACACCGCTGAAGACGTACCTGCGACGCTCCCATGGGCACGGATTCAATAAAGAACAAAGAAAAAACCCGCACTTCATAATCATGACACACTAAAGAACCTAGGAACCTGATCAATTTAATACAAGTCACCTGAGTCGTCCGACTTCAACAGCTCCAACCACTTGTACTGGACTCCGAAGGCGACTACACAGTCATAGAAAACAAATTGGCGTTACGTGACTGCGAATATCCGCGTGGGTAATCGGTCAGATACAATCTTGCCAATGTATATCAACAGCCGGCAGTGTTCCAGGACGTGGTGGGTCTTCGTCTGGCAAGCGTTTTCCCTACAAAAAGCCACGAATGTCTGTTTAAAAACACTGCGACGTGGCCGATGTGACTCGCCACTCAATAAAGTCACCGGCCCTAACACATTGGCAAGTTGACCGACGCCACATTTACAAGTTCTGTGTATATATCGGCTCTCGCACGAACACGCCTACATATCTGATTAGTGACATTCCACTATTCTTAAGTATTTTTCACCCGTTTCCTCATACTTCATTCACTGACCTACATTGCTTACGGGACCTCATCGGACTAGTTCCTCATCAACATACCATATAAGTGATCTGATTACTATCTTTACCTATCGCATTCTGTTTACTTAGACTACATACAACATTTGGGCTCTATGGGCTCACACTACTGTCTCCAACTGTACTACTCCCACTGTTGGTGCTGCTTATTCCGCTATCATGTACAATAATGCAATATGCTGATCATGCCCAAAAGGCGTGTCTCGCTTTGTCGAGAATAAAATATTTATTTATTTATTTATTTACTGTGTTCGAGCGGGTCAAGTCACTGTTGGCTGCAGACTTACTCCTAACTCACTTTGATCCCTCCCGGGAAATTGTCCTTGCCACAGACGCATCGAGCCTAGGGATGGGTGCGGTAGTTTCCCATACGCTCCCAGATGGATCTCAGAAGGCGACCGAACACGTCGCCAGGATGCTAACGAAAGCCAAAGAAATTACAGTCAGATCGAGAAGAAGGCATTTGCCATAGGGTTGGATGTGAAGAAATTGCACAAGATGCTGTATGGCCGCCGCTTCAAACGCTTGACTGTCAACAAGCCGCGGCTGGCCATTTTCGGCTCGAAGAAGGGAATTCCTGCCCACACAGTCAATCGACTCCGACGATGGCATTTACCTCGCCTGGCTACGATTTTGAAATCCGTTATCTCTCAACGAATTCGCTAGGCCAAGCAGATGCGTTGTCACGCCTCCTTGAATCCCAACAGCAAGAACACGAGGACACCATTATTCGCTCAGTTGGGATGGAGTCTGATGGCAAATTCCTGGTGAGCGAGGCACTACATGGTATGCCAGTTACGGCCGATGCTGTGCGGGCCGAAACGCTTCGAGACACAATCCTGAAGGTGACACACTTCCACAGAACCAGCTGGCCATTTTCGTGTTCATCTTCCGAAATACAGCAGTTCAATCAGCGAAAACACTTGGTTTCCATTATGCACGATTACATTATGTTCTCAGAGAGAGTAGTCATCCCGCAGGCGTTGCAAGAAAGAGTGCTGCGACAGTTCCATGCAGGACATCCAGTGCTCAACCGAATGAAAGCGCTTGCCAGAAGTTATGTGTATTGACCGTTTATGGACAGGCAGCTGGAGCAGCTAGCTAAAAGTTGTGGCGACTGCGCCACCGCCTCATGGGCACCACCTAAGTCTGAACTTCACTAGTGGCCTAAACAAACTAAACATTGGAGCCGTGTTCATGTCGACTTTGTAGACCCAATCAGTGGCCAGAGCTTTCTCATAGTGGTCGGCACTTGTAGCGAGTGGCCCGAAGTGTTCCTCATGAGAAGCACGAAAACCAGCGCAACCGTCCTTAGGTTGCGACCAGTCTTCGGCAGGTTCGGCTGCTCTGAAACACTGGTGACGAAAAATGGAGCACAGTTTACTTCGGCCACATTCACGGAATTCTGCCAACGTTGCGCCATCAAACACGTGCGGTCTCCACCATTCCACCAACAATCGAATGGCCAAGCGGAAAGGTTTGTGGATACCTTCAAACGCGCTCTCCTCAAATCAAGGAGGAAGGGAGAGCTACCAACCTCTCCAACACCTCATGCAGACGCCGGCTCCATAACTGCTACTTAAAGAAATGACATAAATCACCGGCACCTACCACCGCCCAATACGAACCTGCTCAAATAGTCGCTTCTGGCGTAACACATTGGCCCCAACTAACGGCAACGAAGGCTTTTCTTCCCCTGAGACCCTTCTTGCTAGACCTAGGAACCTGTCATTTACGCCCAAAACGGAGGGCTCAAGCTGGTGACCCTCCAATACATGCAAAGGTGCCATCTACCCTCTCCGAGACTAAGAATGCAGCACAGATTCGGCAGGAACCAGGCCACACCTGGCAGTACTATACCCCACGAGACCGCATAATCACTTTAAACCCTCTTTACCTTCTGAAGCTTCAGTCCAACATATTTCTGCCAATACTGTAGGCATCACTACCAACGTTTCTCGCATAGCTGCCTCGTTTCCGCACGGTAACCAAGCGAATTCACCCCCACATGCTGATCTACAACCCAAACTGCACTGTAGTAAGACAAACAGTATTATTATGCCTGCGATCTGCAACCTTTACACTGTTATCACTTCTTCTGAAACGACAGCAACCGTATATGAGCCAAACACTCAGATTACTTACGTTTCTGATAATGCATCAGATGAGCAGTCTTGCAACGTGGTGCTTACTCTATTTCTCATTAACGCTAGGTCCATCAAACCTAAGATGCACCTTTCCAGCCCGTCATTGTCCTATCCGTCCTCCAGGTGGTGTACATCACAGAACGGTGACACCATGTAACCGCTCCCAATATACCGCTGCGAATCCCGGGCTACGCCACCTTCAGCAATCGACGTGTCAACCACCTTGGTGGTAAAAGCCTCAATTACGTGCGTTACGCTCTTGGGGCGTTCTCAGTAAAAGATTCTTCAATCAGCCCTATTGAAGACGCGGTCTGGTTTCACGCTAGTGGGGGACAGAACGCTCTCTTAATTGGTTGCCTGCAGAACCATCATACAAGAACAAAATAGGTATAAGCGCGGCGCCAGATGGGGGGTTCGGCTTAATCCCGTTCCAGCGAATACTTCGGGGGCGGTGTTCCAGGACGGCATGCGTTTTCGCCCGGCACACTTTCTCCCTATGGAAAAATACAAAGGTCGCTTTAAACACATTGCAACGTGGTAGATGTGGCACGTCACTAAATAAAGTCACGGCCTCTTCCTCTTCCGCAGGCATTTTACCACTTCAGTACGTCATCCAGTTCGAATGGTTCCTTTAAGCTCTGCATACGCTGGCAAGCACAGCAAACAAACTCGCGAATACAATCACACGTCACAAGTTCACTAACACATGAATTTACCTACATACAGACACCCAAGTCCAGTAGGTTACGGGTTAAGTGGCTATAATTTTATAAAAATACCGAGCATACGTGTTTGAATTACCATGAGCATAACTTGGCATGCATGCCTCGCACTACCGTGAGTAAAACATTTATTGTTTATTTATTGCTCACCCACTATAAGGTAAGCGGTGGTGAATGTAACATGCCACAAGTTGCCTGGCAATCAATCTAGTCCACCCAAATACCTGATCTTGTGAGCACCATTTATGCATTCAGGTTGACTCAACACATGCATGCACCCACTAGGCACAAAAACCCCTAAGACTTACTAGGTACAAACAGAGTTGTGCATGCATCTATTAATCCGCTTGACAGTCTTCATGGAGACGATCATAAAATAGTAAAGCTCTCTTTCTAATTACCCAATACTTGACTTCCAGTGGCTAGACCAGCGTGTAGTATTCGGCTTGTCAAACTCATTAACTGAACAAACTGTGCTCTACCTCTGAGGTCCATAAGTTGGGATGTCTGCTTTCTGTTTACAGATTCGGACACTGCCAACTCTGTACTATATAGCAACCGCACTCCCTGCCTGGATGTACTTGCACCTCTAACAAAGCAAAAAGCAATGCAGCTCAACTCGCAAACCACTCATCAAACTTAAAAAGCTACGCACAAAGTACCACAGGAAATAGGAATGCCTTTTTTAACGCATCAACAAAGTCGTGCTAGAGTGGAGAAAGAGTGGAGAAAGCAATTGCTTATCCTTCCGAAGAACATAATTCTCTGAAGTATACTGACGGTAAAAACCCTAATCTTCCGCTGAGGCGCAGAAGAAACCATGCCTAGAATTCGATTGGCTCTGTGATTTTTCCGGCCTCTTTATTTACCAGTAGGTAGCTGAAATATGAGCCGGTCCTGTTTTAAAATATTAAAGAAATAACTGAAGGTGTAGTGCTAGATTTGCTAGCTGCTTTGCCCGCTGGCGTTCAAATCAATATTTACACATACTCTCGCATGGGTGGGTGAACAGTAAGAGTATATATTCCTTCATCTCAAATACGAATGCAAGGCCACTTTACGTCTACAATTGTAGAAGTTTTAGGCGCCAACCGTGAAGTTTATCTGGCTCCTACAAGCAAAGTTGTGCGCCTTGCTATTATTAGTGGAAAAGTCGTGCAGAGCCAAATTTGTGCACATTTTCTTTTGATACGGCATCCAATTCTCCACGAACTTCATTATAATTTCTTTGACTTGAACTTTATCCGGCTTCTTCATGCGATCTTCCTGCTCCTTAATTTTTTTATTGGCGAAAGTGTGTGCAGAGACATTGTGCATCTTTTCTCTGGAAGCAGGATGCAATACAACATTAACTTCACCATAACTATTTTGGACAAATCGGCAAGCTTGGTCTTCAAATTTAACATTGCGCACATGGCGGCGGCATTAAAAGGAACAAGAAAAGGTTTAAAAGTAATTCCTGTAAATGCAACTAAAAATAATACGCGTTTATAAGGGACATACTAAGGCGGTACTTAATTAGAAAATATAAAGTAACGGCTTGTCAATTCTGACCAAGGTGTCCATCGCCGCACTGGTTATCGCACAAACAGATACGGCTTTAGAGAGCGGCTGACAAGCTTGACTGGAACGTGCCGGACGATCCGAAATTCGTCTGAGTCTGGATCTCGTTGGGCCCCCAAATGCGCTTGGTATTTTTAGCAGGTTGTCCTAAACACCAAAGGGCGGCGCTTGTGAGCGGTCCTCCTCTGATTGCTAGATAACCACTAATACTATTGAATCAACGAAAATAATTATGGGATCGATTAACCTTTTTTCAACTGGTCTCAGATTATACCCCCCATAAGGAGGTTAGAGCACTCCGTTCTCTAAATAAGCTCGAGAGGTGGCTCAAACTTGCACGAACTACGGTTGATAAATACCGGACTAGTGCCAAGGCGCCCTGTGCGTGCATTAACAGCGAGACAACCGCTTGCTGTAACTTATCCACGTTGTTAACCCGTACAAGCAAAAGAGTACTGCACGCTGATGCTGCGAAAGTGAATCTTCTGACCAGGCAGTACTCTTTTGTAAATACGCTAGGAGCTCTGTCTCCCTACAGGTATGAGTCTAACGCTTCACATATTGTGCGTCAGATCGCACTCAACGGGGTAAATAGTATGAAACTACAACTAGAGCTGGATCCAAAAGTTTTACCTGGCCGTGACGATATTTATCCCCTTACCTCAGGATAGTGGCTGGTTACGTGGCTGAACCCACCAGGCAAGTATTCCACTTGACCTTGGAAATGGTCGACCACTGGTCGACTGGAAAACAAAGGTCATGATGCCGAAGCACAAAGGCGGGCATTCTCAAGATCCAGTAAACTATTTTCCTGTTTGCATGACATCGATAGTCTGCAAAATCACGGATAACCTTAGTAAACTCCTCTCCAGGAGAACAGTGAGGAATTGTACATCATGTGCTTTACCTAGCATAGATTTCAGCAGAGATGATCTTGCAACACTAAGCTGTTAGACGCACAAGAAGTCTGAACAAAATCAATCGATGTAGGTCAACGAGTAGATATTGGCTTCGTCTATAATAGAAAAAATTCGTTAAGGTCCCACTTCCAGGGCTACCATTCTAGCCCCATGAAATTGGTGTCAGTGGCAACATTTACACCTGGAGCATAGATTTTCTAGACTGAAGAAGCATGCAAGTGTAGGTAAACGAGACGAATACTCAGCCAGTGCGCATGACCAGTGGAGGTCAGCAAGGTTTTGTAGTCCGGCCCAACATTTGTAAGATCTTCAAGAACGATCCACCTGTATTGCTTAAAAATGAATCAGTGAATGAAACTGTGTAAGATATCAGGATTGCAAAGTACTACTGCAACTTCTAGAGCCCAGCAGGACAGCTGGTCCCAATGACTTGCTCCAAATCTGAAATGGAATTTGGGGGCTGAATCAGGAGGTCTCTCTGCCTCTACAACTTAATGCAATCAGTGAATAAAAATTCCTAAAATTTTTCTATACCAGGGTTAACTTTTGTATTCTGCCGTAATTATTATTAAGCGTCATTCCTAAGGGCGCGGCGTATACATTTATCAAGGGGTTTGCAGGGGACCGTTTGCTTGCACAAGGGCGGTTAAAATTAAATTTCTTTGGTGTTAAGTAGTACACGCGTTTTATGGGGTAAATAATTGTTCTTCTGAGTGATATGTTTGAATAATAGTATTTATTAGGAACCGTTTATTGCGGTGACATGGTGTATAATGTATCAGTGTTATACTGAGGCAACTATGGTGAAATTATAAAGGGAAATAAGCTTGCGGAAATGCAAAAGATGAGCAATTGAGCAAAATGCGTGCAACCTTTAGTGCATTTTTGGTAGTTTAGGAAAGGTTTTGTAACGTTTAATGGAGTTTAAGTTAAAGTAACCATCAATTCTACGAGGGATTTAACCTTAGCGATGCAGCAGGTAAAAGGTTAGGCGATCCAACCTGCATAAATTTTGCAAAGTAATATACACGGAAGGCATTAAATAGAACATATTAAGGCAAGTGCTTACCTAGAGGATTCATAATGAGCCTGTATACGCCAGGAATTGTGAAACTTACCAATTGCTTTTTAAAGGAAACATGGAAGCATCGGTACTTCGAAACGTTTAGTGAAATCCAAATGGTATGACTGCTGTGACAAAAGCTTCACAATACGCATCGTTTATGGCGTATATTAGAATGTGTTAGAAAGTGCGACTGATTTGCGAATAACGGACTATTTATATTAATGCGTTAGTGAGTATATGAAGGTGGGATTGCATCTGCGCATGCACTGTTGGTTATTTTTTATTAGTAGCCGTGACCGGGAATAGTTACAACTGTTTGCCTGTTGGTGTTTGTAGGTTGTTGAATTGTGCTACCAAAAAATAATGTGCACGTCTTCCTATGCGCAGGTAAGTTGGACTAACTGGTTATAAAAAGGCATACGTTTATGCACGGGTATGTACGTTATTATATATAATATACGGAGCTAAAAGTGACTATGCTTCAGACCGCATGCGATACTCGATGGAATGGAACATGCATCATGCATGCATTAATAGATTATGAAGTGCCTGAAAGGTGCTGTGAGAAAAGTGCATGCGTACCAAGCGTTGTACATGCGCTAGCCATTTGTCAGTTTTCAGCAAGGCATGACTATATACCAGCGTTTACTTTCCTATTGTTTTACATAAACATGTGACACCTTGTTAAGCAAGTATATATATATATGTAAGCGGCCTGCTGGTTAAATAAAAACAATGCGACGATCGGCGCATTGGTGTAGGAGAAGAATGCAGCGTTTGCTGCCTATGTTGCAGATCCCAGCGACTTGGGAAAGAGTAGTCAGTTTCGCAAACTTTGACGGCGGCTGACCCAAGAGTTCCGTCGCATAAAAAATGCATGGTGGACGGAGAAGGCGAAGCAGATGGAATGCTACGCCGAACACCGCCAACACAAGGAATTCTTTGACTCGTGGAAGGCGGTGTATGGACTGAGATTGGAGCCGCTGAGGACACTGATCGATGGTAGTTCAGGCGCTACCTACACACAGACGGCAGACATAATGCAGATCTAACGAAATCACTTTGACTGTTTCTTAAACAACCTTTCAGCGATCGAATGGCCTACATTTAACTGCCTGAAGCAGCACGATGTGAATGCGAATCTGGAAGATACACCGATACTGGATGAGACGCAGTGAGCACTTGCTCAACTGTGAAACGGCAAGTGTGCCGGGGCCGACGGAAACCCGCCTGAAGTATTATAACACGGCGGACCCGCGTTGCTGACTGTGCTTCACCACTTGGTGCAACGCGTATAGATTCAAGAGGAGGCGCCTCCTGTGCTGAAAAATGCCCTTTTACTACCAATGTACAAGGGAAAAGGTAGCACGCAATGTTGCACGAATTATCGTGGCAGCAACTTGCTGCGTTGTGTGAGCAAGGTGATTACCCGAAGCCTGCGCAATCGCCTCGTCAGTCAGATTGTGGAACCTAACGCGGCGGAAGAGCAATATGGATTCCGTTCTGGTCGCAGCACTATAGATATGGTGTTTCCGGCTCGTCAGTTGCAAGAGAGGTGCAGAGAACGACACCAGCATTTGTACTCGCTTTTCGTTGATTACACCAAGGCATTTGATGCGGTGAATCGCGAGGCATTGTGGCTGGTGTTGGGTAAGTTTGGTTGCCCGCGTAAGTTTGTAAGTTTAATTGTATGTCTGCACAGTGTTATGCGAGCGAGGGTGCAGCTGAGTGGAGAGACCTTGGATGACTTTGCATTTGTCTCTGGTGTGAAGCAAGGATGTGTCTTAGCTCCTGCCTGGTTTAATATATATCTTCATGCAATGTTGTCCTGTGCTTTTGATGCCGCTTGTGCTTACGGTGTTCGTGTGGAGCCCCGTATTGATGGTGGATTGCTGCACCTCCGTCGTTTCGGTGCGAGGACTCTAGTCTGTGAGACAACTATCCGTATGTTTCTGTTCGCTGCCGACTATGTGTTGTTTTCGCACAGCGCGCATAAGTTGCAGCACATGACTAGTGCTCTGCCTTCGACAGCGGCAAAATTCGGGCTCACCATCAACACAAGCAAAACTGCCTGTCTCTTTCAGCCTTCACCGGAGGTGCAATCTTCACTATTGCCGCGAATCAGCATTGGTGCTGAAGTATTAGAAAGCACCTCCCGCTTTTGCTACCTTGGGAGTGTGATGTCGACTGACCAGTAGCTACGCAGTGAGCTGCGTATCCGCGTGTCGAGGGCAGCAGCGACATTAGGGAAGCTTGAGTACGGAGTATGAAGTAACCGGCAGCTTACCATTGGCACCAATCTGATGATGTACAAATCCATGGTGCTGTCCGTTCTTCTATACGGCAGTGAAACGTGGACGATGTACCGTCGGGATGTGCGATATCTCGAGCGGTTCCATCCGCAGTGTTTGCGACGAATTTTGCGGATCGGCTGGGGCGACAGAGTTGCAGACACGGAAGTGTTGCGCCGAAGTGGGATGTATGCAGTGGACTGCATACTTTGCTGAGACATTTGAGGTGGATCGGTCATTTGAGCCGTATGGATTCGACGCGGATACCGATGCAGCTATTATATGGTCAATTGAATATTGGAGAGCGGCACGTGGTGAAACTGAAGTTACGTTACCAGAGCATGATTAAAGTGAGCCTCACACCTTCTGATCTTGATTGCAGGTCATGGGAATCGAAGGCGGTTGATCGGCGTGTATGGCGTGGTCTGATCACGAAGGCACTTGCCGAGGTGCAGGAGAAAGCCTTCATGCATGCAGAGAAGAAGCGGCAAACACCGATGGGTTGTTCTCCATCGTCATCAAGCGCATGCTGCCGTAGCACATGATGTCGGGAAAATGCCTGCGTCAGGCAGGCTTAATGAGCCATGAGCGAGGCCAGTGGGGACCACTACAAAAGCGACGACGGGTCCTGCAGAGAAGGTAGGCAGAAGTGGCGCAGCGTTCGTAGGTACGCTACATTCGATTTACTAACCGCGTGCTTGCATGCTAAATCTCTTATTTCAGGTGGTGAGCTTTAAGGTTTGTCCTAATGCCTTTCTTTCTCATATAAATGTCTAGTGAGCCATGAGCGAGTCCACTCGGGACCACTACAGAAGCGACGACGGGTCCTGCAGAGAAGGTAGGCAGAAGCGGCGCAGCGTTTGTAGGTACGCTGCATTCGATTTACTAACCGCGTGCTTGCATGCTAAGTCTCTTTATTTCAGATGGTGGGTTTTCAGTTTTGCATTATTGCTTTCCTTTCTCATCTAAATGTCTACCTGTACTCCATTCCATTCACTTGCACACCTCGCTTCAGCCAATTGTATTCGATTTCCATAACATTTTTGTGTTCGTGGCATTTCAGTAAAGTATACTTTCTGCGCTCGTGAACTTATCTAGGATTCGATTGTAAACAACGTATTTCATATGCTCATTAACTTAAGGTTTATGTCACCGTTCCATTGTGCATTAATCGAGTTATTTTCTCTGTATCTCGCTCTCTCAATTGAATGGCTGTTGTTGGCTTTCTCCGGTGCGGATGCGCTTGATGTGTATTTTGCCAATATGCCTACGTGTCTGTTAAGCACTACCTCGTCCATACTGGCTCCAGGAGACAGCTGGTCGTTGCTGGAAGAGACGGGGCGCACGGTCCTTGTGGCCGTGCTAGGCTCAAAGAGTGGTTCCATGCACTCAGTGTGGAGCGGACTACGGTCCAGCCACCGCCTTGTGTGCGCTTGATTCCGCAAATACAGCGTGCTTGTTTTTGCCTGTGAAGGAGTGTGGGCCGGCTCTGTTGAGGAAACATGGCTCCCATCCACATGCCTCCCGATCTTATTTCCTCTGGTTTACACTGGATATGGGGTGTGTGGTTGGAGCTGTGGGTGGTGCAGCGCAAGCCATCCATGGTCCCTCTGTAGGCGCAGGCGTCATGTGGCTTGCCACAGTGACAGGCAAATCCGAAACCGGATGCCGCCAACCATATATATGTTTATACTTCGTAATGGAAAAGTATAGGTATTTATTTAAACCAATGCTTGGAAAATTTAGGAACGGTCGCCAAGAAATTTGTCTTACATAATGGGTGGTATTTATGACATTACGTTAGTCCTGATTTTCAGACATGGAATCGCTGCATGAGATGGTTGATGCAGTTGGGATAGTACGAAGAAGAGGTTATACATCGAAAAGTGACACTAGGTATACACTTATATGTTTGTGTATGAAGTAAGTTGATCGCTGGATAGTTTGTGGATACGGTAGGTATGCTTAGCAAATGCACTTAAATCCTACTGATTTAGCACCGTTGTCGGCACAGTCTAGACCAACATTGAATACTTTCTTTGCTGGACGGGTTCACTGTGAGCGAATGGAAGCCCATCCATATGATCCATACGTAAAGGTCTCTGGCTTGCACAATTAGTGCTTCGTAAGGCAGTATACGTTATACCGTGACTTTTAATAATAAGTTGCAATTGGCACCATATAACGGAATGCACACTGCAACCCGGATGTTTTATGCTTATTTCATATAGCTGCCATGGGAGTGGTAGAAAAAGCTTCACAAGGAAACCGCAAGCTATTGAGCGGACATTGGTTAAGCTGCGGTTCAGAAAAGCGCATTTATGTACGCGACAGTACTGTCGTTCTGTCTGACGGTGCATATGTAATGGCTAGCGCCTTAGTTCTACGCCGTCGGGGTTTAGTTAACCCATAAATGCCTCGTAGTACTCATGATCTTATGAGCACACACGCACTTTGTGTATGGACTACAACAAACTGGCTAGAGGCACCATAATCTCGTATGAGGGCTAACACTCTGAACCTGTGCGAGTATGAATTTACTGTAATAATGACAGTCAGGCTAAACTAGTTGTATAGATCGCACGTACGATTAGAAGCAAGCAATCCCACTGTCGTTTGTTAGTTAACAGTTGAGCGTCTACTTCAATGGTAGCCATAGACGTGGTCTGAGCTGTGATCCTCAGCAATAGGCAGTGGCGGCTAGGGTGATAGTGAAGCAACGCCGTCAATACTGCTACCAGATGGAATGCTGCAAAGATAAAATATTCAACAAAGCAATGAGGTCTGAGCGTTAATGCGTGCGGCACATGCCATCAGCTGTACGTTTTAGAAGGCGGTAATATCACAGGATCTGTAATCACCGCTACGACGCGATCACTAGAAGAATACACCTAGGAAATTTTGCTGCGTTCTGTCCTATAATCAGTTTGGCAACACTTGCTGCAACTGTTTTAGCTGTTACAAGAGGTAGCTTGCATGGCATGCAATTACCCTACCGTCGGCCGTCATGGCTGCATACTCAACTGCAGCTAGAACCTATTTATGTAACTGACAGACACGTTGTGGGGCTCAAGTGACACGTAACGTCTGCCCTGTTCAACCAAGCAAGGAAACGCAGACTTTAACCACCCTACAAACAGGCGCATTAAAACTAAAGTGCGATAGGTATATACCTCAGGCCTAGTACAGCTGTGTGTTTGCAATGCCGCATGCAAACATAAATGTGGTTTGCGGTATCCGTTTTCCAAATCGCCTGTCACTGCTGCCAACCACAAGACGCCTGTGCTTACAGAGGGACTGTGGGTGGCTCGAGCTGCACCACCCGCATCTCCAAGCATTCACCACATAACCGGCGTAAACCCAAAGGAATAAGACCGCGATGCATGTGGATGGGGGTCACGTTTTCTTAACGCAGCTGGCCCATACTCCTTTAGAAGCAAACTCAACCACGACGTATTTGGGGAACCAAGCACACATGGCGGCTGCTGGACCGTGGTCCGCTCCATCCTGAGTGCCTAGAACCACTCTTGGAGCTTAAGACGTACACAAGGACCATGCATCCCGTCTCTACTGGCAAAGATCATATATAATACATATACAGAGTGAATATAAGATGGGTGACCATTGCTTCCCGTACTAGGACACGATATACAAGGACCTTTTACAACTTGCTTGCATAAACGTCGGTATAAGTATTTCCGTTTAGGAAATGGTTACCAAGCAGGTTGCGTAGTGTCGATTGAGCATCACTCTCTGCTATTTTATAGGCAACTTTGAGCTGTGAACAATGTCGGAAGCCTGTGCGTGGGCAAGAAGCTGGAGCCATAGGCTCTTGTATTTCCCATCCGGTGTACATGCGAAATAGTAAGGTAGATATCAATGGTGTTTAAGAAGCCCATGGACAAGTGTTCAGGATAACGGAAGGTGCTGCGGAGGTAAGCAACATACCAAATGGACATGGATTGATTTTATTAAAATGACCACGTTGCCTAGGTGGCCTGGTGGCGAACGTTAGCGATTCGATTCATCAGTTTCATGCAGCGGAATGCAAATCTTGGTGTTGTATTTGCGCTAAGTGAGAGCCATGCGAACGATGAATGGCAAGGCATGAAAAGTGCACAATCGTAGAGATTCCCAAATACGCACGCTAATAGAACGTGGGAAGCGCGGTGGACCAACAAAGAGCGAGTAATTAAGAAGCGTGCATGTGCAGATTACCTACGCAGGCACGTTGATGCAATATTTTAAGCGATGGATGATGACTGGCATAAAGAATCATTATGTTGGCAACGAGATGCACAAGCACATGGTGGTTTTTACGGTTATCCACATATATTTACAAGGAAACCTTACCTACGGTAGAGAGAACCGCGCAGCTTGAGGTGAGTCCGGCGAAATAGCCTTATGCTTGGCAATATTTAACGGTGGTATAAAGCAGCGGTGTAGATGGGAACAAATTGAGGCAACATTTAGCAACCCGGTGTTTACAAGGAGTTACTAACCTGTAGTACTCAAAGGCGTTTGGTTGCGGTTGACCGCGCCGGTTGCTAAATGAGAATGGTACTCCGCCAGGTTTGTAACGCAAATGCCATCGCTTCATACAAACATGGTGACGTATTGCTTATTAACGGGAGATTGACATCGTTGTTAAAAGACCGTATAAAAGTGAATGCACAATTTGGTAGGGATGCTCAACCCATTCACAAACATCCCCGACCTCGCATGTGAGCTTGTTAACGGCTCGCAAACCACGAAGCGAAAACACTGAGAAATGTTTTGTGCTTCCTTCAAATAGGTGCCATCACGTCCTCCGGAACAGGTTCACAAGGTGCTTGCATTAAAAAGATGCACGATGGGTTATCGCATATCAACCTTGATTACATGCACCGGCGAGCATCATAGAACGTCGTTGAGACTGCATTGTACAGGGGGGAGACAAAGGAAAAGTGGCTGCCAGAAATCAAGATGGTTTACGAGAAAAGCTAGATATTACTGAACGCAGCACACATTGATGCCATATCATCCGGATGACGTATGGAAGATGGAATAAGGAAGGGGCATAGCATTGACTAACGTGAAAACGTCGATGCCCTAAGCGAATTAACGGTGTCAAGGTGCTGAACGCTTCTGTTAACGGTATGCGGTTACAACTATCGGGCCATGAATCCAACTTGTGCGTGCATCCGGGCGTCAGCTTTTAGCGTCTTTCCATGCCATACGCCATCGTCTGCTAATATTTTGCTGAGGACTGTGTACGATGCACAGTTGAGATAAGTGAGTCCAACTTGCGCAGCGCAGGTAGGGGGACGCTGCATTAAGATCCGTGGCCAGGGATTTTTGGTAAATTTGCCGGCGCTGGCCAATAGGGGTTAGTTTGACAGAAGACCGGAAGGCTGGGCGGAACCCAATTCGGTCGTGCGTTAACTCATTTCCTCTGACAGTTGGCCAGTTTTCCACCTGCGGTCTGGCGGTGCTTTATACCTTTTGGAGGGGAGAGTTGCCTACTAGCTAAGCAGTCAACATGCAGGTGCCGTGCTCATGGCCGGCAACGCAACTGATTTCATGCAGCTTGGATAATATATTGAGGAGGTCATGAATGTCAAATGGAACAATGGTTCATTACGGGGAAAAAAGCGTTGCTTAACAAGTCCCGTAGGATGGAAATGATTGCAAATAAAAAAATAAATAAACTTTTATTCTCGACAATGCGAGGCACACCTGTACAGGCATGATCATGTTTAGCTAACATAGTGTGATCAAAGTGTACAAAGAGTACATGTTTGGCATAACAGTGAATGTAAGTGTATGGGTGTATATATGTGTTTAATTGTCTATGAATGTCGCTTGTATTTTTGGATTGCCGCGGAATTTTTGACTTTGTTAACGGTAGGAATGTGAGTAAAAGCGATTGATGTCCGTGAGTTGGATACCATTTTCCGGATGTTTACGGCCCAGTGACTTTATTTTGGGGCGAGTCACATCCGCCACGTCACAGTGTTGATACGCAGACATTTGTGGCTTTTTATAGGGAGATCGCTTGCCGGGCGAAAACCCACCACGTCCTGGAACACTGCCGCCGAACTATTTGCTGGAACGGGTTAAACCCGAACCACCCAGCTGGCACCACGGGGAGGTTGTCGTGGACTCACCATAGACTTATGTGGAATAGCGGAGATGCTCGCGTATTAAACATATACATCCATAAATCCATGGGTTAGGCGTTTGGCAAGACATCGTTTGTTTGCGTTTTGTAGCCCCTGGCTAACAGATCATAAAATGAAATGTAAATATGACAATGCATCGTCAACACGTTTTTTAAATATCGCCAGATTGGGAGCAGAGACGCCATAAATAGGGAGAGCGTTCCAAGGCTGGCACACGCGGCGAGAAGAAATTTCTACGGCATTCAAGCCGGCTATACTGAATTGTCAGTTGCAGAGGGTGACCTCTTAGTTTAGTGTTATGGTTCAATCCCAGCAGCGGACGACAGATGTGGTTTGGGTTCTTCAGAGTCTCGTAAACCATTATGAGATCCCCCCGCAAAAGCCGATATCGAATGCTGTAGATTCTTAGAGATTTCAGTTTAAGCTGATAGGGCAGATGAAAGAGGCGCCTGACATTCTTGGTTGCCCTTAATTGAGGAGTCTCGAGATCAACAAGATCCTGTTTCTGCCACGACTGCCACACCTGAATGGCATATTCCTCGTGAGATCGCTCGTAGGCGTTAAGCATTTGGGGGAAAGATTGAGGGTTCAAACCGACCGAAGGCTCTGCGAAGAAGGCCGAAGGGTTGATTTCCGGTTCTCGTCGCCTTCTCTGCTTGTTTTGAACACCCGAGATCTTCCTGCGCCAATACACCCAGGTCACGCTCCTGAGAATCCTTCGCCAAGGTATGGTCTCTAATCTTGAAAGCGCTCACCGGGTGGTGACGCAGATGCATCACTTCGCACGTAACTATGTTCAGTTGAAGCTTGTTCCTCTTTAACCATTCGTAAATGCAATCTAGGTCATGTTGGAGCAGATCCTGATCGGCCTTGTTACTAAGCACCTGCCATATCTTGACGTCATCAGCGAAAAGCAGGAAATTTGATGAGAGACCCTTTCCAGGTCGCTGATAAACACCAGGAATAAACGCGGTCCCAGCGCTGAGCCTTGTGGGACAACACCTTCTACCTCAATTGGGTTAGAAAGTGATCCCTTGCGCTGATAGAGGTTCTTCGTCTTTGCAGGCATCCCGAAGCCACAGACACTAAATCACAAACAACGTTGAGGAAGCAATGTGAGATGAACCGCGTTGAAGAAGCATGTTATATGCAAAATAAGACCTCATAATAGGTGCACACCTATCTGGGCGTCGGTGTCCGGCCCACACAGTAGCAGCACACCCTTTACGCGCAGTAAGATCACTCAGCAGGAATAGTCTATACATCAATGGCACAGACACTATAACAGGGGCCGATTATGAGGCGTGCTGATCTTTCCTGTCTTCTGCATAATCCGTGGTGGGACCATACGTGCTAATAAATGTTGCGAACTTACCACATCTGTGGCATATACAGAGGAACATCAACCATGGGCTGGTGCCAGTGAGCTCCCCTGTCAAGCGGCCATTCATGCAGGCAATAGTTGCAAATACAACTCCCTGTTCTCATGGTGCTGCGTCGGGATTTCCCATCCGGTCGAAAGTGTACCCAGCACCATCCTTTCCCAATTTACCTTGATGATGCTGTCAAATCTCACTCATCGCTGCGATATCAATGTCATACCGCGCACGCTCCATGGCGACTAATGCGGTTCGTCGCATAGATCAAAGCTAAGTGCCCTGCTTGTGTAGTTTATGCAGACTACAGCATCAAACTTTGAGTGTCTGACGTGATGGCCTGCGGTCACGTGTGGATTTTGATGTCAGGGGCAAAGATATGGTTGGGTTTGCCTCGTTTGAGGTTCGGAGAAAATGTTTGGCTTAGACGAAATGGGCACATCGACGGAGGAATGTGGAATACCATGGAATCCGGGAACAAGCAAATGATCAATGCTGGTTAACTGTAGCTGGGCACCCTACAGTGTGTGGGGGGATGAGCTAACACGTACACCGATAATGCTCGACAAACTACCAAGGCGCAGGGTGCTATTCTGTTGCATTGGACTTCGCATACTCAATAGCAGTAAGAGAATTCTTTGTGTATTGTTGCCACGAAATCCATGAAATGGTCTAATGGGACACAAAGAAAAAGAGACGATGACGCAGAATGAGGTAAAAAGCGTGGAAATGCAATAACGTGCAAATACAAGTGGATGCATGAAATTAATTGTCCCTAGAGCTCTGTTAGTCCACCCGTGGTGCAAGCAGACCACGCATCATTATGGAGAATTTATTAACAACATTAACAGTATGAAGCTGATGATCTTGTGAACTTTAAAGGGGTGTAAAAAACCGTGGAGCAGTGTAGATTTAGCTTTTGTGTGTGCTGTAAATGCCGTCTTTTAGGTTAATGGATAGCTATTCGGGTCAGAAGGTACGCCACAATTAGCCCGTTTGTCCCTTATCCGAGAGGTAAGCGAGCATTCACATGTATATGCAACCATAAGGCAGTAATTTGTGTGTGACAATGTATAACCTCTTGATCATCCTCTAACTGCGCTAGCGTATATGGACTATTTCATCGGTGTCCAGAGTGTGGTTTGCTACTAAGTATTTTGATGCCGCGGTCACATAAACCATGAACAATAACACTACGTGCGTGCTTGATTTTGGATTGAATGAAATAATAACAGTTATCTTCCACTAGTTTTAGAAAATCGCACGTGCAATTAAAAGCAAGCAGTATGATTATAGGTGCTTACTTAGCGGTTAGATGGGAACCTATACGTCAGCATACAATTTAGTCAGCAGTGTGGTTACCAACAATGGATAGAGACAGCAATATAAATACCGGAGGAAATGCCAGGAGTACGGTAACGAGGCACCAGAATGCACTAGTAAGTAAACTGTAATTATGGTTACTGTGTATGGTAGCTGCTGTCTGCTATACGCGTTAGTAGGCAATGATAGAATACATACTCTGCTGGTCTCTTTTGACGTATCACATTAGTAACACAACTAGTAGATTCCGCTGCTCCATCTTATACTACGTGGGAAAGTATAAAAGGATTACGAGAACTCTACGAAAAGCACATCGATAGAGTGGCCGTTGTCTACTGTCTCAGTCCAGCATTCACAGGCTACAAGAAAATTTTTCAGGCACTTAAATCCCTCACGGCATCCGTGCTGTGCCACACTGCGAAAGTTCAAATTAATCAGGTGATTCCCCACCGATCTCTGATAAATTTTTCAAACAAGAACTTACGGCGCTTGTCAAGTTGACAGGCTGTTAGTACATAATCAGCGCGCTGTCGCCGCCGATAAAAATCGAACAGACGGTTGCATCCAGTCCTTCATGAGGTAAGGCACAGCTGTAGAGGGATATGGGAAGCACGCACGTTTGAGGGCAACTTAGCTCAGTGGCCAATTCACGCCGCACTTTTCGGCGAATTGAATCAGGGCCCGAAGCTTTGGAAGGATTAAGCGCTTGGCATAGCCCGAAAATGCAGGTTGGTGAAGTCGCTTGTTAAGTTCGCAAGCAATTAGAGCGCTTCGTGAGCGGGTATTCACCTAGGTGATCTAACCAAGGAGGCAGCGCCTGTTTCACCCTTCTCTTATTGTGTGGGAGGTGGGAAGCGGAGATCTCGGTGAGGTATGTTTTACCTTCCCCCAGGCTGTCTCAACGGTGTCAGCCACGGCGATCGCCCAACCCAGAACTGTAGCTTTGGCTTATATTGCGTTAAACTCTGTCCGCCAAATAGTTGGACATGCCTAAGAATTAGCTTGATGCAACATAGTTAGAGCACATGGAAAGGACCGACATACAAGGTCACTAGCTTCTAGAGGACAGCAGTATTTTAAAGCGCTTACGTAATTGTGTGACTTCGAAAAAAGTGATCCAAGGTAGACGGAGGTTGATTGCTCATATATCTATTCCGGAGCTCCACGAACTGATGCAAAGGAAGTTGCAACGTTAGCTCGAGGAGCTCGGAACCGCAAGTGCTCACTGCCGAACTACAAGGTAGAGCAGCGCACTAGGTTTCTGTGAGCTTGCAGTCATCCAGTATTACATACCTATTGGCAGCCTGCGTACGACTAAATAAAACCTCCATGGAGATAATTCCAGGCCTTCGATATACCACTACAACTGTAGACTGAGCAGTGAAAGTGCATGCAATAGTCCACAGGGCTTCAACCTTTTTATCTGGCTAGAAGAAATCAGAGGTCATCACAACCTCAAGTTCACAGCTCACAAAATTGCGACGATCCCTCCTTGGCGGCCGATAGAGCCGTCGCATCTAAGCAGTGTGTCGCCCGGTAAACATACCTCACCGTCTGTGATGTCCGAGGACAACCAAGTTTCAGTGAAAACAAGTATGTTGGCACGAGATTTGTATACAAGTAGTCCCACATCGAGTACCCTGTTCATTACGCTACGCACACTACTAAGCCATTCCCGAAGGGAGTCGACACGACCAGTGTTGGTTCGTACGCTACCAGGAGGGGTACTGGTAGGACAGAATTTGACTTCCTGTTGACCACCTGAAAACCCACAAGACGAAAGCCATGCTCATCAGCCGTCCACTCGCTCCTGAGGTTTTCAATGGCTTCGCTTGACTTTAGTCTACCTGTCAGTGGGAGGTTCGGCTGAACGCAATTCTATTGCAATGAAAACAATGATGATTGCCCAGATAAGTGCTTAACTGAATATAGAATATTCCCATAAAGCTGGCCTTTCTCATGGTACATTTGTCACGCACAATTTAATGACAAGCAGTCATCAAACATCTCGTTTACAACTAGTTTTCGAAATAACTCAATTGTTTCTATACCCTGCGCCGACTTCTCAGTCCGGTCAGCCGTCAGTACTCTTCCTTCCGGTGAGAAATAAGGTAAATTAATCATGCGGACAACGCGCCATCCAGCACGCTATTCTTAAACCATTTTCGATGTTTACTTTTGCCCCTGATTATGCGAGGTATAAGTGTTGCTAATAAATGTGCCTTAATCTGCTGCAAGACATCAACACTTATGAATAATGTAGAAAGTTTAGATTCACCGGAATATTCCGCGTGGTTTGGCGTTGCCCCTAAGTGGCTCGCTGAATGTGGTGTCGCTGGAACGGGATTCCAGGGTTATGGAAGAGCAGGCATGGTTTGGTATAGGACGACCAAGTATAGAGCTCATTTTCGCTATGCGCAGATGACATTGAAGCGGCACGCATGCACCAGAGGTGCAACCTCTTTGTTCCTCGAGTACAACAGAGGCCTCACCTCCCGTCGATTGCTGCACAAGGTCCCAAATACTTGTGGGCGAAGGGGTTCATACGATATAGAGCGGCATCCCATCTGCACTACACTGGAACACACCAGGGTAAATTGTTGTGGAATTTGAGCAGTGTCTATAGTTGCAGTATCCCACAGCCGCTGAGTGTCGGGGAAGCATGGACTGTACAGCTGACCAGGATGACGTCCATCACAGAAAAAGCCGTCCCAATGTAAATAGGCAGAGGATTCTACAAAGGACCCCCGCAACGAACTGGAATTCTGGTCCTCACTGAGCAGACGACGTAAATTCTGGGACGTATTCAAGAAAACCCAAGTAGACAAGCGTTACCTAAAGTATGAAGGGTCACGAAATTTATGCTCCCTAAGCAAACGGATTAGGCAATCTAAATACGAACGATGCTTCGCTGGTCAACCTTAACCGCGCATGATGCTTTTCTTATACATAAGGCGAGGTGGATCACTCCTGGTGAACGGTGAAAAATGTGCTGTTCCCGCCATTCGTGGCCTGTATCCTTTCAATGCGTATCGTATTGGATGTCATCTCCCCAAGTCTGCCACACATGAGAAGGACATGGGAGTCGTCGTGTGGCAGGATCTCAAGACACCACTTGCCCGCAGAAGAAGGTCGCGGCAGGCAGCCGAATGCTCACGGTTTTGCGAACATCGACCTATAAACTACGGCGACCATTAGAATGCTGTTCCGTTCGTATATCCGTACGGTCCTGGAATACAATCTCCCGGCCGCTTACTTCTAACGAAATCTGAACATCTTTTGATACAGAACGTACGGAGCCACGCATCAACTTCTATATCGGAACTTCGGGATCTTCCCTACACTCCTTGCTTAAGCATTGAACCGGTTCGCCGTGGAATATCGCCGTTGTCTCGGAGAACTTCTCCACCCCAGATGAACAGTCACTTCCATTGGCGCTTGTACCCCCACCTATTGTCTACCTAGCATACCAGCACGAACAAAACCCATGACCGACGTTGAAGTGGACCTCAGTACAAAGAAAAACATTTATTCACACGAAAAAGCAGAAGTTAGTTTGGAAATGATAACTAGACTGCATAATGCAAACTCACGAAATGAAACTGTACAAAATGTCCATCAGGGTTCACAACGTTGCAGCCATCACGCATCGGGAATGCGGAATTGCACCAACAGAAACCGTCACCGACCGCGGAACCATTCGGACAAAATGTAAAGAAACTGCATAAGAGAGAAGCATGGCAATAGTCTTACTTACTAAAGAGTTCCGGACACAAATTCCACAAGCACTAGGAGGAAAATAACAGAGAAACTCCGGGTCACTGTCGTAGCAAACACAGGTTACTTGATACTTAAGGGAACACACATCATGCACAACCCAATCACCGGCTTCACCATGATCTGCGTTGTAATCCGACCGCTGAATATTACCGCACACGTCTTCCGAAACGGTTACCTGAGTATTGCGCTTGCGTTTAGCGAGGACGTGGTAATCGGCAGACGTGGTGGTGTGTAATTACCGAAATTCCGATACACAAAGAACACTTTTACTGAGACTCACCTCCGTGACATGACATTTCAGTAGCGATTACCGTTTCCTAGCCCCAAATGCTGATGTAGAGGGGCAGGTAGCTTGCTTTGAACTCAAGTGCTGTAAATTAGTCCCATCAGTTACTTTCAATTGCTGCATAAAGTTACTTTCGCAAACGGTAGACCCAACGATGGCTGAATGATCATTTGTGACTTCCAGAGGTGCTAAACCACGTAATATGTTTATGTTTGCCTCAGTGTACATCGGAAGCCGTACAGGCCACTTGGCTGTGTGGCAACAAACTAGAATCTGCCCTCTCTTGACATCAAGGATCCCAGCATATTAAACGCGTTAAGTGCGGCCAAACGTTTCCAAGCAGTGCCTGCGTAACTGAGCGCATGTCCGACAGCACTACCTGCGGCTTGCGCAGTTTCCAGACACGTTCACATCACGCGCATCCTCCGCCGCCTCTTGATGTCGCAAATAAAAGACAAAACACGCTACCACACCGTCAAGACTTGATGTGTTTGTTTGCCGATGAACAATCCATCGACTACCATACAGGATGTCATCCGCTGAATGGACGTGAAACTGAGCAACATAACAACGGCGACAACATGGTAGACGTTACTGACGGTTAAATTCGCAGTCATAATCACTTCCTCGGGTGACGTACACACGACGAACCTTAGAACTGGGACACGACCTTAACCAATAGGGGGCCACGAGACTGGCAAATTAGAACCGAGGGTACGCGAAAATGGGCTATAGACGCGTTCGCTGGAATAGCACTCAGCTGATTGTATAGGAACGCCACAGCAGAGACTTCCGATGGATTATGTACAACGCATACGTTATGCTTTCCTATGATCTAGCTTTTTGCATGCATACAACTGCTACACGATCAAAACTACAGGTGCATAGAGTAAGCAACGACGACCTCTTAGACAAAAACTCCTCAAGGTGTTTGTTTCATCCTCCACACGGTTCGTTTGTATGGCAACCGAAGAGCATAAAATTCTTCTGAATGGGAGCGACCCAACAGTCAGCGTAGTTTAACCATGTTCCGGACAAATACCGGTAGCACTCAGTATCACGTAAATTGACCTCGGTTATTGACCTATTAAACTGGAGCGCAGCACTAGTGTATAGGAGGTTACGCAACGACGCACGACAAGGTATTTTTCGAGCAACAGATATCCCACGTAACTGAAGGCAATGTCGATTCATGTCACAATTTAGATGCTAACGGCAAAATACAATCCTTGCGTTTGGATAACAACAATTTAAGGCCTTCAACTGCGCGGCACATTTACCCATCACGAGAGTTTGGCAGTGCACGCTGCTTGGCACCATCTGAAGCATCGCTTCTACCGTTAGATTATAGCTACACGATGCTTCATCAGCTAAAAGGGCGTAGTAAAAGATATTCCTAGACCACACACGTCAACAACTATGCAGTGCCACGGGAAGTATCCACCATAAGTTCACTGGTGACTTACCTCACACAAAAGTACCCACTATATCGGTTCACGCTGGGACGCACCTCCCGTCAGATACCAAATGACAAACTCCATGGCGTTCTAACATTGATGCGACGTCTGGTACCTCGCATGCTGTCCTATTCTGATGAAGTCTCCGCAAATTACTAAGATCCATGCGCGTGACTGGCTCACCATATTAGTGGAATACTAACCGTCGCAAATCCGGAGTAATGTTGAAAGTTTTCATCAACTATTAAACCTCCAACGCTTGTCCCGAAGAGAGCGGTCGGTTATTTGAGTGTAATCACAGGTTTCCAAGACGAAAACCATGATTGTGAACCATGCAAAATCTTCCAACAACATACCTTCCCTCCTTCAACAGCACGGAGAAGCGTGCCTTGCAATCACACGAGTTGTATCTCCATGCATATCTTAAGGTACTTGCGCACTATGAAAACCTACCGTTTGCAACGAGCTACTGTCCGTTTGCGATGCGCACAACGCTGCTGGATGTAAGCGTAAGCAAATCTATCCTGTAAGTCCATTCCGCTTCCACGCCAGTATGCTGCGGTTGACACCGATGTAACTCGGAAAACAACTCACCGTTTCCATTGGAATACGTCCCATTGTTTTCTCCAGACCTTCCACACGGTCATACTTCGCCGCAGCGAAAGATCTGAACAGCAGTCCGTCATCAACAATTTACCAACGCTGCGTCTAAAAATATGGCCAGGGCAAAAATAAAGCAAACAGCATACACATGCACTCTTATCCATAACGCTTTATATCACATCACAATTCATTATGCTAAAAGTTTTATGAACAGTTTCCACTATTGCCCACTTATCGCCCTTAACAACGTGACTAGGGTATGCCGTTTGCTTTGTACCATTTATAACACCGAACTTCCTCAGGCAGCAGCTGCTCATCACTGTGCAAGCAAACGCTTCCGGGTTTGCAACCAATTACACTTACCTGTTTACAGCGACAGGTCTTGATATAATATAAGTTTAGCTTATATGCTGTGCACCCAATGCAAGGCAACGTTTACTCACTTGCACCAACTAAATGGTATTCTTTTATTTTGCTGCATAATAACCCAAATTTAAGTACAAAATTCATGAAAGAACCAAAGTAACTTTTAAATGTCATTAAAATTTAAATTAGGCGCTTATTTATAACGGGTATTATATTATCTACTATTAATTTATTTACTTGCAAGTTCTCGCGGATTGCGACCAGCTAACGGGGTCTAACGATGCCGACCTTCCATAGCTGAACAAACATGGAACCATTTGCCGTATAAATGTAGTGCAACTCTATCCGTCTTGTGTGCTCAACTAGCAGATTGACTATTTATTACGTCCTTCAGAGAAACATAACCCGAAGTTTTAAGTGGACTATGATTTTTGATTAATTTCTTCTCAGGCTCATACAATAATATACATTAAGGTACGGTCTGGAATTGCTTTGCGGGCTCCCGCTGAATTGGTTAATGCGATATGACACGAAAACGCAACCTTCAGAAGGTTGAAGTGACCTTGGCCTTGTCATATGTTGATTAACAGAACCCTAGTGAATTGGACGTAGCGTGAACAGGTTTACCAAACTTCACATATCTATGGCGTCTCGGTCCTTAACGGAGAGTTTTATGTTCATGCGTAATAACGCTTTTCAAACTAGATACTTCTTCAGCAATCAGGTACGATAAATATTGTCGTTATCTCCGTTTCCCATTATCGATCATTTTTTAACGGGGAGACTTAAGTTCCCGCTCCTGGCCTTCTACTATTAACTCGTTTTGAACAAAGTATAATCATAAAAAATTTTTGTGCTTGCTTAACGTACGCCATTATTTCCCTTTTCCTGTGTCCCCCCAACTCACGCTTAACCTCCCTCTAACCACTTTCTCAATTCATATGCATAGTATGATACTCCTTTTTGTGGCACAATAGCTGGCTGTTAGCTCATCGGAACGATGTCCATCCGTTTCCGGTGGCTCAGCTGGCGTGCCTTTGTTGCACTTTTTTCTAATGTATTGCGACATGAAAGCCGAGGGGTTTTCCACCTCCAGCTAACGTGCATAGTGATAAAAATGCTTGCATATTGATTTCAATATGTAAATTTCGCAGTACTGAAGACCTAAGAATGCAACGACAATATTTGATCGCCGAAAATCTGTACCACATGATTTATTTTGACGGCCAGACCTGGTCGTAGGATTATTCGCAAAAGGGGCTAATTACGGCCGCTCAAAGTGACCACCATCTTTAGTACGCAGAAGTGAGCGTACATTCGCATCCTTTCAGTACTCGTAGAAATGCTTTAGGCATCAGGAGTACGCCGGTACGGCAGTGCGGACGCTTCGCTTCCGCGCAACCGCCACCGGTCACACGCGGGCTAAGGATACTGCAATGGTCGCCCTGCCCCTACGCAGGCTTGAATCCGCGCCGCAAGAGTACGAGACAAGCTCGTTACGGGCAGGCAGAAAAGCCACAGGAAGTTGTTTCCCACGGCTGAGAAAATACTGCCGGTTACTTCTGACAGCCCGAAATTCGAGTCATCCGCGCTAACTACTGACGCTTATCCGGCCTCCTTCCAAGCGGTCTTGCCAGCAGGGGGCATAGGAAATGGTCACTCCGCGGCAGCCTATGTGCCACACTGACTGAAAGTATGATTTTTTCAAAAGGTAAAACTTAAGTAACATATTTAGGCATATCACACTGGTTTTTCTATTTTTGCCTCTTTGAGTGACCAACACGCAAAAATGCACGGCTATTTATTTCTGTGGACAGTACCATCTACCTATTTGCACGTATGTGATACGTATGTTCGGCTGGTAGTATCGTTTTCTTTTCGTTCCAGCTTCCTTTAAAGTTAATGTGTCAATGCATCGTTTTCCCCGTGTGTGCCCGATGCTCTTTCTTCAGGGCAACCCGTATATTTGCTTGCTCTATACTGTCAGTATTCGGTATTTATGTTGTACTTAAATGAATGTTAAGCTACACCGCTGCAAACACCATCGGACACGGTATACTGATTGCGGACTCGAACCGGACGGCAGGTATGTTCGGAAAAACAGCTGGGAGTAAGAAACAAAAGCTTAACATCTACTAACATGGCGCAGACATTTCATTTTAGTTATGTAGGGCTTAGGTTTGTTGAAATGTATACCTTTCCATATTTGCCACTGCATTTTTCCTTTGTATTTATTTAGGAGTCCGGTAACGCGAGAGTGTACATTCATGTGTGCCATAAGTATTGCGTTGTTGCTTTTTTGCATTTCATATCCGCTTTTCCGCGTAGTTCCCTGATATCTGATGGAATCCCCAAAAATGTCTAGTCGGGTTTCGAATCAGACCAACGAAACTTCCGCCGGTCGTTCGTAAGACTCTAGATCTATTTGATCGCCGCAGTAATATAGCTGCAGAGTATAATCATAATGAAATGCGCCGCTGTCATTCGGCAGCTCAAACGAAGCCAATGCAGTGATTGTGAAGTCTGGTGGTTCGGGTGTACCCTGTTCCAGCGAAGAGTTCGGCGGCAGTGTTTCACTACTGTAGTACATTGCACTTCAGTAATTGTGCTGATTTCATATAAAGGATTGGGCCCATGTTTAGTAATCTACCATTGGGCGTGATTCCTTGAATTCGCTCCGCTGCCTTGCCAGTAGGCTGTGTAGTCAAAGGCTCGGGATGGTGTATACTAAGACAACTCCCTACTTCGGTTTGGGCAACCGGGTAGTGTCACGCTCACTGAAAAAATGTATTCTTCCTCTGCTGTATCGTGCTTAGCTGCTTTAGCTTCTGCTACTTGCGCACCTTATTCACACGTCACCTGTTCGCTTGTTACCAATCACTGTTATCCGTTACCAGCTGATTTCTGTTTCCATGCTCCCAATCCCGTTGGTTTCCTCGGCACCAACGGAGTTCGTCCAGTGGTCCTTCGACTTCGGTCCTCATTCCGCCTGGCATGTTTCAATGTACGTGCACTCATGCAGACTGGGCAGCAAGCTGATCTTGCGCGCACCTTAGAATCCCTTGCCATCGATGTTTGCTGTCATTCGAAGACACGCTTGCAAGACTTCACTACCGTGTTTGACTGGAGATCTCCCATCGACCGCGGAGTCTTATTTCGCTTACGTCTATCCAATGACAGAATCAACTGCGACACGCTTGGCGGGATTGATGTAACGCTTAACAGCAAAGCCGAAGCCGCACTGCTAGACTGGCTTCCGATTAATAGCCGACTGTGCAGTTGGGCGTACGGGATCACGCGGAATTAACAGATTTCGTGTGGAGGTGCAACTTGTCAATGGTCTCGGCTTACGCTCCAACTGACTGCAGTCCCAACTCGGTCAAAGACGATTTCTACCGTGAACTTCACTAGCTCTTGGACAGAGCTTACAAACTCGATATTGTTGTTTTTGCTGGGAATCTAAATGCATGGGTCGGTTGTTTATTGTCATGCAAAAGTCATCCCTGTGGTCACTATGCGCTCGATGAGAGCCGCTCAGATAATGTGGTGACTTCTCATATTGTGCGTAGATAGTCCTATATTTCTGTCGAGTACCAACTTTCGTCATTCAAGGAGACGTTCCGTTAGTTGGCGACCCCATTCTGCGTCCCAGTCTTAGTCTCAGATTGCTCATCTCACAGTTTTAGATGGCGTAGTAGTGTTGAAGATTACAAATCAATCTGGTCCAAATTTCTTGACTTAGACCATGCTCTTGTTTGAAAGAACATGTGCTTGAGTTTCGGAAGGTCCACAAAAGCGAAGCACTGTGAGATGGATACAACTAAACTATCTACTGTTTCGCTTCAGCAGAGCTATCAAGCTACCCTGGTCGATGAACTCAGCTCTGACCCTCCGTAAGAAATTGATGAACACTGGACGTTCATGTAGAGCTTCATGATCTCTTCCGGACAGTTTGTCTATAATCTTACTTAACACCCCATGAAGGCTTAGATTTCCACGCTTTCTTTAGATCTATTTGACTGCCACAGTAATATCCCTGAAGAGTCTAATCCTAATGAAGTGCGCCGTTCTGTCAGTCGGCAGCTCAAACGAAGCGTACTCAATGGTCTTGAAAGCTGGTGTTCTCAGCGTGTTTCGGAAATGGAGGCCGCCGCCCACTCTGGCAATACACGCAAGCTTTTCCAGCTCATTCAATACACTGTCCACAGAAAGCCTGTTGACTATTAGACTATTTGCGAAGCGGTTGGTTCGCCAATTGCAAACCTACGGAGATGCTTTGATTCATGGACCGACCATTTACATTACCAGTTCAATTAGCCCTCATCGTCCTGTTGTATGCTTTGTGAACCCAGCTGCCCGCCCTGGGTCGCCACCCTTGATCCTATAAGTGAAGCGGGAGTTTGTCTGGTAATTCAACACCTAAGACGATTCAAGGCTGCCGGCTGACATGGACTTCATTCGGTGCTGTTCAAGTTTGAAGGCACAGTTATCATTAGCCAGCTAACCTCATTGTTCTCCAAAATCTGGTATGAAGAAAAGGTACCTTCTTCTTGGAGCGAGTTAGTTATTGTCACGATTTTTAAGAGGGGTGCTCGCACTTCATGCACCCATCACCGGGGGATTAGTTTTATTTCGATTGCCTCCAAGCTATTGATTTCCATTCTACTCCGTAGACTATCTCCCATTCGTGAATCAAACTACTGTGAAAAACAAGCTGGCTTACGACCTGGCCGTGGGTATGTGGATCAGATATTCACGCTCCGTCAAATGCTGGAACACCACCACATTTACCAGAGGCCTATCATCGTTACATTCCTAGACATCGTGCTGCATTTGGCTCGGTAATTCGACCTGCACTTTGGGGTTGTTTGCTAAAGAACGGGTCCCAGAAATGTATACAGTCATTTCACGCGCACTCTATCACGACATCTCAGGCAGAGGGAGGGAATACGGCAGGCTTTCGTTCTTTCGCTGTCAATAGTGGTGTGCGACAGGGCTGCTCTATATTCCTGTTCCTCTTCAATTTTCCGATTGTAGACGTCCTGTCGAGAGCACTCGACGGTTTCCAATATTTACGTCTACTACGGGGCAAGCGAGCGACAGAATTATTATTATTATATTATTATTATTATTATTATTATTATTATTATGCACATCAGCTAGAGGTGGGAAAACACCTCCGCTATTGTGCCGCAATACATGAAGGAAATACATACATACATACATATAATACAATACACAAAGGAAAAATAGATACAACAGTTGCATGCCAGCTGAGCTACCAGCAACGGATAGGCATCGTTCCGGTAAGCTTCCAGCCAGCTACTAGGCAAAAAGAAGAAAAAAATTTATTATGTTTTACCCTACGAAATGAGATCGTAGATGGAGGGGGAGACTAAAAGGGATGGGGAGGGACAAAGAAACTCACAGCACGAACGCCACTGAGGTCGGCTCCTTGCCATGTCAGCAAGTGTATCCAGCCAAACGTGTTCACCGTCTTTTGGACCCCAACCAGGGAGCCGTGAAGCTCCAACCGAGGCTAGCTCCGAAGTGATGGACTTCATTCCTCTGGACCAAGTCATCGCTTGGCCACCTCTCCTCTTCTTCCACCCACATCCCCGGTGAGCAAACAACGCACGTCGCGGGAGTCGGTGGGCTGGCATGCGTAACACGTGGCCGAGCCATCGGAGCCTGGTGCGGGAAATAACGGTGCTAAGCGGTTCAGATCCTTTTCCTGGGACGTAAACAATGCGTCGAACACGCTCATTGCTCACTCGGTGTTCCCACCATATGTGAGCCAAACTGCGAAGGCACCGATGGTCGAACGTAACTAGCCTCTTCATGTCCGCTGATCTTAGGGGCCAGGTTTCGCAACCGTACATTAAGGTCGAACGTATCGCTGCATTGTACACTCTACCCTTCAGGGCGAGAGTGATGTCGCGCCGCCGCCATAGGTGGCGAAGGTTAGCAAAAGCACTTCGAGGTTTTGCTATACGGTTCGTGATCTCGTCTTCGATCCCAAGGGCGCTGATACAACTTCCCAGGTAATTGAATTTCTGAACGACTTCCAGCTGATCCCCACCAAGGGTCAGCGCAGGAGGCGATCCCTGCCAATCTTGGAGGAACGCTTTGCACTTCGATGGTGCAAAGCGAAGCCCGAAGCGGCTGACAGCCAGTGCTAATCTGTCCAGCGCGGCTTGGCACGTCTGGGAGCTGTCACAGATGAGGGCAATGTCGTCTGCATACTCCAAGTCAAGAAGTCGTTCTCCTGGGAGTAGCTCCACACCTTCCAAGTCATGGCCGGTAAATGCAAACTCCATAACTTCGTCAATAGCGAAGTTGAAGAGGAAAGGTGACAGCGGGCATCCTTGTCTCACACCGCTGGAGATATTAAAGGGTGGCGACCGCTTGCCGTAAGCCCTCACTCTGCCCGTGCTACGCGCATATAATGCTTGGATAATATTTACATATTTCTCGGGCACACCTTTCCTGAGTAAACAATTGCAAAGGGCACATCGATCAACCGAATCGAAGGCACCTTTGATGTCGAGGAACACGACTAGGGTGGGCCGCCAATATGTGTGGCGGTGCTCCAACAACTGACGCAAGGTGAAGATGTGGTCGATGCAGCCACGACCACTACGAAACCCGACTTGCTCCTCACGAATCTAGCTTTCACGAGCGCCAGTCAGTGTGAAGAATTATGGAGGCGATTAATTTGGAGGCGATGGAGATCAGACTGATTCCTCTATGGTTGCCGCATTCCGAGCGCGAGCCGCCTTTGAAGATGGGAACAATAACGGAGCGGCTCCAGTCGGTTGGGACAGTCTTCTGCTCCCACAGTTTCACTAGTAATTCATGTAAAGCATCAACAAGAGCAGAGCCTCCGAATTTGAAGAGGGCTGGAGGAAGATCATCTGGTCCCGCGGCTTTGTTCAACTTCAACAGTCCGATCTCACGTTCGACTTCTGAGCTAGGGGGACATCCCACTGAGCAGGGCGATCAGTGACCGGCGAATCGAACAATTCTAGCCGATTAAATTGCTTTTCAAAATGCTCAGCCAAACACTCCAAACGTTTTGACAAATTGTGGATAGGCTGTCCACTCTCATCACAAATTGTTTCACTAACACCAGGTCTCCTGTTGCCCGTTTCCCGTATCAGACGGAATAACTTACGATGGTTGCCAAGGCCAGCGACCACTTCCATCTCTGACGCACGATGAGACCACCAAGATTCGCGGTCTCTCTTCAGGCTAGCGCGGAGTTTTGCCCGGAGCTCTTTGCGAGTTTCATTGGGTTCGATTCCAGCCGGGATATGCCGGCGAGCGTCGATAAGTTCCAGAGACCGAGAAGAGACCCAATGTTCATGTTGGCTTTTAGACATACCACATGAGGATTTGCCCGCTGCTAGTAATGTCTGGCGAACATGTGACCAGTGACCATCAATTGTCTCCAGTGAGCGATTACTCAACTCGCATGTCAGCGTACTTCGATACGCATTCAGAACAGCTGGCTTTTTCAGTTGGCTGGTGTCAATGCGCTCACAGCGTCGTCGTGGGCGTCCGCCAAAGCGCATCCGCATGTCAGCACATACAAGTGCATGATCGGTGTCCACACATGTGCTCCAAATCGAGCGACAATTCTGGATGCAGCCTCTCCATCGGTAACTTATCGCAATGTGATCGATCTGCGTCCAAGGCTGGTTCGAGGCTGGTGAGCGCCAAGTCACCCTCCGGCGGGTGCTGTATCGGAAATTAGTGCTCGCAAGAAATAAGCGAGCATCTTCACACAAATGAAGTAACCGCTCACCCTTATCATTACGGGAGCCTACACCGTGCTGACCGCCCAGATGCATTTCATCAGTGGACAACTTTCCAACTTGTGCGTTCATATCCCCCGCCAGCACAACAGTGTCCGTGCTTCTTCTGTGGCGAAGGATCTGAGTCAGTTGGCGGTAGAAGTCGTTCTTTACCGAATCATCGCTAGTTTGTGGGCGCGTAGGCAGCGGTGATGAATGGACACCTATTAGTCCCGCGCGACTTCGAAGCCTTAACCGGGCCAGCCAATCGGACCGCACACATCCGGCTACTGATTGGAATCCAATCAACCGGAGCAGCTTCAGTCCGGGGACTCAGGGTAATGCCAACACCCGCTTGGCCGGTGCTCGAAGAGCGACAGATGATGGATGTTTGTATGTGCGCGTGCAGGCGCGTGTAACTGCGTTACTTGGCTTTGCAAATGTTTAGCTGCACCTTTGCTTGTGTTTGAACGCGTCGTCAGTGCTAAGGGGATGTTTGACATCCGTGGATTTGAAACGATTGTACAGACGAGCAACGGGCGGTGACCTTACTTGGTGGTGAGTCACAACCACCACGTTAGTGTTGTTAAACGGACATTTGTGGTCTTTTATACGGATAACGCTTGCCAGGTGAAGACCCTTTGTGGTGATCAGCTAGAAGTCGTCCAGGAATTCAAGTAGCTTGGCAGCTATATTAGCACCCGTGGGGTTGAAGATGAGGTTACGAACCGTATAGCAAACGCTCGAGGTGCTTTTGCCAACCTCCGCCACCTGTGGCGCAGACGCGACATTACTCTCGCCCTAAAGGACAGAGTTTACAACGCAGCCGTCCGTTCAACTCTCCTAAATGGTTGTGAAACCTGGTCCATCAGGTCGACAGACATGAAGAGGCTCGTCACATTCGATCCTCGCTGCCTTCGCAGCTTAGCTCATGTCTGGTGGGAACACCGCGTGAGCAATGAGCGTGTTCGACGTCGTGTATTTGGTGCAGGAAGAGCGAGTGAACCGCTCAGCACCATTATATCACGCACCAGGCTCCGATGGCTGGGCCACGTGTTGCGCATGCCAGCACACCGACTTCAGCGACGTGCATTGTTTGCGCGTTGTGAGCGTGGTTGGAAAAGGAGGAGGGGAGGCCAAGCGATGACTTGGTCGAAAGAAATGAAAACCCTCACTTTGAATTTGGCGTCGGTTGGTGCATCCCGACTGCCTGGCTGGGGTCCTAAGGACGGTGAACACGTTTGGTTGGACACACTTGCTGACATGGCTCGGAGCCGGCACCAATGGGGTTTGTGTTGTGATTTCCTTTTTCCATCCCCCTCCTGTTTAGTATCCCCCTCCAATCACGATCTTACCTGTCAGGCATAATCCGATTATTTTTTACGGCATCCAGCAGTTAGCTCTCCGGAACGATGTCCATCCGTTACTGGGGCCTCAGTGGGCATGCCACTGTTTTCCATTTCTTTTCTTTTGTATTGCGGCACAATAGCTGAGGCGTTTTCCGCTTCCAGCTAACGTGTAATAATGATGATGACGACTTGTTTCAATACATTCAGGATCCCGTCAGCACCGGCACGCTTACCGTTTCGCGGCTGAGCAAGTGCTCTCTGCCTCTCATCCATTGTCGGCGTGTCCGTCGGACGGACCACCTTTTGCGGCTTAGGCTGTTCAATGTAGGCCAGTCAATCTCCAAACGGTGTTTCAATCGCCGGTCTAAGTGATTTCGCCAGACCTGCATTATATCTGCAGTCTGTGTGCACGCAGCGCCTGAGGTATCATCGGTTAGCGTCCTCAGCGGCTCTAACCTCGGTCCATACATCACCTTCAAGGAATATGGGACGGAGCTATCGAGTCAATCGCCGTCGAAGTTTGCGAAACCGATTCTTCTTCCTGAGTCGCTGGGGTCTGCTACATGTACAGCAAATGCTGCATTCTTCTCACACACCAATGCGCCAGTCGTCGCAGTTCTCATCAAACCAATCAGGCCGCTTACCGTTTGCGTGCTTGATGGCCTCCTCGGCAGCAGCTGTCACTTGTTCGCGCATGTGGTGCCACAGGTCGCCCACTGTGTCTGTGCATTCCACATCACATAGGTGTGAAGCCATCGCCTTGTACAGCTCAGTACGTTTCGCCACAGTACCGAGGCTGAGAATGTTAAATTTATGTCTCAAATTCACAGCACACACACACTGGACGTACTTTTTCGCAAGTTGATATACAATTTGCTCCCCACCAATTGGTGCTCAGTGTCATACTCAGCTGCATGCAGTACACGTGTCACGCACATTTCACGCATGTCACACTGACGTACGATGACATGGTTAAGCAGATGAGCATGACCATTCCGTGTGTTCGTCCAAGTTGCTATTTCACTCACACTCAGTGCAAACCGTGTGTTCGTGATCGTCAGGTCGTGAGTGTCTCACAGTTAGAGCATCCTGCCACCGTTTACATTCACTGATCCAATGCCATGCGGACCGATCACATCTGTCCACGCCGATGCATCATGCCCAACGCGAGAGCTGAAACCACCCAGCAGCAATAGTCAGTCGCTTCTCGGCACAGACCGTATCACGAAGAAAATAGTGTAGAATTGATCACGCATGTCATCAGGATAACACATGATTGGACCGTACGTTGCAAGCCCGAAACCGGATGCTGCCAACCACATATACATTGCAACGGTCTATGAATAGACAGAGCCATCAGAAAACATGGAGCACAAAAGAAGGTACAAACATTGTAAAAGAAAGCACAACACAAGACATTAAATTCCATGGTTTCGTCAGTGGGCGAGATACTACCCTGTTGCCCAACCTAAAGTAGGGTGTTGACTTAAGGGGCACCACCCCGAGCCTTTAGCTGAATACCCTGCCCGCAAGGCAACGGAGCGAATTCTGGGAATCGCGTCTATTGGGAGCCGGTGACTGATTGCTCAGTTCGTACGCCTTTCGTTTGTTCCTTTGTTAAACAGGGGCCCCATGCTCCCCAGAATTACAGCAGAAAGTTGCTGGAATACAATGCTTCGCCAGGATGAAGCAAGGGGCAGTGACTTTATTTAGTGGCGAGTCACGTCCGCCACGTCACTGTGTTGTTAAACGAACATATGTGGCTTTTTATAGGGAGAACCCTTGCCAGGCGAAAACCCACCACGTCCTGGAACACTGCCGCCGAACCATTTACTGGAACGGGAAAATCCCGAACCACCCAGCTCGCACCACGAGGAGGTTGTTCGGCAATTCAGCAAACTTACCTCTTCCGAATCATAGGCGAACAGTTACCAGTCACGGGTTGACGCCTGTCGGTTCACCCACCAGCTGGCCATTCAGGCGATCGAATAGTGCAAACCCGACCCCATGTTCACCTGGTGCTGAGGGGCGTTGCCCATCCAGTAGAACGTATAGCCAACACCCGCTTCATACAACTTGCCTTGTTCAGGTATCCTGGTGTCATTGAGCGCCGCAATATCGTTGTTGTAGCGCGCCAGTTTCATTGCGACCAGTGCAGTGCGTCACTCGGGGCACTCACTCGAGTTCCGGTCCAGTAGTGTGCGCACGTTCCAGCACCTGATGTTGAGCGCTTTATGCGCAGGCATACGATTGCATTGGTGGGCAATCGCACGCGTGGTGGTAGTTGTGGTTGAGGGACTCCGCGCGGAGCATTTGACTCAATAGCCCGACCCACAAGGCAGTGGGGAGCAGATATAGATCGGGAATGTGGTTCCAAAGACAGATTTGGATCTGCTTGCAGTCCGCCACGCGCAGTCCTTGTAGTTCTGGAACAATTCATTTGTGTTTTGCGACCGTAGTAAGATACGCACCTGCGACCACGGCCAGACGCACGTGGCTTTTGGCGGGTTTGCACCGATTTAGTCAGGGACTGCTTGGCTTGAGGCGAGCGGTAGAAAACCACTAAGCACCAGAAGGTGCCCTCCCACCGTCAGAGACAATGCGTGGCGCTCTGCTCTACGCCCATCGAGTTGTGAGCTTGTAACCCGTGGTCCTGTTTCCCATGGCTAGGTTTAATGGGAAAATGGCCATCGACCAATTTCTAACTTTCCAAGTGGATGGACTAGGATACTGGCATGGCGCCCGCACTTGACAGGAGGACGACTCGGGTCTTCAGCCAAAGCTTTCGATTAAATGTACACCCGGAAGTCAGCGAGTGTAGCGCATGGCTAATTCACGGACTTCTGCGGAGTGGTATCCTGGCTCTTAGCCAGGAAAAGAGCACGACGCAACTCCCACCAAGCAGTCGCCACGAGGAGACGTTCAGAACATGAGCCCAGGGCACAACAATAGCAACGGTGGGTAGACCATCTGTCAGGATCTAGCCACCGCAAGCCTCAGGGCACTATAGACTCACCGTCATATATATATATATATATATATATATATATATATATATATATATATATATATATATATATATGACGTGCGTAGGCGAGTACTAAGCAGTGATCTCCGAGCTAGTTCCTTAGAACAACAGATGACATTGACTAAGTTACTTAAGCTTGGGCACGTACCACGGATGCCCGGGCACTGCTTACAGAGAAGGGCCCTCTTACGTCTGTCAGTTGTATGGTGGCGCAAGGCTCGAGGTGGGCAGAAGTTAACATGGTAGTTAGAAGTGAATTCACTGACGACTGAGATGGGTGCCGTCGGCCCATCTCGTTTCCCACGCTGGAATCCACGTGACTCACCTAGTGCTTGGCTCGAAATCTTACAGGACGTGGCTCGCAATCGACACCAGTGACGCGTCTGCCGTCTTTTCATAGTGGGACTGCCTGTTTAAAGTGTTTTGCGCTGAGTTATCTGCCGGGTAATGGCTGATTAGGATATGGGACAGTGAAAGCCGCAGGGAAGCTTTCTCTCTGATCCTGCTTTGTCTTCGCACGATAGCCAGTTATTTGTGTTGGTATGTTGTTGATAATATTCATACGCCTTGGCCCTGAATGTGTGCTTAGGGCACTAGGGTTTTCTGATAATTCCCCCTTCTCTCTCTCTTATTGCTATTCGTTCCGCACATGGTTGCAGTTGTACGGCAGCGAAGCATCAGTACTAGTGGCTGACGATGATGGTGTTGGTATGGCTCTAACCGAGATTATCATGGGCGCTCCACTAGAATGGATCCCATTGGTGAGCCATATTTGTGCAGTTCGCCTTCGGATCATCAGGGTGGTTATTAGGCACCACCTGGAAGCATAATGATTTGTTGCATAGGAACTGGGACCATTTTTGTGTACATCGAAGCATTGGCAAGTGGTCTGTTCCAAAAAGTACTCGATACCGACGCTTTGCTGCAGCACATCCACCACTAGTCGCACGTGGGCTAAGGATACTGCAAAGGTCGCCTGAAAATCAGAGAGGACAGTTGTTCATTGTCATTTTGATCTTATAGAGTATCCTCGGTGTGCGCTATTTGCGGTAGTGATCTCCGAGACGGTTGACTGTAAGCTCATGTAGTTACAGTAGTCAAAATGCTGGGATTTTGACAAAGGAATATACTCAGCACACTTCGAGTTAAAAACAAATGCTAAACGCACAATCAACTAGATGGAATGTTAGCTTCAAGTCCAGGAAACTAATCATGTTCGTTCGTCTGTACATATTTTGCTGTTCCCATAATAGATGAAATGTAACTTCTGCCAGGATATTAAGTGCAAACCGTTACTTGTTCTATTTTCTCAAGACCAACGGTCCTTTGAATTTTGAGAGTCAGGCCAAAGTCAAGTCGAAATAGCTTTTGCGCACCCGTTATACCCTAGTACTATGCATGGAGATGAAATTAATCTATGAGGACAAATAATATGGCTGATAGAAAATGTTACCAGTATCATTGAAATAAACAATTGCACAAGTAATCACAACTAGTACTCGAAAATGGGACTTCATATTTAAAGCGTGTGGAAGCAACTGGTAGCCTTTTAGCTACATCATCTTGTAGTTATTGGTCGTTCAGAACTTTAGAGGAAAAACTGATGCAAACATCTACATGTTTGTTGTCAATATAAGCGAGGATATCTTTAGACTACACCGCATGTAGGAGTATGTTTAAACGACCGTACAAACATGTATTTTTTAAGTGGTTTATGTAGTATTACGAGGAACATTAAAGTTGGTGGTGCAAAATGCATGCAGTCATAAATAAAAAGTCAAATTGCGAGGTGTCCGAAAGTATTTTAAGTCTGCGGACGTAAAAAGCTAGTCTTATCCTAGAGAATGTTACGGAAAGCTGATTAGGCCAATGTAGGTGTTAGGGTAAAATGATCCCCAGATATTTGACGTCCTAGGCTATTGGAAACTTTTGCCACACAGCAGCTTTAATCTCTCTAGTGCTGACAACAATCATGACCACCTAATACGGCTTCAGCATCCCAACTATGCGGAGATTCGCACTAGTCTATGTAGAACCACAAATTAGTGTTTTTTATGGTGTTGTATCTTTGGTCACCTGCTCCGGGCACTAGCATATCCGACCAATCCTGCACTTTGCTGAGAATACTGCCTATGTGCCTGCTGTTCTATTTGATTATCACACGTCAATGATTTCAGAGGTCATAGTTTCGCAACTGTCCGTGAATCCAACTTTACCACTTGTCTGGATCTCAGTGTATGCGTGAAAGCGAGAACTCTGTAAGGAGCGAAAAGAGGCACTTGACCGGGTTACTTCTAGTTCGAATGAAAATGAAATCAGCTGTCAAACTGAGACGTGACGAAATGGGACATAGGCCTCGATTGTCTTCTAATTGAGGTGACCCTCAGATAGATAAGTGTGTCACGGGTGTTACGATTCGATTACGCTTTCAATCTGAGATGTGTTACCGAAACACAGTATACTTGGTTGACGTAGATGATGACGCCTCCGGAATCCTATGGCCTTCCTGAGCGACCGGACCTTATGACATGGTATGCATCGAAATGGATAACCTCATCGTCCACATAAGGATATGATAAACTTTATTTTAGCACCATAATATCTGCGTTGTTATATTCCTTACGCTGCTTAGGGGCACTTAGATTATAAATTTGCCCAAGAGAAAACGCACATTGTTAAAGAGGTTTAGTGTAATGTTCCCTCTATTTATAAGAAAGCGTCTGATTCCAACTTGCCATCCAGCGCGATGCTCTCTCGTTTTAGAGATGGATATGACAGCTGGCGATCGCCAGTTCGAAGGTACCGTTTCGGTATCTCCAGTGCGTCACAGTAGCTGAGGTGTTTTCCACCTCTAGCTAACGTGCACGATGATGATGTTGATGATGATGGTGCTGATTCTGATGTTAAACAGACGGCTAGATCAGCCATCTATGAGTCTTCTTCGCCATTCATCAACGATGAAGGACATCACCCCGAGGGCTATGTTCCTATTCATAGAGATAGATCCCACTGTATCTCTCTTCAAGTGTCAGGCGTGACAACAACGTTTCACACTGCTTTGGGATGATTCATCGATCGTTGGTGTCGTGGCAGGCGCGCTAAACTACTCTTCAAGCGCCCAACCAATAAGTCTTGTGGAATCATCTGAGAATGGGTCGTCTATCATTTTCAACTACCGTTTCATCAACTGGGGACTTTGGTTGTTTCCAACGACAGTAGCCTCCGCGTCATGGGCCTTCGCTAACCAACAAAGCCCCCATACATTCTAAGTCTTTGCATCAAAAACCTTTTCAGGAAGTTACAATCTCTTTGAAACCAAATGCTCAGTGAACCATGTAGCTGCTGTAGACTGATTAACGCTTCTGAAATGAAGCAACAGTCCGGAAGCCTCTAGTTGGATAAGTAAACGTTTTTGAGGGCCTTCTCCAATGCGTATCCGAGGCACTTCTATCTATACTTTGGCTCATTCGCATCACTTGCCAATGACCGATTGATGAACCAGTTAGTGTTGCTATTTCTTATTTGAGGAATGTGCTCCTAAGTTAGACACTGTTGTTCCGTATATGTGGTTTGGAGGCAAGTAACGTGTCAGCGCCGATGTAGGGCACCGGCAACTCGCTGGCTAGCCGAACAGCCTACCCGTGGTGCCAGCTGGGTGGTTCGGGTTTACCCGTTCCAGCAAATACTTCTGCGGCAGTGTTCCAGGACGTGGTGGGTCTTCACCTGGCAAGCGTTATCCGTATAAAAGACCACAAATGTCCGTTTAACAACACTAACGTGGTGGTTGTGACTCACCACCAAGTAAGGTCACCGCCCGTTGCTCATCTGTACAATCGTTTCAAATCCACGGATGTCAAACATCCCCTTAGCACTGACGACGCGTTCAAACACAAGCAAAGGTGCAGCAAAACATTTGCAAAGCCAAGCAACGCAGTTACACGCGCCTGCACGCGCACATACATATATCCATGCTTCAACATGTATGACAATCCTATTGCACATTTTTTATCACTTGTTGCACTCTTACCATGATCATGTCTGAGCAGGTGTGCCTCGCTTAGTTGAGAACAAAATATGTATTTTATATTACTCATGAACAGCAGGATTTTAGTCGTAATTCAGATAAGGCTTTCATCCCCCATGGCTCAGTGGCTTAAGCTGCTGGCTAGTTGGCATCTGCCTCTAGCGGTCATGGGTTCGATCCTCCTTAGAGGACCGAAGGAATGCGCGCCAATGACGAGCCCCAATAGAGCGAAATGCGTCTGGCGCTTTTCCGGACTAGGCTGTGCTATGTAGCTTGTAAACTATTGGGATGAAATCCTTATCTGAAAAATGTATTTATTTGTTTAATTATTGACCAGTCTGGTACGCACTGCGCACATTGTATGACCTCTTGCCTAATGGGACCTCAGCTTCGATTGTTTATTTTTTCCATAATCATTTGACATATGAAGTCTCGAGTTGCTTCATGTGATGCAAAGATTGATAGACTTAGATTTGCATTTATTCAAACCACCGCCGCGTCAGGTAAAACGGTCTACGAACCTTTCCGCTGCCTTGAGCTGTCCCAGATGACCTTTTGCCACTTCGAGAGTCACATCTACTAGACTAGCTAGAGGTCAAACATGACATTCCTTTATTCTTTATGTTGAGTTAGAAAATGTGATGAATTTTTCTGTTGAGCAATTCCAAAAGCCGCTTTTCCAACAGCAATCTCATATGGAGGCACAAATGAGAATGCTCGAAAATCTGACACAATGCTTGACTTTGCAGACAGCTGGAGCAGCGACGCGGGACATGCAGGCACGTTCTGTTTACCTTCTCATAAATGCAATCACTGAGTTCAATTATGACGCGGATTGTGGATGCACATTCGAAGCGTGGTTCAAGCGCTGGGAACACATGTTCCGGACGGACTTTATTCGTCAGGAAGACCGTTGGAAGGTACGATTACTACTCCGCAAGCTCGGAATACGTGAACATTCAAGGTTCATAGACCACATTCTGCCAAAACGGCCGAAAGATCTGACGTTTGACGAAGTGATGTCACAGCTGTAGGAAATTTATGGTCAGTCCTTATCCTTGTTTAGTTTTCGCTGTCACTGCCTGAAAATTGCCACCCCGGAATCGGACGACTTTTGGACCCTAACAGACATGGTTAACCGTGAGTATGAGCATTTGAAACTACGCTTTTTAACGGACAATCAGTTTAAGTGTTTCATTTTTCTCAGCGCTCTACAGTCCTCCACTGACGCTGAGATCTGCACGCGACTTTTAGCTAAGCTAGATCAGGATCCTGATCTGACACTGAAGGCCCTCTTAAGCGAATGCAAACGGCTGCTCATTCTGAAACACAACACTGCCCTGGTCGAACGGAATGGTCTCGCACCACCAGATACCGTGCACTTCGTGAAAAAGACCAGAACTGTCGACCCAAGCATACCCTTAAAGAGGTCTGCGAACAAACCACCCACAGCTTGCTGGTCATGCGGCGAATGGCATTTCGCGCGCTTTTGTCCGTTTAAACGTCATCTTTGTCAAACGTGCCATAAGCATGGGCATAAGGAGGAATTCTGCAATCAGGTCCAGTCAAAGAAACTGAAGAAGTCCTATCGAAAGGGGAATTCTAGGGAGAATTGCGCAGTGTCTGTCCGTAGTTGCCGCATTCCAAAGTGAGTGCAAACCGAGGCGACGAGTTATCAGGGTGTTGATCAATGGGATCCCAACGAAACACGGCCTCGGACATCACCATTATTTCTAGAAGCATATGGAATCACTAAAGAGGCCAAAAATGCTCAATTCTCATAAAGTTGCACATAGTGCATCCGGCGGTGTGTTAAATTTACTGGGCCAACTTGCTTGCAAGATTGCTTTCAAAGGTGTGGCAAAGTCGGGAACGTGCTACATTTCAGACTGGCCGAATTTGAATCTTCTTGGTCTCAACTGGATTGAAAGTTGCAACTCCTCGGTGTTCCCTTGAATTAGATCTGCAACCGAGTTCGAGCAAGTTCAGACTCATCATCAAAGTCCGTCAAAGGCATGACATTTGCGCTGAAGCGAAAATTTGCCTGTCTTTCGGGATGGTTCAGACCATTGCACGAAATTCAAGGCAACGCTAAGCTTGTGACTAGGTGCTAAATCAGTGTTTAAGGCTAAAATACCGGTACCGTATGTAGCAATGTCAACTGTTGATCAAAAACTCGATCGTCTGTAACGTGCCGGAGTTATTACAGCCGTCAACTACTCATTATGGTCCGCACTTATTGGCGCAGTGAAGAAAGCAAATGGCAAGGTACGCGTCTGCGCTGACTTCTCAACTGGCCTTAACGCCACGCTGGACGACCACCAGTACCCATTCCTCGTACCGGAAGATATCTTTGCAAAACTGATTGATGGTAAGTGCTTTGCTAAACTTGATCTGTCCGATGCCTGCCTTTAAGTGGATGTTGACGTAGTCTCGAGGGAGTTGTTGACAATCAGCACTCATCGTGACCTATTCCAATACAACCGCTTGCAATTTGGTGTGAAAGCGGCGCCAGCAATTTCCCAACAATTGATGGATAGTATGCTAGCAACGCGTTTCTGGAGCTGCTGCACATCTGGATGATATCGTAGTGATGGGTCGAACACCGGAAGAACTATTTAACCGCCTGGATGAAGTGCTTGCTTGTATACAGTAGTACGGCTTCCGGATCCGTGAGAATAAATGCACATTTCGCACGCCAATCAACAAATACCTCGGTTTATCCTTGAAAGGCACGGACGTCGACCAGCTCCGGAAAACGTAGAAGCCACCAGAAAAATGCATCCACCAACATATATACAGTCCTTGCGTTTCTTTTGTGGGTTCATCAGCTACTATGACGCATTCTTACCTGAGGTGCACCGCCTGCATGCCCCCGCTAAACAAGTTTCTAGCCCAAGGCCAAACTTAAAATTGGACATCAGAATATCAGAATGCCTTCGGACGGGTCAAGGCATTGCTGTCCTCAAACTTGCTTTTCACTCATTTTGATTCCTTCAAAGAGATTGTCCCAACCACGGATGCATTAAGCCATGGGATTGGCGCAGTTATTTCACACACACACCGGTAGATCTCAGAAAATAATCGCCCATGCCGCCAGAACACTTACGAAGGCCGAGAGGAATTACAGCCAGATGGAGAAAAAAGCCTTTGCCATAGTGTTCGCAGTTAAAAAATTCCACAAAATGCCGTGTAAAACGTGCGGCCCTCCGGCAGAAAGAACAACAGGTGGCGGCGACACGAAAATCTTTATTGGCGAGAATTGCTTTCTTTTTATATCAGATATGACCATTTTCTGCGCCCGTTTCTATTCGGCTACTACACTTTCATGCATTTGTCTCCATTTGCCAGTGTCCTTTGATCCTGGGCGTTTCGCCTCCAATCGTTCGGTCGTAATTCGTCCATGGCATTTGCTACAATTGGTTCCCCATGCTGTGTCTTGACGATCAAAAACCAATCGGCCGATGGGTTTCGGTTCAGTGCCTGCTCTTTCTGGCCTATGGACGGTCGTTCGCGTACCGGATTGACGTGACGCTGATTGGTCAGGCGTCTGATGCAAGTCCTCGATCCCCTTAACGTCGCTTACTCGTTTGCGAGCCGTCTCGGGTTTTGATTGGATATTCGGACCACGCTTGTTTGCCAGACGCTTTGCCGAGCCGTTGGTCTGTTCGTCCGATCGGTAGCTTGTGTGCGCCACTGGTTGGCGGTGCCGCGAACTGATTGCGATCTCCGATTGTGTTGCCGATTGGTGGAAACCAGTTCGCGCTGTTGGCTGGCGGTTTGGCACGTAAGCTACCATCACATCCTTCCTTTTTTCGTTTTTTTGTAGTCCGATTGCGTAAGCGCTGTATCGCCTTCCACTGCGTGTAGTCTTGTGGTCGTGTGCTGCCGTATCCACCGAAATGTCCGGCTGCGTTGGCTGCTTCGCACGATGCCGTGCTTGTTCACCACGTTGTCTCCTTAACTGCACCCGGTTGCGTCGAAATAGACTATCCCCAACTCTTACGTCGTAGCTTCGTTCGCCTTTGAGACCTTCTACTCGCCCTCTCCTCCAAGACCCGTTAGCTCCCGGTGTCGGCGCGACCCAGACCTCGTCTCCGGGCAACAGGCGTGGAAGCTGCTTCGTTCCGCGATCGTAATATTTCTTTTGTCGAAGCATGCGCTCACGCAAGCGCTCATACATCAAGCTCTGCGATGGTATTTCAGGCTGCAGCAGAGTATTGGCGATCGGCAACAGGGTTCTTGTCCTACGGCCAAACAGACGCTGCGCTGGACTGCATCCAATTTCGGCAGATGGCATGTTCCTTCGTTCTAACAACATGATGTAAGGATCTTCTTTGGTCTCCTTGGCTTTGGTGAGTAACTTCTTTGCTTCCTTCACGGCTGACTCAGCTTTTCCATTTGACTGACTGTGGTAAGGGCTGGTTAAACGATGAAGGAAATCCCACTTTTCGCTGAAACTCCGAAATTCGGCGCTGTTGAATTGGGGGCCATTGTCGGACACTACCTCTTCCGGTATCCCATGTCGCGCAAACTGCGATCGTAGCTTGTTTATCACGGCCTGTGTGCTAGTAGACGTGAGAGCATCAATCTCGAAATAGTCGCTAAAGTAATCGACAGCGATCAGGTAATTCTTTCCGTCATGTGCAAAGATGTCTAGGGCGACTTTCTGCCACGGCCTTTCCGGGACCTCACGAAGCATCATAGGCTCCTTCGGCTGGCGGACATCATGTGCTCGACAGGCTAAGCAGTTTGAAACGTGATCCCGTATCTGACTAGTCATTCCAGGCCAAAACATTAGCTCTCGAGCTCTCGCCACGCAAGCATTGACTCCTGAATGACTTCCGTGTATCAGCTCCAGCATGGGTCGTTGCATTGCCTTTGGAACGAGTATACGGTTGCCTTTAAAGATTAGCCCATCCTGTGTGACAAGTTCATCCCGAAAGTGAAAGAAGGGAGTCAACTCCTTTGGCAGCTTGTTTTTACTATCGGGCCACCCTTTCAGTATCGTTTCCTTGAGCCGATTACACAGCTCGTCTGCTTCCGTGTGGCGTAGTAGTTGCTGGAAACGCTCCTCTGTGACGGCCAATAGCTGAGTGACATGGACAATGTCTTGGTCTTCTTGCGTTGCGGTCACATCGGAAAGATATGCCCTAGACAGTGTGTCTGCAATGTACATCCTCGACCCCGGTTGGTAGACGATGTCTAGGTCGTACTTCTGGAGCCGAATGAGCATTCGTTGTAAGCGGCGTGGGACGACGTGCAGTGGTTTATTGGCTATTGATACCAGAGGCTTGTGATCGGTAAATACAGTGGTCCGGCGACCAAAAGTGTAATCGTTGAAACGCTCTACGGCATAAACCAATGCTAGCATCTCCTTTTCAATCTGTGCATAACGGCGCTCGGATTCCGTTAGTGTCCGACTGCGAAAATCGATGGGCTTCCCGTTCTGCATTAGCACGGCACCGATACCGAATTGGCTGCTGTCACACTGGATCTCAAGGGGAAGTGACGGATCGTAATACGCTAGGACAGGGGCGCACGCGATCAGTTGTTTGATGTTCTGGAAAGCCTCCTCCTGTTCTGTGTTCCACTGCCAGCTCTCGCCCTTATGTGTAAGTTTTCGGATAGGAACCATTACTTCGGCTAGTCGTGGAAGGAAGCGGCTGAGGTAATTCACCATCCCGTTTAGTCTGCTCACGGCTTTAACATCTGTCGGAGGTGGCATCTCTTTTATGGCTCTAACTTTCTCCGGATCTGGCTTTAGACCTTCTGCGCTCAAAACATGTCCGTGGAACACCAGCTCTGTTTTTCGTAACTCCATTTTCTCACGTTTCAATCTGATATTCTTGTCTTTACAGCGTTCTAGAAATCTGCTCAGGTTACGGTCGTGCTCTTCCAGAGTCGCCCCAAAAACCACTACATCGTCTGCTACACAAATAGCTCCGGGTAGATCGTCTAGGGCCTGCATTAATCGTTTCTGAAAAATTTCACTGGACACTTTCAAACCGAATGGTAAGCGCAACCACCGAAACCGTCCAAATGGCGTTCCGAACGTGGTTAAATAACTGGACTCTTCGTCAAGCTGGACGTGCCAGAAAGCGGAAGCGAGGTCGACCTTCGTGAACAATCTGGCCTTGGACAACTCGGGTAAGACGTCATCTAGCGTTGGTAGTGTAAAATACTCTCTCCTGAGTGCGGCGTTGAGCGGCTTAGGGTCGATGCACACACGCAAATCGCCTGACTTCTTGGTGATTATCGCGACTTGACTGACCCAATCGGTTGGCTCATCGACCTTGGCAATCACACCTAAACTGATCAAACGTTGCAACTCGTCTAAGAACTTCTCACGCAAAGCGATAGGTACTTTTCTCGCTGGTAGTGCTACTGGTCTAGCGGACTCGTTTAACGACAGGTGAGCTACGCCTTGGAATTTTCCCACGGTACCATCAAACACACTGGGATAGTTGTCTACGATCTCTGTACCGACTTCGCACGAGTGAACAAAACGATCATGATTAAAAGAAACAAAACCCAAACTCTGAATGGAATCAAGGCCCAGGATGGGCATTAAATCTCCTGATACCAGGAGAAAATCAAGTAAATGCTCGGAGCCATCCTTCGGGTTTATGGCCTTCATGGTAACGCAGCCCTTCGGTTGTAACTTTGATCCGTTCCACATTCTGAGCTGTGTCTGTATTTGGCGGTATTCTGCATCGGGACAGTATTTGTGAGGAAGTATGTTCACGCTTGCTCCTGAATCCAATTGGAATCGCACCGGACGCCCTTGAATAAGCAACGTTGCGAATACACAGACTGGTCTCTCACGTCCTGTCATGTTGTTAATAGCCAGTTCCTGCGGCTCTTCCTGATCGTCCTGCCCGACTGAGTCGACTTTGGTTGCCTGACAACAACGTGCAAAGTGGTTCTTCTTCGCACACTTCATACAGGTTCGGCCCCATGCTGGACAATCCTCTTTGCGCCTTGGGTGTGAGCGGCCGCAAAACTGGCATTTGGGTTGATTCGCGCTCGATGACTTCGATACAATTTCTCGGCCTCGGGATACTGCAAACAGATCCGTCGTGGACTCCATCTTGAGCTGCTGAAACTGTTGAGCCGTCCTTGATTCGCTAAAACAGATATCGATGCAATGTTCCAAAGACAGGTTTCGCTGTCGCAAAAGGCGTCTGGAAAGTTCCTCATTCTTTATGCCAATTATAATTCGATCGCGGATCAGCGAATCTCGTAAACAGGTGCAAAAATTGCAATCCCGCGCCAGAATTTTCAGCTCCGTGATGTATGCGTCGATTGATTCACCCGGCAGGCGATTTCGGCTGAAAAACAGATACCTTTGGTAAGTTTCGTTTGTGTAACCTTCGCAAAACTCGCCGAATCTGCGTATTACTTCATCCAGCTCCATCTCCTGAGTTCCATCGCTGAGATCCAACGTTTGCAGCGTCCGCCTGGCTTCGTCTCCAATGGCATGCCTGAACATCGCCAGTTGATAGGCCATTGGCTGAGAATCCAACTGAGTCAGTGTTACAAAGTCTAGCCACTTCGCCTTCCATATTCTCCAATTCTCCGGCAACGAACTCTCGGTCATTTGCAACGGAGCTGGCAGCGGAATCGTTGGTTGTCCACCAAACGCATGCGGGGTTCGGCGTGTCTTCTTGTCCTCTGTCGCCCTGTAAAACGTGCGGCCCTCCGGCAGAAAGAACAACAGGTGGCGGCGACACGAAAATCTTTATTGGCGAGAATTGCTTTCTTTTTATATCAGATATGACCATTTTCTGCGCCCGTTTCTATTCGGCTACTACACTTTCATGCATTTGTCTCCATTTGCCAGTGTCCTTTGATCCTGGGCGTTTCGCCTCCAATCGTTCGGTCGTAATTCGTCCATGGCATTTGCTACAATTGGTTCCCCATGCTGTGTCTTGACGATCAAAAACCAATCGGCCGATGGGTTTCGGTTCAGTGCCTGCTCTTTCTGGCCTATGGACGGTCGTTCGCGTACCGGATTGACGTGACGCTGATTGGTCAGGCGTCTGATGCAAGTCCTCGATCCCCTTAACGTCGCTTACTCGTTTGCGAGCCGTCTCGGGTTTTGATTGGATATTCGGACCACGCTTGTTTGCCAGACGCTTTGCCGAGCCGTTGGTCTGTTCGTCCGATCGGTAGCTTGTGTGCGCCACTGGTTGGCGGTGCCGCGAACTGATTGCGATCTCCGATTGTGTTGCCGATTGGTGGAAACCAGTTCGCGCTGTTGGCTGGCGGTTTGGCACGTAAGCTACCATCACATGCCGTACGGCCGCTGTTTCAAGCTTCTGACAGGTCACAAGCCCTTGCTGGCTATCTTTGGTTCAGAAAAGGGCATCCCGGCCTACACAGCCAACCGGCTACAACGTTGGGGTATGCTTTTGAGATCCACTACCAGTCAGTAATTTCCATTGGCCAAGCGGATGCATTGTCACGCTTAATTGATGCCCGCCAGCAAGCACAGGAGGACACAATCATTGCCTCGGTGGAGACCGAAACTGACCTCAACTGTCTGGTAACTGGTGCATTGCATAGTCTACCAGTTACCGCAGAAGCTGTACGAAGCGAAACGCTTCTACACCCAGTACTCAAGAAAGTTACACAGTTTCAAAAAACAAGTTGGCCAAGTTCACATCCATCTGTCGGTTTGCAACTGTATTTCCAACAGTACTGCAACAATACTTTTCTATTGTGAACGACTGCATACTATTCTCGGAAAGCGTGATCATCCCCAAGCCACTTCAGGGGCGTCTAATTCGGCATTTCCACGCCGTGCATCCTGAGATTAGCCGGATGAAGGCGCTTGCCCGCAGTTATGTTTATTGGCCATTCATAGACAAACAGCTAGAAGAAATAGCTAAACGCTGCCAAAAGTGCACCAATGTTCTGAAAGCGCCACAAAAAGCAGAGCTGTATTCATGACCGAAAGCTACTAAACCATGGTGCCACATCCATGTCGACTTCGCAGGACCGATCAACGGCCGAAGTTTCCTCATTATAGTCGATTCATACAGCAAGTGGCCTAAAGTATTTCTCATGGATAGCACAACCACCAATGCCACTGTATCAAACCTGCGCCAAACCTTTAGCAGATTCGGCTCTCCTGAGACAATTGTAACTCGCAATGGCATACAGTACTCTTCGACAACTTTTGCGGAGTTCCTCAAGCAATACACCGTCCAGCACATTCGATCTCCGCCGTTTCACCCACAGTCGAATGACCAGATAGAAAAGTGTGTCGATACTTTTAAGCACTCTCTATAACTCAAAAGGGGAGGGACGTATAGAGGAGGTGGTTGACCGGTTCCTTTTCCTCTGCTGATCAACACCGAATCTACAAGCGCCGGGCGGAGTTTCTCCAGCACAGGATATGATAAACTGGTAGCTCTGCATGCCTTTCGACGCCAACCGCCCGCGATCGGAATCGTCTGTTGGTGAAAGAAACCATAGAACGGAACAGGATTTTAACCGGCGGCATGGAGCAAAGAAACGATGGTTTACAATCGGACAGAAAATGACAGTAGGTAACTATCGGGAAGGCCACCTGAAATGGACGCCAGGAACGGTCAAAAGCAAGCGCAAAAATCTCACGTATGACGGGATCGTGGGTGCACAGATCTGGGCGCGGCATGCAAACCACTTACGGCAAACATTGTGCCAACCAGAACAAGCAAGGCCTACCGACCTCCCGTTCGACTTATTGGTGGAAAGCTTCAACTTGCCGAAAGAAGCAGTGGACAACTGCACACACTCGAGTAAGGAATCCAGAACACGGACATCGGAACACAATTCTCGGGCACTTCTGCCAAGGAAATGGACCGACAGACAGAGAACGCCCTCCCGAAGACTGCAAGTTAATCCTAGGCTTCCATCGTATACCTCGGACGATGTCTCAGGAGCGGAGATGTACGGGAGAAAGTAAGAATTCGCTAGAAAATCCACTTTTTTGACGATTAATCGATTATTAACCATTGCCGCATCGATTTCGAACGTTCTGGAATCTTTAAGTTCTACACGTGACTACAAACCATCGGACACCACGGCAAAAGCTATGGGGAACCACTAACCTTGATAGTTGACCTTCCAATTCCAGAAGTCGTAGGTCAGTAAGAAACCTATACATACAGCCAAGGTCTGCTGTAGGTGTACAGTGTTTGTTGACTACGATTAACACGTTATTTTGTCAAGGTCATAGTCCTTATGCTTTTTCCTTCGGTTGGGCTAGCAGTTTTGTAGAGCAGTTAAGTGCCACTTTTGGAGTCACGTCTAGTGCGAAGATTATAACAGTGGTGATGCTCATTTATCTGAAATCGACCAACTCTGTGAGTCGCAACCAATTTCCCACAACTTTCCGAGTGGAATTCTGACCCAACGGCTTTGGTCAAGGACTACTCGTTTGGCATCTTGTTATCCAGTCGCATATGCTAAAACGGTTTCTCCATAGGATCCCAACCTCATCCTACATTAGTCATTTCACGTTCCAAATATACTAACCTGTCTATTGCTTGCATCAGGATGAATGAGCGAAAATGGCCTGCTGTTGATAAATCCTTCTTCTTTTACCATCTTCTCTTCAACTTCTTGTCACCATTTACTAACTTCCCTTCGGTAGTTTTCAACGCAAAGAACCTAAGCAATCGCTTGTATATATTCCTTCCCGGTTCCCAATAATCTCCTGCTCCTGAATCATCCTGTTGTCAATCCTTAACCCTTTCAGTCCTGAATTAATTTACCTGTAGCTCTACATGAACCACTAAAGTTTACTCCACATACTGTAATGCAAAGTATCGGAGTTCTGACCCTTACTTAATTGTTGACAGAAGACTATTGTACGTATCCTCGCGAGTACCGGCAGGAATGACGCTTGCACTAAAGCAGTATTGCAAGTTAAACAAAGTAGTACTTCTAAATACTACCAGGACACAAAGGGTTAATCAACTTGCAGATGCCCCGTCAAGACGTTTACTACGCAACCAAGGTGGAACCAAGAACTCAACTAAGTTCTTGGTAAAAACGACATCGCATCTCTCAGACGAAACACCGGCTATAACACTTTACTTGCTACGAGAGCGCAACGTATATGTCTCTGTCCTCGCGACGCTCCGAGATCACGTATCCACTTCATGGCTTAGCCGTACTAAGGCCCAGCCTGAGTTACGTCCATACTATACCTGCGACACGAGCTTTCTTCTGTGAGCAGCAGCATTATTAAAGGCCAACAATTTTTATTGTCCCTGTAATCCTTATTTTTCCTGTGGTTGAATGTGCGCATTAAACTACGTTTATGAAATGAATTATTTATCAGGTTACTTTAACCCTTTGAGTCCTGAATTAATTTACCTATAGCCCGACATGAACCACAGTTTACTTCACACACTGTAGAGAAAAGTATCGGGGTTCTGTCCCTTAATTAATTGTTGACAATGCTATTGTACTTATCCTCGTGCGTACCGCAGGAATGACGCTTGTGCTAAAGCAGTATTACAAGTTAAACAAAGTGGTATTTATGGCTACCGCCATGACACAAAGGGTTAAACTGATTCTTTCCTGTCGGCCTTTATTATATTTTACTACTTTACTGATTAGTCAACCTGCTCGAACAGGTACGATTGGTAGGATTCTTCACATCCAGCTAATCGGCATGGTCACATCAGCAGTTTAGAAAGGTGATATTCGCAGAATTTATTCCAACAATTAGCGTCTTAGCTTACTACTAGTGTTGTTCTAGCTGCTGGGCGCTGCTCTAATTGCTAAGCTGCTGTGAAATAGGATTCACGCGCGACAGATTTTCGCGCAAAATGAGGCACAAACTGCCGAAGTAGCGCTACCTGTACCACAGGCCTACTATGGCTGTTTCGAATTTAAAAGCGCGTTTTTCTCTATGGCTCACTCCGTTCGATCCGATATACCTCACCGTAAAGGTGCTGCTGTAAAGGCATGAGCAGTACGCCGGTACGCACTACCGACGCTTCACTGCCGCGCAACCACCAACAGTCGCACGTGGGCTAAGGATACTGCGAGGGTCGCCCGGTCCCTACGCGGGTTCGAACCCGTGCCGTCGGATTACAAGACTCTTTATGTTACCTTAAAGAGTGCGTGTGTAGCACTCGGACGCCTCTGACGGCTTCAGAGTACATGAAAATTTGTCGAACGTTCTTCCGACAAACTGTAAGTCTAGCAGGGTTGTTCCATCTTTCCGTTTCATTTCCCTTTTTCTAAATATATGATCGAATGTTTTATTACGGGATCCTTTAATGCTGCACACAGGTACTGCCTCAGGGGTATTGGTCTACCTGTATTACATGGAGGACCCCGTCTTGTTTTTCATCAACCGTAGGGTAAAATATCCAATCGGAAACGAATACTCTACAGTACTCTCATCTTTCAATACGTTTTTTACATGTCTACTATGTATAGGAATGCTTTAAGGCCATCGTCTGATCGCCAGCTTTCTTAAGCTTGCTGGCATTTAACTGGGGTGAGTTGATCAATTCGCCTAATTTGGTAGTTGAATTAACAGGGGAGACTAATATTGCTAAAATCGACCTAGGCTGTACTCCTGAACTTGCGACATATAGCATCAGCGGCAACCCGCTGCTGATCCTGAAGGCCGTGTTTACCGGACTTCATTGATCACTGTTTTGACTCCCGAAGTTTGCACTGCACGCCTGCTACGATTTCGCATTTGACAGCACAGAAACGAACGCTGCCGAACCAAGTGTGTTAACACCAATGAAACACACAAGACCGGCTGAACTTTGGGGGTAAACAACCCAATATCACAAGTGTGACGGTTGAGTACACATTTGGTTAGTTAGGACCCTAGAGGGTCGAGGTGTGTGAGTTTTGGTGGAACTGACGACAAGGACAAATGTTCCAAGTGGCATTTGGTGTACTCGCTGTGTGGTTGGATTGCGACTCGCAATCTCTATTCAGACCTCGGTCCTAAGTAGACCTCGGTCATTACGATCACAAGGACCGTAACCGAATTGGTGATTCGGTGTTGCTCCTCCCAACCCTGAGACCCCATGACCGGTTTCGTCTTCCTTTAGACTCATCAGATGGAGATACCCTGAGCTGGGGTGGACCTCGAGGTATAGTGTTCAAAGGTTGACGCCCTGACCACTATGGCTCCTAGGTCCACGAGCAACGTTTGGCACAGCGGTAATGTGTTCCAAGTGGCATTTGGTGTACTCGCTGTGTGGTTGGATTGCGACTCGCAATCTCTATTCAGACCTCGGTCCTAAGTGGACCTCGGTCATTACGATCACAAGGACCGTAACCGAATTGGTGATTCGGTGTTGCTCCTCCCAACCCTGAGACCCCATGACCGGTTTCGTCTTCCTTTAGACTCATCAGATGGAGATACCCTGAGCTGGGGTGGACCTCGAGGTATAGTGTTCAAAGGTTGACGCCCTGACCACTATGGCTCCTAGGTCCACGAGCAACGTTTGGCACAGCGGTAATGTGTTCCAAGTGGCATTTGGTGTACTCGCTGTGTGGTTGGATTGCGACTCGCAATCTCTATTCAGACCTCGGTCCTAAGTGGACCTCGGTCATTACGATCACAAGGACCGTAACCGAATTGGTGATTCGGTGTTGCTCCTCCCAACCCTGAGACCCCATGACCGGTTTCGTCTTCCTTTAGACTCATCAGATGGAGATACCCTGAGCTGGGGTGGACCTCGAGGTATAGTGTTCAAAGGTTGACGCCCTGACCACTATGGCTCCTAGGTCCACGAGCAACGTTTGGCACAGCGGTAATGAGTCTAAAGGAAGACGAAACCGGTCATGGGGTCTCAGGGTTGGGAGGAGCAACACCGAATCACCAATTCGGTTACGGTCCTTGTGATCGTAATGACCGAGGTCCACTTAGGACCGAGGTCTGAATAGAGATTGCGAGTCGCAATCCAACCACACAGCGAGTACACCAAATGCCACTTGGAACACATTACCGCTGTGCCAAACGTTGCTCGTGGACCTAGGAGCCATAGTGGTCAGGGCGTCAACCTTTGAACACTATACCTCGAGGTCCACCCCAGCTCAGGGTATCTCCATCTGATGAGTCTAAAGGAGGACGAAACCGGTCATGGGGTCTCAGGGTTGGGAGGAGCAACACCGAATCACCAATTCGGTTACGGTCCTTGTGATCGTAATGACCGAGGTCCACTTAGGACCGAGGTCTGAATAGAGATTGCGAGTCGCAATCCAACCACACAGCGAGTACACCAAATGCCACTTGGAACACATTACCGCTGTGCCAAACGTTGCTCGTGGACCTAGGAGCCATAGTGGTCAGGGCGTCAACCTTTGAACACTATACCTCGAGGTCCACCCCAGCTCAGGGTATCTCCATCTGATGAGTCTAAAGGAAGACGAAACCGGTCATGAGGTGTCAGGGTTGGGAGGAGCACACCGAAACACCGCTTCGTTTACGGTCATTGAGATCGTAATGACCGAGGTCCACTTAGGACCGAGGTCTGAATAGAGATTGCGAGTCGCAATCCAACCACACAGCGAGTACACCAAATGCCACTTGGAACACATTACCGCTGTGCCAAACGTTGCTCGTGGACCTAGGAGCCATAGTGGTCAGGGCGTCAACCTTTGAACACTATACCTCGAGGTCCACCCCAGCTCAGGGTATCTCCATCTGATGAGTGTAAAGGAAGACGAAACCGGTCATGGGGTCTCAGGGTTGGGAGGAGCAACACCGAATCACCAACAAGGACAAATGTTTTTCACAACACAAAGACAACCTTCGAATTGTATGAATGGGTTGTTCGGACACGAAACATGGTTGATTGTGTTAAAACAACACACTTTGTGAACAACTCGATGTTCCGTTTCTTTGCACAGTTACCAAAAATACTAGCGATTCTCCTGGTGCCAACCAAGTTACACTTTACAGATATTTCGCTGTTCTAACTTCCGTTTAATCTGAATCTAAATCACCCATCTCTGTATCAGGAATTTGGCTCCGTTCTGAGTATTCCAGGCTCTTTCTGACCTCGGTCATGGCTGTTTACTGACTGTTACATATATCGATTGAGGTGCGCAATAAGATACTTGACTGCGATTGTCAGGTCGGTCTGTTATATCAACGTATAGGTGGCACTGATCCTCGGATACCTGGTATCCACGCCCGAACATCGGTCGCCAAAGAAGACTTGGTCTTGTTTAATTGATGTTGGTTGGTACAAGGTTCGAAGAAGCAGTCGTTAGTTTGGTACCCGAAAATAGTGTCACTGCCTACTGCAATTGATTTTGCTCGTTGCATCTCACACTCCGCATTGGAGTCCACGCGGCACACCTTGCGCCTGAAATATACCACGGGACCTAGCACACAACCGGTCCCAGTGATGTGTTCACTGTTGTTTTCAAGTTGGCCTTGTCTGTTTGAAGTGTACGATGCTTCGTCATCTTTTGGGCGTTCATTTCTTGTGAACCCACCAGTGATCATCACAAGGAGACTGTCTCGCGGCTGCTGCTTTATTTTCATACGACAGTTACCTGTTAGGACATGGTATGCATGCCTTGATCCAGCATTTTTACTTAGTATATTTGCCCCCCCCCCAAATATAGCTCCTTTTCACTTCGACTCTTATTTCTTGTTTCACACTCATTTGATAACGAATACTGTTCAAATTACTAACGTAGTGCTGTTCAGGTTGGTGACAACCATGTCATCTGCTGGCCAGTTCGGGGTTTTGCCCGACCGATTGCACAGTTCGAAAACAGTACACATCGACAAAGGCGGACGACTCACGTGTGAGATGGGCTGCGTCTACCCAATGTAATGCTTCTCTCTACTGCTGCTTCAAAATTTCCTTTGAGTAGCGTACTACAGTACAGAAGTGGATAATCACTGTCAGTTTCTTATTTTGCGTAGCATACAGTGGCCATTTATCTGGTCCATGCAGAAACTGGATAGCTTGTGGCTGTTGGTGCGTCGTGTTTGGTTAGTGAATATTAAAATAACCGCACCAGCCTTGCCGCGGTGGACATCAGCTTCTACCGTCTGGTCACAGAGGACTGCAGCTCATGCGCCCAATTTATTGTGCTGCCTAGCTCAGCCATTGTTTACCATTATATTACCAAAGTGCTTGACTTCCTTCGCTTTACCGTCAATCCCCAGATCGCATCCTAGGCGTGTCTACTGAAATTCTAATAAAGTAGTGGAAAATTTAGTGCTTTCACAGGCGCTTGATTTGGCGAACCGTAAGTTTATCGACATAGAATCCGATATGTCAACATTTCGATTGTTTTCGTCAGTAGCAGACACAATACAATCGGAACATATACACGGATTTAAATACGGAACAATTGACGACACCGATCAACGCGTCCCATTACAACCTAATTAATCGCCTCAAAAGTTTCTGAACATAACACGGTTTGGTGTGCCCCAACTAGCAACGCCTCACTGACTGCCAATATTACCGGGTTCCTGTTGCGTAATAGCACCTTGTAGGCGGTTTTCGGGTTTACATGATATTAATGAGGCGATCAATTAGGTTGTCTTTGTCTTAATTGGGACATGTTGATCGGTGTTGACACTTGTTCTATTTATAATTCCGTGTGTCGGTTCCTGGTTGTATTTGCGATTATTGAGAACAATTGAAATGTTGACATATCACAATCTTTGTCTTCTGTCTGCTTGATGAAGTGGCTAAAGGGGACCTAATGTGTGCTAGTTGCCAGACTGAGCGCTTCCATGACGGACTCTTCGACTGCTTTTTTTACGGAAACCTGTCCGCCTCCAGAAAGCACGACTGCCATTCTGCGGTCGATGCTCAAAGTTGTCGTCGTGCTCTCCTCGCACAATCTCAATCCGGGCAGTAGATGACAGGAGCATTCTCTTTGTGCTGCTGTCGCGCTGCTCTTGAATAACTCAACGTGTTGCATACAAAACGATTGCTTAATGTGTTGGGGTCTGCCGTTCCGTTTGAACTGAACTCGTTCTCTTTTGGCTCCGAATCTCAGCCGAAAATCAGAAGTCAACGCTTGGAGGTGATAGCGTGTTGCAGCACCGAACCAAGTAGTGTAAAATTGACGGACATTTGTAAGTTAACCAAGGTAGCTTCACATATCAGAACAGCTACATCAGCTGTCCGGATTGTTAGACCAGTTCCGCTAGGCAATGGGAAGGTTGGTGCGAATGTCGTCTAGACGTAAATGTTCCTGAAACCACTTGATGTATCGGTTGCACGCCACTGACCTAACTTGTTTTCCCGTTGGATTAATTAGTTTTCCTGAGAGGTTTTGCTCTCCCTGGCAGGTTGCCATTAGTGTTGCTTAGCGACACCCGCTGACTTGAAATTTCCATGACTGCTTCTAGTTTTCCGGATCGATTCACCTGCACTTATGTATTAGGCGGTGCCGAAAAGTTGGGTACGTACCTGGCTGTGTGTGTCATCCCACTCTTATTCACAGTGCCTTCCGTGAAATGTTTTTTTGGAAATCATTGGATGTTTAGGGGTTTTCTTTTGTTTACATTTAATTCTCATTGCTGCGCTGATCTCCAGATCCAATTTGTCTGAACCTCAGTTTTTGATGCTCCTGATACTAGCGTTTTGTTTCCCGATGGCTTTATGTTCGACATTGTTTTTTCACCATTATCGAAATACCTCAATTTTTTCCATTTACCCAGAAGTACAATGACAAGGAAGCATTAGTCCCGAAATCCAAAGACGTGGAAGCGGAGACTGCAAACACTTACACATTTCCTTCCGAATGGCAAAAACTCGTCAATTCAGTTCAATATACTTTCACATTAATTCAACAAAAAAGTCAGTTTTACTTTTTCTGTCGCACTCTTCCTTTTCTAGTGAATGAACTGATCGCACTTCACAATCGGCATTTACTAGCCACTAATCTAGACGACAATGTGGACGAAGACCAAGAAATCGAACTGCAGACCAAGGAATTGACTGAGGTGATTCGATCGACATGTTCTCTTTTGCACGCGCTCGTGGTCAGCATACCTTGTATCGGACGGACACCTTCCCGCCCGCACGCTGGCTTGATATAATCACATTTCAAACTGCTATTATCCTCTCCTTCTGTACGCGCGTGGTTCACAACTCACAGTTTGTAGTCGGGGCTGGTAATTCTTCGCGTCTTTATCGGTAATTGCCAACCGCACCGGTTCTACTACTCATGCTTTTGCTAGTCCGCGTCTGCTGTGGATAACATTACACCGGTTATATACGTTAATGTCTGGGATCAATTTCGTCGCATTCTACTATCTACTCACACTAAGTTACCTGCATGGTTGCTGCCCTTTGTCAATTGCAGTTAGTGTGAATCGTCCTAGTTTTTTTTATTCAACTTAGTAATTTGATTTCACACATTTTGTCATTGGTTCCATGTTGCATAGTTGGTGCAACCAACGTCTTCAAGCGCAACTCATGCTTGTGCGAGCCAGTAAATCTCTTTTGTTTCCGTATGGCGTTGGTTACTAACTGCCTCCTACCTAGATAGATCCACTAGAGACTACCATCGGCCGCTGGCCGAACTCACGTTGATGCGACAACCTCGCGTCATGCCCAGCCCTTGCGTGACTGGCCATGCCACTTGTCAACGAAGCGTCTGAACGACGTGCCGGCGTATTGCTTATGCCCTTTCATGTGATAGATGCGGTCTCCACTAAGTTTATTGTGTCAATCGACTCCTAATTAGACCGCTGTCATCGCGACTAGACTGGACCTTAACGTGGTGCGATGGTCTCGTGCCTCAACGATCTATTGGGCTATTCTGGGTGGCGCTTTTGCAACTTCAGAACTACTTACCTGTCTGGTAAGTAGTTAAAGACCAGACCAGACCAACTCAGTTGGAGTGAGACCAGCTCCTCATTTTATAAAACCGAATCTCTGTAGCCCAGTGCCAAAACCCCGCTGCTTTGCAGTCAGATTTTTGAACTAAAGACTTACGTTGCGAACTCTAATTGTTCTTCTGTCTAGGCCTGGGAAACCTGACAGTATACTTTCATCACCAATGAAACGCGCTCCTCCGTCACAGATGAAGTACGGATACTGTGGTATTTGCTGGTGATTTGAACGCCCAATTCGGAAAGCTGTCCACTAATGAGCTTCATCTGGGCGGTCAGCACGGTGTAGGCTCCCGTACTGATAACGGTGAGCGGCTGCTACACCTGTGTGCTGATGATCGTCTATTTCTCACGAGCACCAACTTCAGACACAGTACCTGCCGGTGGGTGATACGGCACCCACCAGTCTCGGACTCACCATGGACGCGAATCGATCACATTGCGATCAGTTACCACTGGAGACGATGCGTTCAAAACTGTCGCTCGATTTGGAGCACGAGCATGGACTCTGACCACGCACCGGAGCAGGAGACTGTCCAAACCCACTGGAGCCGCTCCGTTATTGTTCCCATCTTCATAGGAGGCTCACGTTCGGAATACGGCAACCATAGAGGAATCAGTCTGATCTCCATCACAGACTGACTTGCGCTTATGATAGCCAGATTCGTGAGGAACAATCCGGGTTTCGTCGGGGTTGTGGCTGCATCGACCACATCGCCAGTTGTTGGAGCACCGTCACACATATTGGCGGCCCACCGTGGTCGTGTTCCTCGACATCAAAGGTGCTTTCGATTGGGTTGATCGATGTGCCCTTTGCAATTGTCTACTCAGGAAAGGTGGGCCCCAGAACTATGTAAATATTATCCGTGCATTATACGCGCGTAGCACGGGCAGAGTGAGGGCTTACGGCAAGCTGTCGTCGCCCATTACTATCTCCAGCGGTGTGAGACAAGGATGCCCGCTGTCACCTTTCCTCTTCAACTTCGCTATTGACGAAGTCATGTAGATTGCATTTACAGGACATGATTTGGAAGGTGTGGAGCTACTCCCAGGAGAACGACTTCTTGACTTGGAGTATGCAGACGACATTGCCCTCATCTGTGACAACTCCCAGACGTGCCAAGCCGCGCTGGACAGACTAGCACTGGCTGTCAGCCGCTTCGGCCTTTGCTTTGCATCATCGAAATGCAAAGCGTTCCTTCAAGATTGGCAGAGATCGCCTCCTGCGCTGACCCTTGGTGGGGATCAGCTAGAAGTCGTTCAGAAATTCAACTACCTTGGAAGTTGTATCAGCGCCTTTGGGATCGGAGACGAGATCACGAACCGTATAGCAAAAGCTCGAAGTGCTTTTGCTAACCTTCGCCACCTATGGCGGCGGCGCGACATTACTGTTGCCCTGAAGGGTAGAGTGTACAATTCAGTGGTACGTTTGACACTACTGTACGGTTGCGAAACCTGGCCCCTAAGATCGGTGGACATGAAGAGGCTAGTTACCTTCAACCATCGGTGTCTTCGCATTTTGGCTCACATCTGGTGGGAACACCGCGTGAGTTACCAGCGTGTTCGACGCTTTGTTTACGGAACAGAAAAAGGAACTGAACCGCTCAGCACCGTGATTTCACACACCTAACTCCGATGACTGAACCACGTGTTGGGCATGCTAGCCCACCGACTTCCACAACGTGCGTTGTTTGCTCACCGGGGATGTGGATGGAAGAAGAGGAGAGGTGGCCAAGCGATGACTTTGTCCAGGGGAATGAAGTCCCTCACTTCGGAGCTAGCCTCGGTTGGAGCGTCACGGCTCCCTGGTTGGGGTCCAAAAGACGGTGAACACGTTTGGCTGGATACGCTTGCTGACATGACAAGGAGCCGACCTCATCGGCGTTTGTGCTGTGAGTTTCTTTGTCCCTCCCGATCCTTTTTAGCCTCCCCCTTCACCTACAATTTCATTTCGTAACGTGAAACATAATTTTTCATTTTACCTAGTAGCCGGCTGGTAGCTTACCGGAACGATGCCTATCCGTTGCTGGTAGTTCAGCTGGCATGCAACTTTTGTATTTATTTTCCTTTTTCTTTGTGTATTGCGGCACAGTAGCTGAGGTGTTTTGCACCTCTAGCTGACGTGTATAATGAATGATGGATGGTAATGATGACCACGCACCTCTTTGCGCCGACCTACTGGTGCGTTACGTTGGGCGTCCGCAACAACGCTGTGAACGCATAGATATTTGCCAGTTAGCGAAGCCAGATGCTTTGAATGCATATCAAAGTACGCTAGCATCTGACCTGATTAAATGCTCTCTGAACACAGTAAAGGGCCACTGGTCGTATATCCGGCAAACGTTATTAGCAACAGGCTCGTCTTTATGTGGCAAATTAAATTGCCAACCTAGACATTGGGTCTCTATGCATTCTCTGGAAGTTCTGGATGCTCGTTGACATGGTCGGGCTGGAAGCGAACACAATGAGACTCGCAAAGCTCTCAGGGAAAAACTGCTAGCCTGAAAAAAGACTACGAAGCCTGGTGGTCTCATCGTGCCTCGGAGATAGAAACCGCAGGTTCCGTTAGTAATCACCGTAACTTATTCCGTCTCATACTGTAAACAAGCAGCAGGAACCTGATCTTAGCGAGACTATATGCGACGAGAGTGAACAGCCGATCCACAGCTTGTCAAAACGCTTGGAGCGTTGGCCTGAACAGTTTGAAAATCATTTTATTTAGCCAGTTGCCATCTTCCTTATCGGCCATTGATCGCTCTTCTCCCTCGGCCATCCCTTTGGTTCCGCACTCAAGGAAGTTGAACGTAAATAAGCCTGAAGGACCAGATGATTTTCCTCCAGCCCTTTTCAAATTCGAAGGACCTGCTCTTACCGGTGATTTGCACCAAGTATTAGTGAACCTCTAGGAGCTTGAGACTGTCCTGGCAGACTGGAGCCGCCTCGTTATAGTCCCAGTTTTTCAGGGAGGTCTACATTTAGATTCCGGCAATCACAGAGGGATCAGTCGCCTTAAAGTTGCCTTTAAGTTGCTTGCCTCTGTGTTTCTCCATTGAATGACTAACACTCCTGAAAATCAGATTCGCAAGGAGAAAGCCGGATTTCTCCGAAATCGGGGATGTATTGGCCGTCTCTTCACTTTTCGTCAGTTGTTGGACCACCGTCATTTTTATTAGTAACCCACTGCAGTCGTGTTCTTAGACATCAAGGGTGCCTTCGTTCCGGTTGATCGCCGTGACCTTTTGGGCTACCTGCTCAGGAAAGGTGTGCTTGCGAAATAAGTAAACTGTTAAAGTGCTGTACGCGCATAGTTAGGGCAGAGTAAGAGCTTATGCCAAACTGACGCCGCCTTTCAATATCTCCGACGGTGTGAGACAAGATTGCCCGCTGTCGCCTTTTCTTTTTAACCACCATTAACGAAGGAATGGGAACTATATATATATATATATATATATATATATATATATATATATATATATATATATATTTGCAAAAGTCTGCTAACAGACATAATGCCATCAGAAATCATGGGATTCAAACGAAGGTACAGAAACAGTAAAATAAAACACAACACAACAATGTCCATGGTTTCCTCAGAGGGCGAGATACTATCCTGTTGCCCAACCTAAAGTAGGGTGTTGACTTAAGGGGCACCACCCCGAGCCTTTAGCTGAATAGCCTGCCCGCAAGGCAGCGGAGCGAATTCAGGGAATCGCGCCCATTGGGAGCCGGTGACTGATTGCTCAGTTCATACGCATTTCGTTTGTTCCTTTGTCAAACAGGGGCCCAATGCTCCCCAGAATTACAGCACAAAGTTGCTGGAATACAATGCTTTGCCAGGATGAAGCAAGGGGCAGTGACTTTATTTAGTGGCGAGTCATGTCCGCCACGTCACAGTGTTGTTAAACGGACATATGTGGCTTTTTATAGGGAGAACCCTTGCCAGACGAAAACCCACCACGTCCTGGAACACTGCCGCCGAACCATTTGCTGGAACGGGAAAATCCCGAACCACCCAGCTGGCACCACGAGGAGGTTGTTCGGCAAGCCATACATTGGGAATGACTTGGAAGATGTGGATGTGCTCCTACGTGATCGACTTCTTGGAGTTCGCTGACGATATCGGCCTCATTTCTGACAAACCACAAATGTTCTAAGCAGCACTGAATAAATTATCACTGGCTTTCAGTCGTTTCGGCAATACTTCGTACTTTCGAAATTCAATGACCTTCGTCAAGTCTGGCAGGGCTTCACTCTTGTGCTGATCCTTGGTGAAAACTCAAAGTTTTCAAGCGAACATATGTTTTCAATAATTCTTCGTCAGGCTTGTACAATTATATGCAAAAAAATAACCAAAATATAGACACAGCACACGGACTGGTAAAGCACTGAGTTCACAGTCAATGGTCACTATCAGTCACTGCCCCCTAGAACACAGTTGTAGCATGTGCACAATTCCTTGGTATGGACGGAGTAGTTCGTCTGGGCCAAGTCAAGCACAGCGTGTGAGTGAATCTTTTCTGGACGCACAGTTCTGGCTCGTATAGTCTGATCGCTAAACTCTCCGCCGATTCAAGTAAGCGCATGCGAACGCACTTTGATCGATTTGCAGGTGGTCGATAGATGACCTTAAATGCCTCGGCTAGATTGGGGGAATGGTCCGTGTCAGCAAGATGCGTGGCGATGGATGAGTTAGTTAGCTTTCGGCACCCAGTCGCAAGCCAGGCCGGATGGTGTTCTCTCACCCTATCAGACAGGCGCCTCGTCGTACGGCCAATGTACCCTGAACCACAAGAACAGGTGAATGAGTAAACACACATGGAATTGGCGTGGACAGGCCTTTTGTCTTTTGGGTTAGTTTTCACCATCGGGCTACTGGTGAAGTGAATCTGCATTTTGGCTGCTGGAAAGGTGTGCCTGAGAGCGCGGGAAATACGACGACTTAGAACTTCAGCTACGATTTCCCCTTTGTACGGTAATTGTAGAAAAATGGGTTTCTTTTCGGCTGTGAGGGTTACAGGAGATTTCCTCCTTGGCTCCATGTTGGCTTTAATGAATCCATCCGGGTACCCATTTTCCTTCAGGGTTAAGCGAATGCGCTGTAGTTCCTCAGATAATGTGTCATTCGAGCAAATTCTTTCCGCCCGACTCGTTAAACTGAAAATCAAGTTCCGTTTTGATCTAAGTGGAACAAAACTGTAGAAATTCGTGTATTGTCCGTTCCAGGTACGTTTCCTATACACACCACGCTGTAGGGAACCATCATCGAGTCGCTGCATGTTCACATCGAGGAAATGAAAAGATCTATCTTCCTCCACTTCAGATGTAAACTTTAGCGCTGTGTGTGCCTGGTTAAATGTGTAAGTAAGGTCCTCGATGTTTCTGGAGGAATGGAGCAATATAAAGATGTCATCGACGTAACGGCAGTAGAGGCTAAGGCTTTCGATAACCGATCTTAACTTGCTCTGTTCTAGCATACCCATAAACACGTCAGCAAGAAACGGCCCCAGTGGGGAGCCCATAGCAACCCCATCGTGTTGTCGGTATATTTCTCCGTTGAACAAAAGCTGGATATTGAAGGTGCACCGGAGCAACAGTTCCTTTAGGCCAACTGTAGGAATGCCAATGGATATCTGGTTCTGATCAATATAATCACAAATGTAATTTATAGTTTCAAATAATGGCACGTTAGTGAATAATGAAGCAACGTCAAGGGAACACATGGTTAGATCCGTAACATTTCGATCACGTATGAGCTCTACGAATTCAAAACTGTCCTTTAGACTGTGTACAGAAACCTGCTTTCGGACGGGCTCTAAAAGCTCAACGAGCCACCGTGCAGTGGAATGGTACGGAGAGTCCTTCATGTCCAAAACTGGTCTCAGAGGAACGTTAGGCTTATGCGTTTTAGGTCGACCGTATAATCTTGGAATCGCGGTACCTACGGGACGTAGGTTTTCATAGACACCTTCACTAATAAAGCCCTCGTCACGAAGCTTTTTAAGGCTGTTGCAGATTTGATTCTCGATCTGCTTTGTTTTGTCTTTTTCCAGACTATCTTCGGCAGACTATCTTCGGAAAATGCATGAAATATTGGCAGATGACACCAAGATAATAGGCGAAAAAGACAAAACAAAGCAGATCGAGAATCAAATCTGCAACAGCCTTAAAAAGCTTCGTGACGAGGGCTTTATTAGTGAAGGTGTCTATGAAAACCTACGTCCCGTAGGTACCGCGATTCCAAGATTATACGGTCTACCTAAAACGCATAAGCCTAACGTTCCTCTGAGACCAGTTTTGGACATGAAGGACTCTCCGTACCATTCCACTGCACGGTGGCTCGTTGAGCTTTTAGAGCCCGTCCGAAAGCAGGTTTCTGTACACAGTCTAAAGGACAGTTTTGAATTCGTAGAGCTCATACGTGATCGAAATGTTACGGATCTAACCATGTGTTCCCTTGACGTTGCTTCATTATTCACTAACGTGCCACTATTTGAAACTATAAATTACATTTGTGATTATATTGATCAGAACCAGATATCCATTGGCATTCCTACAGTTGGCCTAAAGGAACTGTTGCTCCGGTGCACCTTCAATATCCAGTTTTTGTTCAACGGAGAAATATACCGACAACACGATGGGGTTGCTATGGGCTCCCCACTGGGGCCGTTTCTTGCTGACGTGTTTATGGGTATGCTAGAACAGAGCAAGTTAAGATCGGTTATCGAAAGCCTTAGCCTCTACTGCCGTTACGTCGATGACATCTTTATATTGCTCCATTCCTCCAGAAACATCGAGGACCTTACTTACACATTTAACCAGGCACACACAGCGCTAAAGTTTACATCTGAAGTGGAGGAAGATAGATCTTTTCATTTCCTCGATGTGAACATGAAGCGACTCGATGATGGTTCCCTACAGCGTGGGGTGTATAGGAAACGTACCTGGAACGGACAATACACGAATTTCTACAGTTTTGTTCCACTTAGATCAAAACGGAACTTGATTTTCAGTTTAACGAGTCGGGCGGAAAGAATTTGCTCGAATGACACATTATCTGAGGAACTACAGCGCATTCGCTTAACCCTGAAGGAAAATGGGTACCCGGATGGATTCATTAAAGCCAACATGGAGCCAAGGAGGAAATCTCCTGTAACCCTCACAGCCGAAAAGAAACCCATTTTTCTACAATTACCGTACAAAGGGGAAATCGTAGCTGAAGTTCTAAGTCGTCGTATTTCCCGCGCTCTCAGGCACACCTTTCCAGCAGCCAAAATGCAGATTCACTTCACCAGTAGCCCGATGGTGAAAACTAACCCAAAAGACAAAAGGCCTGTCCACGCCAATTCCATGTGTGTTTACTCATTCACCTGTTCTTGTGGTTCAGGGTACATTGGCCGTACGACGAGGCGCCTGTCTGATAGGGTGAGAGAACACCATCCGGCCTGGCTTGCGACTGGGTGCCGAAAGCTAACTAACTCATCCATCGCCACGCATCTTGCTGACACGGACCATTCTCCCAATCTAGCCGAGGCATTTAAGGTCATCTATCGACCACCTGCAAATCGATCAAAGTGCGTTCGCATGCGCTTACTTGAATCGGCGGAGAGTTTAGCGATCAGACTATACGAGCCAGAACTGTGCGTCCAGAAAAGATTCACTCACACGCTGTGCTTGACTTGGCCCAGACGAACTACTCCGTCCATACCAAGGAATTGTGCACATGCTACAACTGTGTTCTAGGGGGCAGTGACTGATAGTGACCATTGACTGTGAACTGCGTGCTTTACCAGTCCGTGTGCTGTGTCTATATTTTGGTTATTTTTTTGCATATAATTGTACAAGCCTGACGAAGAATTATTGAAAACATATGTTCGCTTGAAAACTTTGAGTTTTCATTTATCAATGGGATTTTTTACTATTGATCCTTGGTGATCATCAGCCAGAAGTCTTATATAAATTTAGGTGTTTCGGTAGCTTTATTGGCACCCGTTGGACCGAAGATGAGATCACCAACAGTATTGCGCAAGCTTGAAGAGTTTCTGTCAATCTCCACCAGCTGTTCGCCAGTGCGACTTCACTCTGGCTCTGAGGGGGCAGAGACTACAACTCAGCCCTCCTTTCATCCCTCCCTTACATCTGCGAAACCTGTCCCATCAGGCGGACAGACCTAAGGAGGTTAGTAACGTTTGAGCACAGTTGCCTTCGCAGCTTAGCTCAAATTAACCTGGGGATACCGCATGAGCAATGAGCGTGTTCGGCCTCTCGTATTTGGTGGAGATAACAAGTGACTAGCTAAGCAATATTATCTCATGCATCAAGCTCCAAAGGCGCAGGCACGTTTTGTGAATGCCAGCACACTGACTTCCGCATCTTCCTTGGTTCGCGCAACGGAGGTCTGGTTGCAAGCAAAGGAGGGGAGCCCAAACGATTATTTGGTCAAGAGGAATGAAGTCCATCACTTCGAACTTGACGTCCGTTGTTGTTTCCTGACTGCCAGGCTGAGGTCCCAAGGACGATGAGCACGTTTGGTTGGATACACTAGTTGACGTAGCGAAGACCCGGCTCCAGTAGCGTTTGTCTTGTGTGTTTCTTTGCCCCTCCTCTTCCTGCGTATCTTCCTTTCAACCACATTATCACATGTGATGCGTAGTATACTACTAAGTATCTTATCGTTTTTTCGCTTTTATTGTATTCTGCTCTTTTATATCTCGCTTTTTCATGTCTTCCTTTGTATTGCGGCTGAAGTATGCTTCTCGTTTTCATTTAACGTGTAAACATGATAGTTATGAATTGGAACATTGCCAAACCGCGATGTACTCTACTGGATCACACACCTCTGATTATTAATCCAAAGACCAGATGCATAACCTTTTCGCTCTGATTCATCATCCCGTTAAGATACTTCACAGCCGCCAACACGACTTTAGTACTCATCATCATCATCATTACACGTCAGCTGGAGGTGGAAAACACCTCCGCTATTGTGCCGCAACACAAAAGACAAGAAAAGGAAAACAAACAGTGGCACGCCGGCTGAGTCCCCAGTAACGGATGGACATCGTTCCGGAGAGCTAACAGCTGGCTGCCGTAAAAGAGAATCCTATTATGCCTAACAAGTGAGATCGTGATTGGAGGGGGATGCTAAACAGGAGGGGGATGGGCAAAGGAAATCACAACACAAACGCCATTGATGCCGGCTCCGAGCCATATCAGCAAGTGTGTCCAACCAAACGTGTTCACCGTCCTTAGGACCCCAGCCACGCAGTCGGAATGCACCAATCGACGCCAATTTCGAAGTGAGGGTTTTCATTTCTCTCGACCAAGTCATTATTTGGCCTCCCCTCCTCCTCTTCCAACCGCACCCACAACGCGCAAACAATGCACGTCGCTGGAGTCGGTGTGCTGGCATGCGCAACACGTGGCCCAGCCATCGGAGCCTGGTGCGTGATATAATGGTGCTGAGCGGTTCACTCGCTCTTCCTGCACCAAATACACGACGTCGAACACGCTCACTGTTCTCGCGGTGTTCTCACCAGACATGAGCTAAGCTGCGAAGGCAACGGTGATCGAATGTGACGAGCCTCTTCATTTCTGTCGACCTGATGGGCCAGGTTTCGCAGCCGTATAGGAGAGTTGAACGGACGGCTGCGTTATAAACTCTGCCCTTCAGGGCGAGAGTAATGTCGCGTCTGCGCCACTGGTGGCGGAGATTGGCAAAAGCACCTCGAGCCTTTGCTATACGGTTCGTAACCTCATCTTCAATCCCACGGGTGCTAATATAGCTGCCCAGGTACTTGAATTCCTGAACGACTTCAAGCAGATCACCACCAAGCGTTAGCGCAGGGGTAGGTCCCTGCCAATCTTGGAGAATTACTTTGCATTTCGATGGAGCAAAGCAAAGTATTACAAATGACTCGACCTATTCCACTCGTAATCGTGTATGCTTACTATCCTTACAGAGAGCATAACGAAACTTCCCCTTGAACTTTTTTGCTGTACTACATACGGAATTAGCTACATATGGAATTAGCTTCAATTGCAACGGGCTTGGTGCTTCGGAGATCATAGTGCTTTAAGGTGTACTCATCCTGTACACCTAGGTTTATTTATACACTGACTGCGTTCTGCAGTAGATTTGTCGTCCCCTTCAGTAGTGCTGCTGATTTATCTTAGCATACTACATGCAGCCTCCTTTCTACATGTGATTTGGTTACGAAATCGTGTGCGTTGACAAAAACAGCGACAGCCGCTTTGCTGAAAGTTGCCATACAACAAGGCAGCCGGTATCAGTTCGCAAAATGCCTTAGACGGTCTGTAATAGTCCCCAACTGATCGATCCGACTCTACAGCTCTAGATGAAGAGAAAGCCGATCTGAAGATTATGGGGCATGATGATTTGCACTTATCTGATAACTTGATTGGATGGCAAAATTACTCACAACCACAATAATAGTTTTGCATAAGCCTTCATATTTCTGGCGCAAAATTTTCCTAACGAAATACTGTCTTAGCAGGATAATTTGTACGATCATTTCGCATATGAAAAAGTTTTACCAATCACCCTGCAACCCCGTTTGTGAAACCTTGTGGATTGAGTTATCGTCCAATTTTCCGCGCTCAAGGAGGGCCTTGTCACGAATTCTGCTGTTCAGATGAGTTGAGCTTCAGCCAACCAACCGCGAACAGCACTATTGTAGGGGACAAAATCGCTTACAGCTCGATTAACTCGTAAAAATCCCCGGGTCCAAACTAAAACAAACGAGATATTAACTATGTTGCTATTAAAATAGAAATCGAAGTGCGGTATGGACATATCTCAACAGCGCCTGTTCAGCTCTGAAACAACCGGGTGTTTACAAGGCCCGCAAAGAATGAAATCACCGTACTTGCCACCGTACAGCAGGATCACACAACACAGAGCTTGCATGCGGAATCCAACGGCTCTTTTAATGGGTCCAATAACTCGACCAGATTGGTTTGAGTAATGTATCTCGGAGTACATGTGGGATAAAAGGAATAACAGCGGCGGATGTGCCCTTGGGCTGGAGTATGAATCAAGGTTGTATGTGTGTGTGTGTGACTCTTGGGGTAACTTGCATAGTATGGAAGCGAGCAGTGATAACTGCGGTGTTTGAATTAAACCATGTGGGTATGGCATGGAAAATACAGAGGGTGAAATAATTTTCCCTGGTCGCGTTACGTTAGTACATATGCTAACTTGACTGTCACTATCGGACGCTGAGAAGGCTCATAATCACAGCTCTAGTGGCGCAGTACCACACAGTCAAGAGAAACCGGAATCAGATTTGTATGCTCCGCAGGCGGTAATTAGTTTATCCCATCGGTTAAGTGGTGTTAGCTGTTAACCATCTGGAGTCAGTCCACGGTGCCTTTGCTCTCCGGAAAGTGACTACAAACCAACTGTTCGTTAGCTGCTCGTTACCACAAGTACAATGAGCACGGTTGATGCATAGAGTACTGATGTGCAAATCTACTCTATCCAAAATGGACCTACACAACAATTGCATACATTGGTGCAATGGCGCCACCTTGGCCATAAAACAGCCTCTTTTTATTGGTTGGTGGAGCTGTCGTCGAAATCTCTTGTCACTTCTGTCCCCCTTTAAGGACTGGTGCAATGACCGCCGTTTTCCTAGGCACTTCGATCTGTACTACAATCGTTGATTTTACCTTTGATTGCCATAATAGAACTCTCTCGAAAAAGTACGAAGGCGCCACAGTTTAACCGAATATTTGTTTCCGATTTATTCCCCATCAGGCTTGATACAGAAATACACCTTGACAAAGGTTAGGTCTATGGGAGTGTACAGAGTAAAAACCATTGATTGGAAATGAGTAAACTGTTCTCATGACACTCCTTAGGTAGTCAGTTGATTTGTTGCACGATGTATTGTTGGGCGGGATCTGCTTCTTTTGACCACGGAAGTTCTAATGCTTAGACGAACTTCTTTTGAATGCAGTGATCCGGGTTTGCCAATATGGTACTTGCCGCTTCAGCGGTAGCAAGCAGCCGTGTTCCCAACCGACGTTTTAGTGGTCATGTTACTCTACATAGGATTTTGTACCTTTTACGGTAGTCAACTCAGTGCCCAATGCTGGCCAGATAGTCGGTTATTGCAATCGAATTGCTTCTATCCCATTTGTTGTTGAGAGCTTCAGTGGACGTTCCTTGATACGCTTTTCTAAGTGCTTGGTCGTAACTCCACAGTAGCAGGTGAACCGGTAGCTTGAGATCGATTGAAGGTGATCAAGCACTCTGTCTTTTTCATAAAATCCACGTTAGGTTAAGCTGCATTGAAGGTCCGTCTGCAAGTTTCCATCTGTCTTCGTGTCCAGGCCTCTTCTGCTCCATCAATCTTGAAGGGAATCTGGAAGAAAAACAATTTCTTCTTGATTGCTTGCACAGAGGATCTTGGGTTACCCTGCTTCAAATGAGTGTCAGTGAAGCGCTCTGGATAGCAATTTTGATGTATGGTATCTTTGACTTGCTTCAGTTCGCGTCATCGTCACGCGCTTGCCATATGTTACCGTAGTTTGACGTTACCTAGACAGTACCTTAGCCTTCCCTTCCGAAGTGACTCACATGAGTCCTTCGTAGTTATACTCACAAGTTGGCGATACAGGATTTGGTTCCATTGGAACTTAATTTCTTTTGTGCACAAACGGAATTCGATTCTACGTGGTATGCACTAAACCCTCCTTTGCCAGCGTACAGGCATATTCTTTAAATAAAGCTTACTACCCGGGTGTATGTCCGTCAAACAACTCACTAGTACTTCTGGAGTTGTGGCCGTTTAGTTCACCTAGGATAGATTCAATGAGTTGGGGTAACCGTCATGGCAATTTTTATCGCGAGGCGCACGTCACTGGGACGTTTTGTTGCAGACGCATACTTTGTACTCCCGTAGTAAACTGTGCATTCAAAGAAGTAGTGTCGCATAGGGGCGGCGCCGCAGTATTGTTTTTATCTCATCAAATTTCACGATTCGCGCGCTACTGATCCTTTTCTGACGCGCCTGGTCACTCTGCAAATGAAGCGACTTGTGTCCCCAACAATTTTTTACCATTTTCGTTTGGATTGTTCCTTTTTCCCTTTTCTAATTTGGATCAGGATTCTGTCTGATATTGTCCCCAAACTTTGCATTTCCTAATCTCCGTGACGAAATTTTTGTTAGTTCGACTAGCCTTGTTAGCCCTGAGCCATTTTCTGACATCATCGGTGATTGGTGTCAACTTCGAAGATGCTCCATTCATTGGCTTTTCTTGCCTCTTCATCGGCCTTAATTTGTTTCGATGACTCCGTTGAACATTTCAAACATGATGATGGTATTGGATCGAGAACTCTCAATTTCCAAAATGTTGACAGCGTGGGCCAATTTTGCTATCATCTATTTAGGTCTAGTCGATAGGGTTGTTAAGCCCTAATTTCCCTATTTTTTTATCGCCATTGAAATAGCTTAATCGAGAACCTGGTCTATTGCTGAATGGCAGTCACATATTTCCTCTTCGGATTTACTACACTCCTATGAACGTCAAGCAAACGTGTTTATCAGTGACTATTCCATTGTCCATTGAATATTTCATCATTTTTTCCACTGCGCTCTAAAGAAGTTTTTCTTTCTTGTATGCAACAAACTAACACATTTCCACTTTGACTCGAACGTAGTAGCTGTGGCAGGACAATTTGGAATGAATCGCAGACTCATTTGCCTTGCAAATGACGATTTACAAGCGTATGGGGATGCTTGTGAAATTCTGCTGTAAAAGTATTTGACATTTGCGCGCCTGATCTCCACCCTGCAATTGACTCTGATCCTTGGACTTTCGAAAATGTATTTCAAATCTAAACATAGGCCTTGTCATCTTAAGTTTGGCGGTCGTAGTTGTGTATGCATTCCGTGTTATACCATTTGAGTTCAAACTAATGGTCGTCACCGTAACTGCCTCAAGCGAAAGCAGATGTGTATGATGTGCAAATGTACATCTGCGGTGGTGGCATTCATTTCACTGGATCTGTGACAACAGCAAGATCTCTGCTGAATATTCCTTCACACACCAACTGACTGCCGCTTTGATCTCATCAACGACGGTACATGGTGAGGTCGATATACTTCCGGCACACAGATCAGAAGGTAGTGTCGACATCTGGTCATTAGGTATTCCATGTTTACATTATTGTTATCACTTGCTTATCGCTTAACACTCATGCTGCGTGGATACCAAACCAGGTTGCCTGCGGATTTCGAATTCCCTAGGATAGTTCTTACTATACAAGGACTCAAAATATCAGAGCACACTTCATTGTCTCCATGTGTTGGCAAATCTACGCTTCCGACTTATGCGCTCTATCCTGTGCTGACAGTTTGGCTGCGCTTCTCGGAATCTTTTCTAGGGGAAATGGACACGATCAACTTCACACTCCACACATGCCAAAGTTGACTTGCTCCCCATAAATACACCTAACTGTTTCATCCAGACTTTGCTTAAGTTTTGGAAGTAAGTGCACTGACAAACCACCTATTCTTCCTTGCTTCTTCGTTGTAAGAGTGCAATGAAACTCATCGAAGATGTCCTGGTTCCTTACCTACAGTTTCCAGTTTCATACTAAAGGAATCTATCCTAGCCGTTTGGTCCAGCGCCGCTTGGGCTTTTACCGGCTGCACCGATGCCCACTTGCAATAGACTTCATATGCTGCACCCTCTTCTAACCTCCGCACAACTAACTTGTTGGTAGCCTGATTTTGTGGATTGTTGTATTCACGAATCGAACTGACATCTTCGACACTGGCTTGGTGTAGGACAGGAATTCGTTGCCAACTTCATGAGACACACTGGTTTGCTATTAGGCGCAAGCGTTTAAAACGGGCTACGTTATATCCATTGTTTTCGCTTCTCGTTCTGCCTTCTCACATCAACCTCTTATCTTAGTGATCTCTGATATGGTATTACGTTACAGTGCTCAACGTTGCACTGATCATCTATCAGGGCTGTGGGCAGAACGATGAATACGAGCAGTGTTACACTATGGATAGGAGTTATCATCGCTACACGAGGGAGACATTGAGCAAGTGCTCGCGTTCGATCACTGCTACCAGCGTTTCTCATTGTCATCAATAACAATAGATTCCTTATTTTGCCAGTGGTCACTACTACGCAAGAATTAGTTGAACTAAGCGATATTATCTAAGAATAAGAGAGAAGGAAGCCCCTGCATCTTACGAACACCGTGCTGTCACAGATAACCAGTCATTGCGTGGTGGTCACAGCAAAGCAACATACTTGTCATTCTCCTTGCCCATTGCGGCTAGACAGCATTGGCCACAATACCGGCATCATTCCCGCACCTTCTAATCTAATGCATAGATTGAAGCACAGAACGATCCCTAATCTGAAATCAGGACGAATCAACCATACCCATTGGTCAGCGATTTCCTTCTCACTTCTGAATCAACAATCGATCACCTCGAAGCATGCGCTTCTCAACCAAAGGGAAGCTCTGTTCAGCTTGCAATTGGCCACCAACTTGTTCAGTTCTGTTTGTTGCTTCAACCACCTAAACTAGTACTCACTACTTAATACTCACTGGCGCATCTTGTCATTGTGGACATCTTGCTACTAACTTACACGAGCAATTTCCCGTTGGCAGCGATAGTCAGTGATCTGAAAGTTCATGAAACCCTTAGACCAGCTGTCCTTATCTCACTTCCACAGAGGCGAATGGTCATCGTTGAGGCTTTACGTCTACGGCCTCTAAGATCAAGGAGATTCCCTTTCTGTTACTCATGATATACCATCATAATGATAATTATATCCTTTTTCAGAAGATGAGCTGGCTTCAGCAGTTGCACACCCACCACTGCTACCTCAGCTGCCAAGATGACAAATCGCTATCCAAATTTAGGGAATTAACAACCATGGACTTTCCTACTACATCTCTACACACTTAAAACATGTGAATTACGTGTAATGAGATAGGAAGGATTACCAATGCGGCGCACCGATTCTATCATCTAGAATGTTATTTATGACAGACTTACGCAAGAGTGATGCTAGACCTTCCTGTCTTTCACCAAAGGTTATACTGGAACCCCAATGAATTTCATGTGACCCCAAATTTAGGACATACTTACTTGAACGCTCACGTCCCTGATTGTCCCGCCGGTTGTTGACCTATTGAGGCTAATCACGCGGTTTGGTCGGAAGCGCCTGCGGTAGTTGACAACCACTCTTTCACTCATTAGGCTGCTCTCCCATTTCAAGGCTGCGTTTCAGTTTTTGCGCTTGTTTCTTCACTTCTGCTCATTTTTCCACTTTGTTTCTTCTTCTTCTTCTTCTTCTTCTTCTGTTTTTAAGCAACCTAAGTCCGATGCACAGCGCTGGGCAACTCATGGTTGGGCAATCCCCTCCCACGTACTCGTTCATCTTACTCAACCGGTTCCTTTTTGTTTGATCTGAACTTTCCCAGTATAACATAACAGTATTTAACCGTTCTTATTCTAGCTACTACCTCCTCGTGGTGCCAACTGGGTGGTTCGGGTTTTTCCCGTTCCAGAGAATGTTTCAGCGGCAGTGTTCTAAGACGTGTTGAGTTTTCGCATGGTAAGCGTTCTCCCTATAAGAAGCCACAAATGTCCGTTTAACAACACTGCGACGTGGCGGATGTGACCCGCCACTAAATAAGGTCACTGTCCCTTGCTTCCCTCCGGTGGAGCATTGTATCCCAGCAGCTTGCTGCTGAATTTGTGGGGAGGATTGGGCCCCTGTTTGATACCTGACCAAACGAAAGGCCTATGAACTGAGAATTCGGTCACCGGCTCCCAATAGGCGCGATTCCCAGAATTCGCTCCGCTGCCTTGTGGATAGGCTATTTAGCCAAAGGCTCGGGGTGGAGTCCCCTAAGACAACTCCCTACTTCAGCCTAGGCAACCGGGTAGCATCTCGCCTACTGCCGGGCCATGAAAACACACTCACGCTCTCGCTCTCACGCTGTTCCACGTTCTTGCTACTGCACCAGCTTTACAATCACACGCCACCCAATTACGTTTTGTATTATTCATCCACTTCATTGCCTGATTCCTCGACGGTGAACAACTTTGTCTTCGCCGGTGAATTCGTTTCATCAACATCTGCCAACTCACAGTGCTTCACAGGGAACCACCAGTCACATGTTTTTCCATCATCGCTTCTGCAACCTGGAACTCGGTTTAAGCCAGTAACACTAAATATGCGCGCTCTACTGCAGATCGGACAACAAATGGGACTAGCACGCACCTTAGAAACCCTTGCAATTGATGTCTGTTTCCTGTCTGGGACACGTCTTCAGGATCCCAACACAGTCTAACAGCCATTGTCACCAATCCATCCCGACACCCGTTTTCATCTCTGCCTTTCTGATGACGCTGAGTCTGCCGCTTCTGGGGAAGCTGGTGTCGGGATTGCGCTCTGTACTAGAGCCGAGGCCGCCCTACTTGATTGGATTCCAGTCAGCAGTCGTCTCTGTGCTATTAGGCTCCGTGGCTCCTACAAGTTCAGCAGACATCGAACCGATAAGCGTGCTCTTTATGTGATCTCCATCTATGCTGCCACTGGCTGCAGCTCGGATGCAGTCAAGAACCAGTTCTATCAAAGTCTTCATGATCTGCTCCTAAGGGCACCTAGAACGGACATCATCATTATGGTTGGAGATTTCAACTCACGCGTTGGTCGGCTGCTTCCATCTGAACACCACCCCGGAGGCCACATGGATATGACGATGTTCGCTCTGACATTGAAGAAAGATTGCTCAGTCTGTGTCCGATCATCAACTTTTCCTCTCCAGTACGTGCTTTCGTCACCCCAGGCGACGTTATGCCACCTGGCGTTCTCCATCATCAACCCAGCGTTGGTCGCAAATTGACTACATAGCCATAAGTCAAAGATGGCGTGGAAGTATACGCGATTGCCAATCACACTGGTCTACGTGTGTGGAAGCCGATCATGCATTGATGTACGCGACAATTTGCATGCGCTTCGGTGGGTCCACAAGGGTCAAACAACCCCGACTGAACATTTGCAAATTGGAAGATCCCGCAGTCTAAACAGTACCAACAGAAGTTTCGCGAAAACCTCGCCCCCTCCTCTTCTCTGGGTGCAGACCAGCACTGGTATGGCTTGGAATACGCCACGCTGTCCGCACGTTTGTCCAGCTGTGGCTTTGTCTGCTGCACAGCTAAAAGCTGGACCTCGGCAACTTCCTCGGAACTTCTAGATCGTCGACGCGCCGTGCTCGCTGGCATGGAGCACAACGAAATCCGTCGATCTTTCTTATTAAAAATGAAAGCAAGCCTTCGCTCTGGCCGTAAATCCTGGTGATCTAGGCGTGCTGCTCAGATGGAAGCCGCTGCATCGGTTAGAAACTGCCACAATTTGTTTCGCCTCATCAAGACCACCGGTTGCAATTTACGTGCCATCAGTCAGACAATCTTTGAGTTAGACGGCACAAAAATCACCAACCGGCAGAAGCGATTTGAGCGCTGGACAGAGCACTTTGCTCTTATATTTAACTACCCAGCACAGCCCTCTGTGGCACCTCCATCTCCATCGGATGTTGCTTGGTCTGTCTCCAGTGACCCACCTACTGAAGTAAAGATCCGAAGTGCAATCCGTTCTTTGAAACGGCATAAGGCTCTCGGCCCTGACAACTTTCTTTCGGCTCTTTTCAAAGATGGCTGGGATGTAATTGTCAGCGATTTTCTCCCGCTTTTCACCAACCTTTGGACTGATGAGAAAGTCCCTAACTCATAGGGAGACTCAATCGTTGTCTCACTTCACAAGAAGGCCCCCGCGAAGATTGCGCTAATTTTCGCGGAATCTCGCTGATCTCAGTTGCTTCCAAGATTTTTGTGTTCATCTTACTTCTCAGGCTTTCCTCCATCAGAGAATTTTTCCAGAAAAGAACAAGCAGGTTTTCGCCAAGACTGAAGTTGCATTGATCAGATCTTCACGCTCGGTCAAATTCTCCAGCTCCGCCACGTCCGCCTTCGACCAACGACCGTAGTGTTCCTGGACATCCGCACAGCAGTAGACAGAGTTGCTTTGTGGAATTGTCTACTGAGGAAAGGTGTGCCCGACAAGTTTATCGTCATTCTGAAAGAAGTTCAGTCACATGTCGGGTAAAATTAGGGCTTATGACAGACTTTCTTCTTCGTTTGCTGTCACTAGTGGCGTTCGCCAAGGTTGCCCTATTTCGCATTTCCTCTTCAATTTTGCCATCGAAGATGTCGTGTAACGAACGCTGGATGGTGTCTCGAATTGCGATGTTGAGCTTCTTCCTGGCGCCAGAATCGTAGGTTTGGACTACGCCGATGACATCGCTTTGCTGAGTGACGGTCTGCAAACCGTCCAAAACACTTTGAACCGCTTAGCGGTTGAGACATCCAATTATGGCTTGTATTTCACCCCAGCCAAATGTAAAATGCTGTTTCAGGGTTGTCAGGGACTTGCGTCCGCGCTCACAATTGCTGGTGACATTATGGAACAAGGGGATTGCTTCACTTATCTAGGGAGTCGCATCACGGCTGGTGGCTGTGTTGGAGATGAGATTTCACAGCGCATTGCAAAAGTGTTGCTTTCATCAAACTTAGACACCTATGGCGTCGTCTTGACGTTAGTCTCAAGCTCAAGGGCAAGATGTACAATGCTTCCGTCCGTATGGTCCTGCTGCACGGCTGTGAGACCTAGCCTGTTCGCTCCGAAGACGTGAGGCGACTGTCAGTTTTTGACAACCGTTGTCTGTGAACGATCGCTCATGTGTGGTGGCAACAACGCATAAGCAATACGGAGGTTCGTGAACGAGTGCCTGGAGCGAACAGCCCTAGACTTCAAAACGTTGTTCTCCGACACCGCATGCGTTGGCTCGGCTAGGTACTGCGGATGCCATCCTGTCGCCTTCCCAGGCGAGCGTTATTTGCGCTTCCCGGAAACGATTGGAAGAAGTGTCGCCGTGGACAACCAATGACATGGAAAAGGAGCATGAAGAAAGCAGCCTTAAGCTTAGCTTCAGTTGGATCAGTGTGCCTCCAAGGTTGAGGACCACGTGACTCGGAACTAATGTGGTTGCAAACGCTGGATGTGATGGAACGTAACAGACATCAGTGGCGCCATTTTATCTGTTGATTCATCTCAAGTATATATGTATATATTAAAAAACTCAAACCGGCGTGTGTGAAACCCAAAAAGAACTTTTTTCTTGTTTTCTTTTGTACGCCTATTGTCTTCCATTTTGCCATGGTTCTGCTGGCACATTGCCTGTATACAGACTTGTGAATATACATACATACATACTAGTCAAAATACGTTTTAAATGCGTGGATGGGTGCACTTTCATCTTATTACAATCTCGACTGCGAATAGACTAAAATGTTCATCATCATATATTCGCGAAATTGCATAGACAGAAGAACGGGAACACAGTTCACAAGTCACTCGAATAAACTGTACAGCATCAGTAAGCAACGATTACACACTGTTGGAGATCATTTGCATTTGCATCCTGTTGACAGGATACCATCGAAGACCAATTTGCCAACCCGAACCGTACTTCCCCACGTTACCCAAACGTTCCTCGACTCGAATGTTATTAATATTTTATGGCTGAAACTAACAATGCCTGTTTTGGCACCAACTTGGCAATGATCTGCCTAGATCGTGTGGATCGTATTCTCTTCCGTTGTCACTCGATTAGCGGAATGTATTTCTAAAGGGCATCATTATTGTGTGATGGAGAATCTCTCCAGTTGAGTATTTCTGCTTGGGAACTTAACCGTTCCATTTAGCGTTCCCAAGGAGTTTATCCGTCTCTTCTTGCTTGTCCACCTCGCGTGCTGAACCCATCCAACCCGAATTTGTTTACTTTTCACCTTCTAGATATTCGGTTTATCTCACAAACAATTGGGTCAGTTATTTGCAATGAAGCGATCACCCACCTTGTGGCCTGGGTCACAGGCTCGGAAATTGGCAGAAAATGTCCTCTGCAGTCTGGCGCGTACTTTACAAGAGTTATCGATGGCATTTAGAAACTCACAGTCGGAGTATCTGAATAGTAAGTTATTTTTTCTCGCTGTTTCATGGTTGGCCATGAAATCAACTTTGGGTTTTTCTTCACACACCATTCTGTTTACTTTTTTAATTATCTCATGGCCAATGCTCTCGTTGATTATAAATGCACACTATTACATGTTAGGGTTGTTTCGAATCTTAGCCGAAACGCACGACATGCTTTTCACAAACATACTCCACGTGCGGAGTAGTAAGCAGTAGAATTCGGATCGTTGCGGCCCAAGTGACGCAGTCGCCGGTCATCGTACATGCGAGCTGAGGCTGGGGACGAAACGCAAAACCTTGCACGACTGCGCCGAGTCCCAGAGAAGAGAGAATGGTCTATAGCAAAAGTTCACTTACCGACTGAGCCAAGGCCGAATCATACCTTCTACACCTTCGTATTTCTAACTCAATAGTAAGTATACTAATGTAATGCATAAAATGTAAAGAAAGGGTGGATGTTAGTAAGGCACATGAATTGTCACCCAGTAGTAGTGTCCTGAGGGAAACTCATTTGAGCTCGATTGGTTAACTGCGGCTTAACTCGGCAGACAGTGTCCCGAGTGTGGCTCATTTGATTCACTGCGGCTCGAAAAGGCAGATACAGTAATGTATGGTGATAGTACCGGCTGAGGTGAGCTCGGGCGAAACCTGCGCAAGCTTCCTGGGGCTATACGAGCTTCGCAACAATGCACTTCCCACACTCCACATTTTCGTACTTGTCCTTCCTTACTTCACTTGCTTCCTACCGTGCATAGTTTAGGTAAGCTGCTTAATTAATCGTTTTGGATTATACGGACAACATCGCAACGCTGTTCGACAATCACGGGGCCGTCCGATGAACCTCTTGGATTGCGCGTTGAACCTTCGACGTGTTTTGAGACTCACCGAGCATTTTCAGCCATTTGTATTTTGATGATAATCAGCTAGTCGGTCCTAGTAGTTGTATTAACAATGGTGGGTACGTGACTCATGAAGTTCGTTCAGCCGCTGCGAATGCTGGGGCTGCGCCTTCTGTGGATTTACTTTAATCTTCATGGCGTTGTGCACACGACTGCATTGGGGATTACCTCCCTCTATGGTAGTAAAACGTGGCTCCTCCGATTTGATGATCTCAAACTCATTAAGATCTTTAGTCGTCACCAGAGTGGATGGGCACCAGCATGTCCGCAACGTTGATGTGCGCGAATGTGTACCGTTTGCAGATGAATAGTAAGGATAACAACTTATGTTGGATTTGACACATGGTACGAATGTCTGCTAATCGTTTACCGAAGGATGCCTACGATAATCTACCGGTATACTTATCCTTGTGGGTCCAGGTACGTTAGACATACAACCAAGCACTTGGGTAAGAGAATCAAAGTACATCTCCCTAGTTAGCTCGACAACCACAAAGATGGGACAAATTGGGGCGCAATGGTTAACCACCTTCTAAACATTGCTCGTCCAATTAAAAAACTGATTTCCATATTCTCTACAAACTATCATTGCACAGTGCTTGGTCAAGAGCAAGGCTATTTGCTACTGCAGATGCGATCTACCCATGGTTGATACAAACTCCACCTATGCCCGCGTAAGAAAGTGGTACAGTTGTTGCATCTGCAATGACCAACCACCAGATGTGAAAGATGCGAACATAGTCAGCAAGTTCATACGACTTTGAATAAATGGTCCACCATTTGACACTGTGTTCTCACTTGAAATGGTATATTAGGTTGTTTCTTCTCACTTTTATTACCGTATAATCTTGACGAAGAAGTAATCGCTCTTAGCTTACCTCTTTAGCTTTGCTTTCTGACATCGATGATATATGGTAATGTCACATCAATTTGTTTGCTCGCCATATGACCTACGTTTGGTGATCGGAAATCACTGATTCTGCACCGAGAATTGTGGTCACATACGGGTCCGTCTCGTTTACGCAGCTCGCTTTGCGCATGGCTCGATACTCTACAAAATGGCTCGCAACCAGCACTTGTGGCGTGTTCGATGTTATCACCTAGCCAAACTACCTGTTCAATGGTTGTTTGACCACATAGCTGTTTTTTGTAAGCTTGCTTGTGACACTGGGCATTTAGGGCTTTGTGGAATATGTCTAGGCTTTGTCGTTTTCTTTTCGCTCAGTGACCATTTGCGTGTGACTTTGTAGGGTTGATAAGATGTATTTCCCTTGGCGTTATATATTTGCTATATGCCGATCCGTAGCCTTAAGGATTACAAGCTTGCCTTGTAATCCGAGAGCGCGGGTTCGAGCCTACATAAGGACCGGGCGATCCTCATGGTTTCTTTAGCCCACATGCGACCGGTGGTGATTGCACGGCAGCGAAGCGTCGGTACTACGTACCGACATACTTCTGATGCCACTGCTTGTTTGCTTCGATCATTAAAGCTACTGTACGCCAGCTGTCTCTTTTCTTATTATTTATAACCATTCGTTTTTTGCAAGTTGAATGGGCGTTCGTGTTGTAACTTTCTTTGTCCCTCTCCATTCCTCTTAGCACCCCCACCAATCGTGATCCCATTTTTTTAGCATAACACAAAATTGGCTTGATAAAATTTTTTCACGTCATAGTAGCCGGCTGGTAGCTTTCCGGAACAATGCCCGTCTGTTGCTGGTAGCTCAGCTTGTGTGCACCTGTTTCTTTCTTATGTATTGCGGCACAGTAGCTGAGGTGTTTCACACCTCTAGCTAAGGTGTAAAGGTTGAATGGGAACGAAACACCGGTACACGTTTTTGAAGTGCGTCTGCAGTTGATGACTATGAGAAGCTATCTGTTGCTCTTGTTTCCATCACCCGCATGGCAAAAAGCTACTGGGTATATTACCATTTTATTGGCCTTGGCAGAACCTGCCTCACGGTACTGCTCTGTCGTGCGCTCTACTCTGAAATGCTCCTGCAAGAACGCTGTCGAAATGCTTCTCCTCTTCGGGTGTCATCGGGGCACATGTAATCGTTGTATTTTAACTCTTGTGGTCCGAACACCCATGCTCTTGCTTATCCGGAGCATTCTTCAAGATTTGATGCGTTCAATGATTGTACGACTGTATGTCGGCGGTTGCGTGTTTGTTTCCACCGAGGACACGTGGCTTGGTCCACTCCAACCTCAATTAGGCTAGCGTTCCATCAAAACTGTTTCTTATCGGTCGTTTCTCACCTTCGTCTCATGCTTACAGTTTGTAGACCACTAAGATTTTAATACTGTTGCGGGACTTTGACTCGCGATCAGGAGATCAAGTCGCGATTTCCCCTGCAATCGGGGCATAGCACAGAGGTGAGGGATTCATATAAGTGTTATTGAAACTTGTTGCCACGTTCCTCAGCCTAGTAGATGAGGTCAATCGTAGCATCCAGTCTGCCTCCTGCATCCATTCACCTAACAGGTTTCTTTAATATCCTAGGCTGTAAATCAGGGTACCGAATGTTGTGCAGTAGTTTTCTCAATGCATCACGAAGCAGCTGATAAATGCGTGCACGTTGTGCTCTCTACTCCGATCCACAGGTCAGCGGTCTTTGTTCATTGAGCGGTTGAGCCGTGGTGCCTTATTGGGCATGTTACGTTACGCGTCGCGCCAGTTGTACAACTGCGTGGACATTTATTCTCTATTCTGTCGCACTTTTATCAATTAAGTTTGGCCCACAATCCTTCATAAATGATACCGCCCTCTTTGTTGATTGGTTGATTACTACTTGACCCTCCTTCACTTAGTATGTAGTCTGGTGGTAAATCGAAGTTCGTACAAAACCACTGATTGAAACACAAGCAGTCCTAAGGTTGAGCTACTGATGACCATGTTTCTTTGCCACTCTTGAATCCTAACTCCGCGGCGTTTAACCTTATTACGTACAACTGACTTTGTTAATCTGATGCGGATGCTGATGGCATCTCGTTCCTGCTTGTTTACCAGCTCACATTGAGAAATCCGTTTGAAACCAGGAATTCGTAGTGCAGTGGTTCCGACGTCCTACTACCGAATCCGAGCTCCTATTACTTCATGGTTTTAGCGTCAACTCATGAGTGACCGTTTGCGGATTCATAGTAGCGATACCTCAGCACAGCTACTTGAGTTTGCGGTGAAAACATATGCATGTTGCCACTCCGGCACATAGAGAAATCTTCCTTACCCAGTTCCCGAGCATAGCCCCTTCTTTAAAATTAACCAGCCAACTCTGTCTTTCTGTTCAGTTAATTTGGGTATAAGTCCAAGTATCTGATGAAGACTTGTTGAAAAATCATTTATTCCATTTGCTGTAGAGGGACACTCTCTCGACAGCAACTGGTTCCAGAGTAACGTTTTGGTACAATACGAAGGTTTCTGGTAATCATGAGTTCCATTAGTTCTCTGCGACTGCTATTTTATGCACACGATCGTTGAATTACCATCAGTGCAACCTGGGTTTGGCACGTAATGCGAATTCTTTCGGCATTTATCCCCATACCTAAACGACAATGACCCCTGAACAATTTGCTGGCTTGTTTGGCACCATGTTTCGTTTAGCGGACAGTGAACCTATGACTATCCCTGCCGTACAATAATCATTTAGAGTGGCTCGGCAACTTGCTTTTCCTGTACCTGCACCGTTCGCTTTGACTTCCCACTGCGCTGGGAATAGTTTCGGACAATCTGAGTCACACGCACACACAGTATGAGTTGCATCATTTTCTCCGTTGTCCTGCAACGGAAATGGCATTTGGTGTCATAACATTCTATTTTTACGCGCAAATTAGAGGTAACAATTGTGTGGCATTAACATCAAGATGGTTGTATACATAAATGAGTAGGATTTCCGACACGGTGGACACGTTCCAAATTCACTAACGATCATTTGTACAGAACGAAATTAGCGCAGCTTTGCATGGCCTACTACAACATTCGGAGATGATAGTAGAAAGTCAGTCTAGTTTTACATCAGTACAAATTGTTGTGTCGGAGCCCCACGACTGCTTCCACCCACTAACGGTAGTGAGAACACCAACGACCGAGCAACAAACAATGGTCACGTAGCAAGCCAAACCGGCCACCAAGTGTCTGTCTGTGCAACATAATCACAATATTCAAATTAGGGCATATCACAGGCTATGCGGAAAGGCTGACATTCGATCAGTCAATACTGGACAGTTCAAAAAGCGGGGGATCGATAAGTTGCCTCACGAACGAACGAAATTCACAAAGTAAAAGCGAATAACCGTAAGCTTCAGTGTCCATACAAGCTAATCACAAATGTGAGGCAAAAGTGAACGTATGCGAGGAACCGGAAGATAGGGTAGGGTGAGTAGGGGTGGGTGGGGCAAAACTCACAAAACAACGGGGAGCGGTGGAGTATTCTTACCTCCACTATAGCACAAATGCGGTTGTGTTCACTTGGTTAAATATGTTCTTCTACTACTGACCTCAGAATATAACTGTATCAGTGTGCAGCCTCGGACTGCAGAAGAATGGCCAAGGTGTATACGGGAAGGATAAGTGGAAGGACTCATGTGTGGTCGCTAACTTGACTGAGCATGTGACCCACGGTCCCTGTAGATGGTGTCCGCAGGCAGTACTCCTCGAGTCGCAACATCACTTCCGACCATTCTGACAAAGGTATGCGAATAGAATGTGATGCAACTGGTAGGCAGGTTACGTCCTTATAGACAAGGAACAGACGGAGCTCGTGTTAGGAATATAGTTGGCGAATGCAAGACAAGTGGAATAGTGAGCTCACGTTTGGCTTCTGCCTTGTGAGTACAAGGCCTTCAGCACGAGGCTTCCGTAGATTAAAGTGGCTGGATAAATGTAAGGTATTTTGCAGAGAGGGAACTCGGCCGTAGGAACAGATTGTATTGGCTGCGTATTATTTTTGCATCTCTCATAGATTGTTTGACAAATTCTATCAGCGCATCTGTAAGCGGCTGGATATCGAGTGCATTATTTTTGGCGTGGTAAGATAAGTTCCAAAATTGATTCCTTATATGGATAGGCCATCGCTTGTCCTTTGTCATGGCAACTTCTTCCATATATGGGCATGCCGCACTGAATAGAATTTCGAACGTATCTTTCGCCCGGCAGTCGGAGGGGACAGGTGGAGGAGTTTTGCAACGTGAGGGCTTTGCAGATCACGTGTTTACTAGAACGTACAATGTTGCAAATGGTGGTCTGTTTGAATGTGGCATCATCGGTCTTTGTCGTTCATTATGCAAGAGCGTTCTATGATCAGTCTTGTAACAGACCGCCAGCTATTTTCCATGTTTTTTGCTACATATTATACGTAAGCGGCCGAGTATGAAACCGCAGTACTTCATCGTATGTCACACAGGCCGCACAATTCTAGTCAGGTAGAGAGTAAAACCTTGCGATTTTGATGTTTATGCATTCTCTGTCAATAATGAAGCCTGCACCGCTAATCTCATGGCTGTCATTCATTTTTGAACGACTTATTCGTTTGACTTGCAAGCTGGTGTGTGAGAACCTCATTTACAACGATCTGTTCACACCATGTGCCTCGTCTCTTTTTAGAACTGAAGTCGCGAGACGAAAGAATACAAGGCTATCTCTCCCTGGGACCTATGTTGGACTCCGCAACTGACAAACTGGACGATTTTGGCGACAGTGAGTACCAGGTATGTTGGTTGCTTGGGGATATCTGTGTTTTCTATCCGTTGAATGCCGATCACAATTTTCTGATGACCAGAATCGTCAAATTTGATTATATTTCCCTCTCTCACGGATCGACACGTCCGATGTGTATTCTGACGAGGAGCTCATGCACCCTAAATTGTAGCCCCTTGCTTAGGTTTAAGCGCCCATGCGGTATCCCAACACTTGTGCAACCGGTTGCAGTTGCGTAACATTGATGCACCAATACACCATACGGATATGTAGCGCTAACACCTTTTCTTGTACCTTTTTATCTGTTATATTTCGTTCACCGACTGCATCGTGCAAAGGATTTGCCCTTTGTACTTCGAAAAGTGCCACCCATGCAAACAGCGCGGAAACACGGCGACTACCATGGAGGGATTCCCGGGTGGTCGATGCATCTCACTCGCTCATCCTTCGCTTTGAAAGAGATAAAGCTGTTTTTCAGGGCATCCGTCCTGCACGCAGCCCTTTTGACTACTACACTATGCTTCATCTTCGAGGACAGCTCGCGTGCTGCTGCCCCTGGCGTTATTTCAGTTGCAGGTAGCTATCTAATATCATCATCATCAACAGCAGTACATCAGCCATTTGAACTGATGCTTCGCTGCCATACAACCATGAGGACTTATGAAATAAAGAATAAGAAGAGGGAGAGAATGGGGACTTACCTGAAAACCGGGGATTTGTGTCACGTCTTTCGACTGAAATGCTTCGCACAACAAGAACACTCGAGCTGATAAATAATCATGGAAATGGTCGTTAACGGTGAGGGGTCCTTGTTTGATATGCGAAGAATGATCCCGTTGAACATGTACACTTTAACTGATATGCTGAATGTAGCTAATTTTGCAATGCGCTCGGCAGCCGCGTGTCATTCGAAAGGCAGCCTTATGAATACCACTTTTTTCGCCACCCTTAAAACGGGCACTGGATTGGGTTTTTCTTGAAAGCTCTTCGAAGTAAATCTCTCATGCTGCTAGATGCGTAGCATAGGGGGGCGGGGTAGGGCGGTCTGCCCCGGGCGGCATTCTTTTCATACCAAGTGTAAATTCCGCAAAGTTACTTACGTGGCTGCAATTGCAATATGAAGGATGAATTACTGAAACCGAAGATGAAATTAGTACTGCAAACGTTTGACAGCTGGGCAACATAAATCGTTATTGTCATTATGGATGCAGCAGGAACTGCTTATAATGCTGATGCAGAAGATGCGCGCAAAGTTTCTCGAATGGGAAATATAACCATACTTTCGCACTATATTACGAATATCTGTCATTGGCCTGTTCAGATTGGCCATGAAATGCGCACTATGCTTGTCCGGTTCGAATCTGCTGTCATGCAGTATCTAGATCATGAATTCATTGAGTGGTGCTACCTAGAATTAATACAAATGCTGAGGCTAGGAATCTGATAAGGTATTGGTTTTTTCGGAATTTGCGAAATGGTGTGCGAAAATTTCGGACACAGTTGGTGTCGTCTCCTTGGAAAGAGGCCCTGTTTTGTTCCAGTTGCTGGATGACTTCAACGGGATAGTCTAGTTTTTCGTCTGATGAGCGTTTCAAAATTGATAGGAATTAAATCCAAAAGCATGTGAACACGAAGCTAGCAAATCGTGTGCTCAGTCATTCCTCAACAGCAAGGAGCTAGCGATCTGGCTAGTTGAAGGAAGAGAGTTTGACCAAATCTATCATGTGTTTACTAATTGGTACTACCTGGAACGAATGCAAATCTGAGACTAAGGATCTAACAACTACCGGGTGATTTTCGGAATTTGTGAAACGGTGATCAAAGCTTGCGACACCCATGGTGTATTCTCCTTCAAAAGAGGCTCTGTGGATTCCACTGCAGGCCGTCTTTAACGGGATAGTTTAGTTTTTCCATTGGTGGACGCTAAATCCAAAAGCATGTGAACACGAAGCTAGAAAATCGTGTGTCCAGTCTGTTAGGAAGGAATACACGAGTCGAACAAGCCGGGACCCCATCGCCTCGGCCGGCTATCCAAACCCATCCGTCCTGATTGGGGCGAACAGAGAGCCAACCAGGAGAAGCGGCCAATGAACGCTAGGTTGAAGTTTTTTTATTGGCTGTAAGTTAACCTTTCCAGAGCTTTCCACGGTCGCTTTACATATACTGTTCACGAATTTTCCAATTTACCTTTATAATGAACGGTGTGATTTGCTAATTCATTCCTGTTGCTCTGCTCGTCCTGATCCAGCCTTCTCGCTGTCCTGTGGAGAGCCAGGGTGTTCGGGTTTGATTGGGAATCAAGCGTCCATTCAGGCGAGGGACGAACACTTCACAGTCATTCCTCAACAGGGAGAAGCCAGCGATCCGGCTATTTAAAGGAAATGCAATTGACAAAATGCAGCTATTATTTGTAGAAAAGGAAGCAAAGCAGTGGCGTGGAATTCTAGCCAGATTGCCAGATATCGTCAGGTTTCTCGCAAGGTGAAACATGGCATTGCTTGGTCACCGAGAATCATCCATTGTGATAAAAGATAGCTGGAAAATAGAGGGGATTTTTTGGAATTGGTTCATAGATTGGTCATATTTGACCGTGTTCTTCTTCGGGAACATTCGGTGACACTTCAGCTAAGAAAGCGAACCAACAATTCTCAATTGTCTCCAGAAGTACAAATGAATTTGTGTGTCTTTTAGCAAAGCAGGTGACGGAGAAAATCATAGATCATTTCAGGGAAAACAAGCATTTTCGTTTAATTTTTGATAGCACTCCTGATGTTTTTTCACAAAAATCAGAAGAGTGGGATGTTGCGTTACTGAAAATGGGTGAAAATGACACGGAGACTGAGACTGTAGTTAAGAGCAAATAGAAAGGTTTCTGGGCAACTCTATCGAATTGTGAAAAATCAATAACTTTTAATTATGAATCGTCAGCGGTTGTGTTTGGTCCGTTAATCGTTTATCCTTGTTCGGTTAGGAATTCGTATTGGTGTCATTATTTCCGAGTATACGATGGCTTCTTTTGGCATTGTATGTGCATCGTTTCACAAAAGCACAGGTTTCCGAAATAATCGTCGATACGTGTTTCAAAACACTTCACAGAATCGGCCTCCATTAATCTTTCGGGTAGTGTGTTCCATAAGTTTACGATTCTTCGTTCTGTACAAACCTGATGTGATACTTTGTTCATTTTCGGGACCCTGAGTTTGTAACGGTGTCGTCGGGTGTTACATGGTTCCCGCAGGCCGCAGTATGGGGAAGTGATTCAAGTGTAGTACTCAATGGGTCATAATAAGGTCAATTTTTACTCGGTGGTAGGATAGTGTGTAAAGTCCGAGCCATTCACAACGTTTTTCATACGGAAGCTTTCGTAGACTCGGTATCATTCTAGTTGCGATATGCTGCATTTTCTCTAGCTTTTCAGTTTCCCACTGGGTTATCGGATGGTAAGCTGGAGCACCATATTCAAGGATTGGTCTAATGAGCGAGGTGAATAGACGAGGGACGGTTTCTTCGGACCATGTGGAGAAACTGCGTCTTAATACCCAGAGCATACGAAGTCCCGTACGGTACAATTTCTCTGTATTTTCTAGTGATCTCAGATCATGTCGTGAGAGAACTCCTAAGTCTCTGACAGATGTGTTGGGATGGAGCAACTGGCCGTCCAAGGTGTATGATCGAGTGGCTGGACGTCTGGTGATACTGATGAACTCCGACTTGCTTGCGTTAAGAGGGAGTTGCATTTCAGTTGACCACGTTGTCAGTCGCTCTAAGTCATGCTGGAGGCGAGCGCAGTCTTTCTGGTTCTCAATGATCCTCCAGATTTTCAAATCATCTGCAAACAGGGTATATGGTGACTGGAACTGCTGCGGAAGATCGTTGATATGAATAAGAAATAATACTGGCCCAAGTACAGTTCCTTGAGGCATGCCACTGGTCGATGGGAACCAGCCTGTCAAGTAGTCATTGACCTGTACTCTAAACTTTCGTCCCACAATAAACTCGTGTAACCACTGAAGTAGCGTACCACCGATTCTGTATGTCCTCAGTTTACGAAGTACCTCGTGGTTCACTCTGTCAAACGCCTTACTAAAGTCGATGTATACCACGTCAACATCCTTCAGTTTATTGAGAGCTCGTACCCACTGATAGTTTGCGTACATCAAGTTGCTGATGCAGGATCGCCCTTTCGTAAAGCCGTGTTGCGCTGGTGTCAATACGTCCATCGATTCGAAGAATGACAGCGGACACTTTCACAACCTTCTCGAGAACTTTGGATAATATCGAAGTCAAACAGATCGGTCTATAGTTTTACTCGGATCACCACCCTTTGGAAGCGGTCTCACCATCGAACATTTCCAGTCGTTGGGGACAGATCCTTCAGAGAGTAAGTTAGTGAATATGTTTGTTACGGCTGATGAGATGATAATCGATAGGGACTTGATTAGTAATGGATGAAGTCCGTCTGGTCCGGGGGGCTTTGCACCATCGAGGTTGACGAGTAGCTGATACACTTCAACAGATCACGAACCGCATAGCGAAAGCTCGAAGTGCTTTTGCTAACCTTCGCCACCTATGGCGACGGCGCGACATTACTCTCGCCCTGAAGGTTAGAGTGTACAATGCAGCGGTACGTTCGACCTTACTGTACGGTTGCGAAACCTTGCCCCTAAGATCGGCGGACATGAAGAGGCTACTTACGTTCGACCATCGGTGCCTTCGCAGTTTGGCTCACATCTGGTGGGAACACCGCGTGAGTAACGAGCGTGTTCGACGCCTTGTTTACGGCCTAGGAAAAGGGAATGAACCGCTCAGCACCGTCATTTCACTCACCAGGCTCCGATGGCTGGGCCACGTGTTGCGCATGCCAGCCCACCGACTCCCTCTACGTGCGTTGTTTGCTCACCGGGGATGTAGGTGGAAGAAGAGGAGAGGTGGCCAAGCGATGACATGGTCCAGAGGAATGAAGACCCTCACTTCGGAGCTGGCCTCAGTTGGAGCTTCACGGCTCCCTGGTTGGGGTCCAAAAGACGGTGAACACGTTTGGCTGGATACACTTGCTGATATGGCAAGGAGCCGACCTCAGTGGCGTTCCTGCTGTGAGTTTCTTTGTCCCTCCCCATCCCTTTAGCCTCCCCCTCCATCTACGATCTTATTTCGTAGGGTAAAACGTAATTAACTTTTTGTTTTTGCCTAGTAGCCGGCTAGTAGCTTACCGGAACGATGCGTATCCGTTGCTGGTAGCTCAGCTGGCATACAACTGTTTTATCTATCTTTTCTTTGTGTATTGTATTATATGTGTGTATGTATGTATTTCCTTCATGTATTGCGGCACAATAGCGGAGGTGTTTTACCATCTCTAGCTGACATGTATAATAATGATGATGATGATGATGATACACTTCAACCGCATCACATTGTAGCCTGTCGAGCAAGATTGGCGCAACCTTTGCCGGTACTGGATCAGCCGCCGGTTTACTGAAAAATACAGCGAGGAAGTGCGTAGCCAAGGCGTCTGCGCGCTCCGCGCTTGAAATGAGCGTCCGTTTGTCCTAACTCCCTAAGACCGGTAGGTCGCCCCCGGATTTCAGTTGGCGTTTCTAGTAGGCAAATATTCTTTTGGGTGCAGTTGTGGCCGAGGATGCTAGCTCCTCTTCGAACTGCTGGCATTTCTTGATCTTTGCGGCGTTACATAAGTTTCGCTGTTTCTTTTACACCGTGTAATCTCCGTCACAACCCGAGCTGATGTATCTACTCCAAAGTTTGCGACGCCGTCGCGCTAACTGTCTGTATTCCCTATCAAACCAATGCGGTTTGATTGGTCCGATTTTTGAATACTTCAACGGAACGAACCGAGTGCACAGGGAGTTAAGCTTTTCCTTCATTAATGACCAACAGGCCTCAAGTGACGCATCCTGTGGTAGTGTCCAAGCAGTCTGACTTGCGGCTTAAACGAGCACGTTTGAAATCCGTCTTCCAATAGTTGAATGTCCGCTTCCGTTGATTGTAATATGGTAACGACAGTTCTGTGGTTGCCACGATGGAGCAGTGGTCACTGTTCGTAAGAGGTTTGAGGATTCTGCTCTAGTTCAGCTTCTACTCGCAAGTCGTAAACATTAGGTCCAGACAAGATGCCGAGTGCGAATACTCGCGTTGCTTAGATGACATGTTGCTTGCCCCGATTTCAATAGTCATTTTAGGGAATTGAGCCTAAACATTGCCATGACCGAGAAGAAGCCGAACATCTGACCAGAATATCTTAGGTAAATTTAAATCCCCCATCAGTAAGAACTGAGGGCGGCTCATGTGCTTCTGTATATGTGGTAGCCAATAGCAAAAACGACTTAACGGGCTACGGTAAATAACACCTACTATTAGTTCTGCGCGCCTGAGGCGGATTGTGCACCAAAATTGCTTGCGTAAACTCTCCTCGCTCCGATAGGTTCTGGTAAGTTTGCCAGATAGTGACGATTTTATGTACAACAGAACACCACCGTGAGCCTTTGATTTTCAGTCGCATCGGAAACAAGAGTATCTTGACAACGCGACTTCTTGGGGTATGACGTCGGAGTTCAGCCAAGTCTCTGCAAGTCCTAAAACGTCCGGCCGCTCCGAGACAGCGAAGCGGCACAGTTCGTCACTGTCATTAAGCTGCACACGTTGGTGAATGCCACACGGAGGTTCTGGGAGGTACTGTGGGACCCGCCTGGAGGTTGAGCAACCGGTTGATACGGGTTCATACACCCTTCTTGATCACCCGAAAATTTACAATTTGTAAGTTACTCTCACCTTCCTCTGGATAGCGTTTGAACTCAATAACCGCAGTCTTCAAACAACCCCTGTCTTCGGGTTGCAAGTCTCAGCGGATGTGAACTCTCATGCCTTTCAATCTTGACAGACAAGACAGTATGAGCTGCGGCATATTGTGATTTGCAAAGGTGATTCTCAGTGGTCGACATGACTGGTTAGCTTTCTGGCCAAGTCGGATTACTTGTTTAGTCGTCACACTGTCTTCACCCACCTCCAAGAGTCTATCGACGAGCCCCTGGTAGAACTCAACATCGTGATCATAACGTATCTTAGGGTTTTCATCTTTTGACTCTGATACCCGGAAGACCATGAGATTATGACGCCTCAGCGAAATCGGTGATGAACCTGTGGGAGCAAGACTAGAGTCGCATATCTGATTGGGTTGTTGTTTATCAGCAGGGGATGCCTGAACTCGCTTACGCGGTCCCTTGCGCTTTCAAGTAGTCCATGAATATTCGGTTTTCAGAAGTTCACAGACAGGCTCTGAGCAATTCACGGACCGAGCAGTGAAGCGGCATTTCGTAGGTTGCGAGTCGAGTCTTCCGTCGGTGGGGAACATTGAACTTGAGGCTCGGCCGGGGTCGAAGACGCTGGTGGTGGTGCAGATCGCGAAGTGATAAGAGAAGACGCGGTGACAGAGGTACTTTCACGAGGGCGTTTGACCCCACGTGGTGAACGGTTTGTTTCTGTCTAGAAGAGAGCTTTTCCCGTAGTTGTTGGCGGTCGCTGTGTATTCTGATGTCTTGCACCGCGACATTTATCACATATAACTTGAAAAACCGATGACGGATGTCGAGAGATTTTCGAAAAACGTCAACAGATAAGCCAATGCACGAAATCTGGAACAAAACATCGCAGCCGAAGCACCAAAGTGCATGAGCCTTATTTCCCACAACTTTCGAACACGAACCACAAGCAGCTTGAGACGACATCACAAGGTAGAGCAAAGCCAAGATGGCGGACAGAGATGGCAGTAGGGCAAATCAATGAGATCTCCGGAATTAGCCAAAGAATAGCCACCAAATTTGCACCGCTTGGAAAATACGCCAAAAGAAGAATATTGGTGCACAATTCACACAGAAAAAACACTGATAACACAGTAATCCGAAGCAAAAGTAGTATCCAGCACACGGTGATCCAAAAAGTGGTCGAGGAGTCATTTCTTCGGTTCATTGAAACCAACAGAATAGTGCTGTACAAATTTCTAGGTTAATTCTGCAGGAACTGGAGAAGAATGGAATTCAGTTTGATGATTATCGTGGCCAGACATTTGACAATGCTGCTGTTATGGCGGGCTACCAATCAGGTTTCCAGAGACACATCTGCGAAATCGACCCCAAAGCTACATTTGTAAGATGCACTAACCATCCCTTGAACCTGGCCACTGTACATGTAGCTTTTGTGACGGTTCGATCTGTTGCACTTTTGGTACAATGCACCGGTTATTCGCGTTTTTTTCTGCATCTACATATCACTGGAACGTCATGATTCAAGTGACCTGTCTAAATATCAAGTGGCCTGTAGAAACTAGATGTAGTAGGTGAGCAGTCACTGTAAATGTTCTGGTGAGGAAATACCAGGAAATCGTCACTGTTCTAGTAGGAAAATATTCAGCCACAAAATCACCTGCATCTTTAATTCTCACCTCGGTAGTGTTGTTTCCATTTATTTCCTTTCTTAACCTTTGGAGATCTGTTCTCTCAGAAATCAGTGATGCACATAAATATAATTAAACAAAGAGGCTGGATCTGCAGCAAAGTGCTGTCAAGCTCATAGCGTTAAGAGAATACTTTCTTACAAACAGGTAGAAGATGGTCGACAATGTGATGTATACATCTAGAAAATTGCTCTGAATTGGGAATAAGCATGGAGTGTCGATTCGGTCAAAAAAAGTGAATGGATGGGAAAGAATCGTTTGACACATCTATGGGATTTATGCCGTGTTGAAACGGGAAATTCTGTTTATCACTGATAAATTGACGGAGGAAATATGTCGTAACTTTCCACATTTCATGATGTTATAAACAATTATGCCAGATCTTTTTGATGATAACCATGGTTATCCTATTAGCGTAGTTGAAGACTAGATGAAAAAAGTCGAATTTCTTACTGAAAGAAGATCGCAATATTTTGTGCAAGCTTCAAAAAAATTCATGGACCTACTGAACTTTTGATCTGCATACGGAAATATTGCCCTGGGGAATCTGCTGCACATCTTGCGTACTCGAACTGTTAGCATTACAAGCTGTGAGGGCGCATTCTCAAAACATAAGTTTATAACGAACTACTTTCAATCATCAATAAACCGGACAAAGCCCACGAATTGGCAGTTCTTCTCATGGAATGGGAGCGTGCAAATGTACTGAATTTTTATAGTTTCAATACCTTTGCCTCAGGTAGTGCTTAGAAAAGTCTGTCTGTAAATTTTGTTCACGGGTATTGTATTAATACAAAGGCCTGCATTTAAGGCGACACGATAAACTTAGAATTTGACTGTTATGTGAAACGAAATATTAAAGGACTGCTCGCAATTGTGTGGGTTTACGGGTTCACAAATGGCAAGGAGGACGGCAATCTTAAGTCCGCCCCGGGCGGCAAAACTAGCTGCTAGCCGTTGCATGCTACCCATTTTCACGCAGCATGTTTTATATGAACGCTAAGTTTTTTTCAGCGTGTCTTCCGAACGGATTCTACGTGTTCTCGAGTTATGACAACAATCATGTGTCACTTTCATGTTTTTGGGAATGAAAATTTGGGAAGCCCGTATACTGACAGCTCGACGTTTTCTTCACGTAAACTTGTTGTCGGATAAATCCACCTTTCCTAGTAAACATATTCTCTGCTGGCGTTTTAAGAGCACTTTTAAAATGCGATTTAAGCCGTTGAATTTCTATGACTGAACTTTATTATTTTGAAATCATCTTGCCCTATCCAAGCTTGTTTTAATTGATTCAACATTTAAATCACATTTAGTAAGTGTTCTTACAAAAGCATGCCAACAAAATATAGGTTACCAAACGTTAGGAGATAGCAACCGGTTTTCTGTTCGTATTCTAAGATGATCAAAAACTGTGTACAGGCTAGCGCGTCTATCTACCAGAAAGAATATGTTGATGACATTCAAAGGTGGCTGTCTCCATCTATAATTTCTTGCTACGCAATTACGTTATTCATCAACAACAAACCAAACGGAGTTCTCTTAACCACAACGTTTTTTGCAGATGGAATTCATCAGTACAAGGAAAGTGCATATCCCATGCACAGCGCAACAGCAACTTTTCAGATCGCTCACCAATGTACACTTTTCGTTTGTTAGTTCCTTGGTAAATAATGAGGTCATATCACTAAACAGCGTTGCCTAATCACTAGTTTTCGCAAATTTGATGGTTTCGACGGATTGAAAATGGTCACTTAATAATGACCATTGCAACGAGACAGGATCTTAACGTGTTGCGATGGTGTGCGTACCCTTGTGACCCATTGAGCTACGTTGGGTGGCACTTTCAAGTGCCTTCAGAGCCACTCATACCAGGCAGGTCAATGGTTGGGGGTCAGACTAACCGTCTCACAATCGCCTAGCTGCCTTGCGGGCAGGCTGTTTAGCTGAACGCTCGGGGTGGAGTCCCTAACACAACTTCCTACTTCGACTTGGGCAACCGGGTACTCTCAGGCCCACTCACAAAACCATGGACTGTTCATCTGCAATATCGCTCTCAGCTGCTTTTGCTCCTGCTAGTCACACACCTTCACACGCCACCTGTTCATTTGTTACCAATCACTGTTATCCGTTACCAGCTGATTCCTGTTTCCATGATTCTACTCCCGATGGTTTCGTTGACACCCAGAGAGCTCGCACAGTTGCACTCCTTCGGCCTCGTTCCGTCTGGCGTGCTTCAGTGTACGTACACTTGTGCAGATCGGGCAGCAAGCTGGTCTTGCGCCCACCTTGGAATCCCTCGCCATCGATGTTTGCTGTCTTTCAGAAACTTGCTTACAAGATCCCAGTACTGTGATTGAGTTGAGATCTCCAACCGACCACGGAGACATATTTCACCTACGTCTAGCTGGTGACACAGAAGCAGCTATGGTAGGCTTTGTTGGCGTTGGTGCAGCGCTAAGTAGTAAAGTCGAGGCCGCACTGCTGTACGGGTTCCCGAATAATATCCGACTGTGTGCAGTTCGGCTTCGGGGATTGTGTAAGATGTCATGAGGAGAGACGCAGCTTGTGATCTCAGCTTACGCTCCAACTGACTGCAGTTGCGACTCATTCAAGGACGATTTCTACTGTGAACCACTAGCTCTTGGGCAGAGCCTTCTGTGTCTCAATCATGGTCTCAAATTGATCATATCGTAATCAGTTTTAGATGGAGGGGTAGCGTAAAGAATTGCAGATCCATCTGGTCCACTTTTATTGACTCAGACCATGCTCTTGTGTATGCGAACATCTACATGAGTTTCGGATGGTACCCGAAAACAAAGCACTGTAAGATGGATACAACTTAACTATCTACTCTCCAGGTTCAGCGGGGCTATCAAACTTCCCTGGCCGATGCACTCAACTGTGACGCTCCGCAAGAAATTGATGAACACTGGAGTTTCATGCAGAACTCCAGGATCTCTTCCGGGCAGTTAGTCTGTGGTCGTACTCAGTACCCTACGAAGGCCTGGATTTTCACACACTCTTTAGAACTATTTGGGCGCCACAGTAATACCCTGCGGAGTCTAATCATAATGAAGTGCGCCGTTCTGTCAGTCGGCAGCTCAAACAAAGCCTACGCAGTGATCGTGAAGCCTGGTGGTCTCAGCGTGCTTCGGAAATGGAGGCCGCCGCCCTCTCTGGCAATACTCGCAAGCTCTTCCAGCTCATTAAATCCACTGGCCACAGAAAGCCTGGTGTCAGTGAGACTATTTGCGAAGCGGATGGTTCGCCGATTGCCAACCTACAGAGACGCTTGGATCGATGGGCCGAACATTTTCATTCCCAGTTCAATTGGCCCTCACCGTCCACTTGTATTCCCTGCGAACCCAGCTGCTCGATCTGGGTCGTCACGCTTGATTCACGCAGTGAAGCGGAAGTTTGTCTTGCGATTCGACACTTGAAACGATTCAAGGCTGCCGGCTCAGATGGACTTCCTTCGGAGCTGTTCAAGTATGGAGGCGCAGTTATCATTAGCCAGCTAACCTCATTGTTCTCCAAAATCTGGCATGAAGAAAAGGTGCCTTCTTTCTGGGGCGAATCAGTTATTGTCTAGATGTTTAACTAGGGTGCTGGCACCACATGCACTAGTCACCTTGCGTTTGCTTTCAAGCTATTGGCATTCATTCTACTCCGTAAACTATCTCCCATTGTTGAATCACAGTACCACCAACTACAAGCTGGCCTCGAACCTGGCCGTGGGTGCGTGGATCAAATATTTACGCTTCGCCATCCTTACCAGTGGCCTACCATCGTTGCATTCCTAGACATCCGTGCTGCATTCGACTCAGTTGATCGACTTGCGTTATGGTGCCGTTTGCTGAAGAAAGGGGTCCCAGGAAACTTCACTGTCATCCTACTCGCACTCTAACTCCACATCGTCGGAAAAGGGAGGGTCTATGGCAAGCTTTCTTGGTCCTTCACTGTCAATAGCTGTGTAAGACAGGTCTGCCGTATGTCCCTGTTCCTCTTCGATCTTGCGATTGAAGACTTTCTGTTGAGAGTTCTAGACGGTTACCAAAATTGGGTCTGCAGCAGGGATGTCCAAAGGCCGGCCCGCGTTAACGTTTCAACTGGTCCGTGGCCTCATCATGAAATAATGAATTCAGGCTTGCACTTTTTCGTACATGTGTACTTTCTGTTATTCAGTTCAGTTTGGATATGGCCCGACATATTTTTACATCAAAAAATGTGACCCCCCTTGCAAAGCGTTTGAACACTTCCGGTCTACAGCTACTACCGGGTAAGCGAACGATCGACTTAAATTATGCCGATGATATCGTCTTATTTGGTGACGACTTAAAGAGCATGCAAGCCATTCTTGACCGTTTGTCGATTGAGGCAACTAGGTACAGAATGTGCTTTACCCCGTCAAAGTGTAAAGTGCTGCTTCAGGATTGGCACTCAACCGTTCCCGTGTTCACAATTGAAGGTACACAGATTGAACAAGTGGATAGCTTTGTCTACCTTGGCAGCTGCTGGTGGTACCTTTGGATAGGAAGTTTCTCTTCGCATCGCCAAACCTCAGTCGGCATTTGTCAACCTGCAGCACTTGTAACGTCGTCGGTATGTTTCGCTTTTGGTTGTTGGTCGTGTTTAGAATGCCACCGTTCGGGCGCTGTTGCTACATGGAAGCGAGTCATGTGCAGTTCGTCTAGACGACATGCTCCGCCTCTCGGCCTTCAACAACGGGTGCTTGAGGAGGATTGCTCTGTGTGGTGGCAACAACACATCTGCAACATTGAAGTCAGACGCAGTGTCTTAGGGAATGCGAGTATTCCCTTCATCAAGATAGTTTTTCTACGCCAGTTAAGATGGCTCAGTCACGTCCTGCGTATGTCAGCTGAGCGTTTGCCCTATTACGGTCTGTTTGCTCATGCAGGACTCAGCCGGAAGAGACCACGCGGTGGTCCATCATCCAGCTTACGACAGCAAATTAAATCGTTGGTTTCACCACTTCCCACCATTTGTTCCACACACCTGCTTGGTTGGGGATCGAAGGACGAGGAGTGCCGATAGCTGGAGATAATTCAGGATATGGCTTGTAATCGAAACCAGTGGAGAATCTGAGTACATAATTGTTTACATTGGGATGCTTGATACTTAACGATTGTAAACGACAAAAATGCTAAAAAGTGGCGTGGGCAAAATAGCAAAAAATTGCTTCGTTTTTTTTATCACGGCACAATAGCTGAAGTGTGTTGCTCATCTCCAGTTAATGTGCCATGATGATGATACGGGTTAAACCTGTCTTCTTTTAGTTAGTTCCATGGTTATATTTGGCTCTATGTCTATTTAATAGACTGCTGCCCATATTACTGCTACTTAATAATGATAATCCAGTAAAACCTCCCCAAGCTAACCACTCAAGAATCAAAGTGTTCAATATGCAGAGGTCTGGATTCAAAAGGTTTACATGGTGAACGTTTATGCTGTGTTCGTGCACTTGAGTTAGATAAGGATTCGGTGATCTTTGTTTCTGAGGCATTTTATGATATACTGTGTCGCGTGTAGACCTCCGAAAATCAAAAACGAAGCCAGGACCTCGACCGAGATCTGTTATTCATGAACAAAAGAATCATTTTATATCGAACCTTACTTTGTACCAGTCACAATGTGTCCCGTTTCCTCTGGACACTTGTTGCGGGGCCTGCGCTTGCGCCTTGCTCCTGTCAGTCCAAGTCATTCATGCATCATCCATAGGTGGCGATCGATTAACTTTCAGCTTGTTGATCTCACGTTCATTCAGATTGTCATTTCAATTCGCCACCACCATAGTCAGTCCAATAACTTGCCATTAACACACACGGTTTCTGCTAGTGTTGAGTTTTTCTGTATTTGTTCCTTCTTCCCACTAGCAATAGACTTTTGGTCCGTTCTAGAAAGTTGCGTTAAGCGATTTTCCACATGAAACATGCTCACCAGTGGGTTCCGATCGATGAAGCTTCCTCGCGTTTGCAGGAAACCTGATTGTTGCTGCTAATCTATTTCACAGGATGAGGTATCTGCTGATAAAGGATTTAGGACGAAAATCGTCCTAATCCTTCGTACAGTTGATTTACAACTCATGTTGCGAAGCCCCCGAGTGAACTTAGGCTGCAGTTCCAATGTAAACAGATCCGAGTAATTTTACTAGTGCATCAGATTCTGCAGGAGCGTCAAATTTTGTTTCAGTCCTGCGAGGTGAAAGTACTTTAAATATATATATATATACAGTCGATTCCGGTTAATCGGACCACATCGGGACCAGACCATTTTGGTCCTTTTAAGCGGCTGGTCCGATTAACCGAAGTTACCCGATGTAACAAGATGGGACGTGCTATACATAACTACTATTATGACCTGTATTGGCGGCATATATTTATAGCAAACACACAAAGAAGAACTGCTTTGATAACGAACTTTGTTCACTGAAAAAGAAATTTACAAACAAATTCTTCGTAACGACCTACAAGATATTCAGCATGCGAAGTACAGTTTTATACAAAGGGATTACCGAATTCCATTCAGCGTTTGAAGACCGTATCCAGTGTGGTTTGACGCATTCTTTTAACAGACTGCATTCGCACAAAAGCACCACAAACATGTAACGCAGTAATAGGACTACCTTCATTTCCTTCCTGCATGAAATAGCGGTGCAATGTTTCAATGCATTTCCTTGCATCCTGTTTTGTGACTGGCATCAACACGTTAGGGTTCTCTTCATCACTTCCATGGTCTTCTGTTTCTGTCGTGTGTTTCGCTGCTATTCGAGCAACAATGGCAGCATCGCATTCTTCAATTCCATCATAGAGTTGAAGTTCGTTGTCGATTGACAAAAATTCTTCGTAATTTTCAACATGTTTCAGCTCCACATTCTCGCCGTCATGTTCATTTACAACCACCATATCCACATCCATCTCCGAGACAATATCCTTAAAGCCACAGTGAGAAAAACAGTTCCGAATTGTCGCACTGCTCATTTTTCGCCAACTTTCGGCCACGAATGTAATGGCTTGCAAAATGTTGACCTTTGCACTGATTTCTCCGGCCGTCGAGGATGAGGTCAGCAAGCCTTCCTCAATTGATTCAAGGATGTAATTCACCAACCTTGAACGATAAAAGGTCTTCAAATTTTTTTATGATGCCCATGTCCATTGGCTGTATCAAAGATGTGGTCTTGGGAGGCAGAAATTCCATCTGGATATTCTTCAAGAAATCCAAATTTGAATGTGCTGCACAATTGTCTAGAAGTAAAAAGACTTTTCTCGACTGGCGTTGTAGCTCTGTGTCCCAATCCTTCACGCATTCTTTAAAAAGTGTAGAGCTCATCCATGCATTTCTGTTCGCACGATACACAACTGGTAAACTGTCCATTCTGAGTCCCTTAAAGCAGCGAGGCTTGGCACATTTTCCTATAACCAGCAGCTTCCTCTTGTCTGTTCCGGACATGTTTGAGCAGCACAAGACAGTTACGCGATCCATTGTTTTTTTTCAGCCAGAGAGAGTAACATGTTTGTAAATTAAGGAGCCGTCCGGCGTAGCCCTATAGTACAACCCGGTTTCATCAGCATTATAGATGTCATCTGCTGGAAATTTTTCAAGAAGCTCTGGTAGTTTTGTTGATTTCCATTCTTCAGCTCGAGCGCTATTGGCACTTTCTTTCTCACCATGTGCTTTCTTAAATTTTACATCATGTCTAGATTTCCATCGAGACAACCAGCCGTCCGTAGCTATAAAATCTTCGTGGCCCAGCATTTTAGCGAGTTCTTCTGCTTTGTACTTTAACATCGGGCCACTTACTCGCACGGCTCGTCCAGTAACAAAGGCAAACCAATCATTAAGGGCCTCATCGACGTCTGGATCCTTGCCCTCACGCTTCCGTTTTTGGGAAGTACCTCGTCGTCCTTCACATTGTGCCCATTCTTCTCGCAGATCTTTCTCTTGTTTTATCAGGCGCGATATGGTAGATTTTGCCAAGCAGGTAATTTCCACCAATCGACGCTGACTAGTGGTTGGTCCCTGTTCCTTGATCTGATCTAGGAAACGAATTTTCTCAGCTAACGTCAAGTCCCGTCGTGGCATTTTTTAACATGCAACAAGACACGCACAGTTCACTGAGGTGAACTCGGGTCTGTCTCCCGGGTATTTCTATGGTTGACCTAGCCACCTGCTGTCCTATGATTTGCCGGACCTGTGTGTCCGCCATCACTTGCCGTGCTCGAGAGTAGGCCCGCAATGCGGGCTCAGGGCATTCGGCTCAATGGCCGAGCGGTACATCGATCGAGCGGTTAACGACATGTGAACAAGCATGTATGTCTTCGCTCCGCCTACAAGTGTTGGAAACTACAGTCAGTTTCGGGCGGTTCTGAAGCCAATTAGATAAATGTGCCTCAAGGTTGCCACAGTTCAGTTTATCCAAAGGCCAACTCGGATTGCCGTAACTGAATGGTACGCTTTCTTGCCCGACATATGAGCTGTGGGTTTAGTCCAGACATCCAGGCACAGAACTTGATTTTAACACTTCTGTTACCTGCCACCTTCTATCGTCTGGTCCGATTAAGCGGAATTCTGGTCCTAATAAGCGGCTAAAATTAGGTTAGCGTAATAGGATTCGTTTCGGTTCTTCAGAATTTGGCCCGAATAAGCGGCTGGTCCTATTAACCGGTGGTCCGATTAACCGGAATCGACTATATATATATATATATATATATATATATATATATATATATATATATATATATTCAATACTTGACCACTGTACCATTCTCATGGGTAACAACAAAAGGGAATAGAGGCTATCTGGGGAAGAAGTCCGAAGATTCATTTGTTGTGTGGGCAGATAGCTTTCCGGTTGCCCAGGCCGAGGGAGAGGGTTGACTTAAGGGACACCACCCGGATCCTTTGGTCTTTAAGACATGACACGCAAAGCAGCGGAGCAATTAATGCGCATCGCTGGAACGTCGAACCAGCCGTGAATATGAAGACCGTTGGCAGCCATGTGGCTCATTCGCCTTAGTGTTCGGTAGCAGTCAGCACAGAAGCCGGTGGCCAGCAAAGTTGTTCATCCGCCCTCCGTTAGGTACTCACTACTGGTCACAGAAGTGCATGGTCAGTGACACTATAGCGGGTTGCATTGGCTTTGACACATCGCCATACGAGCTCTTGTGGTATTTGATGGAGAATCAGGTGACCATCCCAGAACTCCCCACAATCTGAGACACTGCCGCTGATTGTCCTCGACTGCTTATTCATCTCACTTGCAAAGCAAGCCGGACTTATTGGCGGTTACAACCACAAGGAAGACGTCCCCCAATTCGAAACCTAGGGACGCGGCCAATAGCGTACCGCTCCGCCATGGGTGATGCTTTACTAAACAGGCTTGTCGTGAAGGGCCTCTGTGGATTTTATAACGCTTTTCTGTTACTCATCCGCATGTTCCCCTAAGTGATGATGCAGCACTCACAGACGGGACGGGTAAAGATTTTAGATCGCCTTCGGCAGTGACTGTATGGGTTTCTTGGTGTATGCTAGAGGTAGACAGCCTATCCCATGCTATTTGTTATTCGAGCCCCTCAGAAAAGTGGAACTCGGAAGAATTTCGTATTTCGAATTCACAAACAGACGGCCTCACACAGGTGTGTTAATGTTAATTGGCGTTTCAGGTCTCGAACACCCGTTATATCCGATACCTGATTTGCTAGCTGAGGATTTCGTTCAACTACGTGTCGAACCGTTTTCAAAGTGATTAGTTATCTTGCATTAGCACCCTTGTTCTTTGCAGTTCATCTCGTCGAAATTTATAAGTAGATTTAGTACCTTAACAAGACAATAAGAAGAATAGTGAAAGGATTCGGATTAAGTTTTGAAGGAGATTTGCGACAACCATACTACTGCATAAAAACGAGTAAATGCCATCGGACGATGGCAGCTCATCAAGATAGATCGTGGCTCAGGGGTCACTTCCATCTTCTGCACATTAGAAACTCATGTAGCAACGGAGAGTGTGGCACTATGTTACACTAAGATACTTATTTATGGCGACTACCGCTCATTCAGCGCAGCCGCAGACTCAAGGACCGCGGGTTCTAGCTCCACCAGGAACAGATAGTGTGTGCACTGCTGACGATTCACAGTCCTCATGTGCAGTCAAAGGTCTCCGTTCTCAAGTTCCTTGAGGCCATTGTTATCGAGCGACAGCGTCCACTAGTGTGTTGAACAGCAACTGACAGTGACACTAAGCCTATTGTGGTAGTAGCGTGGAACGCGCCAATCGGAAAATTATTGGCCACCAGTCGATTCCATGTGATTTTGTTTTGAGTCCTTTGTTAGTTTCACGTGCTTAGCCGAAGAGTATGACAGTGTCATCGTACAACCTTCGTCTTCTGGCATTCCTATTTGGATTTCCGAAAGGATGAAACCGCCGTCCAGTGCTACTTCCATTAGCTTGTGACAGTGGGGAATCCAACTAAAAAGCTTATATTATCGGATGCAGTGCGTAAGTCGTTATCTCGCCGGTGGAATAATTTCCATTAAAAGAAACAGTCCATTATTTGCCACGATTGTCACCTTCGGTATTGTGAGCCTGAGTTTGGTCCAGTTTTTCTTTGAGGCTCATTCACTGTGGCTTGTTTTTCATCATTTCACATGTCCCGTTTGATGAATGTTTTGGTGACATCAATATGCACTTCTGAGCGTCTCCTTTTCCCTGTGGAATTGTCCCCCTCTCTTTAGTTGTGGGAATTGCAGAAACAAAAACATAGCATGCTTTTGGAGGAGAACACGGCAATGGTTGCACAACGTGAGCAAGAAATCAATCAGATTGTGCGATCCATTCACGAATTGAATGAGATATTCCGTGATGTGGCGCAAATGGTTGTGGACCAGGTATGTTTTTTTGGTCGGCTGGTAAATCAATGTTTCCTATCATAACATGTGCCTAGATGTTTGACATTTGATTTGTGTGTATGTGTTTCGTAGTCTCGCCACTTCAGTGTGTTCATCTCTGTGGGTCGACTTTGCTGCTGCTAATCTATTCACATCACTGAAATTCTTTCCGCTGCAACTTGGACACAACTGCGAGGTTATCTAGACCGTTGATTTCCCCAACCAGTTCTCTTTATTTGCAATCGGGCTCTAGTCTTGTTTTCGTGTGCTAGATCCACTGCGCTTTTTCGACATAGATTCCGGCTTCCGCTGTTGATTGTCATCTCATGAAGGCAGTGTCTGTCTCGTAGCCAAAAGGTAACGAGCCTGTCTTGTAATCTGACGGCGCGGGTTCGAGCCTGTGTAGGGGCAGGGCGATCATCGCAGTATATTTAGCTCACGTGCGACCGGTGGTGATTGCGCGGCAGCGAATCGTCGGTACTACGTACCGGCGTACTGCTGATGCCTTTATGGAGGCAGCAGTACCCCCATCGTGAATCAATAGTGTCTTGGGAAAGATAACTCTCAAGCGGTCATCATGACTGATCGTAATGTATGCGCACAAAACGGTCAATTATCTGCCTCGACAAGTATGTGATGTTGGTACCTATGCGCAAACTATCCAATTAGACATTGTTTTAATCGAAATCTCTCACACTGCAACACTGTCCATTAGGTCAGCCATCGCATTATTGCCATGAACACTTCTCTTTCGTAGTTATCTACTAACGTGCTGCATGGGAAACCTTTGTTCGGTGTGGCTTGGTCCTTCCGTTTTGCTTGTAGTGGATGATTGTATTCAGATTTGACATCTCCTTGTCGTTAAGTACTTTTCCGCACATTTGTCCGTGAGCTGCACAACTTACAATTTCTGCCCGATTCCCCTACTCTACTACCACTGCTACTAATGTATGTTTCTCGGATAAAACGAGAGGTAATCATCATGATGAGACCTGATCATTGTATAGAGTTTAGAATGCAGGATGCTTTGATCGAATTCAGCATCTTTGTCACAATGTACGCAATTACAGGACACTTAATCGCTCATAGCAGAGTACTGTAATGTCCACCATGAACCGAATTGTGGAGGTTGAGAATTTTGACCACCAATCCGCCTGTTCATTCCACTCGGTCCGAACAAAAGCGCATGTTCTCGGTATCATCCACAACGGGAGTAGTAACATCAAAATAGCGGGAATAGTTCAAGCGAACAAAATGTTCGTTGTGATGACGTTTTTGACAAATCGGTGAGGATTACGGCTAACTTATGGTGAACTAGCATTAAAAAGTGTGTATCAGGTGAGATGCTTGTTTAGGATGACATCAAGTGTACTACTCCTAACTCGAGGTAAACCTTCATGGAAGTCGACACAGGCTGAAAAAAGACATACAAGTAACCCGTGGAGAAGGTTTGCGTCGCTGTCGCACCAAAAACCTGCACCTTAGAGAGAGTGCGAATGGAATTGATGCGGTAGTGAAGGTAGGAGATAAAAGACTTGTGTAACCGCTGCACTTAGGCCCATATGCCTCAGACATTGGCACTGCAAGCAAACCAAAGTGAAACGATTGGAGGACAGATGATGGCCCCACAAGAGTAAAATGCTTAGACGGGCGGGCGGAATGTGACCCGACGGGTCTGGTCTGCATTGGGCGGTTAGAGGAAGTTTCACGTGTACTACTGTTTTTAAAATGAAAGCGAACTTTTGAACTAACGTGCTAACTGGCAGAGACAGCGCGTTGTGGCTCCTGGGCACACGTAGAAGCATATTTAAACCATCATTTGCTGCGTTTCGCGCTGATCGTTAGTTGGCGACCTACAGCCAGGGAAGTGAGCAGTCGCACGAGCTGCTCGTCGGATCAGTGTCAAAGTAACAAGGTAAGACGTCGAAGAACAACATTTTGCTACAAACTTGAAAAACGTTTACAGAGACGTTTCAGTTGCTTAGCCAAGCCGAGGAGGGACTGTATGAGGAGGACTGTATGTGTCGCACTCAGTGCTATAAGTAGTTTAAGCATTTTGAACCCGGAAGAATGCTGCTCGTTGAGGATATCAAGTCTGAACGACCTTCCACACTAAAAAACGATGATCATATCGACAGAGTTCATGCTGTGTTCCATGGAAAATGTCGTTTAACTGTTCGAGAAGTTGTTGACGAAGTGGGCATTAGTGTGGGATCATGCAGTCAACTTTGGGGTGGCAAAATTGAGATGCATCGTGTTAGTGAAAATATCGTACCGCATTTGTTGACTGACGATAAGAAACAGAAGCGTGTTGAAATCAGTCAGGAATGGCTTGCCACTGCCAATGAAAATCTTCTTAACAACATCATACCAAGCGATGAGACGTAGGTTTGTGGCTATGATATTGAAACGAAGATGCAGTCGTCGCCGTGCGTCTCGTCCGAAAAGGAGACGCACGAGTCGGTCAGGGATCAGTCGTTGGTTGTCTTTTGACTGCAAATACATTGTCCATCAGGAATTTGACCACTTGGTCAGATGGTAAACAAGTAAGTCTGGCGCGTTTGATAGATGCTGTGCGTTAGAAGAGGCCCGAACTTTGGAAAAAGCGAACTTTGATGTTGCATCACGCGTCGCTCCTTGTCCGCAATTATCTAACAACTCATATTGTTCCCTATCCCAAGCAGAGTTTTCTTATTTCCCAAGCTTAAAACCATGCTGAAAACTATCGTTTTTAAATCATAGAGGAGATTTAGGACAATACAACACAAGATCTACCCGTCATCCCAGATAGTGCATTCCAAAATTCTTTCTAGAAATAGAAGCACCATTGAGAACGGCTTGCTGCCAGTGGAGAAGACTACTAGGAAAGTAAAGTAAAGTAAAAAAATACAGCAAAAGTTCGCTTTCTTTTTGAACGCACCTCGTATACAGTCCTCAAGGAGACTTGCATCTGGTAATTTGCATGAGCATATCGGATGATGAGGGACTACTTTAAAGAGTGGATTGTAAAGGTGGTTGTCACTTCACCACCTGCTGTGCTGTCCGTCTGTTATGGCAGATTTTCGTAGCGGGCACTTGTTGCACCGCTTGCTTCATCCGATTTCCTTAGGCGATTCATCGTGTGGTTGCAGTATTCTGGTTGATAAGTTCCCTCCTCTGTTGTTCATGCTAGATTGATGTCTCACAACAACGCCCACCGTTTAACCAAAGGCCAGTGAGGAAAACAAAGACATTTCAAAACCGATTGCACCAGCAATTTTGTCCGTCGTACTGCTGACATATCTGTTTACTCTTCGTCTGATTCTCATTCGTCATGTAGGCTATTTTAATATATCTGTGATTGGTTTATCTCATAAACTTATTTTTCCCTCCCTTGGATCTCAGGGCACGCTAGTTGACCGAATCGATTACAATGTGGAACAGACACAGATTCGGGTGGAGCAAGGCCTGAAGCAATTGACCAAGGCACAGAAACATCAATCGAAAGACCGTAAAATGCTGGTCATTCTGGTGTTGGCTTCGTTGGTTCTCGTGTTCGGAGTCTGCCTTATCTTGACTAAACTGAGCTAGCATTGTATTTAGCACCGTCTGTGATCGTCCCATCGATGTTGTCCTATGTCTTTCAGATGCCCTGTATTTTCTCCGGCTGGCTTATTCTTTTCTGTCTTCAGTCCTTCGATTTTCGCCGTAATGATGTTGAGTTTTCCATTGTTCCATTCCGGTGCTACCACGGATGCCACCTTAAAACTTGTGGTTTGTTCACCTCGAAAGTTGTAAATATCGAAAATCTGTCCTTTCGAGCCTACACGTTGTTTTGATTTCCTGAGCAATCCACTGGGGTGGAAGTAGATCTTGTTAGAAATACGAGCTTTATGGACACACAAAGGAGTTCGTATTTGACAGTGTCTGAAAACCCAGACAATGTCTCGGTTACATCTCAAACTTGTACCACTCAGTACTCGCGGAACTGACTTCACTTCGTGCGCGAATTTGGCCCACCCCACGCAGTGGATGAAACAGCACCGATCGATAGGCGAAACCTAGAAAAGAATATAGTTTACTGTGAATAAATTTCAGACACGAGTAATGACACGACCGATAAGTCGGTTGTTTGGAAACCCCCGAATTTGCGGAGTACTTGAGCGGATATGATGGTTGGATATTTTGCGGAGCCAGAGTCCTGTCGAAGGTCGCGACAGATGCTGTGGCATTAGAGTCACTGAAACTCAACTAGTATCATGAACGTGTAAGAGAAATGTTATTAGGGTCCTCACCACCTTACGTATCCTTTCAAAAAGTCACGTAACGAATTTCCAGATCGCGGATTTTTACACAAATCTGATTGACCCAGCGATGTTTCGCTCTCACTAGGCAGCTTGGAGTTGTGCGTTAGCGTGCGTCGCTTTTGTCACGAAGGATGATTTGGTATTAATTTCTTATCGAGCGGAATAGCAACGGTCTTGCTACACTTTAAGGTTAAACTGCCGAACTGATTCTCAAACTCGATAGTCTAACGCAACACAGATGATATATAAATACATATCGACAATACACCTTTCTGATCTAGCGTACCTCTTCAACCCATTGAACTAAACTGGGTAGTGCCCTTCGTATCTCGAGAGCTGCTTCTACAAAACCGGCCAAGTGTAAAACATCAGACGAACCGGTGGCACCCGCTGTTTTGCGCCAAAGGCCTCGCTTGGTGATCCGAATCTTTCTTTTGCTTAAGTTTTGGCTCATCGCTGGAGCCCAGTGCACACACAACAGCATATTACGACGTCGTTTGCATAGCTGTGGAATAGGGTGCATCCGCTGCCATGATGTGGTTGACCTGCTGCACCATCAGTCGTCATTGCAGCAGAAAAGTCGATGTGCCTGTTGGAATTCAGGAAAATCCTTGTTAGCACTGACCCCAATGTGACCATATAGAGTAAAACGTGCGAATTAAAGCAGACTGCGCGCTGACAAAGTAATTTTATGGACCCTAAGCCTTCAGGAAATGTAATAGGTCGGAGTGGTGTGCAAATGCCGCACTCATTTATTCAGGAACACATGCCAAACCAGGGATATAATCGATTCACACTCGTACTAAATAACACCAACCGGCACTTTGAGCCGAACACTTTTAGGAACAGTTCCGCTGACTACATGCTTCTAAAACGCTTTACATCTAGGTGCTTCAAACTCGTTAATTTAGTGTCGCGCTAAAGGGCTGAGATTCGAAACACGGTCACAGCCCTTGTTGCTGATACGGATTCTCCCACGCCCGAGCTACCTAACAGTCGTGAGACCCTCTTCAAATACCGGCCCATATATTCTAACCAGTCTTCGTAGCCACCTGGGGTGGATCGATCATTGTAGCGAGATAAAAGAAAGGCGGTCGCTCGTACTAATCACGCCAACAGTGCTAGTCACTTGTCTCAATTTTCTTACGGAATCCCGGATAAGAGCAGATCAGTTTCCGAAAACGTTTGCGCAGCATATTTACTCTACGAGAGTTACTATAATAGCGTATGGCACTCTGACAATAGTTGTATGCCTTGGTGTTAAGTGTGCGTTCGAGTTGGTCGGTCAGTTCACCCTTAGGAGTGGCGTTCACACCAAGTATGTCAACATTCTTCGTGCCCTCTACTCGAACAATACAGGTCGTATCAGGGCCAACGGCGAATTGTCGACGTCTTCCCGACAACGAGCGGCGCTAGTCAGAACAGTCCTGTTCCTTCATTCTTGTTCAAATTAATCGTGGGGGATCACCAGTACGCCGGTGAGCAGCGCTGCCGCCTAATGACCAACAGTCACCCGTGGGCTGAGAATACTGCCAGGGTCCCCTACGCAGGTTCGAACCCGCGGCTTCTGGATTACAAAGGCCACAGGCACTCCTTCACGAACTGCTCCTAGTAGAATTTCCCGATTCAGGTGAGGTGCGACTTGGCAAAAAGTGAATCTGGATTGTGTTTTTTTGTCAGCGTTAATAAGCACAATCAACCATAGATAAAAACTAAATACATCGCCAGCTATACACCGCGTGGGCTGAGTATACCGCGAGGACGTTCGTCCCTACGCGGATTCGAGCCGGTGACCTTATGATTGCAAGCCAGGCGTGCAGACCACTCAGCCATCGGTCGACTCAACCATAGATGGTATCTCCTAATGGGTCCCATTATTTGGTATGCGCTTCGTACCTTCAAAGGACCACCAAGCACTTGATAACAAGGAACTGGAAATACTTGGTGAATTAACCTATGTTGGTGTCCGCATTAGCAATGATTGTGAATGATAGAAATGAATTGGCGAATCCGCTACAGCTGTACCGCCAGATGAAGATTTTCTCCAATCTGAAAGGCTGCGTATGCAAAGCCACGGTGAGAGTTGTTTCCCCCCACTGAGAATATGAAGCGCCATCATGTCCTAGACCATTGTTGCGGATACGCAACGTTGACTTGGTCATGTGCTGGGTATGCTCGCTCACTGCATACCAGCAAGGGCTTTGTCTTGTTCGTCGGATGTAATAAGATCGAGTGAGGGGAGCAGAAGTTAACTGGGCGGTGTGCAACGATGTCAATGACGAATAGACTGTCTCCTGTTGGTTTGCCTCATCATTCAAGACTGGAAACCACTACACCACATGGCTCGTAACTGGCACTAGTGGCACGTCCTCTTTAAAACGTATCAAATGTTGTGCCATTTGTGGGATGATGGTAACTATGACACGGACAGCAAAAGCGGAGACGAAGTTGCTTAGCTAACGTCAGCTTATTTCCGCAAACCTACCGCATGTTTGTTACCGTTATATGTGTTTCGCACAGCATTACAACGCGGGTCCGAGCCGACAATATGGGCGAGCCTGTGGAGTCATGTGAGAAGCTGATGAGACCCAGCGCTCATCAGCAGGCCTAAGATGGTCCACGAGCAACTGACCAAGTATGTTGCACAGCGACGGTTTGGGGAACGGGAGCTGATGAAACCCGGTGTACACCGAGTGCGAGTAGACGGCCAACTATGGTGCACCATGGCAACAGCCAAACAGAACGCGTTCACAATGAATGTGGAGGACCGCGATGCCTAGACTGGAACGTACGTTTATAGCGGACATATAATACACAATGGACACAGTAAACAGTTTAACTTATGATTTCTCGTGTAACATGGGAAATCTCGGTAGTGCGAGTTAACCATACGCTGCAGCTGATGATTTGGTCCCCGTTTCGAATTCCAAATCGATCAAATTCGGTTGACTTAATTAGGCTTTTGGCTTTGTACCACGCATTAGAATGTTAGGAAACAGACGAGAGAGAAAAATATAATCAGAACAACTGGCCATACACACACTTTTATTCTCAATAAGTCGTAGCCATAGGTTAAGAACCAGTTATGACGACGTTTGACGCTTCGCCCGGCGATCGGCGATCCACGAGCGAATGGAAGCCCTGAGTTCCTCCTGGGGTTCGACTTGTGACATTGCAAGTGGCTGTCGGTTGAAAGGATCCGTTGAGGCACTACGACGGAAATACGGAAAAATGTAGGTTGAACAGTGGGATATGCGTCTGTCTAGTAAAATCAGTCATACAGATCAAACAAAAAATATTAAAACAACAACAAGTGGTAAGTCCTTAGGCCCATCCAGCTAAAGGGAGTATGTGTATGTTCGATCCACAAACTTTGGCTCATACGGAACCCCCGCTAAACTCGATCCGTTTGTAGATTTATCTACACTTTATAAATGAATAAATTTTTATTCTCGGCTACGCGAGGCACGCCAATAAAGGCATGATCACAGTGATAGTACAACAATTGATCAAGAAATGTACACTAGAGTTTCATACAAAAGGCAAGGCTATTTCAATAAAACAAAGAAAAATTAATTAAGAACGGATTTCAGTGGGCGGAGTGATAAACAAGATCAATCCTAAGACTGAGCCATCAGCAGTTCGAGACGACCTGCTCCACGGGTTTTTTCTCATGAGATGAGGCACCCATGTGACGAGAAAGATCAACAGTAACGGGGAGGATAATCGGACGTAGCAAGTGCACACCGATCGACACACACACGACTTCATTTGGCCGTTTCGACAGCCGCTGCGGCGACACGAGACCGTGAATATGACTCGTTACTGATGTACCGAAGGCAAATAAGCGAACATGGAGCTTGCATCATCTATCATGGAGCAAAGGCAGGCACTACTACACCAGTCGTCAGTAGTATAGAAGTGCCAGAAAACCAAAGAGTAAAGGGCGGACATAATAATAATAATAAATAAAATAAATAAATAAATAAAATGTTTATTCTCGACTAAGCGAGGCACGTCTGCACAGACATGATCATGATAAGAGTACAAACTGTGATCAGTCAATGTACAATGGATCAATGAGATTGTCGCATAGATTGATATATAAATGTATGTAAGTCTGTATGTGGGCGTGTTTAGCCGTGTTTATGGAGTTCGTAAATGTATTCCAGTCTTTTTGAACGTGTGGCCAGTGTTAAATGGGTGCTTGATGGCTGTGGACTTGAAGCGGTCGTCCGGATAAGCAATGGGTGACTTTAGTTGGTGGCGAGTCACAACCGCCACGTCACAGTGTTGTTAAGCGGACATTTGTGGCTTTTTATAGGGAGAACGCTTGCCAGGCGGAAACCCACCACGTCCTGGAACACTGCCGCCGAACTATTTGCTGGAAGGGGTAAACCCAATCCACCCAGCTGGCACCACGAGGAGGTTGTTCGGTTTTTCGATTGTGCCAGAAGATGTCCCTGGATTGGGTCCAGATCATAAGTGCAATAATGATCATGCTCATGCATGAGTGGGATATGTATTCTGAGGTGACATCGAAATATTTTGGAATCACATAGCTTTCTTTACTGTTTTGTGTACCATTTTTCCTCATTGGTTATATATTTCTTGGTCCATCCTGGAAGAACTCGTGTAGTGATTTACCCGGTGGAAGCACAGCCATTATCCAGTTCTGGTCCAGGAAATTTCTAAGCCGAATGCTGAAGGTTCTTGCATTTGTGACTGGTAGGCTATTCCACAAGACAGCGTATCTGCCGAGGAAGAAGTAGCATCTAATAGCTGTCCTTGTTCTTGGCATAGTTAGTTTACAATTCTTGTTGCGTAGATTCTAAGTGGTTATGTTGCAATTTTAGTGTGCATAGATTGGGATATGTTTATTGGTTTATGAGATTGTGTATCAGCATCAGGTTAGCTTTCAGTCGGCTGGCTTGCCGAACAACCTCCTACTGGTGCCAGCTAGGTGGTTCGGGATGATCCCGTTCCAGCGAATGCTTTGGCGGCAGTGTTCCAGGACGTGGTGAATTTTCGCCTGGCAAGCGTTCTCCCTATAAAAAGCCACAAATGTCTGTTTAACAACACTGTGACGTGGCGAGTGTGATTCGCCACTAAATAAAGTCACTGCCCCTTGCATCTCTCTGAGTGGCATTGTAATTCAAGAATGTGTTGGGCTCCTGGTCCTTTGCGGTCCTAAAGGCGTATGAACGACTTGTTTGGTCATCGGGTCCAAAAGAGTTGCGATACCCTCACATCACCCTGCTGCCTTGTAGATTAGATCCTGGATTAAAGGCTCGCGGTGGGGCCCCGTAAGAAAACCCTCTACTTCGGCCTGAGCAACCGAGCAGTCTCAACCACCGATGAACCATGGATGGATCATCCCCTTCCCTCCCCCAATAAAAAACAAAAAAACTCAAAAACTGCGAGTGGAAAATGGACAAAAGATTGCTTGTTTTCTTTCTTCATTTAATCTAACCCTGTTTTCCTATTCCGCCATGGTTTCGATGGCATAATATCTGTACACAGATTGTTATATATTCACAGTCTCTCTGGGAAAAATCACAGTTGAGGCGCCAAACTGGTATGGAAGTCACGTAGGTGGTAGCCACGCTCTGGCAAGTTTAAAAACCAGATCGCAGCCAACACGCACCATAAATTCTGATTCAGACAAATCAGTGAATTATTCACGAGTGAAATTTATAATATGAGAGCTGCTAAATTCGGCTACACTGTTTTATTACGGTGTACTGTGGATTGCTTTTCCTATGGAAATTCCTACTATTGACGGAGTCGAGGGGGCAGATGATAATCTATGTTTACCCAATGGAGAGGGTTTTATTAGAGATGCTCTACCTCTTACCATCAAATCAACAGTCTGAACCGCAAAACAGTGGAGTATATGGAGGTTCGCTCAAAGAACATCACCAATAGCCTTCGGCTCAATTACTTGACCCACAAAGCAGTGGGGAGCAACTCGGGAACTTGATTGCACAGACCCGTTGGGATCTGCCTGAAAACAGTCACAAATAGCCTTTCGAATATTTAGAGCAACCTCATGCTGAGGTTGATATTACATTCATGATGCTTCTTCAACGCAGTTTGGGCTAAATCAGCTTACACTTAATCTAAGTCATTTTCATCTGAATAAAAGTCATTCTTCTTTATTTGGTTTGTTCAATTCGGTTACACTGCTGCATATTCTGTGTCAAATTTGCGTGTTTGCTTTCCGTTAAATTCGATTTTGGTTGTTTCATATCCCCCCAGTGTGGCTGTGCTTGATGTGAATGTTGACAAGGTGCCTACCGCTAACACCCTCCACCTCGATTACTGGCTCCAAGAGACTGAGAATCGTTGTTGGGGGGAAGGGGCACACGGTCCACTTAGCCGTGCTAGGCTCAAAGAATGGTTCCATCCAGTGTGGAGCGGACTACGCTCCAGTCATCGTCTTGTATACCTCTGGTACGCATGATCGCCTACATAGATAGACAGGAATGTTGCTGCTGTACATGTTGAAGGAGTGTGCACCGGCTTCGTCGATGTAAGGGGGCTCCCATCCACATGTTTCCCGCTCTTATTCCTTCGGGTTTACACTGGATATGGAGTGTGTAGATGGCAAGCCACCCATGGTCCCTCTGTAGGCGCAGGCGTCCTATGCTTCTCTTCTGGAGGTCCCAGTGACGGGCAAATCCGGAACCAGATGCAGCCAACCATGTCAAGCACCGGGTACGCAAATTGAAAGCGGCCAGATTGGTTTGACGAAAATAGTGCGAAGATTAGCGTTTTGGTGTTGGCGAAGAATGTAGCATTCGCTGCATATTTGGAAGACCCTGTTGCTTGCAAGAATGAGAGTCATTTTGGCAAAATTCTACAGTGATTAACTAGAGCGCCGTCTCATCAAGAATGCATGGTGGACGGAAAAGGCGAAGCAGATAAAATGCTACGCCGAACGCCGACAATATAAAGAATTTGCTGACTCTTTGTAGGCGGTGTACGGACGAAGGTTGGAGCAGCTGAGCACGCTGCTTAATGGTAGTTCAGACGCTACCTTTACACAGACTGCAGACATAATGCAGATCTGGCGAAAGCACTTCGACGGTCTCTTGAACAACCTTTAACAGATTGTCTGGTTTAAGTTGCACGGGCTGTAACGGCAAATGATGAAGATGTATCTTGCAGGCACACCAACAATAGATATGCAGAGAGCATAAGAATAATACTAATAATTATCTTTCCCGATTGTGCAAGAAGCTAGCCCTGGATTTTGGACAGATCATGGGTACAAGAATGCTCATGCTCAGCCATGAGTGAGATAGGGATATTCTGAGATGTGTGATATCAAAATACTTTGGGCGCACATAGCTTTCGTTGTTACTAAGTTTGTGTACCATCTTTTCCTTTAGTTTTTATATTCCTTGATCCATCCTGCAAAACTTGTGTAATGGAAACATGGAAACATGGTCAGTATCGAGTTCGGATCCAGGAATATTTAAGCTGAATGCGGAATGTTCTTGCGTTTGTGCAAGACGTGGTTGTGGCTGGTAGGCTATTCCACACGACAGCGTATCTGACGAGGAAGAAGTTGGATCGGAGAGCTGTCCTGGTTCTTGGCATACATAATGTACAGGTCTTGGTGCGTATATACCGAGTGAAGTTATATTGAATTTTAAGTGTACACCGATTGAAATATGTTATTTGGTTTATGAGATTGTGTATCAGCATCAGGTTACGTTTCAGTCGTCGCAACCAAAGGGGTTCGAGCTTAAGCTGCTGGCAGCGCTCCTGATAACTCACGTTGATTTACTGAACAACGATTTGGTGAATGATCTTTGCAGTTTTCTAAAGCTTTCCTGTCACCCATAAGCATGTTCCCATAAATGATGCTGCAGTATTTAATGACAGGAAGTGTGACTATTTGGAAAAGCCTGATTCTGGCAGCGGTTGTGTGGATTTATGGCATATGTTAGCCATAGATCGTTTGACACATGCTATTTGACACTCAGCTTTCTTCATGAAAAATTATAGTTTGAGAGTATGGTGTGCTCAAATCATAGTTAGGTAGTTTCACACAGATGCGTTCGTTGTTCAATTTAAGTGACCCTTCTGCAATCAAACATCCGCGTGACATAATGTATGATTTACTAGCTGAGAACTTTAAAATCCATGTGTCGCAACCTTTCGTACGTGAATCGATATCTTATTGAACGAGCAACATTCGCTTTGGAGTTCATCTCGTCGAAATTTATATACAATCTTTATGTCATCGGCGAACAGAAATGGGCTACAATGTATGAAAATCGCAATATCGATAATATAGAGATGACAGCACTAGTGATTGGACGTGGGGAGGAATTATAGTTACCGAGAGTGACTATCTGGTAACTGCCATTTAGGTATGATACCAGTCCACCAAACAGCGGGTCTCTGATTCCAAATGACTCGATTCTTTTCAGTAGCCGCTTTGAGACACCTTGTCGAGTGCTTTTTCCATATCCAGGAACAGAATTATAACTGTATAATTGGAGTCAATGGCTTCTGTGGTGTAATCCAGATAATGCAACTGCCAAGTTGCAAAGGAACGTTTATTGAGGACCTCATGTTGTGATTCGTTAAACAGCCCATGACGATGGACAAAGTCTATGATACCACTTGTAATTAATTTGTCGAGTAATCTAGCGATGACAGGTGTATGACGGATAGGTCGATAATTAATGAGGTTCTTTCTGGGCCCCCTTTATGACGAGGGACAATAAACGATGTTTTCCACTGATCCAGTAATTAACTAGTTTCAAGCAATAAGGTAAACATATTCAGTAAAAGCAGCAACATGTCAGGTCCACCGAGTTTAAAGACTGATGGGAAGACGTCGACGGAGCCTAGTTTCAGCGATAGTTTGATGGACTTCATAGCCTGTTGGATGATCGAAAGGGAAATCTCGACATTATGTATGACCCATGTTGTTGTAAGTTCCGGGCAGCAAGATATAGGGTCGGTCTCTACGTTCATGAAAGCAGCGAAAAGCAGTTAAATACCATACAAACTCCCCGTAAGAAAAGAACACTTAGAAACCGTAGATGTATGTGAGCGAGAAGCAGAAGCAGTGCGCGCCACGTAACCTCCAACAGAAAGTGCGTAAATCAGTGGAAGTTTCGTGGGTCAGAACTAATGCATCAGGTCCACGCTGTTTGCCACAATACACAACTCCGCTCGCACCTTGGGTTCTTACAGCACGAACGCGACTAAAACATCACAGTATTAAATGGGAGAGACATAACATCTGTATGGCAAGCTGCGGTGTTCGCAAGCCTGTTCCCCAGTGCTCAAGTGCGATGTGATCTGCCGATGACGTAGCATAAAAGACTGACGGATAAACTCCCCATAGCTAGTTATCACGGGATGAGCCACATCAGTGATTGGTGACCTCACCGGGTATGGCGCGGTTGCGGTGTTATTCGCGCTTCCGAATGCGGTTTCTTGTATCTAAGCTTTAACATTCCACCCAGATCCACATTATTCACTATTTTTCCAACTCTCTGCACTCTGTCTCATTTCGCTTGCTATGTTTAATTACTTCCGTCTTGGAGATGTCAGTCGCGACAACTGGATTCACGGCACCTCGAATCAGAACCGCTGGTAAGTAAGCAAACTGATCATCAAGTTGAAGTCACTCGATATTCGCTTAAGTGGAAGAGATTTGTGGAATCTGTGAATGCATCCAAGAAATTTTACGCGTCTAGTATATCGGCGTGCACACATGTAAATTTCGTTGACAGAATGCAGCACATATATTAAAGAAGTTTAAAAAGAACTACATGTTTGTCAGATGGCGCGATGCTGAGGCTCTGGCTGCTTCTACCTAACAAGAAGAGCGAAATCGATAGTGCGGCGCGGTGTTGGGAGTGAGAAACACCCGAAATTTACCTACACAAGAAGTACTCCCCTACTGCGCGTAAACAAGATGTGGCACGAAAATGGACCTGAAAGAGTCCAGTAGAAAGAAGCGTTTTATAGGGTCATCCAGTGAGCAGAGCAAACCTCAATGCACCGATGGAAGCGATGCAAACTGTGAGAGGACCCGGGTCCCCATTAATTTCATTGACTAAGAGGAGAATCTGACGTCTATGCGGTAGGGCGCATAGTGGATACCAATAGATATCGGTTTGTGAGATGATGCCAAAATTGAATCAGAGCTGATGTTGGTAGCAGATAGAGAGCAAAACTTGTTATAATGGTACGATCAACGCTCAGCGGGTCTATTCTGACACAAACCTACCACCCGCCAGATGGTTTTGAAACCACGTGAGTAGATTAGTGATCCGCAGTGCATGGCTGAAAATCGATTAGCGTACTGTATACCGCTGATCGATTGTCGGTAATTGCATTTACGCGATCTACATTGCGTCAAATCAGTGATCTGAAAGTCCGCCTCAGACATCCATTTCACACAGACCAAACTGCAATAACGGGTTCAATGCATCGGTGTTGCGCCGGCACATCGCTACCACACAATTACAGAGTGAGAGAAATGACCCATTCTATCATCGGACCAAACGCTCTAAGCAAAACATGCCAGATCAAAGTGCCTACAGCTCACAAACAAGGCATGGTCATAGAGAACTATTCATTCAATGTGTGGGTGATATCGGCTTTCAGCGTGCATCGCGATATAATCTTCTTTAAACCACAGTTAATTCAGCACCGTGAAAATGTGGTCACAGATGAGAGCAAACACACGGCTGACACAGCTGACTTTCGTGTCAAGTGCAGTACTGTTTACAAGGTAGTATTATGGGGAATCGAATGTTGAATTCATCAAGGCTAGACTCAGCCAGATGGCCATCGAACGTCCGTGAAACCAGTGAGCCCCCACTACGAATGAGATGATCATCGAACTGGCCAGGTCACCCGATCAATTCCTATATACAGATTGTAATGCCATCAAGTGGACAACCAGTAGCTCCCTCCGCCAAGGTGCGATGATGGGAAACAACGCGTGGAGGAGTAGGCGATCGACAGACATATGACCAGCCTGTTCAAATAGTTCAACATCATCATCATCATGCACGTTAACTGCAGATGGAAAACACCTCAGCTATTGTGCTACAAAACAAAAGAAAATAACATGAGACAGACGCAAGCCGGCTGTCACCAATAATGGATGGACATCAATCCGGAGAGCTACCAATCGGTAATTGTGCCGCAAAAATGGAGTTGTACTATGTCTAATAAATGTGATCGTAGCTAGAGTAACAGGTTAAGCGGAAGCGACAAAGAAACAACAGAAATGTCATTGATGTCAGCTTCTGGCCATGTCAACAAGTATATCCAACCAAACGTGTTTGTCGTAATAAACTAAGAAGCCGAGAGGCCCCAATCGAGGCCAACTTCGAAGTAAGGGCCTTCATTCCTCTCGAGCAAGTCATCGCATGGTCACCCCTCTTCTTCTTCCATCCGCACCTCCGGCGTGAAAACGAGGCAAGTCGCGAGGGACGGTGGGCTGGCATGCGCATCACGTGGTCCAGCCATCGGAGCCTGGTGCGTGAAATAACGGTTCTAAGCGGTTCGCTTTTTCTTCCTGCGCCCGAAACGAGGCGTTGGACATGCACATTGCTCACATAATGTTCCTACCGGAGATGAAAAAACTGCGAAGGCACCGGTGGTCGCGAATATTTTAACAGATCAAGCTTAAAAGATGTGGCCTAAAGGTATAAGTTACCGGCTAGGGGCACAAGCCACTAGTGTCGAGAGGCTTTGGGGTCAATTCCTGATGAAGCTAAAGGGATGCACACTACTAACGATAGTAAGAAACGGTCGTCTAGTGCTCTTTTGGACGTGTGGAATACTGTTTGATTTCGGAGCTACTGCGATAAACTCGGAATAAAATTGATGAGAGGGAGTTTGCTGCCGAACACATACAGATGGACTCAGCGTTGTTCACTTGGTGAGCATTGTGTTATGCGGGTACCGGTGGCCTAACACAATCGTTCACAAATGCCCTTCATACGTAGTTGCTATATCCCTGGTGCATACAGCAATACCTGCCGCGTTTCACATGCTGTGAAGGTGGAATCCGATCCCGAGAAGGCTACATCGTCCGAATTCATTACATTTGCCACTCAGACACACCAGATGGAGCGTTTACTCCAGAAAGAACAGATAAGAGGGACGTGAAGTCTGAATTTAGGGAGAAAAGAGGACACAGAGTAACCCCGGTACATCCAAAATGGTTCCGGTGATTTAAGGAGAAAGATCTCTGCCGTCCGGTATGTGACCTCGTAAGTTACAACAAAACGAGTTCATAATACCGAGAATTCCTCCGGTACCCCTTTGAGAGATGCGCAGTGTCATAAACAACTGCGATCAATTGAAGACGAAACCTCACGCTGAGGTTGATGTTGCATACATCATACTTCTTCACCGCAGCTGAACCACACAGACTTAGAATTAAACTCGAACTTCGTAATCTGGATAAAAAGTATTCGTTTATTTGATGGGATCAATTCCGGTATTCGGGTGCATATTCTGTGTCTAGTTTACGTGTTGAGTTCCTTTCAAATTTTGCCTTGATTATTTGATATCCAGGTATGTTACGCTTGATGTGAGTGTTGACAAGGTGCGTAGCTTTGTAACACTCTCCACCTCGAGTACTAGTTCCAGGAGACGTTACTGGGGGAACGGAGTGCACCGTCATCGTGGCTATGCTAACGTCAAAGAGTAATGCCATCCAGAGTGTCACAGCCTACGGCTCAGTCACCGCATTATGTACGTCTGGTACACATGATTCTCCACAGAGATAGACAGGAATGGTACTGCTATGCATGTTGAAGGAGTGTGGGCCGACTCCGTTGATGAGAAGTAGTTCCCATCCACATGCCACCTGATCTTATTCCTTCGGGTTTACTCTGAATATGCGGCGTGTGGACGGAGCTGTGAGTGGTGCAGCGCAAGCCATCCATGGTTTTCTGTAGGCCGAGGCATCCTGTGGCTGTCCTATGAGGGCCGCAGTGACGGACAAATCCGGAACCGGATGCAGCAAATCATGTTAAAATATGGTTAAGTGCAAACATAGATTAATCTAGCCTGGTACTCACTGGTTCCATTTTCACGAGGACCAGCTTGAAAGCTGATGCTGCGATGTGATTTTCACAGAGCAGTCCCTGGCTACTTAAAGACATGGAAGTTGGTCAACATCCTCTCATCCAAAGATGTTGAAATGTACTAACAAGCAGGGAATCATCAATGCGTTTCAGCGACGATAGAAACGTGTCATCGAGTACAGGACCTTTCCTCCATTTTAATATTTGACAGTTCAGATCGGATTTATCAGAGGGTAGTGGGCGATACAATCATGGATTCAGCCAGGTTCGGTGACAAAGGAGACGATGGCGACGTTACAGTCCTGCATAAGTACTTATAGATACGATCCACATAAAGTTAGCACGCACATTTCTGAAATGCGTTAAGGTCAGCTAATGATGATGACTGTTACTTTTCCACTGGCTGAAAGGCTCCATGGTCCAAGATCCTGAAATATACTTGGAACCAATCGAGAATACATGATTTCATAAGGGTTTAAAAACAACCGGTTGGTCTACTATACCGAGGATAATACGTCGAAATCAATCATGTGTGTGTGTGTGAAGACCGTGGTAACGAGTACGCTACTAGATCAATTACACGCGGGAATGCATGCGTGTCAGCGGGCACCAGGGGCAATAGGAGTGTGAGCACCTGCTATGCATAATCAAGACTCGAAACTATAATCAAAACACCAGCATGGCTCCCTTAACGTAGAGGATCGTGATGTGTTAACACTTCGAACATTCTCTTCACTCCGGGATACAATACGCACAGGGGAAAAATGTTCTTCCTGTGCAGAACCAAGATGTGTGAGTAATGAGGAATCAAATAATCAGGACCGATTACCTTACTTGTTTCTGAGCACAAAAAGCTGTACGTTTCTCCGCGATTAACATGGCTTCGTTAGCTGACAAGCATTTGGACTCTGATTCCAGAAGAATATTTCGGATACGTTCAATGGGCCCACGTGATGATAAGTCGTCATGAGATGGAGGATGTTGGGTTCAGATTCACCAATTGATCCACACCGCCTTGTTGCGTCAATGACTACTTCAACAAGCCACTAATGAAGTGTTCAACTATCCAACTAGGTTCAGTAGTAGCGAATGCATGCCGAGAAAAGCGACTAACGGAGAGTAGTTCAATAGTAGCAGACATTCCAGTGCGGTACTAGGGCATATCTCTCGAAACACCAACTGGTTATTTTTAGTATCGTTCACTCGAGGTAATATCTCCCAAGCTCCGGTATAAAAGACCAACAATGCTTTAATACTTTCACCATCGACTGACAGACTGATGTATTAACCTGTGAACAGATTACTCAGACTTTAAAGGCGACATAGATATAGTGTGTTAACGTCAGTAATGTGATCACTAGTCGACTCAGCTACCAAAGTAAGAAAACCGCGCGACCACCTCTAGTGGCTGTTCGTTGATAGCTAGAAACAATGACGTGTCGACGTAGACCGGCAGCCGTACGATGCAATTGTACCGGATAGACTGAAGCGTAAGCCGACCTATTCCGCAGCGTTTGCATAACCACTGAGTCCGACACAAAGAGAGCCATGTCCTCTGTAGACTGTACGTACGACAGTGGATCACCTAACAGAACATCGACCCCTAGGAGATGTGGAATAAGCTAAGAGAGAGCTATTAATGATCATTTCCATTAGAAAGTTGAAGTAAAGCACTGGAGCAGTCGTGACACTGCGTTTGCCATACTGAATTTAGGTGTGATTTTCCCATAGAACCTTAGCGATATGCATGCCAGCATCGCACCCACCGACATTTGGCCCGTGCTACTACGTAAGCAGGTAAGCTCATTTGATCATATGTACTGGTGAATGAAGTTGGTCCGGCAATCCAGACATGTGGGTGTCGAGAATGATTCTGACGATGCTTGCGATGCGCTTCTTCACTCCGGTTGGCACGCCTCTGACGCTTCCTATCGAGTGATAGGTCGGATATGGCTGCGACTGACGCGCGTAGATAAGATGTTTGCCTCTATCATTGGCTCCAGGAAATCGTCAGTTGCTACCGGTGAAAGATGAATTCAAAAACTTCGTGACTGCGGTCACCTCATGAAATAGGACAGCCATTACCTTGGGGAATAATAGTATCAGCAGTACTTCGGTAAATAGGTACAACGACGCTTCACTGTCAAGCAACCACCACATGTTGCGTGCTAGGGACGCAGGGATGTCACCTGTATTAACATGTAAGTTGGAACTGGCGATTTGTGGATTACAAGCTAGACGCCCGAACCACACTCTGTCTCCGGTTGGGCATGTGTGTTGAATGTGCGGAGAGCATTCTTCTCCCAAATTTCATATCAGTGTGTTAAATGGGTTCATTCGCCTAAGTTAAGTCATGGGTCCCGTTCATATATCTCCCGGATTCATTCTTTCACGTCTACGTTGGACATGGAGTGAGTGTGAGGAGCTAAGGGTGATGTGATTCACGCCATCCACAGCCACTCTTCAGGCACGAACGAAATTAAGGTATCCGCAGTATACCTGTATCCTACCATCGAACTGCAGATTAGATGAGATATTACAGGGACACGCAAGGTCATGAAAGAGGGGGAAGTCAAGCCCGGCAACATGTACCAAGTGATATCAGGCCAAATTTATAGAAGTGTATTGCAAATCAATATTGCAACCAGTTGCATGGAGCCCGAGATGGACGGTTAGCGAGGAACGTAGGGCGTAAGGAAAGTCAATGTAAGCTGAGTAAGGCTGGTTCTTGGTCCACTTCATGGACAGAAACATTGGCCATTCCGAAATATGTGAATTATTATTATTATCATCGGCGCCACTGCTTTGGTGACTTGAAGTTAGGTAACTGGATTTGTCGTCCTTCGGTGCTCGGATAAGAGTGGACCGAATGAATGGGGAACCGAATGCGTGAAACACGTAAGGCAGACAACGAAACGCATGATGCTTCGACCGAGTAGCCAGTGGCGCTCTCTCATCTATCCACGCAGTCTCAACTGGCATTTCATCTGCCACCGTGTTGCACACCATTTGTTTCTAGTTCGGTTGATGACTATAGGTTTCGCTATCTGTCACCGATTTCAATACATACAGACGAAGAAGGACATCGCTTCGATTGGAACAACGCAGAGGTCCTAGCACAAGGAGAGACACGAAAAGGAAGAGAGTTCCTCGAGGCATGGTACTCGACGAAGCACTCGATAAACATGCACGTCGAGATTGACCCAGTTTACGAAACGCTAAGACGGAGAGAATTAAAACAACTTAAAAACCGTCGTGAGCAGTTAAACGAGCCGTCAACAATACAGCCGCAACAGCCGGGGCAAAACCATCTCACGGATCGCCCGTTTCTCTCAGAAAAGTTGGGTAGGCGGATGGTCACGGGGCACAGATCGAGGAGGTCAATTCAAAAGTCACTTGCTGATCAATCACAAATCGACGACCAAGTCAGCGGACACGTTTGACCCAGCAGCGCACTGAGGAAGTCACCTCGTGTGGTGATGAAACGTTTGCATACCAATTGCGAAGCTCGGCGAACAGCTGAACCCAGAATCTGTCAAATGTGAGCGACGTAGTTGTGTGCGCGTGCGACAGGGCGTCTGCCACACCCCTCATCATACCGCACACATGATCGTTTCACATATTCGTATGACCTTGCGCTTGCTAGATACACGATCCAATAACCGCTATACGAAGACTTAGTGAGAAGAAGGTTCAAGGAGCATCTGGGAGGCATGCAAAGTCACCTTGAAGTGGTGCTTACAAAAAGCAAGGACTACACACAGCAACGATTAGCAGAAAATAAACTGGAGATCAGTCAGACACCAATGGCCTGGCTGAGATCAGAAAACAGCTTCCGTTTGGCAAATCTCACCAAGGTGACGTCTGCTTTTAGTAATGGACGCAACATCCCACGTAAGTACCACGCGCCATTGTGTGTGATCTGATAACAAGATAACCAGACAAAGTGGACGAAGTTAATGGGACGAAGCAAAAAGGCTCACTTAAGAAGATGCCGATAGATAGTTTTCCGATCCACTATGTGACCAGAGGTGGGTAATCGGACCGGATCTTCCATAATGCAACCCATGATTGGATCCACGAATTCATCTGGAGCACCATCCAAGTCCAAGTCATCGTCCTCTTTAGCGACGTTTTCATCCTACAGAAGGGAATATCGCACTGTCATGAAGAAGGGACTGACAAATTAGGAGTGAGATGTCATTTCCGAACAAATGTCCTAGGAAGACAAACTGTTAGGAGCCAATAGTAGATTCGGCAATAGTTCATTTAACCACATAAATTTAGATGTGTAAAAAAGCAAACCAGTCGGAGACGACCGGCGTGTGGATGGAAGAAGAATGGAGGCCAACCGACGAAATAATCAAGAGGAATTACGGCCCTTAGTTTGAAATTAGCCTCGGTTGGGCCCTCTCGGCTCCCTGGTTGGGAACCGAAGGACGATGAACACGTTCGATTGGATACACTTTTTGACATGGCTAGAAGCCGACCTCAATGGCGTTAGTGTTGAGTTTCTTCGTCCCTCCCTCCGTGTGCTTATCATCCTCCTCCAACTACGATCTCATTTCAAACTCATGAGATAACGTCATGTTTAAAGCACAATAGCCAGCTGTTAGGTTTCCGGAACGGATCAGCTAGCGTGGCTGCGCTGAGCCCTTTCCCATGTAGGAAGGTACAATAGCTGAGGTGTTGCTCACTTCCAGCTAGCGTGCATAATGATGATTGATGGTGAAGAAGGGGCCAATGGATATAGAAGCAACGTCGCGGAGAACAAGCACGCTGGGATATGTATGAGATTACGCTGATACACAACACAAAATGCTGCGAAAAAATCGTTTGTTTTTGGATGAGGTATCATTATAGACACGCACTGCAAAACATCAAGTGATTCGAAGTAAAGCACTAATAAACGAATGTATCGGAAAAGACGGTTGGAAGGCCAGGCAAACAGAGGAAACCGATCAACCACTGGATGCACATGTGGAACGTGCATGGCATGAACATATAACTAATCATCTAGCCATCGTTAAACGAAGAGTGGTAGCCAGCTGAAAACAACCCATCACTTCAAAGCGTGATGTGTGTTATTAAGCGAAAAGGAAATGGGATATGCTGAAAACAGCTGTTCCTGTTCGTCCAAAACGTGGTCACTTGCAGACGCGGGGTCGGTTACCGTGGTCTGGATTAGGCAGTTATGGTCTAGACCTCGAAGGAGAGAGCGCCTATCCACCACAATGCACAACATTCTCAAGCTTAGAACTAATAACGCAAGGTGATTATGCAATGGGATATTCAGGCTCGCAAATTCTCACTGGGCTGGCGCTTCGCCAAATAGAAGGTCTCGAGCCAAGAACAACCAGTAATGAGTGCAAAACCCGTCTGCTGCAGACTTCACTCTCTGTAATTTTATGAAATAGAAATAGAAATAGAACAATGGAACGTGTCTACTCTGAAAAGGGCAGAAACAATGGTTGTGAGTTACATATTGCATGGCCGTTGTCAACACAAACAGGTCAAACGAATACAGCAAGAATGCGGGTGTGAGTTGTGAGTGAGAGGCCCGAGAAGATGGTCGACATGAAATTAGGGCTGCGCGATGGTTCGCTTGGAAGCAGTGTTATGCAATGATACTATCGCCGAGATAAAATGACTACAACCAACAACAGTAGTTCGCATCGACCGAATCGATGAAATCACGATAAGTGGTCACTGCTTACGTATGTTTTCGGTTTGTGGATACAAAGCACAACTAGACGCGATGTATTGCAGTGGCGAGAGAACGAGGACAATATTGGTTGTTCTGTAGTGTAAAGTGTACCCAAAGTTTAAGAGCACTAATCAAAAGACCGCGCTTTAAGGTGGTTGTACGAGCGCTTTTGGTCCCGCGACTATTATATCGGACTGCGTCAGAACTTTCCCGGATTGCGTTAGTCGTCTTCAATCAACAGAAAAAATACTTTGGACTAACAGAGAATTCACTCCATGAGAAGAATCGATGTTAAAAGTGAACAAAAACGGCAACCTGTCGGGGACCGTGCACCCTGGTAGTAGCATTAACTAACGAAAATTACTCGGAGTGAGAAAGAGGTAATTAGAAGCACGGACTTTACGAATGCGACTAGAAAGTTTCGAAGTCACGGGATCTATGGCGACAGGAGTGGGAGTGGTCGCCCACGAAAGGTCAGCGAAATAGACACATGCTGTTTGATTACAAAGCGCACAACTGTTATTAAAATGATTGTATTATGTGCTCTTTTAGACTTGGATGTCGGCCGATATCAAGTGAGACTGCCCGCAAACCACGGTTGATCTCAGTCATGAAAGATAAGCGCCAGGATTTAGCGAAAAAAACAAGCACCAATATCCAGATTGATCAACTTTTCGGCAGTTTGCTGTGAAGAAGTACAACATGCGCAGGCCATGTCGCGTAAAAACTATGCAATTTTAACGACGAAATATTATCTGGGACATAAGATTTGGGGCGCTATTTCAGTCAATGGAACTGTTGGCATTTAGTTTATTACCTACCGAACTACCATGAACATTTAAAAGTAAGTTGAAGTGCTATGAAATAAATTAGAAATGCATATGCCCATGCGCAAATCCAAAATATTCATGCACGTTTACGCGCTATGTCACAAAGGAACAATGTGGCGGCGTTTTGAACGGACAGTCACGGACACAAACCGGCTGAGAACTAATGACAAGTCATGAATGATAAAGTTGAATAGAAGTAACCAAAAAGTGACAAAGGCATAATCAGTATCTATCATGCATTGTACTGCGGCACAATAGCTGAGGAGGTTTTCACTCCTAGCTACTGTGTGGAATGATGATGATAACAATGGTGGCTCAATAGCGAAAGTCGCGGTGTAGGGAGCAAACCCTGTCCACTGCACATTGGAAACGCGTATGACAGCAGAGAATGAGTGTGCGGGTTGTAACACATTTAGTTACAGGGTTACGGTGATTGCCGCTCATCTCCAGTAGCCCAATCATCTTAACTACGAACGCGTGGGAATAGGGCATTAGGTTCTAGTCCCACAGGGCCCAATGGAATGCGCGCCGCTGTTGATTTCCGAAGGGACAAAACGGCCGTAAAGTGCTTTCTCGGGCGTGTGATGGCTGTCTAGGTGTCTAGATCTGAAGAACTCCTACGTGCGTTATTCAAATTACACTACTCCTTTGTAATCAGTAAGTAGACCGAATTTTTTTGCAGTGCCATAAGTTAATTGGTGGTTTGTATCCGTTAAATTTGTCACTAAGAGAGGGGGCTACTCTGTCCTCTAGACGGTAGTAACGCGCAAGTCAGTGGATAGTGAGCAGCGCTATATCATATCTGGTAACCTAGTCTAGACGGTCGTTACCGTCCCTCGTAGCTTAATGGTCTCAACCACAGACAGACAACAGTCGCGTTGCGGGTTCGAGCCCCACGGAGGTCATGTGGGATGCGCACTGCTGACGAGTTCCGAAAAGAAGGAAACGACCGTACAGTGTTTTTCCAGATGTACAGTGGTTGTTTGACTGGACGTGACTGTGGGGAGTTTATTTAGAAATTTTAACTAGGATAATTAAGAGCGTGGGTGAAAATAATCACATTGAAGTATTCTCGAGTAGACCAATGTGTTAGCAAGAGCTTCTTCAGGCCAGGAAGCTCTTGCGTTATGAGCGAAACGTTGCTACAATAAAACCTACAAGAACTGATTAATATTCGGAACCTGAAATCCCAGTTGGTTCCGAGCCCATCTCAGAGAACAACAACACATATCCGGACTGGTGTACATGATATAGCGAAGTTGTACTTGTTAAGGGAGCCAGCACCCCTTGGCTAACAGCCCGGAACAGTTGCTTCTGAGGCAACCCGAAGCTTATTGGTCAACCAATGAGAGCGGGCTAACGAGAACGTTTCACTGATCGCTACCAATGTGGATGGTCTACTTTGAAGCCTGCCAGTGAGCGCTAGGTCGTTTCCTCATTAACTAGTGATTTCACCCCAGATTTGATTGTTTATATAGCTTCCTGTGTTAAATACAATTTACACCTGAGCGTCTTGTCTTCCAAGCTGGAAAAGCGGCCAGTCAGTTTGCGCACTAGCAGCAAGTTATCCGTACAACAAATGGAAACCACAACAGTACTTACAAAAAATGAATGATCTCCGAAAAATCTACATGTTAACTCTGTTCCCTTTGAAATATCTTAGGAAACTTGATAGAGCAGTCTCAAATTTTTGGTAGAAATTGTAACTACTTAGAAAATCCCCATCTAGACAACAGGGGTTGAATGTTAAGACTAAAGGTGAGCGGGCAATTCTGAGCAGAGATCGACACCGCATAAAAAACGATTCTTGCTGCGTAAGGATCGGAGAGGAGATAAGTACATAAATGAAGCGGTGAATTGAATAGAGGAGAAAACATGTCTGGTTCACTTCATGGATAGTTCAGTTGTAACAGATATCGTCGTCATTTTCCTATAGCAAAAGGTCATAATTTGGACAATTTGTGGCAAAAAGCACGTGAGATAAGTAGAGAAAAGCACAGGGAAATCAGCGTATGTCAAAATACAAGATGTGTTCATAGATGTCTGTTGATTAAGTGTTGAAACGAAGAGGTACAGCTTCATCCAACACCGAGGTAGCGTCACTGTGGGTAAGCAGTAGATAAGTTCGACGAATAACTCGGCGTTGGCAAGAACGCACCCGTGTGCAGCGGAGGCGTTCTTCTTTAGCACAATCACTGAGCCACCTTTAGCCGCAAGCTACCTCTCTAGACGGAACATTGCCCACGTTGATTGCATTAACGTTGCACTGGGGCCATTAGCAGCTCCATTCTGACTCATTGTCGACAGTGGGCATCAGGTGGATCTAAAACGTCCCTTTAGAGTAGTATACAAGGTTCCACCGCACCGATCGAAAGAACAGCGCCTTCGTACACTTGCGACGGCCGAAGCAATTTGCATTCGATTATTTCAATGGTCCTTATGCTCACAAAAGAAGCTAGTCTAGGCTCTACAGCTTGCTTGGCCCGCGAAAACGCAGGATACTGAGGTCAAACTCCGTAACATGTACTTAAATCGTTTTGACTCCACGTCTGTTACTTGTACTAACTGGGTCGATGTTACCCTCTCTTTTTAGCCCTAAATATGATTGTAATGGTCTGAGAATGAATCATTGAAAGCAATTGCTCACCAAACGGTCTCGTTGTTCACATTAATATACATGGAAGAAAAGTAATTAAGTTGCCACAAGTGATTCGGTTCAGCTGACTAACTATGAGCCGATCACCGAGATGCGGAAACGTAAGACTGTGGAAGGCCAAAAGGGTTTAAAATGTAGGTGATGGATGAAAACAAGTACACATAAAACCATTATATATATATATATATATATATATATATATATATATATATATATATATATGTGCCCCATGCTGAGGCTGATGTTGCATTCTTGATGCTTCTTCACCGCAGTTGGGCTAAACCAACTTACACTTAAACTAGGTCTTTTTCAGCTGGATAAATTTCATTCCGCTTTATTTGGTTTGTTCTGCCTCCCTGAATAATGTTCTATTAACTGGCCACGTTGCTTACACTAATTGCGCTTATCTTCGGTAATTTTGTTGCGTTTGTAGCATTTTAAGTAACTTGTGGACATTTCTTACTTATCACGGATTTGTTGCTGACCAACTTACTTCATATGGTAATTTAGCGAAGAGCTATGCCACCGTATCTGTATGCATTATTGGATTTATTTTATTTCAGCTTGTCGTTTAAATTGAATGGCTGTAGTTTGATATCCCTGGTATGGTTGCGCTTGATGTGTATGTTGACAAGGTGCCTACCTGTCTATTACCCACTACATCGTTCATACTGGCTCCAGGAGACAGTTGGTCGTTGCTGGAGGGGACGGGGTGCACGGTTCTTGTGGCCGTGCTAGGCTCAAAGAGCGGTTCCATGCACTCAGTGTGGAGCGGACTACGGTCCAGCCACCGTCTTGTGTGCGGTTGATTCCCCAAATACAGCGTGCTTGTGTTTGCCTGTGAAGGAGTGTGGGCCGGCTCCGTTGATGAAACGTGGTTCCCATCCGCATGCCTCCCGGTCTTATTCCTTCGGGTTTACACTGGATATGGGGTATGTGGTTGGAGCTGTGGGTGGTGCAGCGCAAGCCATCCATGGTCCCTCTGTAGGCGCAGGCGTCCTGTGGCAAGCCACAGTGACAGGCAAATCCGAAACCGGATGCCGCCAACCATGTATGTATGTGTGCCCCATGCTGAGGCTGATGTTGCATTCTTGATGCTTCTTCACCGCAGTTGGGCTAAACCAACTTACACTTAAACTAGGTCTTTTTCAGCTGGATAAATTTCATTCCGCTTTATTTGGTTTGTTCTGCCTCCCTGAATAATGTTCTATTAACTGGCCACGTTGCTTACACTAATTGCGCTTATCTTCGGTAATTTTGTTGCGTTTGTAGCATTTTAAGTAACTTGTGGACATTTCTTACTTATCACGGATTTGTTGCTGACCAACTTACTTCATATGGTAATTTAGCGAAGAGCTATGCCACCGTATCTGTATGCATTATTGGATTTATTTTATTTCAGCTTGTCGTTTAAATTGAATGGCTGTAGTTTGATATCCCTGGTATGGTTGCGCTTGATGTGTATGTTGACAAGGTGCCTACCTGTCTATTACCCACTACATCGTTCATACTGGCTCCAGGAGACAGTTGGTCGTTGCTGGAGGGGACGGGGTGCACGGTTCTTGTGGCCGTGCTAGGCTCAAAGAGCGGTTCCATGCACTCAGTGTGGAGCGGACTACGGTCCAGCCACCGTCTTGTGTGCGGTTGATTCCCCAAATACAGCGTGCTTGTGTTTGCCTGTGAAGGAGTGTGGGCCGGCTCCGTTGATGAAACGTGGTTCCCATCCGCATGCCTCCCGGTCTTATTCCTTCGGGTTTACACTGGATATGGGGTATGTGGTTGGAGCTGTGGGTGGTGCAGCGCAAGCCATCCATGGTCCCTCTGTAGGCGCAGGCGTCCTGTGGCTTGCCACAGTGACAGGCAAATCCGAAACCGGATGCCGCCAACCATATATATATATATATATATATATATATATATATATATATATATATATATATTCACAAGTCTATAAACAGACAAACGTGCCATCCGAACTATGGTAGTAGGGAAAGGAGAATGTAATGTTCAATTAGGAAAGAGTAAAAGATTAAAAAAATGAGATTTTTTCAGTTGCACACGCCGTTTTTAGTTTTTTATGTCTATGTTTTGTAGCAAATTAAAGACTACATGATAAAGAGATGGTAGAACAGTATTGCGGGCCATAGCCTCCAAGACTTCCAACCATTGGGATTCTGCTTCAAGTGGTTCACAACTTGGAAGACGCATTGAGCCAACTGCCGCCAGACACGAAGTTAGAATCTTCATGCTCCTTTTCCAGGTCGTATGTTGTCCGCCACGGCTCTTTTTCCATTCGCCTCCAGAAAGTGCAAATAAAGGGCGACCTGGAAGGCGGTAAGCCGGCATGCGCAGTATGTGACTGAGCCAACTTAAGCGATGCTGGATGATTATGCTCTGGAGACAAGGACTGTCCACTTCCAAGTTCCGCGTTGCTCACATGGTGCTGCCATCATACGCGAGCAATCGCACGCAAGCAGCGGTTGTCGAAAGTAGACAGTCGTCTCAAATCTTCCGATAGAACAGGCCAGGTCACGCAGCCGTACAGTAGGACAGCACGGACTGTGGCATTGTACACTCGGCATTTGAGCTAGAAACTGACATCGCGACGACGCCACAAGTGTCTCAGGTTAGTAAATGCAAGGTGCTTGGGCGATTCATTGTGAAATTTCATCGCGAGGCAAGTAAAGCTGTTAACAAACTCCAGGCTGACACCCGAAATGGTGAGCGCAGGCGCCTGCCAATCCTGGAGCAAAGCTTTACACTTGGATGGAGCAAGATACAGACCATACTTAGATGCCTCTATCGCTAAGTGGTTCAGAATGTTTTGAACAGCCTGCGAGTCGTCCCCCAGCAAAGCGACGTCATCAGCATAGTCCAGATCCACAACTCTGCTCACTGGTAGAAGCTCAACACCGCAGTTATGGGCTCATTCCTTTGCGCGATGTAAGACATCTTCGATGGCAAAGTTGAACAGGAACGGCGAAATGGGACAATTTTGTCGCACTCCACTGATAACAGGAAGCGTAGAAGAAAGCCTGACATAAGTACTTACGTTGCCAGGTGTAACTATACTGCTCTCTTAAGAGTATGAAAAACTTGTTGGGAACGCCGTTCCGTAGCAGATAGTTCCACAGAGACGACATATCTACTGAGTCAAAAGCGGTTCGGATAACCAAAAACACCACCATGGTTGGTCCTCGGTGGATATAACGATGTTCGAGAACTTGATGCAGCGTGAAAATTTGGTTTATGCAACCACGGCCAGAACGAAAGCCAGCCTGTTCTTCACGACACAAACTCTCGCGAATAACTAAGAGCCTACGTAGCAGAATGGACATAAAAAGCGTGAATGCGACAGAGATAGGTGAGATTCCTCGGTAGTTATTGCATTCACTACGAGAGCCTTTCTTGTGGATCGGAACCAAAACAGATTTTCCCCATGAGTTAGGAACTTTCTCATCGCTCCATACTTTTGTAAGCAGCGAGAGAATTTCGATGATAACTATGTTCCCCGCATCTTTGAATAAGGCCGGAAGAGCTTTGTGGTGTTTCAGAGTCTGGAGTTCTCTCTGTATTTCTGCTTCAGTGGGAGGATGTCTGCAAACTGACCAAGGATCACCTGATGTCAGTGGATGTGTAACCGTTGTGTTGGACAATTAAATTGGAGAGCGAAGTGATCTGCCCAACGATCCAGACGTCTGCGTAGTGATCTTCGTACTGTCTCACTCCAGATGGTTTGACTGATGGACTGAACTTTGCGCCCGGTGGATCTGATAAGACAACCTGCAGCTGTTACCAGCAGAGGTAGCAACTTCCTTGGCCTGATTAGACCACCAGGATTCACGGTCACGACGAAGACTCGATTTCAATTGTATGGAAATAGAAATACGGAGCTCAGCGTGCTTCACACTTACAGGTATAGATAGCCCACCGTCGAGAAGTGCCGCGGAGGTGGCCGAGATCCAACTTTTAGTTGTGCAACGAACAAGACCGCAAATGGATAAACTCGTTGAAAACATAATCTGCTGCAATTGCGACCAATGCTGATCAACGTCCCGAGGAGGCGGAGAATCGAGGTTCTCACGAAGCTGCTTTATATATTCCAATTGCACGGAGTGATCTTGCAGCTTATCTGTGTTAAGTCGAGTTTGTCTAGTCCTAGGCGAGCCAACGAAACGCATGCAAACCGACGCACGTACTAGCGCATAATCAGATTCAACGCGTGTTGACCAATAGGATCTAGTCCCGAAAACTGCCACGAAAGCGATTAATTATGGCGATTTAGTCAATCTGTGACCAACGTTGAGGGGATGATGGAGCGTGCCAGGTAGCGTAGTGACGAAGAGGGTGGCGAAAGTTCGCGCTAGAGAGGTAAAGCTGGTGGACGGAACACAAACTGAGTAGTCTTTCTCCAATGTCTGAGCGAAAGTCTTCATATCCACGCGGACCTCCAAGATGGCGTTCGCTTGGTAACAAACGACCAAGACACGAGTCGAAATCCCCCGCGATAATAATGATGTCCGTTTTGGTAACCCTTAAGAGCACATCATGAAGGTTCTGATAGAATTGGTCCTTGACGTTATCCGGCCTACAGTCAGCGGGAGCATAGGCGGAGGGTACAAAAAGAGCACGTTTGTCTTCTCGACATCTGTTAACCTTGCACAAGGTATGGAGCCTGACAGCACAAAGGCGACTGTTGATCGGAATCTGGTACTAAGGGCGACTCCAACATCAGCTTGTCCAGAAGCGTTAGCCTCGGCGTCTACAGAAAATCGAAGATGGAAACGGCTATGAGGGTGAATTGAAAGTGACAATGGGTAGATTGTGCTGGAATCCTGAAATCGTGTTTCGGACAAACAACAGACACCAATGGCAAGAGTTTCTAGAGTGCCCGCGAGGTCGGCTTGTTGCCCAATCTGTTTTAAGTTGTGCACATTGAAAGCCGCCAAGTTGAACTGTGTCTTCCGTTGCAAAAACGGAGAGGAAAGAATCCGGGACTGTTCAATCCCGAGTTGGCGCTGTGTGATTATGTCAGAAGATGGTGCGGCAACAGTGATATCGGAGGAAGCAATGCCGTTCCTCGTTGATTGATCAGATAAAAACGGGGAAGATGATATATGGGGAGAGTAGACAAGCGAGTGGCGTGTGATGGAAGAGTACTTCAAGCAGTAGCATGAGAGCAAAGCATCAGTAGAGCGAGGACTGCAGTTCAGTTTCATGGTTCATCAGTAGGCGAGATACTACCCGGTTGCCTAGGTCGAAGTAGGGGGCTGTCTTGAAGGGCCGCCACCCCGAGCCTTTGGCTTAATAGCCTACCCGCAAGACAGCGGGGCGAATTGAGGGAATCGCGCCCATTGGGAGCCAGTGACCAAACAAGTGGTTCATAAGCCTTTCGTTTGGTCAAGTACTAAACAGGCGACCCAATCTTCCTCACAACGACAGCATCTGGCAGCTGGAATACAACGCTCCACTGGAGTGAAGCAAGGGGCAGTGACTTTATTTAGTGGCGAATCACATCCGCCACGTCGCAATATTGTTAAACGGACCTATGTGGCTTTTTATGGGGAGAACGCTCGCCAGGCGAAAACCAACCACGTCCTGCAACAATGCCGCCGAACCATGCACTGGAACGGGAAAATCCCGAACCACCCAGCTAGAACCACGAGGAGGTTGTTCGGCAAACCATAACAAAAAAGTTGCACAACAAAAGCTGTGTGGAAGAGCGAAATGCGAATGGCCGAATGAAACAACACCATTGATGTATCGTCTCCGTCATACTACATGAGGTCTGTAGCCAAAAGGGCAGTAGCATATGCTAATGGACTGGATTGCCGAACAACCTCCTTGTGGCACCAACTGAGTGGTATGGGCGAATCTCGGTCCAGCAAATGGTTGGGATGCAGTGTTACAGGAGGTGGTGGATTTTCGCCTAGCAAGCGTTTTCTCTATAAAAAGCCACATTGCGATGTTGTGGATGCGACGGTACACAATAAAGTTAAAGGCCCTCGTTTAACCGTGGCGATACATTGTACGCTGCTGACTCCATGGGGGAAAGGGTAAATGTTTGATGACCAGCTAAATAAAGGGCATATGAACTGAACTATCGACCATCGGTTCCCAATAAATATGTGTTGCTGCTTTCGCTCCGCTTCCTTGCGGACAGGCTATTCAACCAAAGGTTCGAGGTGGTGTCCCCTAAGACAACTCCCTAATTTGGCTTCGGCAACCTAGTAGTATCACGCCCTCCAAGAAAAGCATGGGCTACACTACGTTGCGTTCAGCTTTCTATTTAATATAACTGTGTTACACTCAACCGAAATCTGAACAACAGTATTGCAAATGGAAGTTTAGTAGAAGCAATGGCAATAGTACATCGGCAGTCCACACTGGGTGCAGAGCAACTGCTTCGTTTTACGCAGTCCACATGTCTAAACACTCGCTTTTGAACCAATCAATAAGCATCGCTGGTTAGTCGGGAGATGGACACTCACGCACTAGAGCGCACAATGCAGCTCCACAGGCTAGATAGTGTAGGATGACCTTGACGCGCTCAACGTCTGTATCACTTTTCCCCCCTTTAGTTGGAGCTATCCAGCTTGGAAACGATCGACCGGTCGGCGTCAGCGCTCAGAGCGCCGCAATTGTGACTCAGCTACCGGTTTGGCGTCACGCAGGTGCATGTCGTTCGATGCTTGAGCTGGCTGCTCTGTCTCGGCAACTTTTTCTGTGTCGGACAATCTCGGTCCCACATGATCTAAATGGCGTCGAACGATCCTACCATCCCCAGTCTCTGCTTCTATCCGTTAGTTGTTTTAACGACGGCTGGCTCCCACCCCGAGCCTGTAGGTAAGCGGATGTAGATGGGATCTGAATCTGTCACATGCTTGTCTCTGCTACAAGTATCAAAATGATCTTTCACTCGTTGTTGTTTTTCCGAAACTTGTGGCTCAATAGATCCATGCAATAAATCCAATCGTGTACGCAGTCGACGACGAAACATTAACTCAGCGGGGCTTCTGCCTGTGGTCTCGTTTAACATGTTTCGATATGCGAACAAGGAACGATACAAACGCACACGCAGCGGAGTAGCTGGTTGTTTTATTAGCAGTTTCTTCACTGTTTGTACGGCTCTCTCCGCCAACCCATTAGAAGAAGGATGATAGGGTGCAGTTGTTATGTGTTTAATGCCGTTCGAGTTGAGGAAGGTAGAAAACTCCACACTGGCGAATGCTGGTCCATTGTCAGATACTAATGTCTCGGAAATGCCAAATGTTGCGAACGTCGTGCGTAGCTTCTCTATAGTACCAGCTGAATTTGCTGAAACAAGAATATGGGCATCAATCCATTTAGAATGGGCAACGATGATTAGCAAAATCATCCGACCTTCGTAGGGACCGAAATAGTCTACTTGGACTCGTTTCCAGGGTGTTTCTGGCCACTTCCAAGGCTGCATTGGCGCATGAGGAGCAGCGTTTCGGGTCTCCTGGCAAGGTCTGCAACTTCCAACCATCGCCACAATATCACGGTCTAATTCAGGCCACCACACATGAAATCGAGCTAACGACTTCGTCTTTGCGACACCTGGATGCGCATCATGTAGTTCGTCAAGGATACGTGACCGAAATTTCTTGGGGACAATAACTCGTGCGCCACACAGCAAGCATCGATTCTGGAGGCTGAGTTCAGACATCCTGTTACAGAAGGGCATGAGTTCTTTAGGGGTGTTGTCCGGCCACCCAACTTGGACATAGCGTTTTACCAATGATAGAACAGAGTCTCTGCCAGTTTCCTGACGTATGTCTGTACATGTGACTGGGGAATCATTAAAATGCTGGACCAGGTTTACGAGCTCTTGTGGGATAAATTCTTTCGATGGTGTCTCTCGTAAGGGAACCCGGCTAAGAACATCAGAGGTGGTATTCTGTTTGCCTAAAACGTACTGATTTTCGTATGTATACGCAGAAAGAATAAGCGACCAACGTACCATTCTAGGTGAAGCCATTTGTTGAATACCTTTCTCGTGGCCGAGGAGGAAAACAAGAGGTTTATGATCCGTATGGATCACGAAAGATCGCCCGAGTAAATATTGGTGAAATCGAGTGGTGCCGAAGATGACAGCGGCTGCCTCTCGATCAAGTTGAGAGTAGTTCCGTTCTGCTAGTGTCAGGGTTCTTGAAGCATAAGCAATGGGACGTTGAGAGCCATTAGGTAATTTGTGTATTAAAACAGCTCCGAGACCGTAAGGTGAGGCGTCACAAGAAAGAATAACAGGCTTCTGCGGATCATAATGCACAAGAACATCTGTAGATGCTAAGAGCTTCTTGACCGCTTTGAATGCATTTTCATGAGTATTGTTCCAATTCCAGCTTTGGTTTTTACGTAGCAGCTGGTGAAGCAGATGCAGATGCGTTGCTGCCGATGGTATAAACCTGGAAAACTGAGTGACAACACCGAGGAACAACCGCAATTCATGAACATTTTTGGGTGCTGGCGCCTCAAGTAGTGCCTTTGTCTTTTCTTCCAGTGGGCACAATCCTTCACGTAACAACCGATAGCCAAGATACTGCACACTCGGAACAAGGAACTCACACTTCTCTCTTTTTAGAACCAAACCGGCATCCGATAATCGCTTCAGGACGACGTCCAATGTATGTAAGTGCTCGGCGGTAGTTCGTCCAGTAATTAAAATGTCACTAAGTACGCGCAGGTGTTTGCTATATCTTTCACGAGTGAGTAAATAATACGTTGAAAAATAGATGGAGCCGAGCTTATTCCAAAAGGCACGCGTATATAGCGGAATAATGCGAAATGAGTATTAATGGTGGTGTACGTGCGTGATTCCTCATCGAGTTTAATTTGTTGGTAGGCATGACTCAGATCTAATTTGTAAATAGATCACCACAGGAAAGGGAAGCGTAAAGGTCTACAATCTTTGGTAGCGGATATCGGTCTAATTCTAACGCTTGGTTTACCGTAACCTTGTAATTCCCGCAGATTCTTATCGTACCATCGCTCTTCAATACTGGCACAATGGGGGCTGCCCAGTCTGAACACTGGACGGGTTCAGCGGTACCTTCCAACTGGAGTCGGCGCAGTTCACTTTCGACCTTATCCTGGAGGGCATAGGGAACAGTGCAAGCTTTCCGGAACCGCGGTTTTGTCTGTGGTCCTCCGTAGTTCCAGCTAATTGCAGTGTTTTACAGGGAGCTATCCAATCTCCCTTTCCCTTCTCTGCTCAGGTCGAAAGTTTCCCTATCCCATCAGACTTCACAAGCTGTAGATATAAGGATGACGTCATTCTGGGTTAGATAACCCCTTTCATTGAGGATTCTTTTAAACTTCAACAACGGTTAGACGAACAAGTGACTTGGTCGAGCTCCTGGCCCATCTCTCCCAATCCTTCCAAGTATTGTGATGTAATGTCCTCTTTTCTACTTCCCAAATGATTGCAAGCCTTTGTACAGATCCCCCTCCCAAGATGAGCTGAATATACCTGGTTTCACTACAGTAAAATATCTCGGAGTTTAACTTTGTTATAATTTATCTTGGTCTAAACATATTCTTGAAACATTTGTAATGTAATGTAATCTCAACAGCCTAGTAACTAGACATAGAGCCAACAAAGCCATGGAGATTAGCAGATAATAAGCCGTCATAGCGTCATAATCTTCGTGGCGTGATAGTTGAAGGTGAGCAACACACTTCAGCTAATATGCCGCAGAAAGAAAGGAACATGTTGACAAAAAGTAGAACAAAACATTTTTAGTTTGTCTTTCACACGCCGATTTTGCTCTTTTTTGTCATTTTCAATGTTTTCAGTATTAAACATGTGAACCAATACAGTGCTGTACACAATGCTTCCACTGATTCCGGTTGCGGGCCATGTCTTCAAGAGTGCTAAGCCATTGGCACTCTTCATCTTTGGGTCCCCATCCTGGAAGACGTACGGATCCAACAGCCACCAGACACGACGTCAGCGATTTCATGTGCTGCCGCCAAGTGGAAGGCTGACCACCACGCGGTCGCTTCCAGTCAGGTCCTTGACGAGCGAATAGAGCGCGAAGCGGTAGACGCTCGGGTACCATGCGTAGCACGTGACCGAGCCATCTTAACTGGCGCAACAAAACCAGGTTGTTGAAGCGAATACTCGCATTCCCCAAGATGCCGAACTACCTCCTCGTGGTGCCAGCTGGGTGGTTCGGGTGTACCTCGTTCCAGCAAAGTGTTCGGCGACAATGTTCCACCTCCGTTAGGCATTGTATTCCAGCAGGTGTGCTGACTTCATGGGGAGTATTGGGCCCCTGTTTGGTAATCTACCAAACAAAGGCGCATGAGCTGATCATTCAGTCAACGCCTCCCAATGGGCGCGATTCCCTAAATTCGCCCCGCTGCCTTGTGGGTAGGTTACTTAGCCAAAGGCTCGGGGTGGAGTCCTCTATGTCAACTCCCTACTTCGGCTTGGGCAACCGGGTAGTATCACGCCCTCTCGCAAAACCATGGACTGTACTACAACGTGCTCATCAGCTACTGCTTCTGCTAGTCACTTTCACGCGACTTCATCACACGCCAATTGTTTGTTTGCTAACAATCCTCACTTGAAACATTTAAAATACTTAGAAGGCTTTCTTTTCACTCCCTAAGACTTAAAATGCTTTCCGTTCGCGTGCTTTAATTCTAAAGTTTATAAGTGTATATACTCTCCCCCACTGGTTATACTGTTCTCCTGTGATTTTCTCTGGACTGCTCCAAGAAGATTATGTCCTTCCTGTCCGTTTACTAACATTTATCCCTCGCTGCTGCGATTTAGGGAAACGCCCATTGATTTTAATGTTAACAAACATTTTGATTCATGCATTAAAGCTTTATCCAAGATTTTGATGATCCTCTTACCATTTACACATTGTTCTTCTTCTACACGGTCAAAATTTAATGTTTCATATTCTCGTACCTCGTCGTAGCGAAACTTCATCCTGCCCTACTTATCACGCTTACTCATCGGAGATGAAACACGGATTTCGTGACCGAATGGTTAATTGAAGATGCAAATTTTCGTTTTTTGCTGTCAATTGTTATTTCTTATTGATGCTTTGTTATATTATATTCCACAGTATTACTGAGAAAGTGTCGTAAGTGCACTCACATGGGTTGATATAGCCTAGTTTGGCTTGACTTAAACAATCGAGGTTGCAGATTCAACGGAGTCGCCCAAATTGGTCCATGAGAATCCTACCACTCGATCAAAGTATGTAAGGAAACAGATTCAAGCAACATCCGAAGCAGACATGAACAAGTCTCGTGATGTGACGTGGTTAAATAAAAGGTAAAGCTGGTTCGGCAGCGAAGTTTTATTGGGGGTTGGAAAAACTACAAAATGGCCCACTGAGTCGAAATCTATATACCATATATCGACGACGCACTCGTACTTTGCAAATCGGAAAAGCAAGCCATGTAGTTGCTGGGAGTCTTTAACGACACATACGCATATGCTACCGCACGTACAGTTAAACTAGACAACGCAGGGGGCTGTGACTTGAGGGAGCGGTTTATCTAGGTTGGATTGGTGCAGTGACTTTCTGATTTGGTGTAATAGCACTAGCTCAGATACCTAATAACACCTATATATGGATTGCCGTAGTCGGTGGCAGAACCTCTTACCAGTTAGTTCGCCTTTGAGAGGTAGTGTGATGAAAACCTTCATCTTTCGGGGATTTTTCTGCCCATACCTTGCTATAAAATTACTAGGGTACCCTTTATCGCGTAGTGTGGATACAATGCGCTGCAGTTCACTAGTGACAGACTCTTCGGAACAGATTCGGCGAGCTCTTGTGAAGCAGGTGCGAAACAAGAACCGTTGATAGTTCATCGGGCAGTAACTGTTAAAGTTTACATACTGCCATGTCCAGCTGGGTTTGTGATAAATCAACCGTATTAGCGATCTATTGGGTCTTCCCTTTAAGGAAACATCCAATAAGTGAAACCTCCCATGACTCTTTCCATGGTGAAACTGATCTCCGGATGATATTAGTTTAATTCGTTCAACATGTTCTCTGCTTTCCGTGCAGTATCGACGACTACAAAAGTGTCGTCTACATACCGGGCATAAAACTGTGCCTTTTCTATGATTCGTCGTAGCTGCTTATTTTCTAAATGACCCATGAAGATATCAACCAGAGTAGGTCCAAGAGGGGTGCCATCGCTACCCCTCCGATTTGCCGGTAGAGGTTACAATCAAAGCTAAAGTGAACATCCTTGGTGCATATGCGGAGTAGGGCTTTTAAACGGTATGCTGGAAAACCCACCTTGCTCGCATGTGTACCTATGAGAATCAATGGCTCCTCCAGAAGGACATTTGTGAACAGTAAACATATGTCGAAATATACCATGCATTTGTCATTCATATTTAGTTTCTGAACCATGTCAACAAATTCAAATGTCTTGCAAAATATACACAGCCAACTCAGATCTGAATTCAGCCTATCTCGCGAAATGCCAGTTGTTCTTGTTTGCTTGAAATTTCCCAAGGGAATTGGTTGCATAAAGTGTTTCCATGCATTTTTTACCATTCAAGGGTGATGTACTCCCTGATGTGTTATCTCGACGTATAAAAGACGCTATTGTGAAGCCATATCCCGCAGCCGGTTTGAAAATGGTTTAACAATAAGCCACTGCTAGCAAGGCATCTGGAAGATAAACTACCCTCGCTGGCTCGATCAATGCTTATGTATCAATACTCGTGCGCATGTGGTACACGATATGTCGGTCGCACTTCGAGGCATTTATCCTAGAAAATCAGCGAGCATCTACCAATGTGGTTCTACAGGGTGAAGTGGTCTTCTAATAGCTCGATTTGGTCACATCTTGAATACAGCCATGCAGCAACAGAGAACGAAATCAAAGTGATCTATTCATTGCTTGAACGCTACTCACGATGCTTCCGCAAACAAATGCTACCTAGTGCCGAGGCCGTATACCTTTGCCATTTTAGGCCTAAGCTGTGTGTTCAAAAAATATGTCGGCCTATTTAATTCCCGTAGCCAACGGGCACCGTTACGTAACTATTTGATTATCATTCCCGTTATCTTCCTTTTCGAGTGATTAGTATCTACTATTCCGTTGGTTGACTGGGGATCTTATCTGTAGCTGACTTAAAGTCATTGAATCGATCGTTCAAATTGCGTGTGATCAATATTTAGCTCGTTACGGCACTTGCACACCTAATCCATCATGTAAACGTAAAGGTCTGATGAGATTTTACCCACAATTCGATTTCTGGTTTTAATTATGAACAGTGAAATGATAATATTTGGTCTGCTGAAGCGTAGCATATCCCGTGATTCACTCAAAGAGACTAAGGTTCCTAACCTCATAAGCTTCCCGCAACGATGATTCCGCACTGATATCGGGTACACTAACGAACCACGATATCTGCACCGTCTCTAGCATCAAGTATGCAAAAGAACCCGGAAGACGAGGTTGACAATAACATCACCCGCGTCTGAACAGCAAGCCAGTTACCACAAGGAAGGGCGTAACTTGCATGGAAAAACAAGTCTAGAGTGACAGTCCTTAAAGACCACATAAAGACCTTATCGAGCGTCTATTTCAAGACATGCTTAACAGTTGGAACTGACCTTAATAAGGGTTACTGCTTTGGCAAACAAGTCGAGGAGTTCGGCTGGTGCGGCAACACGCAACAGCACGGAGTTGGCTTGATCAAGAAGATCGGGGGTGAAAGACCGTTCATCAGTGACCACAGCGCGGCGGAAAGCTTGCGCTGAGTCGGAAGACATGAGATCATCTAAAAAAGGGAACATGGGACACCGTGGCGGATTAGTGGTTTCGTAAACGTCACATCAAATGAATGTATTAAACTACGATTTGCACAACACGTGAAAAGTGTATAGTTGCAAAACGTGCGAGTTCTATATAGGGCAAGTGGAAGCAATCCTGAAAAAGACAAGGATTGATGCAATATCAATAAGGGCCCAAATGAGAATCGGGAAAGCGATTAAACAGATGGCAGCGAAATATAAAAGGAATAAGGTACGAGAGGTGAGATTCACTGTGTCATAGAAATACTTGAGACAACTGGACAGCGAAAGGATACAAACGGTGAAAGCGGGGAGGGGAGGACAAAGAGATGGGTCTGACGAGCGCAGAAGTACAGAAATCAGCTGAACGAAAATGCATCCCACTGCACTCGGAGTTCCCACATTGCCCCGATTGATGACGTCTCTAATTCGTTGTATTGTGGACATCAAATATATTAACTAACATGGTGTCATTTAAGAAGTCGCTGAGCTCGTGTCAGGCATATATGATTGGTGGCATCCGGTTCCAGACGTGCCTGCCACGGAGGTCCCCATGGCGCAGCTACAGGACACCTGCGCCTAAGAAAAGACTATGGGTGGTTTGCGCTGCACCACTCACAGCTCCATCCACACACCACATAACCAGTGTAAACCCGAAGGAATAAGATCGAGGGGAATGTGGATGTGTCATGTCTCCTCAACGGAGCCGGCCCCCAACCCTTGAAAATGCGTATAAGTAGCATTCCTGTATATATCTGTGGAGAATCGTGCGTACTAGACGTACATAAGGCGGTGGCTGGACCGTAGTCCGCTGGGCCACAAGGACAGCGCACCCCATCCGCCCAGCAACAATTCAGTCTACTGGACCAAGAAATTGAGATGGAGAGCGTTAGACAGGTAGGCACCTCGATAGCATGCACATAAACCGCAGCCACACCGGGGATCTCAAACAATCTACATATAATTTAAGGGAAACTAAACACGCAAAATGGACACTGAAGATGCAGCAGAATAACAGAATTGAACAAACCAAATAAAGTGGAGTGCCTTGTATCCAGATTAAAATGGCGTACATTAAGTGAAAGTTGGTTTAGCTCAACTGCGGTAAAGAAGCATCGTGAAGACATCAACCTCAGCAGGAGGCATATATATATATATATATATATATATATATATATATATATATATATATATTCCACATACTACGGTTGATGTAGTATGCATCATGCTTCTTCACCGCTATTGGGATATAACTACTTAAAATAACACGAAAACTAGGTCTTCATCGGAATAAAAGGTGTGTCACTTTAGTTGGGTTACTCAATTCTGTTGTTTTATTGTATATCCCGTGTATATTTTGCGTGTTTCTTATCTTTCATATCATATGTTTGTTGTTTAATATCCCCGGTGTAGCTGCACTTTACGTGAATGCTGACAGTGCTTACCTTCCGAAAAACCGCTACATCTATTATACTGGATATAGGAAACAGTTGGTCGTTGCTAAAGGGGAAGGGGTGCACCGTCCACGTGGCCGTGCTAGGCCCATAGAGTGGTTCCATCCAATGGAGCGGACTACGATCCAGCCACCACCTTATGTACGTCTGGCTGGCTTACCGATCAACCTCCTCGTGGTGTCAGCTGGGAGGTTCGGGTTTTTCAAGTTTCAGCAAATGGTTCGGCGGCAGTGTTCCAGGACGTGGTGGGTTTTCGCCTGGCAAGCGTTCTCCCTATGAAAAGCCACATATGTCCGTTTAACAACACTGCGACGTGGCGGATGTGAGTCGCCACTAAATAAAGTCACTGCCCCTAGCCCCTCCCTGAGAGGCATTGTACTTTAAGGGTGCGTTGGGCTCCTGGTCCTTAACGGACCGAAAGGCGCATGAACCATCTAGTTGATCAACGGCCCCCAACGGGTTGCGACGCCCTCACATTGCCCTGCTGCCTGGTAGGTTAGTTCTTTCGTCCAAGGCTCGGAGTATGGCCCCCTAAGACAACCCTCTACTTCGGCATGGGCAACTGGGTAATATCACGCCCACTGACGAATCATGGACCACACTGCTTACTACTGCTCCTGTTATGACTATCTTCTGTGCTAACTCAAATGATCAACCTCCACTCACAGATCACCCCACCTCCCGTCCTTTACCTATATGTACTCTTACGTCTTCTTCCGTCACCGTCACAAACGACCCACGTGTCGCAACTGACAGAAGTAACAGCCAAACTCCCGGTTTTCAATCTCCTGCGATCGCAACCGCCACTCACTTCACCGAAGCTCCAGCTGTTCTTCGACCTGGTTCTCCATTCATCCTCGCAGCGTTTAATACTCGAACTTTGATGCAGATCGGACGACAGGCATGTCTGACCCGTACTCTTGAAACACTTTCGGTAGACATGTGTTGCCTTTCAGCAACCAGATAACAAGACTCTAGCGCCGTCATCATAATGCCTTCTCCGGTAAACCCTGACGCCAAATACCAATTGCGGCTTTCCGGAGCCTCAGAAGCTGCCGGCAAGTTGGTGTTGGGGTGGCACTGAGTGTCAGGGATGAATCAGCTCTGCTTGACTGCTTGACAGTCAGCAGTCGGCTATGTGCAGTCAGACTATGAGGTTCATGTAACGTAAGCAGGCGTCGAGACGTTAAGCGTGCCTTGTTTGTCGTCTCTGCCTACGCCTCTACAGACCGCAGCCCGGATGCAGTTAAAGATAGCTTTTACCAGCAGCTACATGAACTGCTGCGTTCCTCCAAAAGGACTGATATAGTCATTCTTGCCGGTGACTTTAACGCACGGGTCGTCCGCCTTTCACCAAGCGAGCACCACCTTGGGGGTAGTTTTGGTCTCGGTGGCAGTCGATCAGACAATGGAGACAGAGTGCTTGCTCTTTGCTCTGATTATCGCTTGTATCTTTCGAGCACTAGTTTTCGGCACTCGAAGAGACACACTGCTACCTGGCGCCCGCCCTCACAAACACAAGAGTGTTCCCAGCTTGACCACATAGCAATCAGCTACAGATGGCGCGGAAGCGTAACGGACTGCCGATCCTACTGGTCAACTTGTCTAGACTCCGATCACGCACTGGTTCATGCTAAGATTTGCATGCGTTTCGGAGGATCACCCAAGCGCGCTCACTACCGACTGGACGTCGCAAATCTACAAAGCCGTGCGATTTTAACCAGGTACCAAGCCTCACTGTCAACCTTGCTTGGCTCAACTATTGACGGTGATCTCGATTCGCAGTGGACGCATATCAAAGATGCCTTAGTTTCCGCCAGTATCGACACTTGTGGAGTTGCTCGTCACCCACCGAAGCATTGGATTTCCGCCGTCTCCTTGTCGCTGATGGTCAAACGCCGATTGATCCCGTCGGATTCCAGACACAGTGAAGAACTATGGTGGATGTTTGTGAACAGTGAAGAACGCCAATACCTTGGTTGAGAGTTACGCAGGAGTCTGCAAATGGACCGCGAAGCTTGGTGGTGTGAACGTGCTAAGGAGATGGAGCTAGCTAGTCTCTCTGGTAATACCAGAAAACTCTTCCATCTCATTCCAGTCACCGAATGTGTTCGATATGGTATAAGTGAAACAGTATGTGAAGAGAAAGGCACCTTAATCACCAATCTTCAACGACGGTTGGAGCGATGGGCCGAACATTTTGGCTCACAGTTTTGTTGGCCCCCAGCTCCATCTGCTATCTCTAGCGCTCGCGCTGGGGCCGAGTGTTCTACCCCCACAGGTCCTCCTTCTTATCAGGAACTCGAGCACGAGATCCGGCACATGAAGCGTTAAAAGCCCCCGGCTCTGATGGTCTTCCTCCAGCTCTATTTAAAGATGGTGGCGCTTCGCTGGTTCGAGAACTCACCGCTTTGTTCTCGAAAATTTGGTCGAAAGTGAAAGTTCCGTCATAGGGTGAATCGATAGTCATCCCCATCTTCAAAAAGGGCCTGCGCACAATCTGCTCCAACTACAGAGGCATAAGCTTAGTCCCCGTCGTTTGTAAGCGGCTGGTGTCCATCATACTTCAAAAGCTATCCCCAACGCGCGAATCGTTGCAGCGAGAAGAACAAGCTGGGTTGCGCCCTGGTCGCGGCTGCATCGATCAAATCTTCACACTCCGTCAGATCCTCGAGCTCCGCCATGTGCATCAGAGGCCAACGATTGCTGTGTTCCTGGATATCCGTGCAGCCTTCGATTCTGTCGATCGTACAGTACTGTGGCACTGCCTACTGAGGAATGGGGTCCCGAGAAGTTCGTCTCCACACTGCACGCTCTCTATAGTCTGACCTCGGGCAGGGTTACGGCTTATGGCAAGCTTTCGCCTACCTTTGTGGTCTCCAGTGGAATTCGACAAGGATATCCTATCTCTCCATTCCTATTCAACTTTGCCATTGAGGATGTCCCGAAGAACGCTCTGAGCGATTCGCTGAACGCTGGCGTTGAGCTCCTCCCAGGTAGTCGAGTTGTTGATTTGGATTATGCTGATGATATCGTCTTGCTGGGTGACGATCCACACGTCGTCCAACTTGCTCTAAACCGCTTGGTGATTGAAGCATCAAAGTATGGTATGTACTTTTCGCCATCCAAATACAAGGCTCTCTTCCAAGACTGGCAGGTACCTCTGCCTGCACTCACTGTTCGTGGTGAGACACTAGAGGTTATGGAGAGCTTTGTTTACTTGGGAAGTTGCATCACTGCTGGCGAGGCTGTTGGATACGAGATTTCTATGCGCAGCTCGAGAGTACGCCTCGCTTTTGATAGGCTGAGGCACTTGTTGTGTCGCCATGACATTCGTCTCTCCATCAAAGGGCGGGACTATTGTGCAACTGTTCGTGCTGTACTGTTGTACGGATGCGAGACCTGGCCCATTTGTAAAGATGACTTACGCAGGCTACCCGTCTTCGAGCACCGCTGTCTGCGGTCCATTGCCCGTGTGTGGTGTCAGCACCACATAAGCAATGTGGAAGTTAGACAGCGCGTCTTGGGACGTGGAAGCCACTCGCTCGAGGAGCTCATCTCACTGCATCAACTGCGGTGGTTGGGACACGTATTGCGCATGCCTGTCCAGCGTTACCCGCGTCGTGCGTTGTTTTCGGTTGCTGGACAGCCTACAACATGGAGAAGCCGCATGAAAAAGCTGACGAAACAGTTGGCCTCGGCCGGTTGTTGTCGACTACGTGGTTGGGCTCCGAGAAATGCGGATACTTGCTGGTTGAAGACATTGGAAGCCATGGCTCACGATCGATCTCAATGGCGGACTTGTGCATCGGTGTCTTGTAGTGTCCCTTCTGCCTCCCCCCCAAAAAGAACAAACTGAAAAATAATTTCAAAAATTGTGGGTGGCAAACTGGACAAAAAATGCTTTTGTTGTTATTGCATTTTATTAATCATACTGTTTTCTTATTCAGCCATGATTCCGATAGCACAATATCTGTACCACAGATTGCATATATATATATATATATATATATATATATATATATAGTTGTATGTCTGGTACGCATGATTCCCCACGTAGATGAACAGGAATGCTGCTGTGCATTTTGAGGGATTGTGGGTCGGCTCCGTTGACGTGCAAATGTAACAGTCCGCGCTGATATTTGCGCTTAGCGTAAGGCGGAAAAACCGATCACAACTACAAGTACGATGCTAATCGAGCCCATAACAGCCTCATGAGTTGTGTTTAGAGTCCGACAGGTATCCAGAGGCTAACGCAACACTCGTATTACTGGCCATAAGGATGGGGGGGGAAGTATTAATACAATTCGTGGTTGTTTGTTCCATTTAGTCGTACTCAGAGAGAGAGAGAGAAGAGAGAGAGCGGATAAGTCAAGTGAAGAAAAAATAGGCTTACACAACCAGAAGCATACATTAACAGCGCCTACATCATGACTGCGATACAGAAACGGAAGCTCAAATGAAAAATGTGCATATTTTCATTGGAGTAAATGATCGTGTATCGCACTAGTGTCAAATAAGCGTGACGTACACGGTGAGACGGAAGTATGATGTGATGCAGCGATAAAATATAAAATGCCACATTTTAGCACTTTGAAGAAACTGGTGGAACGCCTCGTTATATCGTCATGTGATGGATGAACGGAGGGAAAGAAAAGTTGACATATGCGTCGAAGTGTTCACTAACAATATAACAATGATTGAATCTTTAGATAATCTGCTGCATCTTGGGATATGTTAGTTAAGGCACACAATCAAAGCGTAGTTATATTGGAGATAACCGGAGAGCAGTAGAATAAACGGATTAACATGCATGCAGGCATAACTAAAAGCTCAGTTTAGAAAAAATAAAAAGATAACCTTTTGAATTTAAGGGACCTTTCACAAATATGTGTGGGCTGAACACCGCGATACAATTCGCCTTTCGGATTGTGCATATGTGGCTAGCGAGATCCGCAAAAGAAAGTTGCTTTCGGTCTTTCCACTGATTTTAGCACACCAACACTAAAATGCGTTCAGCTACCAACAGATGTCACCGGAGAGACAAAAATGCAGCCGTCATCAATTGAATCTAGGTCGGGTAATCAAAAATGTGTTAAGACGCTGCAGTGAGGTATGTGTTTGAGAGGCACAACGCATGTCAATTACAAGACGAAGCATAGTGGATGCAAGGGAAGATCACAGAATTATGTGACACGGAATGTTGACGTTGAAAGAAATACTGTGAAATAAGACCTCTGGATTAGAAGATGCGTCAAGTATGCTTTAAAACGGTTGCGAGAGCTCAGGTATAATCTGTTGCCTGTTAAACTATAGACAAGTGATTTGTAACAGAGAAATGAAGAAGAATAAATCGAACTGGAGGAGCAGTACTGGGTGTAGACAATTACTTTCCCGTTTCCAATTACGTGGCAAAGATTTGTTCATGGTTTCGATGGCCTGACTTACAAGGTAATGGGAAGCCGGCCCAGCGAGAGAGTAAGGCTGCAGATTTATGTGAGGATAAGTTTGAGACTGAAAACGGAATACTGAAAATAGAGAGCGAGAAGACAAAACCTATGTTGCTCCATCGCAGGTGGATCGGGAACCTTTGCGGAATCCCATCGCTGATTCCTGCGCGGTGGTAGCATTTTGCAGCTGCACTACATCTTATCCGGCTGCGATGCGCTCCCTATACCTGTAGTCCGCAAAGTGAGCGTCAAGGAATCTCTTAAATTCCGACACTGATTTCGCCTTGACTAGCGTCTCCGGCAATTTGTTCCAATATTTCACCACTCAATACTCGAAGCATAGAGGGTGGGCGATGTGCTTTAAGTCCGGTACCACTAGTTTGTACCAGTGTCCACGTGTGCTGCTTGGTGCGCGAACGTGCAGCAGCGGCTTCAACATAGGAAAGTGGCCCAGATGCAGTATCCGGTGCGTCATAATGAGATCAACTCGAAGCCGACGATATGACAGGGTATAAAGCCCTAGTCTCCTGCATCGGTTCTCGTACGACATAACCATAAGCTGGGGACGAGCCCGGCAGTTACATGCTGGACCCGTTTCCGTCTCTGTACCTGACCTATTGTGATCTGGCAATAGACGGGTAAGGCGTATTCAAGTACCGGTCTTAGTAAGGAAGAGAACAGACCGGTGGCAGTCTCTTCAGGCCAAGTGCAGAAGCTGCGTCTAAGTGCCCAAGGCAGGGGTAGTTCGTTTGCGTACAGTTTGTTCGTGTTGTCGGCAGACTTCATATCATAGTGACAGTACGCCTATATCCTTTACGGAACTGGTGTGGTGCGGCAGGTGGATAGCCAGGATGTACGCAAGAGCGTTACCACCCCTTCTCAGGCTCATAAACGAGGACTTGGCCATGTTGACCGGTAGCTCAACTACTGCAGACCACCAGTCGAGGGCCTGCTGAAGGACGTCACAGTCGCCGGGAGAATCAATAATCCTCCAAAATTTTCAAGTCATCCACAAATAAAACGCAGGGCGACCGAAGAAGCTGAGCTTGATGTGGATCAGGAATAAAATGGGCCCCAGTACTGTGTCTTGGGGTACGCCGCTAGTGGACGGGTACCATTCCGTTAGGTGGTCATCCATCTGAACCCGTCACCTTCTCCCAATAAGGAAGTCACTAATCCACTGGTGCAGTGCGCCACCAACACCACACATCCTCAGCTTGTGGAGCAGGACCTCATGGTTCACTTTATCGAAAGCTTACTGAAATCAATGTAGATAACATCCACTGACTTACCCCGATTCAACGCTTGCAACCATTCCTGCCGCGTCAACAGCAGGTTGGTGATGCACAAGCGGCCCTTCATGAAGCCGTGCTGTACAGGTGCTAGGAGATTTTTTGACTCCAGCAACTGCAGAAGACTCTCTTTCCCAATCTTCTCGAAAACCCACGCCAAAATAGGTGAGACGAATCGGCCGGTAATTGTCCATATTGCGTGGGTCACCACCTTTTGGAATCGGCTTCGTTACCAAGCATTTCCAGTCGCTCGGCGATGCACCCTCGGACAGTGATCTGTCGAACAGATCCGTCACGGCAGGCGAGATGATGGCCGATAAGGACTACAAAATTAGCGAGTGACGTACATCGCGTCCGGCAGGTTTTGTGTTATCAAGACTGCAGACATCATCTACACCGCAATCAAGGCCCTCGAGTTCAGTAGGCGAAGCACACGTCGACATCGGCATAGGCGCATGCCCACTTGTATACACGGAAGAGAAGTGCTCCGCCAAAGCGGATGCACGTTCAGTGCTGGAGGCCAGAGGTTGTCCGTCAGTGCCATCTAACACAGCTACCTCACTTGCGGGCCTCAGGTGCCGATTTACGTAAGCAGAAATCTTCTTGAGGGCCGTCTTCACAAAGTTTGCAAGCTCCTCTTCGAACTGTCGATGCTATCACGCTTTTGCACAGTTGCATAGATTCCGTTGCCTTTCGCACGCCTCATAATCGTCGGCAGAGCCAGACACGAGAAATTTATTCCACAATTCGCGTCGCCGTCGTGCTAACTGACTACACTCTATCGAACCAACCTGGCTTCATTGTTCCAGCTTTCCGATACTTGAGGAGTAGGAAACGAGCGCAGAACGATTGCACACCCTCTTTTATAACAGGCCAACAGATGCAACAGATGAATCCTGCAGCAGCGACGAGTCTACTTCACTGGCGGATCGATTAAGACCACTGAAATCGCTCTTCCAATAATTGTAGGACGGCTCAGGCAGACGCGAGTAGGGCAGCAGCAGCTCTAGGTTGGCTAATATTATTGAGTGGTCACTAGCTGCTCGCAACTCGTTAGTAGTAGGTCCAGGCACGATGGAGCGGATAGGGTGTAACCCGCGTCGGTTGGCAGACATGTTGTGCTGCCCCAGTTTCAAATAACATCTCCGCAAACTGCGCCTCGACTTCACAGTGCCCGGGGAGAAGTTGAACCTCAGGCCACCGTGTTCGAGGAAAGTTAAAATCACCCATAAGCAGGAAGCGGGGCCGACACAATTTCTGGCATGAGGCAACCAATCCAGGCATCGACTTCGCGGGCTGCGATAAGCAGCACCCACAAACAGTTCACCCTGTCTTAGGCGGATCGAGCACCATAATTGTTCGCACAAGCCATCTTCGCTACGGTAGGTGTGTACCAGTCTCCCGCCCAGCGAGGACCGAATGTATAACAGCACGCCGCCTCGATCGTTTGATAGTCTGTCGCGCCGAAAGCACCAGTAGCCACTGATCTGGACTTCCTGGATAGTGAACACAGGAATTACCCAAGCTTCGGTCAGTCCTAGTACGGCCGGACGACATGAGACAACGAAGTGAAATAGCGTCACGTTTGTTTATTAAACTACGAATATTTGTGAAGGCTACGCGCAGGCCGCGATAGGAACCGGAAGAAACGCATGAAACGTCATCGATCTGTTGATCCGGGTTCGGCGGACCCGCATAGCTAACCGAAAATTTACGATGTGGAGATTGATTTCTCCAATCTCAGTCCGCCGCTTCAACTCCACGATAGTGGACTTCAGTTTCTCTCTATCCGATAGGTTCAAATCGGAACAAATACGGATCTTTAGACCTCTTAGCCTACGGAGGCGGGATAGCATTAGCCTCGGACTCGTTGCTTTAACAAAGATGACTCGCAAAGATGGCCCGTTTTCTCTCTTTCCAAGACGGGTGATTTGCTTCACCCGCAACCCCTGTTCATTCACGTCGAGAAGCGTACCAATCAGGCTCCGCAGAAAATCTACGCCGTGGCCATAAAGATCCTGAGGATTAGCATCCGTCGAGACTGATGAGCGTGAAATATCATGTTACAACTCCGTTGGTTGTTGACAGTTGTCTTTTCCTTTCTAATTCGCCGCATTCTTCTTTGGCCTTTAATGCCTGCGCTATCGCGCACTGGTATGTTAGTGTCTGTGGGACGCAACACAGGCATAGCAGCTGAGTCTCTAGCAACGGGTGGACGGACATCGCGCTGTAGAGCCTGCGGCCGGTGTGCAGGTGGGCTCGTTCGAACAGAGAGGTGGCTGGGTTTCCCCTTGCTTGGATGAACCCATGGAGATCCTCCCTATGGAACGTTTCGCCCGTCTTGTAGGCTCGCGCGGCTTCTTAGCTGTTTGTGACTAAACAGTGGCTTGGCATTTGTTGCCTAATATTTGGACAATGCCAAGCTAAATTTCATGCAGTAGTTTAAAACGCTCTAAAGACAAACCAATACATGAAATGTGGAAATTCACACGACACATAAGGCATGTAACAGCATTGGCTCTATGCCCAACTGTACCAGAGGAAGTCAGCTTTGTCATTACTGATAGCATGGCAGATGTGATGGTAAAGGTGATAAAATGAACGATAAGCACACGATAAAAGTACCAGTGAGATATACGGACAGGAAACTAATACACAATAACCAAATTCAGAATCGCAAAAGAAACTGAAGTTGACAATAATAAACGCGGAAAATCTGCTCTGCAACGTACGAACGATGCGAACAGGCCAGAGAAAAGCCGTACGGCGATCGCTATTCGCAGTCGGCTGATGACATGCAAACCCACCAGGCTAAGGATAATCAGAGTGAAAAAACGGAACACATCAACTAAAACGACAAGGTATAAACACCAGCGCGATTTGGTGGATTTGTATCTAGTTGGCAAAGAGATGCTTGAATTGGGTTAACAGATGAAAATCCAGAACGTGACGGTTAGTCTTTCCGATGAACAACGACAACCCGAGATGATGGGGGTACTGTAAGTTAAATCAGCAGAGCTAGTAGCGCGCAAACTCCAAATCCCAACGGATAAGTGCTGGGAAATCACAAACTTTTGCCTGCCTGATGAGATCAAGTTTATCTGACTCCCTATCCAACAAACTGTCTGAGATCAATCCGAGTGGAATAATGAACCGCGACGATAAGAAAACCATTGCATAAAATTCAGGCTTACTTATATATGGAGGTGGAGAACCGAGAGTGCGAATTTGCGCCCGAGCGGCGTTCATGCTACCTCGATTGGTATGTACTATCAAAAGAATTCACGGCTCTGAGGATCAAGCATGTTCGCTGCAAGTCGCAACATGCACGACGGCAGAGGATGAGATTTAGAATATTGCAACTAGTAATCAGTCATGGCGATAAGCTTCTGTCACCCATGTGTCTTAACTTGCCAAGAAAAGTCAGGGGTCCGAAGCTGTTTGGAATCAGTGGATGCGCTTCTGACGAGTCTTCCAACAGGACGAAACGGCTGTCCAGTAACTTCGGATGTATGCTGGTTATCTGACTGCGACAAAACTAAAACATGGTAATCCCCACAAAACGCACTAAAATGCGCAAAACTGTGGACAAATGTAGACTCGGCGGTAAACTATACACGAGCCATATTTGGGTGTTGCTCTTCCCAACACTGGCATACCACGACCGCGGTTTCGTCCTGGTTTGGACTCGTCAGGTGGAGATAGCCTGAGTTGGGGTGGAACTCCGAGCTTAATAGTTCATAGCTGACGCCTTGAACACTATGCTACTGAAATCCGCGGGCAACGCTTGGCATTTATGGGGAAGAAATAAACCTTATCCAATCCGAATTCTTATCGCAACCTGTATTCTTAGAGATGTCGGATGGTCAAATGTACTGAAACGCAAAATCAAAGATAATAGAGAGCAGAAGAGGACAGCTGTACAGGGAATCGCTCCAAGATAATTGCTCTTCCTATCTGAGCTGCTTTTAATACAGGGAAATATAAAGAGAGGCGCCAAAAATGAATAAGGAGCACTAGGGTAGAATGATTTGCGAATACAGCGACATAATATTGTGAAATATTCTGAAAGAGAAGCAAACCGATGGGACTTTGGTGAAAGCGCCAACGGAAGGAATGACACTTACCGGTGTTGTTGGTTAAATTCATGGAAAGACAGCAGTAAATCTGACAGATTTCAATCACCAGCAAATCTGGTCGAAAGCCATAAGCTGCTTTGTCTCGAACAGTGAGATCGCGCTGTTTTGGTCCAACCTGCAGAAAAAGAGGGTAGCTCAAATGAAACAAAATAGAGCGGAAGAGCGGAGTGCGCAATTCACAGACAACTGTCCTATGATCAGTTTTGCATGCGGCAAGGTCACAATCGCAGGGTGTTAGGCGAAACTATGCGTATCATGGTGATAGAAAGCGCAGTCAACTAATTCACTCCTCCTGAGTGCATAAAAATGCATCCTTGCCTTGACTTGAACAAATGAAGGTTTCCACCGTTGTACAAAATACAAAAGGTCATGATGGGCAGGTTATTCGCTTACGAGAAGAGAGCTGGTTCTGAGCTCATGGTCGTTTTCGGAGTCGGTAAGAGCGCACGCAGAAACGACAAAAAAACGGCATGGATATAGCTGTTGCTGCGATCAATTAATACTAAATTCCAATTAAAAGGATATACAAGCGGCTAATCACTGGAGTAGGGCAAGTCGGACAAAAGCGATTGGGCTAGCCATAGATTCGTCTATACCGGAGAAGCAAGGCAGTGGAAGCCTACGATAGTGGCCGCAATCACTGATATGTTGTGGCCTTGTATGCGCTTCCGGTTGCGCATGTGCTGCATACGACAGCTCGCCGCTTAACGAGCTGGAGTTTGTTTGTTTGCCAGACTTGTTGAGTTAACCGCGAAAAATGGGTGTCTTTGATCCGTCTCGCCTCCGAAATCGTAATTCACGCGACCCTACTATTGGTTGGATAGAAAGGGGTGCTTATTTCCGCCTCCTAATCGGACAACCTGGGTGATGGTGAGTTAACTGTGAAGTAAGGTTGCTTAGGAGGCGCGACAGTGAAAGACGCAGACTTATCTTCGCCCCACAGCCAGCTGTTTACGACCATGTGGTGGAAGCGAGACGCAGGCGCATTGACCATGGACGGCTGCTTAGGGCATTTATTTCTGACACTATATACCTCTATCCAAATCCTATTATCTCTCCTTCGATGAATCACATGCCTGTATGGTGGCGAAACACCGATAACCAAGAAGGGGTCTTTAAGGTGACCGTTGCTATTTTCGTTTAAACACCGTTTTTACCTTATGATGTTGTTGCTGTCGTTGTTCGAATGGCATTCGTTTACCCTTTGCTCATTTGTGATGTTGATTAAGTTTATCTGTAGCTGATAGTGTAACACGCTGAACATGTATCCATGCGAGTATATAACGCTTACTTTCACTCGAAGCAGATGGTGATCGGGTGTTGCTCGCTGCAAAACATCGCACTCCACGAGTAGTTTCGAACTAAATTGATCTCATCAGATGGAGGAAGTAGGTACACGAACCCGGGGCCTTTGGGATGTTGGCCGAAAACTCTACCCCTAAGCTACCGAGTCACGGGGAGCAGTGCTTGTCACAATAATTGCAGGGGTCGTTTTGTAGCACTTGTTGTGTGAATGGATTGCGACGCGCAATCACAATGTGGACCGAGACTCGCATTGGAATGAACCTCGGTCAACTCGATCTCTTGAACCGTAACTGATGAAGATCGGCAAGCAAGTGAAAACTGAAAAAGTGGACTCGATGATTAGTGAGCTCAAGGTTGGAAATTTTCAAAAAACTCCCGAGCGAATAATAAGGATTTGAAGTGATTGAGAATGGGTCCAGAGTAAGTTGTAACGGACACATCCTTGGTCGCCACTGGCTTGTTTACGCAGACTCGGTCAGTAGTGCTTCTGGTCGTGGACACGGTCGCGCCATGCGTCCCAGACACACCATATGGACTATATGTAGCCCCATTATCTGCCGACGTACCACCTAGCTTGTGCGTATGCCCTACTTCCATATTTCTCCATCCACGATCGCCGTAGCTACAAGTCCACTCAATCGCATCTGTTCGTGTCTCCTACGTTTGCACTGAAGCCACACGTGCTTGATTCTTTAACAAACCTACAATCCAAAGTGGTGCATTAGTTGTGTGCATTCGCACCTGAGCAAGTATCCAGTGGACATTGTTGATGGCGGCGAGAGCTCCATGGGCAGTGGTGTAAACTACAATCCGCCTTAACCGCTGTACTGAACCGCGAATTGTAGGCGTTGACCAAGATTCGGAGACGAATAGTTGTTTATAAAAGTGGTGAGACCAATCGGGAGTCCACGCCGCAATTCATGCCTAAATCGAGTGACTGAAACCCATCAATAGATTTCAAAATGCAGTAACAATCGATGTCCATGGAGACCGCAGGTGTAACGGTACTGGCAGTAACCGGTATTCAAAAAACCGAGGTTGCTTCACAAACTCGACATTCCGAGCAGGAAACCAGCAAGTTTAGCCAGGATGCCAAGAACCGTGAACGGAACCGCACTGAATGCAGCTGCCTTGAATCACGTTGCAAAGAATTGTATTTGCGCCAGTAGCGTAATATCGCACAGCTAGAAAAATTCTTCTGACATCCACACGCAGTTGTCACCTAGACAGTACTTTTCAATTCACTCAAGGCAGCCAGGACCGCTCGTGCACTGAAGCATATCATCACAAAACCCGGACGTTTTGCGCATCTTATCATACACCCAATCGCGCGCGCTTACATTATGTCATCCTCCATACGCCCAAGCATTTGTCCAGTGGTTCAGCACTCATTTATGCCCCCATTTCATCCACAGAGAAAACTACGATCGACCTCATTTCCTTTTGTGTCGAGTGTAATCAAAGACCCTAATGTTCCGCAAAACGCAGCAAAATTGCGGAATTTGCTGTCGCGAAAAATGAAAAATTTCGCGGAATCGCGGAAAAGATGTGAAATTCATGAAGAAAGCTACTATGAATTCGTTGGAATCACTATTCTATATTATTACTCGGAAGAAATACTAACGTTGTCAGATGACTACTGGAACATTCCTCTGAAGTATCATCACCACCATCTGTTACACCATGTGATATCCAAGTCCGCTTGTCCTCAGACCTATCGCTCATGTATTTATCCATCAAACAACCATGTCCCATCTGTCTGCCCACGCCGTGGACTCATTCCATTGTCCGTTATACAAACACCCTTTGCCCACAGGTACATTAAATCTGTTCGGTCACACCTTTTGCGCAAGCCTGGACGGCCTACGCCACCCCCCCCGCATTACGGTCACCCGTGCACTTGAGGCGCAGTCGCCTCGGCGACGCAATATAACCGGCCGTGTTAATTCGCTGAAACACCGAATTTGTCGTCATCTGTCAGTATAGTGGCGAGAACGGTGAGGTTAGTCATTACTAACTTGTCATCTTTTTTGAATAGCACCATAGTTCAGTCTCGGCTTCTTTTTCGTTTGACCCATTACTCGAGAACCAATCGAAGTTGTTGCTTACAATAATCAACAGGTTTTGTGTTTTGCAGACGTCATCTCAGAAAAGGAAAAAACGTGTAGGAGGAAAAATTGCCCTGGACAGAATGAAGGAGTTTCCTGGAAAATACCACGTCGATAACGTGGATAATAACTACTGTTTTCTGCATCGCGTGAAGTGACTGTGGATCCATCTCGAAAGTCCACGTTGTTGACCACATTCGCAGCCAGAAACATCTCTAGAAGAAAGCTTACAAGGAGGAGCAAGCCGCTAAACTTGTTACCAAAGGGGAAACAACTCCGAAGAATGTTGGAAAACAAAGCACTGTTAGTTCCATCGCCGATGTGAACAATGCCCCGGAAGTCCGCGACACAGTGATATCTGACTTTCTACTTGCTAAGGTATTTGCAATTATTCCTCTAGAGAAGGTTGACCAAAAGCAGTTGAGGAAATTTCTTCATAGACACGTACGGCACACTTGCAGTTTCGTAGCTGAGCAAGTGCTTTCTGCGTCTCATCCAGCGTCGGCGTGTCCGCCAGACTCGTCTTCACATCGTGCTGCTTGAGGCCGTTCAATGTGGGCCAGTCGATGTCTGAACGGCTGTTCAAGAGACAGTCAAAGTGCTTTCGCCAGATCTGCATTATGTCTGCAGTCTGTATGCAGGTAGCGCCTGAAGTACCATCGAGCAGCGTCCTCAGCCGCTCCAATCTCGGTCCATACACCGCCTTCAAGGAGTCAAAGAACTCCTTGTGTTGGCAGCGTTCGGCATAGCATTCCATCTGCTTCACCTTCTCCGTCCACCATGCATTTTTAATGCGACGGAGCTGTCGGGTCAGTCGCCGTCGAAGTTTGCGAAACTGACTACTCTTCCCCAAGTCACTGGGGTCTGCAACATGTGCAGCAAATGCTGCATTCTTCTCCGACACCAATGCGCCAATCGTCGCATGGTTCTCATCAAACCAATCAGGCCGCCTAAAGCTTGTGCGACCGATGGTCTCCTCGGCAGCAGCTGTCACCTGGTCGCGAATGTGGTGCCACAAGTCGACCACTGTGGCTATACAGTCCATATTACACAGGCGTGCAGCCATTGTCTTCTCCAGCTCAGTACGTTTCGCCACAGTACCGAGGCAAAGAATGTCAAATGTACGCCGATTAACGGCGGGAGTGCAACACATAGATTTATGAATATATATGTACAGTTTGGTTCGCACTAATTTGTGATCAGTGCCACACTCAGCTCCACGCAGTACACGTGTCATGCGCACTTCACGCCGACGTATGATGATATAGTCGCGCAGGTGAGCGTGATCACTCCGTGGGTGCGTCCAAGTCGCTATATCACTCGCACTCAATGCAAACCGAGTGTTCGTGATCGTCAAGCCGTGAGAGCAACCTGTCACTGTTCGCATTCTCCGAACCAATGCCATGCGGAACGATAACATCTGTCCACACCGATGCATCAACCCCAAAGCGCGCGTTGAAATCACCCAGCAGAAATAGTCGGTCGCTCCTCGGCACAGACCGTATCACGCAGGATAGCTCAGTGTAGAATTGATCACGCATGTCATCAGGAGAACACATGATCGGTGGCGAACTTACCTCTTCCGAGCCGCTGGCGAACAGGCAGCAGCCGCGCACTGATGCCTGTTGGTTCATCAACAGGCTGGCCATAGAGGCAATCGGATATTGCAAATCCGAACCCATGATCACGTGGTGCTGAGGCGGCGTTGCCCACCAAGTAGAATGTGTAGCCAGAACCTGCTTCATGCAAGTTACCTTGCTCAGCGAGCCGAGTTTCACTGAGCGCCGCAATATCGATGTGGTACCGCGCCAGTTAGATTGCGACGAGTGCAGTGCATCGCTCGGGGCGATCACTCGAGTTCCGGTCCAGTAGTGTCCACACGTTCCAGCACCCCATGCTGAGTGCTTTGCGCGCAGACATACGATTGCATTGGTGGGCAATCGCACGCGAGGTGGCGGTTGTGCTTCGGAGGTTTGCTTGAGGGACTCCGCCCGGAGCCTTTGGCTCAATAGCCTGACCAACAAGGCAGTAGGGAGCAGATCCAGCTCGAGAATGTGATTGCAGAGACAGACTGGGATCTGCCTGACGACCGTCACACGCAGCCTCTGATGTACCGGAACGATTACTATACATTTTGCGACCGTAGTAGGATACACATGTGACCACGACCAGACGCAGATGGGTGTTATCGGGTTTGCACCAATATGACCAGGGAATGTCTGGCTTGAGGCGGGCAGTAGCAAACCATTAAGAACCAGAAGGTGCCCTCCCACCGTCTGAGACAATGCGTGGCGCTCGTGCTCTACGCCAATCGAGCTGTGGGCTTATAACCCATAAAGCTGTTGTCTCCCATGGCTCCCATCCACATGCCTCCCGGTCTTATTCCTTCGGGTTTACATTGGATATGGGGTGTGTGGTTGGAGCTGTGGGTGGTGCAGCGAAAGCCACCCATGGTCCCTCTGTAGGCGCAGGCGTCCTGTGGCTGGCCACAGTGACAGGCAAATCCGAAACTGGATACCGCCAACCATATCAGCACCGTGCAATCCAAACTAATTCTGGTTTCGGGATCATTGGCAACGCCTCATTCAGGACTCGACAGACAAATCTTAAAACGAAAATCAGCCACAAAACCAAATGATGGTAATCCAGGAAGTTAGATAAAATTGTCAGGCGCAGTTAGAGGTCAGAAAGAATGGGAATGCAAGAAAACCACACGCATCTTAACCATGACATTTCAGATCGAGCAGTCAAACAATATAACGACAACCACCAATCATGCTCTGGTTTTCAGCAAACTTCGTTACGCTTGGAGTCTCACCCAACGAGGTGCAGTAATGGAAACACAAGCCGAGGTTAGGAAGCATGTGAAAGATTTGACAAAACTCGTAATGATGTTGGGACGTTCTAATCAAACATGAATAACCTATCTAGAGCGGTCCATCATATGGCATGCGTTTCGTAAATTCAAAGCGCGAAGTGCTGTTGCAGGAACAGCGGCCACTTGATGACCCCTTGACCCCATGATGGCGAGCAATTCCAGGTAGCTGATAACTTCACCTACATTGGCACCTACATCAGCAACGATGGGCACATAACGACTGAAGTCGGTTTACCCCCTGAAAAAGCCGGAAATGCTTTGCGAATCCGCGACATCTGTGGTGTCAGAATGGAGTCTCTCTCCATCTGAAAAGCCGTGTTTACAAACCCACAGTGAGGGCCGTCCGATTCTATGGTAGTGACATTTGGCCCCTGCAGTCTGAAGATCTGAGGCGCCTTCAACTTTTTAATCATCATTGTCTGCGGAGCATTTTTCATGTCGGGTGGCACCAGCGTCTCCGCAATGATTATGTGCGCAAGCGAGTGCTAGGAAACGACAATCATGTTAGTTTCTCAGATAGCACTGAACAAGTTGCGTTGGCTTGGACACGTACTACGTCCCATTATTTGGTATGCACTTCGCAACTTCAAAGTGCAAAGTGTCGCTGCAGGACCACCAGCCACTTGATGACCCCTCGAAGCTTACTAACGAGGAACTCGAGGTGGTTGATCATTTCACTTATCTTGCCAGCTGCATCAGCAACGATGGGCGCATAGAAAATGACGTCAGCTCACATATTGCAAAATCCAGAGCTACCTTCTTGAACCTGCGGCATCTTTGGCGACAGAAGGGAGTTTTCCTACGTTTGAAAGGCTGTGTATACAAGGCCACAGTGAGGGCCGTTCTGCTCTATGACAGTGAGACTTGGCCCCTTCGATCTGAAGAGCTCAGGCGCCTTCAAGTCTTTGATCATCGGTGTGTGCGAAGCATTGCTAGTGTCAGATGGCACCAGCGTGTCCGCAACGATAATGTGCGTAGGCGAGTACTAGATAGTGTGATAATCATGCTAGCTCCCTAGAACAACAGATAGCACTGAATAAGTTGCGTTGGCTCGGACACGTGCTACGTATGCCTGGTCACCGCTTACCTAGGAGGGCTTTGTTTAGTCTGCCAGATGCAGGGTGGCGCAAGGCTCGAGGTGGACAGAAGTTGACTTGGCAGCAGGAAGTGAAATCAATGACGACAAAACTCGGTGCCGTCGGTCAATCTCGCCTTCCAGGTTGAAGTCCACGTGACCAGCCTTGTGTTTGACTCAAGACTTTATAGGACATGGTTCGCAGTGAACACCAGTGGCGCGTTTGCTGCCGTCTCCTATTCGGAGTGCCTGTTTGGTGCTGAGTTACCTGCGCGCCAATGGCTGATTACGACGCGGGGCAGTGAAAGCCGCAAGGTAGCTGTCTCGCCAATGCCGCCTTACTTCTGCACGATAGCCAGCTATTTGTGACGGTATGTTGTTAACACATAGTGTAGGCGCCGTGACCCTGAATGTTTGCTTAGGGCATTAAGGTTTTCAGGTAAGTCCTTCTCTCACTTCGTAGGTTATCATGGTTGTATGGCAGCGAAGCATCAGTTTAAATGGCTGATGTAATCCTTTGGATGATGACGACGATGAGGAGGAGGAGGACGACGACGACGACGATGATGATGGCACAACTAGTATCAGTGACTTCAGTTTAGCACCTAATGATGGGACACGGCAGTGCCCTAAGCATAAAGTATAAGACAAAACCCAACACCCAGATCGTTTTCACTCCGGACATGGGTCTGGTGGTGAAGCTGTCCGAGACAGTATGTCGGTACACAAACATGGCAATCAAATTCACGGCGACCCGCCCTACAGTTCAGTGGCTGATTAGTGAGCGCAGAGCCACGGGTTTGAATTCAGGAGGACTAGGTGGGTATGAGGTGACGGGTCGAAACAAAACGAAACGGCTGTCGGGATATGTGGTGACTATGTGGTCGGATATGGCAGCCACAGATCTCCTCGAAAATACCAAACGCCACAAATAACTTCTTGATAAAGGTGAGTTGTTGTTCGGCAAGAAGAGGATGAAGGTATACACTGTTAGGAGGATGCGCACTGGACACACATATTCGGGACAATCCTCAGTTGCCTGCATTTGTTTCGTTACCGTTTGTCTTTAGCCATGTACTTACATGTATCGTTTCTATGCCTTGAGTGGCCGGCCTACGTCATTCGTAATGGATGTCATCTCAGGAACCCATTTCCGCTGGTACCGTTTCCTCGAACTCACCTGACTGGTTCTTATACCAATTCTCATTTTCCCGTATTATTCATTGTTTCTTATGTTGTTAGTTGGTTCCAACTTTGCATCATGCACTATTGTACCCTATATAAGGAAGCAGTGCACTCGGTCCTGGATCGTCTTCGCGTTCTCCCTGCGGTGGTGATGTGTAAAGAACCGGCGGCGATGCAACAGACGCAATGAAATCAGCTTACCAGACGAGTGAGGAAGTAGTTCAGCATGCATGCAACGCGATCCACCATGATCGGGTGCGTGACCAGCCGCCGGCAAATGGAGACAACGCGACGCAAAGCAGAGATGGTGTTCAATCCAAGAATTATGTGATGACGAGCCAATCGACCGGTGTGTATGAACAGACCTTCTTCTTCTTGTGATGGTAACCTGAAAAGGTGGGGACAGAAACAGGTCTGACGGAATTCGGATCACCCTGTTAAAACAGCATGCAAGCTTGTGAGTGAGATCGAGCAACAGTTCCAGTGGTGCAAGTACTATAGTCTATGGACGGCGCTCTGGGATATAAGTCAGCGTTTTAAAAGAGATTCGGCAAGCGCAAGCTCAGCTACGTATTGCGAAAATTGAGACATCTCAGTTGTTGATAATTTCACAGTGGTGCGAAATGAGTGAAAACATCCAAGGAGAGTATTCGAGTAGGCTATCCGTAATTTTCTATCTAGAAAATTCATGAGAATCTGCAATTGGGTAGTCGGGTGATGGGTAACCGCGACAGTAATGGGCAGTATAAGATGGATACTAAGCCTCAGCAGGGTACTCTGAGTTGCATACTAGCTCGCCTGAGATAAAGACTATAGACCAGTGAGTGAAGTTAGGTAAAAATAAACAGTATTCAGGAAGTAGACTCACCATCCTAGTGCAGTCTGCAACCCACACCATAACATTTGTGCGATAATTTTTACTTTGAGACCACTTTTGGTGGTATACAAAGTAACAGGTGGAATCAAGCTAAGAGGCCACATTGCATAGTAAGATGTAGTGCTAGGTGCAACCCGAAACATCTTAAAATTGTAATATCTTGCCACAGAAGACCATTGTGGTATATCGACAGTTAGATGCTCACGCACCTATGAGTCTCTTAATCACTCACTCACGCATTGGCGCGTTGCTCTCAACTACATGATTGATGCGCTGTACATGATTCTTGTCACAATACACGGTGTGTGCTGTCAGCCCGTGATTAGCGTCTTCGACGCGGTCCGTCAAATCGCGTAGTAACGTACACTGTGACAGAGGTTACTCATTAGCAATAGTCAGGTGCCGCATCGGACGAATTAGGTTTGTCACCAACGGGTGTGCGTCATAAAGTAACCCAAGGTATCACGAAGCTGCCGTACTATTCACAGTCATCTACGAATATTACCTGTGCGTCAACCTTATCTTGCGCGCACCATTTAGCACTTATAAGCACATAAGTTTTTGGCGCAAATTCAAAAACGTAAATTTAACCATTGAAAATTGTCAACCAATTTTGTGCGAAAATCCTTGAGGCGGCAACCCTGTTGTTACTGTCACGAAACTGTGACCAAGTAACACAAAACAGTGACATACTGGACTTGGTAAGAATAATGAATACTGGGTGGAAGCAGCAAGAAGATACCACTGTGCAGCTGCATCTAAAATCCCTCTGGTAAAATGACCTATTTAGACTAGAAAGTATCCATGATATTTCATGCCGAAAAAGTTTGTCCAGGAGTTTCTTGTATTCCGACACCGACTTCGCCTCAACTACGTGCGGCGGCAATTGTTCCATTTATTCACTACTCTCCGTTCAGAGTAGAGTTGGTGGGCGACCCGATTCAAATCCGGTACTACTAGATCGTACCGGTGTCTTCGTGTGTGTCGTTTGGTGTGCGCGTATGGAGCAGCGGCCTCAGTATGGAATAATCACCAAAATTTAACATCCGGTGCCTCATGATAAGGTCAACCCGTAGTCGACCCTAAGTCCTAGTCTCTTGCGCCAGTCTTCGTATGGCACACCTCGTACCGGTGAGAGTTGTACTGTGAACGTGCTATACACATGGTAAAGTGTGCACTTCCACAAGTCAACTAAGCCCATAACGCTTGCACAGCAAGGGAGGTGTCCTGGCCACGCCGTGGCAGTCACCGAAGCGAACATAAACTGCGAAAGCGGAGGAAGGCGGATGACTGTAACAGCCCAGCGAGTAGTAGTAGCGGAACAAACAAACAAACAACAACAACAACAGTTACGGCAGTAAATCGTCAAGTTGGAACGCTGATTCGTTGCCGTACAACTGCGGCGACACAGGAAATGCTGAATAATAAGGGCGGAAAAAAGACTCCAGATGTACAATCTAAGTGATCTAGGCGAACGTTCAGGACTAAGGTGCTGACAACTTGTCTACTTATGAGCACAAATAGCATGCTTTAGTGCGATAATTGCGAGCCTTTATTACTTAACGTCGTAAGTAATTTTATTCTACGGGTAACTTAGCATTAGAGACAATTTAAACAGGCGGTTTACTAGGGGATGTCAATAAATGCGCCACTAGTGTTATGAAAAAGTAAGATGATTATCACCGCTTAGCACTTGCCTGCGTCCATCGTCGTTGAGGGCAAGCTGATGTCAGTTGGCACCAGGAATGCTCTGCGAACGACGATGACGCACAGACCGAAAACGTTGTCTCAAATGAATAGAAAGCAACTCTCGTTGTGGGGTAGTTAAGATCGTAGAAGTGCAACGCACCATGAGTGAACGACTAATTTTGCCGAAAATCCTTCGTCAGAATGGTCGCCACAGTACATGTGAGCAGTAAAAGTGGTTGGAAAATGTGTATGAAAATCGAAGAGCTTAAAATGCCCGATCTTACCGTCCACCAGCAGCTTCTCTTTCTCGCTCCTTCTGTTTCAACTGAGCCAACAAGATGATTGCCTCATCCAGAAGGAAAATGGCGTCATTCACGAGTAGGGAGAGAAACTGTAGAAACAATGGCGGAGTGGCATCATCGATGTGGGCAAGCGCCTCGGATTCCAGGGACTGTTAAAATGGGACATAGAGCAGAGTGGGCGTGTTTGATGTTAGAGAAGAGTTTGCAAGGTTTCTGAGTACAAAGGAGCAGAACGTTCAAAAATGAGACAGACACTAAACCAGTAATCTAAATCACGATCAAAGCAGCAGCCAGTATAAGCCCGAATGTCAAACGAAACGGGCGAGAAATGTGGAAGGAAGATGCAGTTGAGTGGAAGAAATCGGCGGGGACAACGAAGTAACGAAAACGAACAAACAGAAAACGCAGTACGTTTTGCTCGGGAGGCCACCATGAGTTGTGGACGAAAATGGTTACACCCCTATACATGGAGGCAGGCACGCACACCGATTCAGAGGCCACGAGCTAGTCGCATGATGATATTGATACGGTCGGAAAGTAGCGCATCTTCAGCATGATAACGGAGGGAATACCGCATTTATTAGGGTAGCCAGTGAGCACATCTGTATAGACTTGGCTACAAGACCATCGAGCGTTATTGTGAGAACTACTTCAGTTGGCTTACACAGCAGATGACACTGTAGCGACGCCGCACAAGATGATGGCTGCGGTCAATTTTCCGACTTGCTAGAGTTCTGGGAAGATAAGACTGCGAAGTAAATAGTATACGCCAGTGGGCAAAAGAAACCCAGAACAATTTACTTGGATTGCTATACTTCATGTCACGCAGATCAGGTATTGATGAGAACAATTGGTAGTCACCGCGATTTTTGATGAGTGACACATAAAGAAGAAGAAAGGCTCAGCAGTACGCAGTACCGCCAATTCGCTGTCGCGCAACCATCACCAGTCCCACATGGGCTAAGGATATTGCGAGGGTCGCCCGATCCCTAGGAAGGTTCGAACCCGCGCCCTCGGATTACAAGGCAGGCTTGTGATCCTTAAGGCGCATTAGAGAGACAGAAGATGCACGGACTGCACCTTTTGATGCCTCCAGTAACATAATGAACACGAATAAAGCCATACAGTGGTACAACGTGGTGCTGTCCTGTTCGAGCCATCAGCTGAGTTAAGCTTATCTCTCAAACGGCATAAGACGATCCACACTAGCGCCAACGACCATCCGAGGGCATAGAAGCACTGCATTCGATGCGCCATAAGCAGCGATTAAGTGGGGGACACGAAAACCTTAGACGGACATCGGATGTCAATGTGCGTACACCTGGTCAACACCAAAGGGTTGAAAACAGCAGATGATCGTGCAACGATAAGTTGACATCAGCGAGACAGCATCCTTTTGATTTCTAATGTTCCGCATATCATCAGTACTGTTACCCAATGAATGCTACAACGCCATACTCATTTCAAAAAGCAAGTTGCGAAGAGGGTCTGCAATCTTATTTGTTGTGTACAGTCGACGAGTATCCCCCGAGAATACATGAATTTTGAAATCTACAGCCCCCAGACGTAGTACGTGAAAGAACGAGCAGCGCAGGAGCGATGTGACGCGATGTACTCGGTATGTGTGTGTGTATTCAATAAGCGAAGCGTCTTATCATAAACTAGCGCTCACCCGTGCACCTAATGGCTGCGGACGCGTTGATGTCAATTAAAAAGAACTGTGCTATGGATGTAAAGGTACAACGTGCAGAAGATGCTCGAGATTCACAATCTAAAGAGGAGCAATTCCATAATCATTCAGAAGTACAGATCACAGTGTAGCCCTTCTAATGTGAATCGGGGAGGTTCTCAAGTGGAGGAATAGCTATCGCAATAGCTTCAGCATCTTCAACGTGTTTACTAGTTTTGGCAACCAAAACGCAGGTAACTGATAACGCAGGCACAAAGGTAGTTGAGTGAATCGACTATCCTCAGTTTCTTGTATTTAAAGTTAAAACCCTACGTCCCACATCGTGATTGTTAGATAGCAAGATGCAGTCATCAGCATAATCCACATCAAGAAGTTGTCCAAAAACAAACCTAGTATACGCAACATCGGCTCTTGCAGAGAAGAGCACTCCAGGATGAAAGCCGCGATGAACTAGATAGGTAAAGCGGAAACATAAAAACAGGAACCTGCAGGTATCCATGTGCAGGCAGGAAGGTGTCCGAGAACATCACAGAGCTTGGTGTGTCCAACGATTTTCAAGACCACTTGTAAAATGTTGGCATACTTCATAGGAATACAGTACATGGCAAGAATCTTAAACAAAACGGAGCAGTCACCTCAGTCCGATAGGCCTAGTAAATCGATGAACACCTACCACACATCACAGGTTAAAATTTGGAACTAGAAAGTCGCATTCTGGCTGTAAAACTACTTGTTCTTCCACCATGCGGATTACACTATCTGACTGCAAGAATTAAATTTTATCAAACTAATAGATGGTACAAAGTGTTTAGACGTACTGATCGTATATTCATAGCCTAAGGAGCTATAACTGAACCAGTTGCACTAAGAAGTGGCCTTCGCGGTAGAAGTGCTGCAACATGGGAACTGCAGTCACGCAGAGCGTAGGAAGCAAGTACAGACAAACTGCATTTATGCTTTTCTCGATTGACGCTGGTAAAATGGTCGTGTACAGATGGTTGTTCGGGAGAAGGTGATCAGCCGGAAAGGATTCAGTCTAGCAAGAATCAAAGCTGGGATACCAAACAAGAGTTCGGGTGCAACCATCATTATTGGTGCAATCAACACGAAACCTTTAGTATTAGTAAGCGGAATAGATAAAAGTTATAACTGAGTTCATCACAGTTAGATACAGGTAGACAGCCACCACACATCCAGGAGAACGTTAAGCGGCAGTTTCGTCCTATTGGAACTCGTCAGTAGCGCGCACCAACCGAATCCTGCCGGATTCGAACCCACGACCTTACTCTTGCGAGTCAGCGACTAATGTCACTGAGCCATGGGCGACGGCAGCGGACCGCCATGACTGACATCTAACTTCGATATAGCGCGGCTCATCCTCCAATGTCTTGCACGTTATGAATGTGCAGAGGACAGGGCTGGCCCAACCTAGTAGTCGCCTTAACAGCTTACATGCCACCTCGATTGGTGGCGGCTAGAAAAGGAAGTCGTTGCTCTGGGGGCCAGCCAGGCGGGTGCGCGCTACTGACGAGTCCCAATAGGACGAAACGGCCTCCTAGCGCTTTTCTGGATGTGTGGTGGCTGTCTGCCTGTATCTAACTGTGACGAACCTACCTAACAACCTTATAACCCCCCAACTACTTACAAACAAATGAGTCCAGCCCAGAAATCCGCCCTATCGTGTTAACCCATGAAAGCGCAATCAAAAGAAGTATCACTCTCCGTCACCCCAATGGGTGTTCAGATAGTACCCGATATAACAATCACTGCATAGGAGGCTAGGTTAAAGAGTTATGTTCAGACCTCCTATGTAGTAATAGTTTCAGCACAACTCGTTAGAGAAAAAGTGAAAGTATACTGGATCATGGTGTTACGGAAAAACGTAATAAACCGTGTAAGCAAATGGAACGAACAAGAGTGAAGTGGTGGTCTAACTGACACACAGATTGACGGTGCAGCTACACCAGAGAGGATATAGCGATTACATTTCGACACAGCATACAGGTTATGCATTAAACTAAACTATGACACTGATGTTGGATTAAGGATGGCAACAACTATAGGCATAGGTGCACAATCGGACCAGCGGATGACGTCGAAAAGGAGAATCACATGGAAAATAACATCAAAGATTACACTAAGTGGACGTGGGTTACAGAGGATAATTCCATTGAAAAATTACATTGATATGAAAACGGAGAGGGAACAAATCACGATTAATCTCAATTTTGTAATGTTTTGTTTCTCTATTTACCTACCCGAAACTGCGAATCGTAAAAAGCATTCCCATGCCAATATCGGAGACAAGCGTACATTGGTCGACGATAATGAAACTTCTCCTCAAAACCAACAGTGGCCGTTTGAGGATCGACTGTCGCACCAGATGACGATGATTCACTCTGAGTAAGGTTCCTTTCGTTAGTCCTATTGTCTTGTGAAGAAGAGGAAGCGGCCGCGACTAGATAATCTGCAGCGGTTCCAGCGCTCCCAATTGCCCCAGTACCCGGAGAAAGTTCGATGGAGACAAATGCGGTGAGCAGGGCGGAAACGGCGAAATTGAGAGCACCCGAATGGATTCGGTCCGACTCGGGGGCCATCAATTGTTGACGCCTCATGCTGACAAATGGATGCGATGTAGGGTAGATGATAACAGATCAACAGAGATGTCAAATGAAATGATAGTAATAGTGGGCATGGTTGGGAAAACAAGAGGGTAATGAAACCTAACGGCAGTCCATGTAACATCAGCAGCGCTGCCAACAACAACAACAACAACGCAGCAGTATTCTGCACAGGTACACCGCTGCCACGACCTAAATCATAAAAAACAAGGAGTAATTTAGGCGGTCAAAAATAGCTAACCCAAGACCGATGAAGTCATAGGTCAACGATACCTAACAAAATAACGTACTAACTACACAGCCGCGAAAACATAGCACAAAAATGAGAGGAGACACAAGCAGTATTGAAATATCTAGTAATGGCATGTCTATACGGCTCAAAAAACACAATTATGATCAAATTGAAAACGGTTGAGCGAGGTCGAAACAGTCTTTTAGCCTAAAAAAGCCCCATTTCATGTAATATTGAGCAACTCGGGGCCCACTTCGGTACTGTTCAACAGTTTTAGCGTATTGTCGCAAACGCCTTTCTCGACACAGTAGTGACATCGTAAGACCGCATACAGTACTAAAATGAGATTACGACCCTATCAGTACGCCTACATTCATGAAGTAATATTGATGCGATCCCAAAGCCACAGAACTCAAATTCATCAATTGATGAATCGCAGCCGCCGCAAACTACCTCGGCAAGCTAAGGCTTTCTACCAGCAGGCCAGAAAGTAGTCCAAATATTTTCGGCACCGCAGGCCAATACAATGTCGGACGCACCTGGTTTGCGTGGCGATAAAGGACCTGGTACAATGCAAACACGTTAAACATGAGACTTCCACATTAGCACTCCACCTTGCCTTCGTTGATGACACACGGCCATTCAGGTACACACACCGCAGCATGGATTCTCAGTGCGAATGAACGCTGTCCTGCAACCCTTGGATCCATAAATATGGTTGGCGGCATCCGGTTTCGGATTCGTCTGTCACTGTGGCCATCCACAGGACGCCTGCGCACACAGAAGGGCCATGGGTGGCTTGCGCTGCACCACACACCCCATATCCAGTGTAAACCCGAAGGAATAAGACCGGGAGGCATGTGGATGGGAGCCACGTTTCATCAACGGAGCCGGCTCACAATCCTTCACAGGCAAACACAAGCACACTGTATCTAGGGTATCAAGCGCACACAAGGCGGTGGCTAGACCGTAGTCCGCTCCACACTGAGTGCATGGAACCGCTCCTCGAGCCTAGCACGGCCACAAGGACCGTGCACCCCGTCCCTTCCAGCAACGGCCAACTGTCTCCTAGAGCCAGTATGGACGAGGTAGTGGGTAACAGACAGGTAGGCACCTTGTCAACATGCACATCAAGCACAGTCACACTGGGGATAACAAGCAACATCCAATCACTCGAAACGGCAAGATGAAATAAAACAAATCCAATAATGCATACAGATCCGGTGGCATAACTCTTCGCTAAATTAGCATATGAAGGAAGCAGGTTAGCAACGAATCCGCGATAAGGAAAAATGTAGACAACTTACTTAAAAACGATACAAGCGCAACAAAGTTACCGATATATATATATATATATATATATATATATATATATAAACATGTGCCCATGCTGAGGCTGATGTAGCATTCATGATGCTTCTTCATCGCAGTTGGGCTAAATCAACTTACACTTAAACTAAGTCTTGTTAATGTGGATAAAAGTAATTCCACTTTGTTTAGTTTGCTCTGTGTACTTGATAATCTTCTGGAATTTGCCCACGCCGCTCCTGTTATTTGCGGTAACCTTGCGTAACTTGAGCACACGGCAATTTTTAAATAACCGTCGGACATTTTGTAATTTTCGCGGATTCGATATAACCAATTTACTCCATATGCTAATTTAGCGAGTATTTAAGTCGTCTTATGGATTTATTTTACTGGATATCTTTTATATGATACTGGCATTTGGAACGATTGGCTGTTGTTTGACATCTCAGGTGTGACTGCGCTTGAGGTGCATGTTGACACGGTGCCTACCTGTCTATTATCCACTACCTCATCCATACTGGCTCCAGGAGACAGTTGGTCGTTGCTAGAGGGGACGGGGTGCACGGTCATTGTGGTCGTGCTAGGCTCAAAGAGTGGTTCCATGTACTCAGTGTGGAGCGGACTACGGTCCAGCCACCGCCTTGTGTGCGCTTGATTCCCCAAATACAGCGTGCTTGTGTTTGCCTGTGAAGGAGTGTGGGCCGGCTCCGTTGATGAAACGTGGCTCCCATCCGCATGCCTCCTGGTCTTATTCCTTCGGGTTTACACTGGATATGGGGTGTGTGGTTGGAGCTGTAGTTGGTGCAGCGCAAGCCATCCACGGTCCCTCTGTAAGTGTAAGCGTCCTGTGGCTGGCCACAGTGACAGACGAATCCGAAACCGGATGCCGCCAACCACATAATATATATATATATATATATATATATATATATATATATATATATATATATATCTTCGAGATTACTCTCAGTGAGTATCTTGAAATTGGTCTGAGTGCCTAAGAAGTTATACGGAGCCGTTTCTGTGAGACTCCATTCAATGCCTGAGGGTTAAGCGTGCATTAGTTCAGATTCCGCACATAATCGGCACAATGACGTAGCTAAAAGCTATCTGAAAATGTCAAAAAGATCATTGTGTACAATCGTTTTCAAGTTTTGTGTGCTTGTGGGAAGGCGAAAAGACTCAGGATGGAAGCGATCTATGATCTGCACCCCCAAACCGCAGAGAATAAAAAAAGATGAGCATAATAACGTATGTCAACGAAGTCGCTGAACTTAAAAAGTCAAATAGCTCTACACGCGCATGTTGACAGCGGACTGCAAGAAAATGATTAACGGAGACTGTGATGAGTATAGTTCACGGGAATATCACCCATAGAAGTTCGATGACTCGCCTTGTACAATTAATCTGCAAACACCATTGCCCCAGTAGAGTACGAATAGTGCTATCGTCATTCAGACGCATACGATAGACGGCAAAGTGGTCAGATAGTGATCTAACCCTTAAGCAAAAACCGTGATCAGTGAATGGAGAACGCAAGTAGCGGTGGACTGAAAAAGCAATCGTCACAAAGGTTGGTTCCCTCCCTATGACTCATGCACGGTACCTTCCAAAATGAAGGAAATGCACCAATGGTCAAATCTGTGATTGCATAATCCAGTGACTATGGCCGAGCACTGAGTACTGAATACACTAACCGGCAGCCCCATAGTCGAGCACAGTGATTGCTGAGAAATTTACATTAAGGTGGGTAAGTTCCAGAACGATTTACGAAAACAAACTGGGTGTAGTGCTCAAAAGGGATACCAACGTGTAGACTGTCCCAAAGCGCAGAGGTCAGACTGTGCGCTATGCAAGCAACTTGAGTGAAAGTTGATAAAGCAGATGCTCTCTAACTGGGATACGTAAACAAGAGGGTGAAAGATACCTGTAATTCAAAACTGAACAGTTTTATGTGGAAGATGTGTCACGATAGTAGTATGTGCTAGATCGCCGGACCTGTAACGATGTAATTGGCTATCGATGTCACAAACTTTCGATACACAAATTCCGATTTTTACAGATCTTCCGTTGACACACCGGTAGCGAATGGAATCAACTTCTGCGCTACACCGAAGTAGGTCGGCTTACCCGAATTCAAATACTGGACAGCGAGATTTTCCAACCACAGAAAAGCAATGAATGTAGCCACACTGCCCTTAACACAAGGCCGGCGTACACCAACATTTTCTGGTATCGTGACACTCAAGACAAGTCACCACAATCCCCTCACTAGCCCGATAAGCTCAATGGATTAAGTTGCTTCGGGTACCGTCGCAACAAGACTGGACCTTAACGTGGTGCGACGGTTTGCGTACCTCATTGACCCATTGAGCTATACTGGGTGATGCCTCCGGCACCTTGAGAGCTACTCCTACCAGATTGGTCAATGGTGAGATGTCAGACAAATTCAGTCTCCTGGTCCTCCAGGTTGGGGATTTGAAATGGGATGGCGTCCATTTCTGTAAAACTAAATCATTGCCACCTCCACGCTGCCTTGCGGACAGGCTTTTGAGCCAAAGGCTTTGGATGAGGACCCTAATCGTCCTCCTGTCTAGGTCTGGGCGCCATGGCAGTATCTCAGCCCACATACACCCATGACATTTTCTTCAAACATAAACTTCATCCTGCATCGACCGTCGCGCAGATTATCAAGGGTCGCCTTATCTGCTGCATACAGCAGGGCGGATAAGCGAAAACATGTTACTGCTGGCGCCTCCCTTCTTACTTTTCCACCTTTTTCTCTTACTCCCATCCCGGTCCCTATTACTAACCTTCCTTCTATAATTCCCAGCTTAATTGACAGCAACCGAAGTGCCACTGGAGTAGAACCACCCGCAACCATCATCACCAAGCACCTATCGGCAAAAGTCCCTTATAAGACCACGCTGTCCCGTTTCCATGGCGACGATCAACGTCCGCACTCTAAGACAAACAGGTCAATAGGTTGCACTCGTACGCACTTTGGACACGCTGGGTATTGATGTGTGTTGTGTGTTTCCGAAACTGGGATCAATGACCCTGACAGGGTTATTGAATTAAATGCACCCGGCTTATCTTCTCGTTATTGGTCGCAAGTATCCGGAGACACCGATGCAGCACTCACGGGTCAAGCTGGCGTAGGTATCATTCTCAGCTCCAAGGCTGTGCCATCGTTGGTTGGTTGGATTCCGGTGAACAGCCGTTTATGTGCAGCCCGTTTGACGACAGCATCTAAGGTAGATTCACGAAGTAGTACAAAACGCTGTTTGTTTGCGATTTCCGCTTATGCTCCCAGCAACTGCAGTTCTAATCCTGTCAAGGACACATTCCATGACGAACTGAACGCACTAGTACGCAGTGCTACTAGTTCAGATAATATAGTACTTGCAGGTGATATGAACGCACAAGTAGGGCGTCTGAGCTCTTCAGAAGCTCAGCTGGGTGGTAATTATGGCCTTAACTCCGAACGGACTGACAACGGTGAGCGTCTGCTGCAACTACGTGCGGAGCACCAGTTGTTTCTTACTAGCACTGCTTTTAGACACAGTGGGCGCCGAAGTGCCACTTGGCGTCCTCCTGTAGCTGGCCAGCGATGGACCCAAATTGACCACATAGCATCATCATCATCATCATCATCATCATCATCATCATCATCATCATCATCATCATCATCATCATCATCATCATCATCATCATCATCATCATCATCATCATCATCATCATCATCATCATCATCATCATCATCATCATCATCATCATCATCATCATCATCATCCATCATCATCATCATCATCATCATCATCATCATCATCATCATCATCATCATCATCATCATCATCATCATCATCATCATCATCATCATCATCATCATCATCATCATCATCATCATCATCATCATCATCATCATCATCATCATCATCATCATCATCATCATCATCATCATCATCATCATCATCATCATCATCATCATCATCATCATCATCATCATCATCATCATCATCATCATCATCATCATCATCATCATCATCATCATCATCATCATCATCATCATCATCATCATCATCATCATCATCATCATCATCATCATCATCTGCATCATCATCATCATCATCATCATCATCATCATCATCATCATCATCATCATCATCATCATCATCATCATCATCATCATCATCATCATCATCATCATCATCATCATCATCATCATCATCATCATCATCATCATCATCATCATCATCATCATCATCATCATCATCATCATCATCATCATCATCATCATCATCATCATCATCATCATCATCATCATCATCATCATCATCATCATCATCATCATCATCATCATCATCATCATCATCATCATCATCATCATCATCATCATCATCATCATCATCATCATCATCATCATCATCATCATCATCATCATCATCATCATCATCATCATCATCATCATCATCATCATCATCATCATCATCATCATCATCATCATCATCATCATCATCATCATCATCATCATCATCATCATCATCATCATCATCATCATCATCATCATCATCATCATCATCATCATCATCATCATCATCATCATCATCATCATCATCATCATATCATCATCATCATCATCATCATCATCATCATCATCATCATCATCATCATCATCATCATCATCATCATCATCATCATCATCATCATCATCATCATCATCATCATCATCATCATCATCATCATCATCATCATCATCATCATCATCATCATCATCATCATCATCATCATCATCATCATCATCATCATCATCATCATCATCATCATCATCATCATCATCATCATCATCATCATCATCATCATCATCATCATCATCATCATCATCATCATCATCATCATCATCATCATCATCATCATCATCATCATCATCATCATCATCATCATCATCATCATCATCATCATCATCATCATCATCATCATCATCATCATCATCATCATCATCATCATCATCATCATCATCATCATCATCATCATCATCATCATCATCATCATCATCATCATCATCATCATCATCATCATCATCATCATCATCATCATCATCATCATCATCATCATCATCATCATCATCATCATCATCATCATCATCATCATACATGTCAGATAGAGGTGGTAAAACACCTCCGCTATTGTACCGCAATACATAAAAGGAATACATACATACATACAATACATAAAGGAAAAATAAATACGACAGTTGCATGCCAGCTGAGCTACCAGCAACGGATAGGCATCGTTCCGGTAAGCTACCAGCCGGCTACTAGGCAAAAAACAACAATTTAATTACGTTTTACCCTACGAAATAAGATCGTAGATGGAGGGGGAGGCTAAAGGGATGGGGAGGGACAAAGAAACTCACAACAGGAACGCCACTGAGGTCGGCTCCTTGCCATGTCAGCAAGTGTATCCAGCCAAACGTGTTCACCGTCTTTTGGACCCCAACCAGGGAGCCGTGAAGCTCCAACCGAGGCTAGTTCCGAAGTGAGTCATAAGTTACAGATGGTGTGGCTCCATCCTAGATTGCCGCTCCCACTGGAGTACCTGTGTCGACTCTGATCATGACTTTGTACACTGCCGCTTCTCCATGATTTTTACCGGGAGGCGCACCAAGTGTCCCTTACCATTGGCAACAGAGAAATTGTCTCAGTCCTCGGTCAGACAAGCCTATCAAGACGCACTACATACCGAGCTTCTGCTGTCCTGTTCTAATGACACTGAGCTTCAGTGGAATAGGATCTCCGCCACCATGCACGACGCAGGAGCATTTGATTGTGGTACTATCCATCGTCACCGCACCAGTCACTGGATATCCGAGAGGTCGGTGAACCTCTTGAAACCTAAAAGACACCTACCGACTGGTTCTGAAAACAATGTGACTAGACGGGCTATTAGGCGTGAACTAACAAGGAAGCCTGACAAGGAAACCTGGTGGACCACTGGGGCTCAAGAAATGGAGGAGGCAGGAGCAGTAGGCAAATACTGCAAGCTCTTCCAGCTAATCCGCACCACTGGTCTCAGAAAACCATGCGTCAGTGAGACAATCAGAGACAGCGCGGGTGCGCTGATACACAATAAGGAGCACCGTATGGATCGTTGGGAGGAACATTTTCAAGATCAGTTCAGATGGCCCCTGCTCTTGTACCTCTTCCTACTCAGGTGATGCAGAACGAGCCATGGACGGTTAGTTTAGAGCTTCCGTCGGAGGCCGAGGTACGAAACGCGATCACAGCCCTCAATCGTTTTCGTGCCGCTAGCCCGAATTCCCTCCAACTTACACCATTTAAGGATGGAGGTGACGTCCTCTGCAAAGCACTGACCTCCCTATTCGAACGTATCTTGAAGGAAGAGTGTTACGGTTAACTGGAGCGAATCACTATAGTGGCAATATACAAGAAGGGCAGTCGCACAGACTGTTCTAACCACAAGGGTATTAGCCTAACGCCAGTTGTGACAAAATCACTAGCCTCAATTCTCGTTCGTCGCCTCAGTGTGGAACGGGAATCCAAGATTATGGAAGAAAAGGCAGGTTTCGCCCAGGTGGCTGTATAGACCACAGGCAGGTGCTAGAGCAATGCCACGCATACCGCAGCCCGACAATAACTGTGTTCCTCGATTTCAAGAGTGCGTTCGATGCAGTCGATCGATCGATTCTGTTCGAAAAACTTGCGCGGGAAGGTGTTCCCACAAAATATGTGAACATCCTTCGTGCTCTATACTCGAATACTACAGGCCGCGTCAGGGTTGTGTCCTCCATACTTTCGACTAAGGCGTTCTCAGTTCGATTCCCATTTTGTTCATTTCGTGGTTATCATGAGTGTCCTGCGATCCAACGATGTAGCGTATCGCTATAAGATGTCTAATTATGCGCGATATCGTTCTTTACCACTGCATGACCATCGACCTGATCCTCTCTGATGTCGCTATTGTATGCACTCGATTCAATGGTGTTGCTGCAGAGCACCTGCACTGAGACCCGCGCGTACGAGACTCGAGTGGTGATCAATCGCTTATCTTGCAGCTGTCAGCACGATGGCGCATAAAATGACGTCGATCACGCATGCAAGCAGCTGCCTCTTGACTGCGCATCTTAGCGACAGAAGGATTCCTCCTAAAACCGATACAGGCGAGGCGTCTTGGTAGTGAGCTGCTCGACTGAAGAGCTAGGCGCTTCAGCTTGATCATGTGTCATCTGCTGTGTCCGGCCTAGGTCGTATGATGTACGTGGCGATACTAGGTAGGAAATCATACTAGCTCGGAACACGATAGCTGATAGTGCGTCGGCTGACAACTATGTATCGCTGTGCGCTACTAGGAGGTTTGTTCAGTTCCATGTAGGGGCGAGCTCGAGTGGAGAGTGACTTGCACGGAATAAGTACTGACGACCAACTGGCGTGTCGTTCGCCTTCCGGCTGGAGTCACGTGTTCGCTTGGATGGTGAGACTTACAGACATGGCTCGCTACACCAGTGGGAGTGGGCCTCTCCTATCGATGCTTTAAGCTGGGCTGACTCTGCGGTAATGGCGATTAACGCGGGCGTGAACACACAAGCTGTCTCGCGCGCTATTTGCACGAAGCAGCTGTTTACGCTATGTGCACAAAGTGTAGCGCACTGAATGTTGTGGATAGTTTCAGAGTCCCCTCTCCCCTTTATTTAGTCATAATCTAGTGTAGCACACTCCAATGTGATGTACTGGTGTGTGTGCTGAGACAGTAGATTTGGTATTGAATGAAAGTTTGCACAGATGACATTCGAATAGAATTCTGATCTGAAAGATCTGATCCTGATATCGCGAACAACAGCACTGACCTGGACAGTTGAAGATGCGTTTCATAAGCGTCACCAGGCCCTCGGTGCTCTGAGAAAGTGTAATCGAAGCAATCCAAAAGCTCCCGATGAAAATTAAGTGGACAACAATACCCTTTTTACAGGTTATCTCTGCAAAGCGAGGATCCTAGTGTTTACGGTCATGAACACAAGATAGAACGCCGTGGTGTCGGACACAAACTGATGACAGCTTTTTCAACAAAAGCTTCGACAATCAGACGCCTCATGGAGGAGCAACGAAGCATCCGTATGACCATGTGCGATAGGTGACCGATACAAGTTAGAGTAAAAACTGTTACTGTATCGAAAAGACGACGGGTGCTGCTGAGAACGTAAGCAGAACCGGCGCAGCATTGGTAGGTATGCTATATGCGCTTCCATTGAATTTACTAACCATGTGCTTGCGTACAGATTTGCTTTATTTCAGGCGACTGGTTTTCTATATTGCTACATTGCTTATTTTGTTACCACATTTTAATGTCTAAATGATTAATCTTCATTTTACTTACACACATCGCTTAATCGAAAGGTGGTTAACTTCGTCAAGTTTCTCGTGTTTGTTGTAGGTTTGTTATTCCTTTTTCTGAAAATCTTACCTTCATCCCGGATTTGTTGATAACCCATTTATTTCATATGCCAATTTGGAGTACAGTTTCGTCGGTACGTGGTCGGCTGTTGCTTGACATCCCCCATGTGGCTGCGTTTGATGTGCATGTTGACGAGGTGCCTACCTGTCAATTACTCTGTGCCTCGATTACATTGCCTCCAGGAGACAGTTGTTGATAGAGGGGACGTGGCGCACGGTCCTCGTATCCGTGCTAGGCACATAGAATGGTTCCATGTAATCAGTGTGGAAGGAGCTAACGCTCAGCCGTTGTTTTGTGTACGTTTGGTAGGCATGATTTCCCATATAGATAGACAAGGATGCTGCTTCTGTGCATGTTAAAGGAGTGTGGGCCGGCTCCATTGAAGAAACGTGGCTCCCATCCACATGCCTCTCAGTCTTATTCTTTCGGGTTTAAACCGGACATAGGGTGTGTGGATGGTGCAGCGCAAGCTATATATGGTCCCTCTGTATGCGCAGGCGTCCTGTGGCTGATCTATGGAGGCCGCAGTGACAGCAAATAGGGAACCGGATGCCGCCAACCATATAGTATGAACCCGATGGCTTAAGCGTCAAGGTCATGCGCATAGCAAGATGACTCGAATTTAGGAAGAATCACGAAATTCTCGATGCGCGGAGAAAATGGACACCCAGTGGAGTAATGAAGGGGTGATCCTACTGCTGTAAAGCTGCCTTCGTACTGCTGCACTGCTGCTATTCTGCGCCTGCGAGACTACGACCGCCTGATTGCTCAGTCACGCACCCAACCAACCGACGGGATACAGAAGGCCAAGGCTCGGTAAACAGGGAGTCTATTCTACACGATAGATCAGTTCTATTTATTGGTGAACGAAACATACTAATTTTGGAAGCGTTTGGCTCTCAGCCAATGTGAGTTAATTCCGTCCCACGGATTTTCCATATTTGGCAGAAGGGTTCGCCTCCATTGACTCGGGCTTGTATTTGTTGGCCAATCAGTTTGTACCCGATTCCCAAATTTGGCAAAACAGTCGAAGGTCGTTCCACGCTCGTGCTGGTGACCTTCGCATGCAGCAGACAGCTCACGTGCTCAGCGGTAAGCCTGTGCGAGACCTCGTATCTGGACATTGGCTCCGCTTACCTCTCTATTACCGCCCCCTTTGAATTGATTGCTCCTACCTATTTTCCACACTTGGGCTTGATCGTAGCTTTTTACCCTGGGGTCCACTTGTAGCCATCGCGGCTGCCTTCTTTTTCGACTTGGCCTGCATGTCACGTCGTGTGGCGTCTGTGCGACCAGCTGTGTTCCGCTTTAGAGATGAGTTCTGTTTTCTAAACCAAATGTATCCAGTAGTATGTCCCACTGTGGTGCCGCTGGTTCTTGATGTCTTTGAGTTTTGCCATGCCGCGGTCGGAGATGATTGATGTACCTGGTCCACTTGTCCTTTCCGACCATTATCTCATAAATAACTTTACCCCTCTTTCCACTAACCGTTAAGCTAACCCATCTTTCCGGTGTCCGGGTGTTTCGTGCATACATCAAGTCGCCAATCTTGAACGTGCGAAGCCTGTTATCCTGCCCCTCTCTCGGTTGTCCGTTGCGTTTTCCAACATTTCTGGGAATCAGGCTATCAAATTGCGTTCTAATTTTTCGTCCAAACAGACAATCAGAAGGAGATTTATCCTCCGGTGTGTTTGGATTCGGAGTGTTTCAATACATTCTCAAAAACAGCTGAATTGCATCTCGTGACATCCTCGTTCCTTCCGCTTTGAGAAGAGCACGTTTAAAGGTATCTACAAACCGAGTGGCTTGCCCATTCGATTGTGGATGGTACGGCGGCGAAAACTTGTTCTGCATTTCGTTTTGCATGCAAAATTCTCGGAACAGCGTTGAGGTGGACTGGGCTCCGTTGTCTGTAACCAGCATCTCCGGGGTGCCAAAATACTTGAACAGTTTGTTCAGCTCATTGATGGTTTGCTGGGCGGTGGGATTTTGCATCGGAATCACGTCGGGCCATTTTGTGTGGGAATCAACAAAAATTGAATAAGGTTGACCGTTGATTGGTCCCGCATAATCCAGGTGGATTCTCTGCCAGGGCTTCTTCGACTCGGGCCAAGGGTGCCACGAACATCTCGGAGATGCCTTTGCCGCTTGTTGACAAGATTCACAACTTTGGCAGAACTGCTCGATTTCTGCATCCATTTGAGGCCAATACACAAAACATCGCACCAGTGCCTTCATTCGGCTGGTTCCCAGATGTCCTGAATGAAACTGCTGTAGTATTCGCTTCCGCAACTTCCTTGGTACCACGACTCGGTCTCCAAACATTAGACAATTGTTAACGACCGAAAGGGATCCGCGTCGATTAAAGAAAGGTTGTAACTCATTCGAAATTCTGACATTAGGCCAACTGGACTGTACAAACCCTATCACTTTCAGCAAGATATCGTCTTGAGCCGTCTCTGCACGAATCGTGTCCTACGTTACTGGCAACTCCCTTACACTGTCAACCAGGATGCGCTGAACTTCCGACTCGAATTTGATAGATGCAATCACGCAGTCATCGTTTTCCTTCAAGTGGGAACTGAGGAGGCGAGATAGAGCGTCAGCTTGGCCGAGTTGTTGTGTAGATCGATAATGTATACTGAAATCGTACCCCAGCAGTACGGTTGCTTATCTCTGTAACCGACTTGCTGTGAAAACAGGAATACCCTTCTTTGATCGAAATATCGAGAGTAGAGGTTTGTGGTCCGTGATCAGTTTGAAATGTCTACCATATAGCATTTTATGAAACCATTTCACTGCGAAAACAATCGCCAGCGCTTCCTTCTCAATCTGGCTGCAATTTTTCTCCGCCACTGTCAGCAACCGTGCTGCGTGCGCAATGGCCTTCTCTTCTCCTCCAGGAAACACATGAGAAATGACAGCACCTACCCCATAATTGGAGGCGACCGAAGCAACAACAATCTCCAAGTTTGGGTTGAAGTGGGTCAAAAGTAAATCGGAACTGAGCGCTGTTTTAACTGTATCAAAGGATTGTTGGCACTCCTTTGCCCATCGCCATTCTTTCCCTTTCATCCGCAAGCCGTTCAGAGGATCACTTGTCTGATATATACTTGGCAGGAAGGCACTATGACTTATAAGACCGAGAAATGAACGAAGTTCGGCAACATCCCTTAGTGGTGGCATTTGCTTGACGGCTTCTATATTAGCGGGATCCGGACGTCGGCCATATTTGTCAATGATGAACCCGAAAAACTTGACACTTTCCATCAAGAAATTGCATCCTTCTGCTCGTAACCGGAAGTCAGCTTCTTCTAGACGAGTGAGCACTTTCTCTAACGTGGTCAGCAATGCTAGTGGGTCAGACCTTATAATCAATGCGTCATGCAGGTATACTGCGACCCCAGGGATATCGTTCAGCAGCGTATCCATGATTTGTTAAAAAATGGCGGGAGCAGTTTTCACTCCGAATGGCAACCGATTGTACTGGAAAACACCCAGATGAGTCTTGACCGTCAGTAGTGTTCTGCAGTTCTCGGCTACTGGAACTTGTAAGTAAGCATCAGCTAGATCGAGTTTCGCAAACCATTTTCCACCATTAAGTTTGGTGAACAAATCTTCAGGTATAGGCAAAGGGTACTGGTGGTTCTCCAACATGGAATTTAAGCCGGTTGGAATGTCAGCACAAATACGTACCTACCCGTTTCCTTTCTTTATCACAACGATGGGTGCCGCCCATTCTGAGTAATGTACACGCTCGATTATGCCTTCCGACTACAACCGAATTAACTCAGACTCCACTGTTAGTTGTGTTGCGTACGGCACTGGACGTTTTGGTCTAAAAACTGGTCTGGCATCAGGTTTGAGGTTCAGCTCAGCTCTGGCTATCCGACAGCATCCAAGACCGGGTCGGAACAAACTGTCGTGGCGTCGCTTTAGTTCTGCAATTTGAATGTAAAGTTCGAGGTTCATATTCTGCGTCTCTGCGGGTTTCTCGACTTGTAATTTCTGGCATATACTGTTAACTGACTGGTCAAGTAATTTCAAATCCTCCATCCAATCGAGACACAGCAAATTCAATCCTGGTTGATCTGTCACAAAACAGGTTGTACGAATGTGCTGATCACGGAAACTGATCTGATAATGCAACACTCCGAGAAGTTTCAAAATACCGCCGGATGCATTTTGTGCTGTGTGGTCTGTGTGGACAAGCGGTGGTCGTCTCAGCATACACCATGTGTGTCGACAAATCAAAGTGATGTCTGACGCAGTATCCAGCTGCAGCTTAACTTCTTTATCATTGATCTTCAACATTGTAAACTTATGCCTGCCAACACCGACAACCTTGAAAGTCGCCGTCACAGTTTTGGCCTCGTTGTGACATCGGAAGCGCACCGGGATTCGACGCGGTATTCCGCTCGTTGTTGGTCGCTTCGCAAGACACGACTCTTTGTGTCCTCGCTTACCACAGCCATTGCAAATGTGATTTCGGAACGGGTAGTTTCGACCAAAGTGCCATTCCCTGCAAAACCAACAAGCAGAAGAGGGTTTAGAATCTGGTGAACTCACAGGAACCGATTCTTTCTGAGGACTTCGGCTGGCCCTGCAAATGATGTCCTGGCTACTCTGGATGGATGACTGTTGGATCATCGCAGCATCATGCTTCAAGTTCATCAACTGTTGGCATTCGTTCGTCACTTCCTGCAGTGTGATGTCAGGATTTTGTTTAATTCTGCTCAGTACTCTTGTTCAGGTATCAGCATCTTTGATTGCTTGAAAACCACACACATAAATAAGGCACTTGTACTGATCAGCTGTCATCTTGTGAAACAGCGACCGTTCACACTCATGATTTACGCGACTCGAGTAAGTAGCCTAGTCTTCGTCGTCTCGCTTGGTCATTGTCAGGCACTTGTATCGGATATTAAATAATGATGACTGCTCTCCAAATATCTGGGACAAAGTAGCAACCGCTTCATTGAATGGTAAATCAGTGCTCTTTTTCGGCAAGATGAAATTCACAAACTTTTCACGCTCGGCCGCACCCAATTTCCGCAGCATGAGGCGAACTCTCTTGTCCTCTGAAGCACCGGCTAAATCAACTCGAAACAGACCTTCGTATTTATGGAACCACGATTCAAAGGTAATACCGGTATCGGCATGGAAACGGAACTCACAAACTTGCTGGGTCAAGGTTTCTGCTGAGGGGCAACGTTCACTTGTTCCTGTTACCGAGCCTGCTTGTAGTGACAAATTCTTGGTCAGCGTTTCGATCAACTTGGCCTGTGCTTTTTCAAACTACACTTGCTGTTGCTGCAACAGAGTCTGCAATTGCGCAAAACTGACTGACATTTTTGGGTTCTTCTGACTCCTGTTGCCACTTTTATAAAGTTGTCTTCCTACAGCTGCACAGCTGCTATTCTGCGCCTGCGAGACTACGACCGCCTGATTGCTCAGTCACGCACCCAACCAACCGACGGGATACGGAAGGCCAAGGCTCGGTAAACAGGGAGTCTATTCTACACGATAGATCAGTTCTATTTATTGGTGAACGAAACATACTAATTTTGGAAGCGTTTGGCTCTCAGCCAATGTGAGTTAATTCCGTCCCACGGATTTTCCATATTTGGCAGAAGGGTTCGCCTCCATTAACTCGGGCTTGTATTTGTTGGCCAATCAGTTTGTACCCGATTCCCAAATTTGGCAAAACAGTCGAAGGTCGTTCCACGCTCGTGCTGGTGACCTTCGCATGCAGCAGACAGCTCACGTGCTCAGCGGTAAGCCTGTGCGAGACCTCGTATCTGGACATTGGCTCCGCTTACCTCTCTATTACCTACAAGGAGGAAACCACTTGTTCGAGAAGACATAAAAACAAAACAGAGTAGCTGTTTCGCTTACGAAAAAGAATTGATAAACGGAAAAGCCATGAGCGTAAAGACTTCATATCACTTACAACGGCATGCCCGGCCTCCCTGCACTGCCACTTCCGTTGGCACGCTGAGCGTTCCACTCCTCATCGTCCCGAATTGGAATCAAGGATTCCAAGACCTCGGCGAGTCGAGCGCGCAAGTGGGGATTGGCCAGTGCGCGAGTGTGCTGCATAAACAGCACACTGAATTCCACCAATGGCTCCAGTGGAATCTCCGCCACATCCGATGACTATAAGGTGTAGAGAAAAGGAATGGACATCAGAAGTACGCCGGAACGCGATCACTACAGATCTTGTGTAGGCTAGATATAATGCGAAATCCCATGTCCCTAGGTAGACTCGAATCGGTGACCTTTGGATTGTAAAAGTTGGTGCTTCATTCTCCCGGCAACTGGCATACGATTATAAGGTGTAAACAAAGCCTAGTAAACGAAAGTAAATGTAGAATCAACAACATACACAGCCATGTGTGAAAGTCATTGATATCACGTATATTAGTATAGTGTAAAGGAAGAAGGTGCACAAACTGTATTGCGGAACTAACCTCAAGAAAATCGTCCTTCGCCCTCCGGAGATAGCTGATCAACTCCACAACGTTGTCAACCAAGAACTCTGGTAGATCGGACAATTCACCAAAAGTGGGGGACGTGCGTGGAACGCCAGAACCAACAAAAGCAGTGCGAGCCAAACTAATAAGCAGCTGACTAGTTGTCACTGCAAACGCAAGATGGTCGCGTAATCGAGTCTGACACGAAAGGCTGGTCGACTGTTCCAGATAGCGAGAAGTGCGTTCGCGGATAAGTCGTCGTATAAACAATGCTGTGTGAAACGGGGAAATGGACCGGTTCACAAATATTTCGCCAAAAAAGACTTTTCCAAAAGGAGACCAAATGATATGCAACCCGACCTATGGGAATTGATGTGACATAGTTGGCTGATGGATGCGTGGAAGCTTATTATCGGAAAGCAGTAAAGTAAATAGCTTTCGAACGTGGGCCAAGGGTCGTACTAAACAAGGAGAGAATTTTGGCAGTTCCGTAGGCGTTGAAATGGACAACACATATGTGCCTTAATCACTACAAAGCATGGTGCTCTCGGCGCCAAATGATGGGCACTAGGATTAGGTCCAATAGGCTTCACCTCGATATCAGTATAGGTCAAGTGAAGCAGTAGTAACAACTTCGCATACACCGGATATCAGCTGCAGACAGTACACCCCGCCGCAATATCGAAAGTAACCAACAAGCAGTAAATTGTTTACCGCTTATCAGATTTCCCGGGCAACCAATTCGTGATGAGTTGACGAAGGAAGAGGATTGCGAGCATCTTGAAGCAAAGGATACAAGAACAGAAATAACAAGGGATTGTGATAAGTTAAGGTGTAAAAAGGTTAGGGAGCCTAAAAGCCTGATATCGGATCACAATGTAACGAAAAATATCCACCGACAAAGCAAAAAATCGTGGTTCATATAGGAGTAGGTTACAAGAATGGATACCTATTGCGAACACACATTTCCAAGGCCCAAAGGAGTAACTTCGTGGGAGTCAAGGCATCTCCAAAGAAGAGCTTACAGATGAGTCAATGTGTCCCGAAAAAACATTTGTCTTAAAAACCACGATAGTTGAAACCATAAAGGGCTATCAAAAACATTGGAACTTACCCCGCGGATCAGAGTCAACGGACATGGAGGAGGCATTGTACGCCTCCCATTGGGCTTCAAGTTGATGCAACTGTTGGGCCGTCTCAAAATGCCTAGCCACCAAAGGATTCCAACCCACACGTATGGCGGAATGAGCCAGAAAGAAAAGCTCAGTGAGAAGTGGATATTCGCTTGGCTTTTCTATGCAAACGTCAACACCGCCAGGTTGACATGCGGGTGACATAGAGGAAGCCAAACGAGTGTCCTCATGAAGGGCTGGAAAGCGAAGAGATAAGCAGGTGATTTGCGTTATCCGACGAATTCAAGAAATTAAGGCGTAGTCTCTAGATGCTCAGTCAAATAAGGCAGCGAGTGAAAATCCGCCTCATGAGTATAAAGAAGTGGATAGCCAAGTGGAATGCAGAAAACATCTACTGAAGTAGGGTTATAAACACCGCACGGAGAGAGGTCGATGGCACACTTTCCTTAAAACATGGCATCAGAAGACAATAGATTTACGGGTTATAAGCTAACAGATCGATTGGCATCCAGCACGAGCGACGTGCATTGTTTCTGACGGTGGAAGGGCACCGCTCGCCTAAAGCCAGGCATCCCTTGGTCAAATTAGTGCTAACCTGCCAACTGCCACCTGCAGCTGGCCGTGGTATCAGGAGCGTAAAATACTGCGGTCATAAAACACGTGCATTGTTCTAAAGCTCCAAAGGCTGTGTGTGATAAGTCTCAACCAGATCCCAATGGGTCTCTGCAATCACACTCCCGAGCTGAACTTGCTCACCACTGCCAAGTGGGTCAGGCCATTGAGACAAAGGATCCGGATGGAGTCCCTCAAGGAAACCACCAAATCCTCACTGCCCTGTGACTCATCGTTGAATCAAAGACTATAGGTAGGACACCACGAACAAAACCCCTCTTCCGGAATGGGCAACCGGAGAGTACCATCTACCCTCTTGACCACGTCGACAACACTCCCACCTTATTTTTCTCTCCTTTCTCAACTCTCTTCCCTGTATACTGAGTAAGAATCTGCCAATGACCTCGCAGCATCTGCCATCGATACTCGCAACTCGTCCATAAAACCACGAGTCACATCTTACATTGATTCCTTTAAACGTCAGAACTCTGGCTCAGATCGGCCAGCAGGCAGCAGTAACTTTCATCCTTCACACTCTTGCTATTGATGAGTGCTGTGTCTACAAAACATGCATACAAGATAACAGCGTCGTGAAGAATCATCGACTCTCTAGTTCTGAATTTGATGACGATGACTACTCGCATCTCTGGCAATACTGAGTCAGTAGTTAAAGGTATTTGCGGTATCGCCCCCAGTAAGCAAGCTAAAAACAATCTACTCGAATGGATGTCGTCAACGGCCGCATATGTGCGGTTCGACTTCGAACTGCCAATTGAGCTAATAAGCAGCGTCTGAAGACAAGGTGTCTTTTCATCGCCTCAGTTTATGCCCCGACTGAATGCAGTTCAGAGGGTATCAAATAGTATTAGTACCAAAAGCTCTCATGTCTTCATTAAACAGCAAAGAATACTGACATCGTGATTATTTCTCATGACATGAATACCCCAATAGATCATGTTTCAGACAAACGACACTTGGGTGAGCCGCTTCGGTGTCCATTCACGTCGAACGAAGAGTGGTGATCGATTCCTGCAGATGTGCGATGACCATAATCTCTATATTAGCGGCACTGCTTTCCAGAACAAACGTTCCCACCGCGTCATCTGGCGCCGACTAAATTTCTCGATGACCTGGACCCAGATTAATCGAATTGCCATTAGCTACAGATGGCACAAAACAGCTCAAGACTGTCGGTCAATTTGGAGTACGTGCCTGGATTCCGAAAATGCTTCAGTGAGCGAACGCCTGGCGGTCGTTCTTTCCGTTTCAAAAGAACGTCCAACTTCTAACCTTCTTACTTGCATCTTGGACTCACAGTTTAAGCAGCCATTCAACAATGCCTTGACGAAGTGGCGCACTAGTTCAATGGAGCTGGTGAACTGAACACTGATTGGGATCGTCTCAAGTGTGCCATGAAGAATACTTTTAACACCTGTTGTACAACCAGCTTGAGAAGTACTACATGTGAATGGATGCTTGAAGCATAGAAACAGGCGCCAACGGGTAGTGAGTTCCAACGTGTCCGTGGCGCCCCGACACGACGACTGATAATGAGTTTCCAAAACGACCCGGAACGTTGCTGGACGGCAAGGGCCTGTGAGACGAAGAGAGCCAGTGCTATTGGGAATAGCCGAGTAATATTCCAGCTCGTCCGGAACACGGACCCGAGAAAGCTATCAGTTAGTCTGCAGAAACAGGTGACTGAGAATCTTAACATATCGTAGTAGTAAAGACGAAACGATCGGCTAACAATTGATCTCATAAGACTGAGTTTGGTATATCTATGATTTTTTGCATGATCTGTCATTAACGAGCTTGCAAATGGCTGAGTAATCTCACAGTCTACGTCTTCTGATTTTTGTGTTTGGAGTGAGACAGCTGAGAAATGAACAGTTGATCCATTCTCAGCCTCGTCGACTGGCCCGGTAGGCGGAAAATTTTGAAGAGCGGTTCAGCGGGCTAGCTAAGACACTACCGAATATCGTATCAACCAAGCCAACATGGGATGATGCCACCCCACCCACCTTGGGAGAAATTCGACGTGAGCTCCAAGGTCGAAATGAAACAAAGCTCCTGGACCCTACGACCTTCCTCCATCTCCGCCGAAAGGTGGTTGAATGGACTTGATTCTCCATGTAAGACGAGTCGGGACACTGAAGAGGTGCTTGCAAACTGGTAACTGTCGTGCTCATCTTCAACAAGGGTCGGCGCACTTTATGTGAGAATCGTCGAGGCAATAGCCTTCTTTCTAATGTCTCGAAACTTCGCAAGTGTATCCTTATTTGACAACTTACTGGTATCCGTAAGAGGCAGAGAGGCATCAGCAGTACGCCGGTACGCAGTACCGACACTTAACTGCCGAGCAATCCCCACCGGTCGCACGTGAGCTAAGGATACTGCGAAGGTCGCCCGATCCCTAGGTAGGCTCGAACCCGCGCTCTTGGATTACAAGGCAGGCTTGTGATCCTCGAGGCTAATTGCCGGCGCCCCGTAAAAACCGAATCATTGAAAGCCAGATTGGCTTCCGCCCTGGTCGTGGTTGCATCGCCACATACTCTTCGCCAAGTGTTGGAGGAGAGAAACATTTACAGATGATCGACTACAGTGCTTTTCCCTAGCCTGAAAGCGGCATTCGACTCTGTCTATCGTGCTAACTGGTGATACTGCCTACCAGTGAAGAGTGTGTCAGCTAAATACCTTTGCATTATGCAGTTTCTCTCCCGTGACTCCCGAAGCCGTGTAAGGGTTTATGGGAAACTATCTCCCGAGTTCCTCACGATAAGTGTGGTTCCCCGGGACTGTCCTACATCTCCGTTCCTCTTCAACTTTGTGATCGAAATTATCATAAATAACTCCACTCTTTCTGCTTCTTCCGGAATGGATGCTGTCAGATGACCAACTGATAAACAATGAATATGCGGACGACGTAGCTCTCCTTGGGTTTGACGCAGTGGTATGCAAACACTACTGGACAAACTGTCGCTAGCGCTGCACGCTTTGACATATGGTTTGCATCTTCAAAGTGCAAATTACTGTTGCTGGATCAGACCGATACGCTACCACCGGTTTTATCTATCAACGAACAGTCACTGGAAGTGGTGGGTCGGTTCACGTACTTTGGTAACTGTATAACCTTTGGTGGGCAATTCACAGACGAAATTACTTGGCGTATTGGCAAGGCACGTGTGGTTTTCTAGAGGCTCAACCAACTATAGAAACGGCGGAATAACAGCTTGTTAGTGAAACGTAGAGTGAATAACGCTGCAATAAGGCCAGTGTTAATGTATGGGTCAGATGTCGCCAGACATTAAATGCATTGCCGTGTTTGACCATCGGTGCTTGAAGAGTACTGCTCACATCCGGTGGGAGCATAGGGTGAGCAATGCTGAGGTCCACCAGTTGGTTTTTGGTAAGAAACTTTCCGGTATGGAAATAGATGGGTGTTGCTATTCCCAACACTGGCACACCGCAACCGCGGTTTCGTCCTGGTTTGGACTCGTCAGGTGGTACCTCACTCGTGAACATAAACCGCTTACGTTGGCTAGGTTATGTAGTCCATATAGCAGTTGGCACGCTTCCTCGGTGTGCATTTCTACGTCCACTGCATGAGGTGGAGAGTCTATGATGTAGCACAAAGGGATGAAGAAACTGACCGTGAGAATTGGTAAGATTGCTGGATTCCCATCTTCATGGATGGGGACATCGGGATGGTCCACACCAGTGGTTGTAGACCTTATCAGACATGGTGCAGTCGAGTAGTCAATCTCTATCCTGTATACGGTCAAATCCGTCGCAACGAGACTGGACCTTAACGTGGTGCGACGGTTTGTGTACCTCATTGACCCATTGAGCTATACTGGGTGATGCCTCCGGGCACCTTGAGAGCTACTCCTACCAGGTTGGTCAATGGTGAGAGGTCAGACAAACTCAGTCTCCTGGTCCTCCAGGTTGGAGGTTTGAAATGGGATGGCGTCCATTTCTGTAAAACTAAATCATTGCGACCTCCACGCTGCCTTGCGGACAGGCTTTTGAGCCAAAGGCTTTGGATGAGGGCCCTAATCGTCCTCCTGTCTAGGTCTGGGCGCCCTGGCAGTACCTTAGCCCACATACAACCATGACATTTTCTTCAAACATAAACTTCATCCTGCATCGACCGTCGAGCACATTATCAAGGGTCGCCCTAACCGATGCATACAGAAGGGCGGATAAGCGAAAACATGCTTCTGCTGGCGCCTCCCTTCTTTCTTTTCCACAATTTTCTCGTACTCCCATCCCGGCCCCCATTACTAACCTTCCTTCTATAATTCCCAGCTTAATTGACACCAACCGAAGTGCTACTGGAGTAGAACCATCTGCAGCCACCATCCCGCAGCACCTATCAGACGCCTATCGGCAAAACTCCCTTATAAGGCCTCGCTGTCCCGTTTCCATGGCGACATTCAACGTCCGCACTCTAAGACAAACAGATCAACAGGCTGCACTCGCACGCACCTTGGACACACTGGGTATTGATGTGTGTTGAGTGTCCGAAACTAAGATCAATGACCCTAACGGGGTTATTGAATTAACTGCACCCGGCTTATCCTCTCTTTATTGGTTGCACGCATCCGGAGACGCCGATGCAGCACTCACGGGTCAAGCTGGTGTAGGTATCATTCTAGGCTCCAACGCTGTGCCATCGTTTGTTGATTGGATTCCGGTGAACAGCCATTCATGTGCAGTCCGTTTGACGACAGCAGCCAAGGTTGATTCACGAAGTAAAACAAAACGCTGTTTGTTTGTGATTTCCGCTTATGTTAACAACGACTGCAGTTAAGGACACATTCTATGAGGAACTGAACGCCCTACTACGCAGTGCTACTAGTTCAGATATTATAGTACTTCCAGGGGATATGAACGCACAACTCGGGTGTATAAGCTCTTCAGAAGCTCAGCTAGGTGGTAATTATGGGCTTAATTCCGAACGGAATGACAACGGTGAGCGTCTGCTGCAACTACGTGCGGAGCAGCAGTTGTTTCTTAGTAGCACTGCTTTCAGACACAGGGGGAGCCGAAGTACCACTTGGCGTCCTCCTGTAGCTGGCCAGCGATGGACCCAAATTGACCACATAGCCATAAGTTACAGATGGCGCGGCTCCATCCTGGATTGCCGCTCCTACTGGAGTACCTGTGTCGACTCTGATCATGCCTTAGTACGCTATCGTTTCTCCATGAACTTTACCGGGAGGCGCACCAAGCGTCCCGTACGATTGGCAACGGAGAAATTGTCTCAGTCCTCAGTCAGACAAGCCTATCAAGACGCACTACATACCGAACTTCTGCTGTCCTGTCCTAATGACACTGAGCTTCAGTGGAATAGGATCTCGGCCGCCATTCATGACGCAGGAGCATCTGCTTGTGGCACTATCCATCGTCACCGCACCAGTCACTGGATATCCGAGAGGTAGATGAACCTCTTGGAATCTAAAAGACACCTACCGACTGGTTCTGAACACAATGTGACCAGACGGGCTATTAGGCGTGAACTAAAGCAGAGCCTACGTGCTGACAAGGAAGCCTGGTGGACCATTGGGGCTCAAGAAATGGAGGAGGCAGGAGCAGTAGGCAATTACCGCAAACTCTTTCAGCTAATCCGAACCACTAGTTCCAGAAATCCAGGCGTCAGTGAGACAATCAGAGACAGCGCGGGTGCGCTGATACACAATAAGGAGTGCCGTATGGATCGTTGGGCGGAATACTTTCAAGATCAGTTCAGATGGCCCCCTGCTCCTGTACCTCTTCCTACTCAGGTGATGCAGAACGAGCCATGGAAGGTTAGTTTAGAGCCTCCGTCGGAGGCCGAGGTACGAAACGCGATCACAGTCCTCAATCGTTTTCGTGCCGCTGGCTCGGATTCCCTCCCACCTGCACTATTTAACGATGGACGTGAGGTCGTCTGCAGGGCACTGACCTCCCTATTCGAACGTGTTCGGAACGAAGTGTCCCGGCTAATTACAGCGAATCGATTATAGTGGCATTATACAAGATGTGCAGTAGCGCAGACTGTGCGAACCACAGGGGTGTTAGCCTAACGCCAGTTGTGACAAAATCACCAGCCTCAATTCTCATTCCTCGCCGCACTGCGGAACGGGAATCTCGGATTAGGGAAGAGCAGGCCGGTTTTCGTCCAGGACGTGACTGTGTAGACCATATATCCACCTTGCGGCAGGTGCTAAAGCAGCGCCACACATACCGCAAACCGAAAACAGCTGTGTTCCTCGGTTTCAAAAGTGTGTTCGATTCAGTCGATCGATCGATACTTGCGCGGAAAGGTGTTCCCATGAAATATTTGAACATCCTTCGTGCTCTATACTCGAACACTACAGGCCGCGTCAGGGTCTACGGTGTCCTATCGGATAGCTCTTCGACTCCAAGGGGCGTTCGTCAGCGCTGTCCGATTTCCCCATTTTTGTTCAATTTTGTCGTGGATTCTATCATGGAGTGTTCCCTTGCGGAATCCAACGATGTAGGCGTTGAAGTGCTGCCTGGTGAAAGGTTAGTTGACCTAAATTATGCGGACGATATTGTCTTGCTTTCCGACTATGTTGCGACGACACAATCGACCTTGAATAGCCTCTCTGTAGTGGTCCCATTATTTGGTATGCACTTCGCACCTCCAAAGTGCAAAGTGTTGCTGCAGGACCACCAACCACTTGATGACCCCTTGACGCTTGCTATCGAGGAACTCGAGGTGGTTGATCAATTCACTTATCTTGGCAGCTGCATCAGCAATGATGGGCGCATAGAAACTGACGTGAGCTCACGCATTGCAAAGGCCAGAGCTGCGTACATGAACCTGCGGCATCTTTGGCGACCGAAGGGAGTTTCACTCCGTCTGAAAGATCGTGTATACAAGGCCACAGTGAGGACCGTTCTGCTCTATGGAAGTGAGACTTGGCCCCTTCGGTCTGAAGATCTGAGGCGCCTTCAAGTCTTTGATTAGCGTTGTCCGCGAAGCATTGCTGGTGTCAGATGGCACCAGCGTATCCCCAACGATGATGTGCGTAGGCGAGTACTAGGTGGTGATAATCATACTAGCTCCCTAGAACAACAGATAGCACTGAATAAGTTGCGTTGACTTGGACAAGTACTACGTATCACTGGTGACCGCTTACCTAGGTCTCTTTCAGTCTACCAGGTGTAGGATGGCGCAAGGCTCGAGGTGGACAGAAGTTGACTTGGCAGCGGGAAATGAAGTCACTGACAACCAAACTCGGTGCCGTTGGTCCGTCTCGCCTTCCGGATTGGAGTCCACGTGACTCGTCTTTTGCTTGGCTCGAGACTTTACAGGACATGGCTCGCAACTGACACCAGTGGCGCACTTGCTGCCGTCTCCTAATTGGATTGCCTGTTTAAAGTATGTTGAGTGCTGAGTTATCTGCGGGGTAATGGCTGATTATGACGCGTGGCAGTAAAAGCCGCAAGGAAGCTGTCTCGCCGATGCCCCCTTATCTTTGCACGATAGCCAGCTGTTTGTGACGGTATGTTGTCTACACAAGATGTAGGCGCCTTGGCCCGGAATGTTTGCTTAGGGCATTAAGGTTTTCAGGTAAGTCCCCCTTCTCTCCCTCTTCTTATTCTTTATTTCATAGGTCCTCATGGTTGTATGACAGCGAAGCATCAGTTCAAATGGTTGATGTACTGCTGTTGATGATGATGATGATCCGGTCACTTGCATTCAGCTGTTAATCTTTATTCCACCCGTTTTGGTTCTTCACTTTGCTGTCTTGATTTCATTTTCTTAGTATTCTGGCGACGTGAGTCCTGTCAACTGGATCCACCGCATTTCGGTGCCCGAACCATAGTTGCTCCTCTGAACTGAACTGACTACTCGCCGAAAATGCAGGACAGTTTACCAACTATAACAGCAAAACCATAGTGAAGTGGACCCGTGATAAGAACTTGTCTGTACTAAGCCTTCAACTACGTCTCGCTTTTTTGTAGAAGTAGACCAATGACTGGCCCTCAAAACGATCTCTATGCTGCAACATCAGATACATTTTAGCATCTCGTTTCATGTACTCAAATCAAGCACATACAGGCAACCAATAATAGGCACGAATGCATATTTTCAGATGATTCGTTAACGACGGAACACATTGATAGCTACTAGGGTGCCCGAGTTGGTAACCCAAGTAGTTGCACAAACAAATGGAATCATTGAGGTCTCAGCCGGGTGAAGCAAGAAGGTGAGCTGTGTGGGCAATCACCAGGTCAACCCTGACGAAGCATTCGAGGCCCTTGTGCGTGATGAAATCTCACATCCACAAGCCTCTCGAGGCCACTGATCGCGATCGTAAGCGACCGCCGCTATGTGTGCGATGACAGTTGACAACAACAATTAAGCTACTGCGGTAGCGTGAAGTGCACCAAGCGACAACCAATTTGTCAGCAATAAACCGCAAGTGAGCTTGTCCCTACTGAACCTATTATTGGTCGCATGTACGTGATTGATGAGTATGTACGAGGTTATGGCGTCAACTGATACTGTTTTCTGATATTTTTAGTTGGAATCATAAAAAGAATTTCTTGCTTCGTATTTCTGCACACCTATAACAACAGCAAAACCAGTGAAGGAATTATAAGCTGCTCACTATGAAGTAGGGAAATTAGGTACAGGCATGTATATATTCGCCTCGGATAGTGAACTAACATCTACGACATGCCGGGTGAAGAAGGGGCCAAGGCTGTGAATGCAAGAAAATTTTAGTCAAAGACAATGGTGTGCAGTGTCCCCAATTTCCCCTGGAAATGAAACGATGCGTGACAATCTGGAGCAGCAAGCTGAGTGCTTACTTGGAAGAATGGGCTGATTGGAGTCTGTGGCGAAAACAGGCCAAATCTTCCCTAGCGGAGGGCCGCCAGAGGGCGGATACACCAAAGGACCTGTGAGACGAACGAGGACGGCCGCCAGATTACTGAGAAAGCCTTCACTTGCAAGCCCTTTGGTATCCGAGTCAGACAGAAGTCCTGTCGCATGGGCAAGCTGTCCTCGGGCTGAAACAAAGGAGAAAAAGCATGGAAGTGGAAATGAACGAGCCAACGTAGCTGGCGCAAAACACCGACTAAAGACCATAGCCGTGAAGTTCATTGAGAGTCACTCCAAAGGTTCGGATGATTGGAGTAGCTCAGCTCACCTTAGACCCAGCTGGGATATGTTAGACATTCATGCAAAGATGCCAGGATGCAATGGGAAGCTAATCGCGCTGTTTCCTACATCTTCATCCCTATTACCATCTTTCCTATAAATCGCCCAGTCTATAGTTTAAAACAAAACGTCTGAGCCGGTTTTATAATGCTAAACACATCCGCCTCATACACAGCTAATCAATCTCTTCTGGTTGTCACGGTTGAGATTAAAAAAATATTTTTGACTTTCACTACCATTTTTTAAAGCGCCGAAATGCATAGAAAGATGCTTTGTATAAACTGGACGTTATATTATATACTTCGAATTTGAGTTCTAATATTTTTCTTATCACTGCACAATAGCCAAAAAAGGAGAACACATAGTTCCGCCTGCACATGGAGCTCTCCGTCAAGACGTCATGTTGTATTCAATACCGATTTGAAACTGAGAACTGGAACCACCACTGATACAAAATAGGATTTCCATATTTGGCTAACATTTGGACTATCCTGTGGATAGCATGAGAAACAATGGTAAAAAAAATACTGATCACGTCGAAAAGGGTATGTCTCGTGAACCCGATAATAAACATTATCAATATAACTAGTACTATTACCAGGCACTAGGCACTCCACATAGTGTGGGCAGAAGAGACGAAGCTTGCAATCGTCCGGGGAAAACGAAGGGGGATGGTAGGTTAAAAAGAGAGCAAAAGAAATGAGCCAGTGACTGTTGCGAGAAGCGCTGCGCGAATCGGTGACTTAGGGGGTCTCGGCTAACATCCCAAAAATCCCGGGATTGAATTGCTGTACTGCTATCTCTACCTGATAGGTCATCAGCAGTAGGCCGGCACAATGTAACGAAGCTTCACTGCAAAGCAACCATCACCGGTCGGGCGTGGGCTGATTAGACCGCGAGGACGCCCGCCCCTATGAGGATTCGAACCTTTGATCTAGGGATGGCAAGCCAGGTGTGCAGTCCTTTCGGCCCCCGGCTGACCTGATGAATGCAAACAAGTCCGAAACCGGTCGTTGCGAGTAACGCTCTACGTCTATTTGTTCTAGATAAAGTTACAGGGATCGAAATGAAATAAGAAATATTTATTCCCAAATGGTTCGAAGCACGCCCCGATAAGCATGATTTCAATTGACCGATGTTCACCACCTAACGAATCGCCGTCTAGACTGCTTCCATGACATGCTTATCATTAGAAAATGCAGTACATCAGACATTTTAACTGATGTTTCCCTGCCATACGACCACAACCAGCTACGAAAAGAAAAATAATAAGAGAGAGAGCGGACTTAAAATCTTAATGCCTTAAGCAAGCATACAGAGTCAAGGCGCCTACACCTAGTCAACAACGTAACGTCACAAACAGTTGGCAAAACTGTAAATATAAGGCGACATCTGCGAGACAGCTTCGTTGCGGCTTTCATTGCCCCGCATCATAATTAGCCAATACCCCGCAGATAACTCAGAATCAAACACACTATAAACAAGCAATTCGACTAGGAAACGGCAGCAGACGCGCCACTGGTGCCGAGTGCTAGCTATATCCTGTAAAGTTTCAAGCCAAGCATAAGGTGAGTCAGGAGAACTCCAGCCCGGAAGGCGAGACGAGCCGACAGCACCTAGTTTAATCGTCAGACAACTTTTGTCCGCCCCTAGCCTTGTGCGACCCTACGTCAGGTGAATAAAACAAGGCCCTCCTCGGTAAGCGGTGACCGGGCATAAGTAGTACGTGCCCAAGCCAACACAACTTATTCAGTGCTATCTGTTGTTCGAAGGAACTAGCTTGATTATCACTGCGTAGCACTCGTTTAGGCACATCACGGTTGCGAACACGCTGGTGTCACCCGACACCAGCAATGCATCGCGAACAACGATAATCAAAGACTTGAAGGAGCTTCAGATATTTAGATCAAAGTGGCCAAGCGACACAACCAAAGAGCGGGACGGCGCCCACTGTGGTCTTGTAAACACGGTCTTTCAAACGGCGGGAAGCTCCTTTCTGTCCCCCAACATGTCGCATATGCAAGAAAGCAGTACTGGTTTTGTGCAACGTGTGAACTGACTTCAGTGCTTAGTGTCCATTGTTGCAGGTGACATGATGTATCTGAAAAATGTGCTTAAAAATGACCCTCTGACGAAGTTAACGATATTTACCAAAAAACAAAAGTGTGGTGTGTCAAGTTGTCACAACATATCGCACTGATAAAAGCAGGCGAGGAAATAATGTACAGAGGAAAACGAAAAAGTTAAACGGACCAGTTGTGAAAGGGTTGAATCTTCATGGTCAGATGCATAAAATTGGAAGCGATGGGTCACCTGCTGTGGAGTCGTGACCGATGTTTCTATCTGGCGGGTCTTTAAATCGGGCCGGGCTCTCTAATTCCTGCTCAAAGAATTTACTAACACGCGTACTTTCGGCACTATATCGGGAATCTTTTGTTTAAACTCGTTAATTATTCTTTCTGTATGTAGTGACGTATCGCTTTAAAGTGGTGATAATTTGAAAGCATTACGTGTTTTTACGAAGTAACTGCGTGGTTTCAACAAAATTTACAAACCATGTTAGGAAGCAACAATTACTGAGAAATATAGCAAATTCTAGAACAGGTAGGCGGAGTCGGCCGTAAGGTGACGCATTTTATTCCGGATGTGTAAGAATTAAACCATGTTTTTACTACTGGGACAATACTTCAGGCTGACTCATCATCCATTGAGTTGCAACGGCCCTCAGATTGCTTATCTTTTGTGGATAGCCTAGAAGTACACAGGGAAATTATCAGTTTACAATAGAGCAAGACATTCTGTTCGGACAAACTGTCTCCGGCCGCCATTCGTCGACCTATACGCGCTGCGCAATAAGAAACACAAAGTACCTGACTGTTGATAACGCGCTAGCATGAGGCCGGTGCCAAAGCAAGGAATATGCAACTATTAGCCAGTTGCTTGCACGTCCGTGGCTCTGAAGACGTTTGAAAGCCTTTTGCTTGAGATGAAGTAGTTTACTCAAAGATCTATGACCCGGACATCGAAATGCGGTGGATTCAGCTGCGGCTACTCGTGTTGCCAGGATAACAATGACTAGCAATGATGAGAAAATTAGGTAGAACAAAGCGAGTGAATAAAGATGTGCGTAGAATTAATCTATTTGGAATATTAACAGAAGATGCGTTTGAAGAACTCCCGTCGGGTCGCATACCAGCAGTTTAACAACCACATTACATGCGGTAGCTTGGAAATCAGTGTGTGGATAGAAACTTAATCCCATGGAATCATTGGACCCTTTTCCTTTAATGAGACGGTAAACAAAGATCGATATAAGGACATGTTGGAAGGCAGATTTATTCTAGAACTTTGGCAACAGGTCTCCCATTACAAACTCAAGGGTTCATGCAAGACGGATCCCGCTCACACACTACATATGTTGTTCTTGATTAGCTATATGACATGTCTGATGGGCGGGTACTGTCACATCGGTTTCCTGCGCGTCACCAAAGTGGGAGGCAGTGGCCCCCGCATAGTCCTGACATCAATTCTTTTGAGTTCTTCTTGAGGGGCTACATGAAAGAGAATGGCTTCGCAAGGAAGCCTGCGAGCGCCGCTCAACTCAGGGCTCTCATCATGCAGTAGTGTCGTGTAATTTCGGAAGAATTTCATGGGAAAGTTGTGACAAATGTAAAGGTTCGCTTGCAAGAGGTTGTGAAACAAAATGGTGATCACAATGAACACATAATACATTGAATTCTGCACTAATCTGTAGTATTTTGATGCGAAATACATGCGTAATGAACAAAACAAATAGTATGACATTTCGTGCGCCACCCTGTATTTGGTCGATACGACCACGACCAGAGCGGAAGCCAGTGTGGTTTTAATGATTAGGTCCTCAAGGGGAGTGTGCTAAGTTTGGGGGCAACGGAAACGTTAATGCTTTGACGATTTTCGCAAAAGTACACTGACCCTTCTTGAAGATGGACACGAAAGCTGACAGTCGGAAGGCACCTATTCAATGTTTCAAATCGTAATAAACAGAGAAGGGAGTCCAGTCAACAAAGAGCTGCCACCATATTTCAGCAGAAGTAAAGTTGTCGGTTCCAGGAGCCTAGTTTTCTTTCAACACGAAAAACAACACAAACGCGATTGGAGCCGGCTCTTCGCCATGTCGACTAGTGTAGCTAACCAAATGAGTTCATCGTTCTTCGGAGCCAAGCTAGGTAGTCGGGATGCACCGACCGACGACAAGCTCAAAGTGAGGGTCTTCATACCCCTTGACCAAGTGATTGCTTGGACCTCCTACTCTTCTTCCATCCACACCCTCGGTGCGCAAACAAGGCACGTCGCGGGAGTCGGTGTACTGGCATGTGCATCACCTGACCCAGCCATCGGAGCCTGGTGCGTGATATAATAGTGCTGAGCGGTTCACTAGATCTTCCTGCACAAAATACGCGACGCTGAACACGCTCATTGCTTACGCGGTGCTCCCACCAGATGTGAACTAAGCTGCGAAAGCAGCGATGATCGAATGTGACGAGCCTCTTTAAGTCTGTCGACCTGATGGGCCAGGTTTCACAACCGCATAGGAGGGTTGAACGGACAGCTGCATTGTAAACTCTGCCTCTCAGGGCGTGATGTCGCGTGGGTGACACAGGTGGTGGAGATTGGCAAGGCACCTCGAACTTTTGCTATGCGGTTCAATCTCACGGGCGCTAATATAGCTGCCCAGGTACTTGAATTCCTGAACGACTTCTGGCTGATCACCACCAAGGGTCAGCACAGGGGTGCGCCCCTGCAAATCTTGGAGAAAGACTGCATCCGAGTGGGAAAAGTAGAGCCAAAAACGACTGACAACCGGTGCTAATCTGTCCAAGTTGTAGGGGGGTTGCAGTGAGAGTGGCTTCCTGTTTCCAAAACAGGACGCTGTGGAGCTCAGTGCCAAGATTTCGCTCTCAGGATTGGGGCTTTTTTTAATCATAGGCCGCAGCTGAAGAGCCAAATCGTATTCCAGTTTAAGTCACGGAAATCTGACAGCATGTGGTCAGCACAAGTAACCTCTCAGAGGACCAGTTCTTGATACATTGCTATTGCAGAAGACGATCAATGGAGTCCCACCTGCTGCACCGAGTAGAGTGGATGGGGATGCTTCTTCTCACGCCATTCCACCTTCTGATTTCCCCCTCTTACGCATTTTAGCCTCATTGTCCCAATTCAACTTTACATTTACCTCTATGTTTCCAAACGCCCAATGCTTGAGCCTCCACTCCCCGCCTTGATAACTTCTAGCTTCGACTCGCAGGAAATCGCAGGGCGCCGCTACGGCCCAGCCGAAAAGTCTATGTCTAGCCAAGCGGACAGCGTCAGTTTACCCGTTTCTATTTAGAGCCCTAGATCCTCGCTAAGACTGGCATCTCTCAAGGTGTACATTTTGTAGCAGATTGGACAACACTAAAGACCATATCAATCGACATCTGCTGTTTAACAAAAACGCGCATGCCAGATCCGGGCTATGTGCTCACTCTGCGCCCCCCCCCCCGTATATGATGATGGTGGCACATTCTCACTGCGCTTGTCTAGAGATGGCGCTGCTTGAAGTGCAAGCGCTCATGCACCAAAATAATCATGGGGTGCTGCTCATCGACGCTCACTTACGAGGAACAATGTTCTTAACTCCAGCGTGATCCACTCTGGCTTTGACGAATGAAAAGCAATATCATACTTCTCTACAGTACACTCCCGAGTTTTCTCAATCAGTATACCCGTCGCTTTACATAATGGCTCGACCTGTCACTCGTAATGAGAAATGTCTACTATTTTACAGAGGAGTAAGAAAAATATCAACCTACATTTCCTCTCGGTGAGGTACGCTCATCTGTGGAATAAACTACCGTTGCAATTAAGGAGCAGCAAGAGGCTGTCTATAGTTAGATCTCGTTGTAAAAAAAACTCGTTTTCATACCAGATGTGGTCAAAAACTTTTCGAACTTCAGTAATCTACGATTGCACTCATGGAATCATCCCCTAAAAACATTTCACGAAACTAGCTTTCCAATAATGTTATTTATCACATATACAACAAAACATCGTACCACTTATCCATACTGAGTGGAGGAAGCTCATTAATGGAATGCTGATGAAACTCGCTGCACAAACGATCGTTCAACAAAAAGGAACGTATCTTGCCCGTCGAGAAATATACCCAACTTTTGTATAGAAAAGTCAGTCTATATGTGTCCAAAATATTCGTGGTCGATGGAGGAGCGCGAACAGAAAATTAGTACAGATTGGCACAAAAAGCGCGCTCACCTTTGTTAGCTGAGATGCAGGATCCGAGCCAGCTAAAGAGCAGCGTTTTCATGTACGGTCGCTGTTTGCCGACCCTTAGCATGTTCACTAGCAACTCGTGCAGTTCCGCATCCAGCTGTTCGGTGAGCTGTTAAGAGAAGAATAAATGCACAAAAAGATACTTTGAAAAACGCGTTGAAACAGAGTAAGCAACAATAGTATCTTCCAGGAGTTTAGATGAAAGGAATAGCAGATCGGCCAGGGAGATCAAAATGCTACATCGGCGGACACATGGAAAAACGGCAAAAGGACCAACCAGAGCAAATTGAGGAAGGTAGATCAATTCAATCCGCCATAAGTAATTACAATAAATTTTGCTCAACGTCTAGATATTAACCGTTAAACCAAAAGAAGCGAATTATATTCAGCTGGCACTGATACGACAGACGCAACGGGTTCAGGATACCACCGACCTTGGTAATTGAAACTGGTTGGATAAAAACAGATGCAACGTGAAACTGACAGAACGTACCTGTAAACACTTCCACGCACTGCGATTCACCTCAATGATCCTGAGTAGGATGACTAACACTCTATGACTTCCATACATGTCAGTGGTCTGTATAACGGCAGAGGCAATGTAATGCGGATGGCTGGAAAATCTTGACAACTCATGGGTTATATATGTATAGCTCCCGATCTCATTCACGAGGAGATAATTTTTGAAGGTCGTCAGTATCTTCTACTGCTTGTTCATCTCCTCTCATTATCTAGTGGACGCTTGTAAATCGACCTAGTCGACCACATATCAGCGCGGTCCCAGCTGGAGAGCTATAGATCAAAAGAACATCAGCCTACATTGGTGCCAAAAATGATCACTTCGTTTCTTTGCCGTTCAATAGCTGAGATTTCACATTGTTGAAATTCTTTCCTAATTCCTCGACTGCGCGATTTATCCGAATGGAGATAAGGCGCATTTCCTACACGCCGTGCGCAGCAGAGTAGTGTAAGCACAATTAATTGCACCAAATGTGGATTGCATCAGATGGAACAAATTTCGTAAGAATTATAGAAAAATAAGCGACAGTAATGTTTTGTAATGCACTCGTGTGTGTATTCGTGTCAAGTTCATCGTCTAAACCACCTCTGAAGCAATTGGCAGAAACAATCAGCTAGGGTGGATATAAGCCGGTCGATGCTTATAAGCGGAAACATGAAAAACGTTCAGTTCTAGGCGGGTACAAATACTAAGACAATTAGAATAGGGAGAAGGGGATGAATGCTTAAGGAGAAACAAGGAAGATCTAAAGGAATCGAATTCTCCGGAAAGCTGTCAGAAAGATGGGAGCTCGAACCTACCCAGGAGGGAGTTGCGGATAATGTACTCAACCTAGGTCAATTCTACTCCAGGCAAATCATCGGCGACAGCAGTAGTTTAACAACGCAAAAGGACGCATCAATGCCGCATAACCACAATCATCTAGAGAATAAAGAATGACAGAAGGGAGACCTAGTGTAACACCTAAACGCCTTGAGTAAACATTCAGGGTCAAGGCACCTACAGCTGATCAACAACATACGGTCACAAACAGCTAGCCACTGTGCGGAGTTAAGGCGGCATCGACAAGTTCTCTGCGGCTTTTCCTGTTCACAGATACCTCAGCATCATATGCAATTTAAACAGGCAATCCGACTAGATGGCAGCACACGTGTCTTTAATGTCGGATGCAGGCCACGTTCTGGAGTTTCCGGCCAAGAATAAGGTAAGCTGCGTAAAGTACCGTCCCCAGGGCGAGACGGGCCAACACCCCCAAGCTTAATCGCCAGTGATTTCATTTCTCGAGACTCGTGTGGGACAAAAGAAGGCCTTGCTCAAGTGACGGTTATAGGGCGCAGGTAAGAGGCGTTAATTGTTTTTCTAAAGAAGTAATCTCATTACCACCAACTAGTACTAGGCTGGGTACATCCCTGACGTAGATAGGCTGGTGTCATCCGATAGGCAATGATGCCTAAAGGTTTGTATGCACCTCTGATTGTTGGAGCCAAGTCACACTCCAATGGAACAGAATGGCCGTCATCATGTTTCTATGTACACGCCCACCAAACCGAGGATGATGTTTTTGTGCCAGGGGTGTCGCGGACTAAGGAAAACATTCTTAGCTATCGCAACATACGAATAAGGTCAAGCGCTGATCGCTGCCAATATAATTGACAAAATAATGTGATAAAACAACTGCTTCCTCGCGATCAAGAGTCAGGTGGCTGATGCTCGCGCACCACTACTTTACACTCCAAGCAACGAAACTCAGTGGAATTTACTCTGCGCATAATAACGGGAAGGCAAAAGAGCAAACCCATGGTAAAAGCACGGTGGGTAGACAAGAAGGTTATAATCACCTGCCAAATAGTTCGTTGATCCGCCTCAATTACTGGTCTGAGAGGGACTTCTTCGGTGAAAAATTCGCCGAGGACATTTTGGTGTGAACGCTGGGTGAGAAATGTGGTCTCAGGCGATTGGGGCATCTGCAGATGGCTGGGAACAAGAAGACGACCAAGGACACCTGCCTCAAACTCGAATCCGCGATGTGGCCTCGATGCAGAAATTTCCGGAAATGAAGCTTCCAAGAGCATCTGGAGAAAAGTTCAAAGCAGAATTTTGGGCCAGAAATCAATATGCGGATGAAAGAAGCACATAAGTACTAGGAAAGCGCTTGCAAAATTCACAGCTATAGGCTGGTCTGAGAACATCTATCCCTGACAAAGGAAAGGCACCAACAGCAGTACGGGATCTCATAGTGACGCCTCAATGTCGCAGAACCACCAGACAGTATGCGAGTCAGGATACTACGAGACCATTCACGTGCGCGCAGGATAGAATTGGAGATCCATGAATTACAATTCGAGCGCCTGAATCCCTCTATCATTGGTCGTGCAATGTCGCCTATTAGAATTTCAGGGATTAAAGGCAAAGTTCAGATTTTAACAGCTGTTACACAAAGGCACCGATTCGAGTTCGTTAATTTGGGTGGTGCTCTGTCCTTCCACGCTAGACGAAAGAGGTATTGTCCGGTAGATATAAGAAAAATGGATTACGCACCTAGAAGTAACATTGCTCAGGCGAAAAAAGGGCTGAGGAAGGTGAAATAAAATCACAGTTCGATGCCATCGTTCCACGGAGTAGTAAAGAGAGAACGGAAAAGGAACAAACAAGACTGTTTCAAGCGGTACCGAAGACCGAGCAACGAGGAAAACACGAAGAAAGACGGACTAGGTAGAGCATGTGTGAAAACAAATATGACTAGAGTGAAGTGGGTAGGGCAATGCCAAGGCCCGTGACGCTCTCAAGTACGAGACAATTATGGAAGTGGCGGGTACTAAACTCGGCAGTCCAGAGAAGTGTGCAGAACACTTTGGCACGATTAGTGTTGCCCTGCAGTGGGGAGGTTGATTCACGTAGTAGTACAAAACACTGTGTTTGTGATATCCGTTTATGTTCCCACCGACTGCAGTTCTAATGCAGTCAAAGACATATTCTATCACGAACTGAACAGATGTCATAATACTTGCAGGGGATATGGACACATAAGCAGGGCGTCTGAGCTCTTCAGAAGCTCAGCTGGGTGGTAGGAATGGGTTTAACTCCGAACGGACGGACAACGACCGGCGTCTGCTGCAACTGTGTGATGAGCACCAGTTATTTCTTAGTAGCACTGTTATTAGACACAGTGGGCGCCGAAGTGCAACTTGGCGTCCTCCTGTAGCTGGCCAGCGATGGACCCAAACTGATCAAATTGTCATAATACACAGGTGGAGTGGTTCCATCCTGGGTGGCCGCTCATTCTGAAATACCTGCGTCGACTGATCATGCCTTGGTACGTTGTCATTTATACATGAACTTTATCGGGAAGCGCACCAAACGTCACCCCCGATTGGCAATTAAGAACTTACCTCAGCAATCGGACAGACAAGCCTATCAAGACGCCGAACTTGCGCTGCCTTGTCGTAATGACACTGAGCTTCAGTGGCATAGGATCTCGGCTGCCATGCAAGACGTATGAGCATCTGATTGCGTTAATGTCATTCGGCACCGCACCAGTCACTGGATATCAGAGAGGTCGGTGAACTTGTTGGAATCCAGAAGAAACCTCCTGGCTGGCTCTGAGCACAATGTGACCAGACGGGCCAATAGGCGCAAACTAAAGCGGAGCCTACGTGCAGAAAAGGAAGGCTGGTGGACCAGTCGGGCTCAAGAAATAGAAGATGCGGGAGTAGTAGGCAATTACCACAAGCTCTTCTAACTGATTCGCACCACTGGTTGCAGAAAACCAGGCATCAGTGAGACAATCAGAGACAGCGCAGGTGCACTGATACACAATAAGGATCGCCGCATGGCTCATTTGGCAGAACACTTCCAAGATCAATTCAGCTGGCCCCCTTTTTCCGGAGCTCTTCCTACTCAGTTGATACAGGACGAGCCATGGACGGTTAGTTTAAAACCTCGGTCGGAGACCGAGGTCCGAAACGCGATAACGTGCTGTTAGCCCCGAATTCCCTCCCACCTGCACTATTTAAGGATGGAGGTGAGGTCCTCTGCAAAGCACTGACCTCCCTATTCGAACATATTTGGAAGGAAGTGTGTCCCGGCTAACAGTAGAGAGTCGATTATATTGGTAATATACAAGGAGGGCAGTCGCACCGACTGTGCTAACCACAGCGGTACTAGCCTAACGCCAGTTGTGACAAAATCGCTAGCCAAAATTCTCGTTCGTCGCCTCACTGCGGAACGGGAATCTCGGATTAGGGAAGAGCAGGCCGGTTTCCGCCCAGAACGTGGCTGTATGGACCATAGCTTCACTCTGCGGTAGGTACTAGAGCAGTGCCACGCATACCGCAGACCGATAACAGCTGTGTTCCTCGACTTCAAGAGTGCGTTTGATTCAGTCGATCGATGTACTCTGTTCGAAATACTTGCGCAGAAAGGTGTTCCCACGAAATATGTGAACATCCTACGTGATCTATACTCGTACACTACAGGCCACGTCAGAGTCCACGGTGACCCGTCGGACAGTCTTCCGACCACAAGTGGCGTTCGTCAGGTTTGTCCCATTTCCCCATTTTTGTTCAATTTCGTCGTGGATTCTATCATGGAGTGTTTCTCTACAGAGCCTCAAGATGCTAACGTTGATCCTGCATGGTGAAAGCCTAGTTGCTCTTGATTATGCGAACGATATTGTCTTGATGTTTAACGATGATGCGGCGACACAATCAATCCTGAATAGCCTGTCTAGTGTGGTCCCATTAGCTGGTATGTGCTTCGCACCCTCAAAATTCAAAATGGTGCTGCAGGAGCACCACCCACTAGATGATCCCTTGATCCTTGCTAACGAGGAACTCGAGGTGGTAGATAAATTCACTTAGGCAGCTGTACCAGCAAAGATGGCCGCATAAAAAATGAAGTCAGTTCACGCATTGCAAAGGCCAGAACTGCCTTCTTGAACCTGCGGCATCTATGTCGAAAGAAGGGTTTCTCTCCATCTGAAAGATCGTGTATACAATGCCATAGTTAGGGCCATTCTGCTCTACGGTAGAGGGGATTGGCTCCTTCGGTCGGAACATTTGAGGCGCCTTCAAGTCTTTGATAATCGTTGTCTGTGAAGCATTGCTGGTGTCCGATGGCACTAGCGTGTCCGTAATGATGATGTACGTAGGCGAGTACGAGGTAGTGATAATCATACTAGCTTCTTAGAACAACAGATAGCACTGAATAAGTTGCGCTGGCTTGGGCACGTGTTAGGTATGCTTGGAGGGCCTTGTTTTGTCTGCCAGATGTAGGGTGGCACAAAGCTTTTGGTGGGAAAAAGTTAAGTTAGCAGCGGGAAATAAAGTCAATGACGGCTAAACTGGTGTCGTCGGTCCGTCTCGTCTTCCAGGTTGAAGTCCACGTTACTCGCCTTGTGATTGGCTCGAGATTTTACAGGACATGGCTCATAAACGACAACAGCGGCGCGTCTGCTGCAGTCTCCTAATTGGATTGCCTGTTTAAAGTGTGTTGAGTGCTGAGTTAGCTGCGGAGTAATGGCTGATTATGACGCGTGGCAGTGAAAGCCGCAAGGAAGCTGTCACGCCGATGCCGCCTTATCTTTGCACCATAGGCAACTGTTTGTGACGGTATGTTATCTACACAAGGTGTAGGCGTCTTGAATGTTTGTTAAGGGCATTAAGGTTTTCAGGTAAGTGCCCCTTGTCCCCCTCTTATTATTCTTTATTTCATAGATCCTCGTGGTTGTATGGCAGCGAAGCATCAGTTCAAATTGTTGATGTACTGCTGTTGTTGTTGTTTTTGTTATCGTAGTGTGGAGACATGGGAACTGTTCGTTAAGCAGATCAAGATGAAGTAACAAGTGGCCAAAGTACACACTGATCAGTGTCACAACGTACAAGGAGCGAATGGGCCGTGAACAGCGAAGCGCAGCAGCGGGGCAAATCAAGATCAAAGGTGTATAACCTGGCGGCAGGTGCTACTAGCAGCACCCGAGATCAGGTACACATGCCTAGATAGTAGGGGCTAGTTTAGTCTCATGTAAGGTAGCTCACAGTCTCTGGGTAGGATTGTGGAAAGCGGTGGCTGGATCTGAGGTGCAAGTTTGCAAATGCTTGAAATCCGTAGTGTCATGGATGGAATGAGAACAGAAAGATTGATAAATAAGCAACATAATAAAAGGATAAGCACAGACTAAAGTTAACTATCCTGTCTTTGAATGCCGCCAATTAGGGAAGGCGTAAAGCGAAACGGATGACATCACGACAAGTATTGACATCTGAAGGTGCACCTGAGTGGTTACTGCAAAACGCGAGTACCAAAGAGCCAGTTTCATAAAGGGCTTGCGTTTGGGACAAAACAATAGCCGCTCCTTTGGTTTGACGAGCTGCTCAGGGTGCACGGGGTTTGGAAAAGTCGATGGGTCGAGGGCTAAATGAAGGCTACGGAGTCCCTCTGCGAGACCGGTGATCAAGGGGCGTATGGCCTTCAGTTTGTGAGCCGGACATGCGCATGATGGATCCACTCCGCTGAGGGCATCTTGTTCAAATTGTGTCATAACTTTTGTAAATAACAATTCCATGGAGCTGACGTAGTCCGCATCGTCTGTAAAAAGAGAAAAATTTACGATAACGAAACTGTCACATTTCTCAAATGCATTAAGGGTTAAAAGATTCTATCTGGTGCAAAATTGCTGCAGAGCCATACAAAAATCAAAGTACGTCTGTATTCCATACTGGATAACGCATCATCATCAACATCAACAATAGCAGTACATAGGCCACTTGAAATGGTGATTCGCTGACGTACAATGACTAGGGAAAGAAAAATAATAAGAGAGAACAGGAATCTAGCGTAAAAGTGTAATGCTCTAAGCAAAGATGCAGAACTAAGACGCCTACGTCTAGTCAACAACACCGTCACAAACAGCTAACAGTGTGCATACGATATGAGCCCATTTGTAGAGTAGAATGGACGAAAACTAAGAGATATGCACCTTGTGCGTTGCGTTAGAAGAATTCCACATGGATGCTATGTGAAAAGTGGTCTTAAACATAGAACGAACAGTAACTCAATAAAAGGCCACAGTAAAGTTACAGCGAGGGTCCGCTGAACAAATGCAGCCAAAAACAGTGGGGTTCGTTTGACCGTGGCTCAACAATTGCTACAAAAAGTGCACCATCGACAGCTAGTAGGTACGTCGTGTAATGGGTGGTGGCAGGTAAATATTAGATACCGCAATCATAGCATCGGTACCCCGGTACCCCGGTACATTAAGATGTGCGAACATCAGACGAAGAGGCGTACACTAACCAAGAGAGTAAAGGCTCACTTCAATCATCAGAGCACATTACTTACACCCCGAGTTGTGCAATGAGTAGGGATATGTACTAATGGAACAGTTAAAAACAAGGTGACCGTCGCTAAGTGTAATTTTTACACGACGCGGGAGACAGATTCGAAATGTTGAGCCAGCAAGTAATAGCTGGCAAGTGTGACGTTGGGTATTGTATAAAGTGCGAAATCCAAATCAACAGCATCGCCAGTGCTATTCAAAAGAGTTGCGAAAATGCTAAAGGGCGAGTGGTAGGTGAGGCAAAAAGTAATTCCGACCGAGAAGTGATTTACAGTGGGCGCATGGTCATCATTCACTAGTAGGAAAGATCTATTTGCATACAGTGACGACTGAAAGAAAAAAATGACGTTAGTAGCAAACATACGTGCAGTTGACTTCTCCAAGTAAGAAGATAACTATGTGTCTGAAAACAAACATGGTGTAACAAGGAGGAAGCATGCGTTCGAAACAGCGGGAGTAGATGGCTGGCATACTGTAACGACTAGCTTAGTACATTAATGACGATAGACAAGAGCAAAAGAGTAGTGCAAAAAGATTACCTTCAGATATTGCGTCATACAACATTTTGTATAACATATCTCCATGTTCAGTGCCGTCTAGCTCCGAATCAATCACTAGAAACAGGAGAAGTTGATGGACAATGGCCTCCAAGCAGTTATCAACCACCGATAGGTGCTAGAAAAATAGTTAAAAAGTAAAAGCAACGTAATAGTTGAATAATGAAAATTGTAACCGAGGAAATAAGAGTGGCAAAATTCAAACTGGCACTAAAGATGTACTACCGTTGGTATGTTCACAGCCTAAAGTGGCATCAATGAATGAAAGAGAATAATGGAGTTCACTGGTGCAGAAAAACATGCGTTGGACGGTACAAAAATGACTGCATCGTAACTTCTCTAAAGAAAGATTATTTCTGTTGTTAGTACGAAGATGATGAAGGCGTATGCTTGAAATGCAGGTTGAATAAAAAAAATAATAATGTCAGCTGTGCGCCATAACGGCGCTTCGCTGCCGCGCGACCAATACTAGTAGCGCATGGGCTGAGTACAACGCTAGGACGCCCGCCTCTACACGCATTCGAACCGGTGACCTTATGATTGCAAGTCAAGCGTGCAGACCACCCGGCCATCGGCCGACAAACAAACAAATGGGAGCCAATAAAGTCCATATGATATTTGGTTTGTTGGCGTTGCCTGAATTCAACCCGATAAAGAACATGCCGCTAGCAGTAAGAAGTAGGACACGAAAGCAACTCAAAAGAGCATTGGAAGTATAAGCAGAAAACAACAAGCAGCCCATCAATCCCGTGCATATGATGCCCATTCTGATGCCTAGAGAATAAGGCTGTGCTATTCCGAGAAATTGAAGTCAATGCTACTGACACAAGGCGCAACACCAAAGCCATGATAGCGATGACCTACAAGGTGTTTAATCATTAACAGGTGTAGGCTAGTTGCTACTGTATACATCAATAAACGTACTCAAGTGGTGTGTAACAATCAGCTAAATAGCTGTTGCTAAGTTTCGTTCGTCATTATGATTATAGCACACGTGCGCACCTGTCATTCCTGTTTTAGTGTGACCTGCAAGGTTAGCATAGGTGCGGTACCAAGCGTAACCTTATGCAACACGAAGGGAGAGTATTGCCGAAGTACTTTCGACGAAGGGGTTGGCCACGTTTTCAAATTACGAAAGGCAGCAAACGCCCCACAGAGATGGAGTTCACCAACGGAAGCCGCGGATTTTTGGATCAACGTGTGCTGGATACTACTTTTACCTCAGATTACTGTGTTTGCAGCGTTTTATCTGTGTGAATTGTGCACCATTATTCTTCTTTTGGCGTATTTTCCGAGCGGTGCAAATTTGGGAGCTATTCTTTGGCTAATTCCGGAGATCTCACTGATTTGCCATACTACCATCTCTGTCCGCCATCTTAGATTTGCTCTAGCTTGTGATGCCGTCTCAAGCTACTTGTGGTTCGTGTTCGAAAGTTGTGGGAAATAAGGCTCATGCACTTCGATGCTACAGCTGTGATGTTTTGTTCCATATTTCGTGCATTGGTTTATCCGTTGACGTGTTTCGAAAATCGCTCGACATCCGACATCGGTTTTTTCAAGTTATATGTGATAAATGTCGCGGTACAAGACATCAGAATACGCAGCGACCGCAAACAACTACGGAAAAATCTCTCTTTCAGATAGGAACAAACCGTTCACCACGTGGGATCAAACGCCCTCGTGAAAGTACCTCTGTCACCTCGCCTTCTATTGTCTCTCCGCGATCTGCACCACCACCAGCGTCTTCGACCCCGGCCGAACCCCAGGTTCAATGTTTCCCACCGATGGAAGACTCAGACTCAGAAGCTACGAAATGCCGCTTCACTGATCGGTCCGTGAATTTCTCAGAGCCTGTCTGTGAACTGCTGAACACCGAGGATCCATGGACCACTCAGAAGCGCAAGGGCCCACGTAATCGAGTTCAGACGTCACCTGCTGATAAACAACTACCCAATCAGTTAAGCGCCTCTAGTTCTGCTCCCACAGGTTCATCACTGATTTCGCTGAGGCGTCATAATCTCATGGTCTTCCACGTACCGGAGTCAAAAGATGAAAACCCTCAGATACGTTATGATCACGATGTTGAGTTCCTCCAGGGGCTCATCGACAGACTCTTGGATGTGGGCGAGGACAGTGTGACGATTAAACAAGTAATCCGACTTGGCCAGAAAACTAACCAGTCATGTCGACCTCTGAGGATCACCTTTGCAAATCCTAATATGCCGCAGCTCATACTGTCTCGTCTGTCAAGGCTGAAAGGCATAAAAGTTCACATCCGCCGAGATTTGGAACCCGAGGACAGGGATCGTTTGAAGACTGCGGTCATTGAGCTCAAACGCCGTACAGAGGAAGGTGAGACTGACTTACAAGTTGTAAATTTTCGGGTGATCAAGAAGGGTGTACGAACCCGTATCAATCGGTTGCTCAACCTCCAGGCACGTCCCGCAGTACCTCCCAGGACCTCCGTGTCGCATTCGCCAACGTGTGCAGCCTAATGAACAAACGTGACGAACTGTGCCGCTTCGCTGTCTCGGAGCGGCCGGACATTTTAGGACTTGCAGAGACATGGTTGAACTCCGACATCATACCCCAAGAAGTCGTGTTGTCAGGATACACTTGTTTCCGATGTGACCGAAAATCAAAGGCTCACGGTGGTGTTCTGTTGTACATAAAATCGTCACTATCTGGCAAACGTATCAGTACCTATCGGAGCGAGGATAGTTTATGCGAGCAATTGTGGTGCACAATCCGTCTCAGGCGCGCAGAACTAATTGTGGGGGTTATCTACCGGAGCCCATTAAACCGTTGCTGCGATTGGATACCACATGTACAGAAGCACATGAGCCGCCCTCAGTTCTTACTGATGGGGGACCTAAATTTACCTAAGATAATTTGGCCAGATGTTCGACTTCTTCCCGGTCATGGCAACGTTGAGGCTCAATTCGCTAAAATGACTATTGAAATTGGGGCAACGCAACATGTCATCCAACCGACGCGCGTAACTCCGTACTCGGCATCTTGTCTGGACCTAATGTTTACGAGCTGCGAGCAAAAGCTAAAAGAGATCAGAGTCATCGAACCTCTGGCGAACAGTGACCACTGCACTATTGTAGCAAGCTTAGAACTGTCGTTACCATATTACAATCCACAGAAGCCGACATTCAACTATTGGAAGACGGACTTCAACGGACTTGTCCAAGCCGCAAGTCATACTGATTGGACACTACCACATGATGCGTCACTTGAGGCGTGGTGGTCATTAATAAAGGGAAAGCTTAACTCGCTGTGTACTCGGTTCGTTCACCTTAAGTATCCAAAAATCGGACCTGTCAAACCGCATTGGTTTGATAGGGAATACAGACAGTTAGCGCGACGACGTCGTAAACTTTGGGATAAATACACCAGCTCGGGTTGTGATGAAGATTACGCGGTGTACAAGAAACAGCGTAACTTATGTAACGCCGCAAAGATCAAGAAACGCCAGCAGTTCGAAGAGGAACTAGCATCCTCGGCCGCAACTGCACCCAAGCGAATATTTGCCTACTTGAAACGTCAACTGAAACCTGGAGACGACCTACCGGTCTTAGAGAGCTTAGACGGGAAGACACTCATTTCAAGCGCGGAGCGCGCGGACGCCCTGGCTACGCACTTTCTCACTGTATTTTCCAGTAAACCGGCGGCTGTTCCAGTACCAGCACAGGTTGCGCCAGTCTTTCTCAACAGCCTACAATGTGATGCAGTCGAAGTACATCAGCTACTCGTCAACCTCAATGGTGCAAAGCCCCCCGGGCCAGACGGACTTCACCCACTAATACTCAAGTCCCTATCGATTATCATCTCACCAGTTGTGACAAACCTTTTCAATAGATCGCTCTCTGAAGGATCCGTCCCGAACGACTGGAAATGCTCCATAGTTAAACCGCTTCCCAAGGGTGGTGATCCGAGTAAAATAGAGAACTATAGACCGATCTGTTTGACTTCGGTATTATCCAAAGTTCTCGAGAAGGTTGTGAAAAAATGTCTGCTGTCGTTCTTCGAATCGATGGACATATTGACGCCAGCGCAACACGGCTTTACGAAAGGGCGATCCTGCATCACCAACTTGATGTACGCAAACCACCAGTGGGTTCGAGCTCTCAATGAACAGAAGGATGTTGACGTGGTGTACATCGACTTTAGTAAGGTGTTTGACAAAGTGAACCACGAGGTACTCCTTCGTAAACTGAGGACATACGGAATCGGTGGCACGTTACTTCTGTGGATACAAGAGTTTATTGTGGGACGAAGGTTTAGAGTACAGGTCAATGACTATCTGACAGAATGGTTCCCATCGACCAGTGGCGTGCCTCAAGGAACTGTACTTGGGCCAGCATTATTTCTTATTCATATCAACGATCTTCCGCAGCAGCTCCAGTCACCATGTGTCCTGTTTGCAGATGATTTGAAAATCTGGAGGATCATTGAAAACCAGGACGACTGCGCTCGCCTCCAGCATGACTTAGAGCGACTGTCAACGTGATCCACTGAAATGCAACTCCCTATTAACGCAAGCAAGTCGGAGTTCATCAGTATCACCAGACGTCCAGCCACTCGATCATACATCTTGGACGGCCAGTTGCTCCATCCCAACACATCTGTCAGAGACTTAGGAGTTCTCTCACGACATGATTTAAGATCACTAGAAAATACAGAGAAATTGTACCGTGCGGGACTTCGTATGCTCTGGGCATTACGACGCAGTTTCTCCACATGGTCCGAAGAAACCGTCCCTCGTCTATTCACCTCGCTCATTAGACCAATCCTTGAATACGGTGCCCCAGCTTACCATCCGATAACCCAGTGGGAAACTGAAAAATTGGAGAAAATACAGCATATCGCAACTAGAATGATACCAAGTCTACGAAAACTTCCATATGAAAAACGTTGTGAAAAGCTCGAACTCTACACACTATCCTATCGCCGAGTAAGAATTGATCTTATTATGACCCATCGAGTACTACACTTGAATCATTTCCCCATACTACGGCCAATATTTCACCTGCGAGAACCCTGTAACACCCGAGGACATCGTTACAAACTCAGGGTCCCCAGCATGAACAAAGTATCACATCAGCTTTGTATCGAACGAAGAATCGTAAACTTATGGAATACACTACCAGAAGGATTAATAGAGGCCGATTCTGTGAAGTGTTTTAAAACCCGTATCGACGATTATTTTGGAAACCTGTGCTTTTGTGAAACGATGCACATACAGTGCCAAAAGAATACATTGTATGTCCGGAAATAATGACGCTAGTACAAATTTCTAACCGAACACGGATAAACGATTAACGGACCAGACACAACTGCTGACAATTCACAAGTAAATTTTGATTTTTCGTAATTCGATAGAGTTGTACAGAAACCTTTCTACTTGCTCTTAAATACAGTCTCAGTCTCAGTCTCAACAGATCACGGAGTGCCGATTTACGTTTGAGTAAAAATAATATGCGTATACGTGTATCGCGAATGATGAGAGTAGATGCTTGTATGTCACAAAAACAAGTGCAACTCTATCATCTACGGAAATCCATTGAGCAGAAGTTCGTATCACTCCGGTGTAAAATATACCAACCTGGTCAATAGACGGTTATAAAAACTCAGTTTCGCAGTGAAACATCAGCATTACGCCGGCACACGGTACTGAAGCATCGCTACTACCAAACAACCACTGCCAGTCGCGTTGGGCTGAGTATACCGCGATGTCACTCGGACCTACGCAGCTCAGAAACAGTGACCTCCAGGATACGAGGCAGGCGTGCTGCCGTTTCGGTGACCAGTTGGTTGAAGAAGTTTACCATTCAGTTGTTGTGGTGTTCTCCGAGCTGGGCAACTTGACTGCAAGCGTTTCGCCACCATTCGAGGTGGCATCTTCAGTAAGGATTGATAGCAGTCAAGTAGCAGGAGCTGGTAGGAAGTAAACCCTATGATGGATACTGTCAGAACTCACTCCGTTCCTTAAATAAGCATACGGGGATATTAAGTTTGCCTCGTTCTGATTGGTGAATCATTATGTCCTGCGGTCGTGCTCGAGTCACTGTCATTGGGTGCGCCAAGGTGGTCGCGAGGTGGTCGGGAATAACGCACTCGGATTGGTGCAAAGGGGTCGGGTGAGCAGTCTGGGCTCACATTGACCACACTGTTCATTATCTGGGTGTTGGATTCGGTTCTTTCGAACAACGGTTGTTAATCCTCTTGAGCTCACTCTCTGTCTCAATGGCTGGTATATTGGATCGATGTCCATATGCATGTTGATTGAGAACCAGACTTCGAGAAACTCCCTCCCTTATTGTGTTTCTCCTTCGGTCAAGACCTCTACTTTGTTCCAGTCCCTCTTCATTAACGTGTGCTGAGGTTGCGTAATGTTCCTTGCACGCTCTCTGGTGTTCATAAATCTTTGTGGACAGCTTCCTTCCTGATTGTACCACATAGTGCTTTTCCCAGTTTACGCAATCTATTCTACATACGACATACCGTCGTTCTAGTTTCCTATTCGCTTGCGGGTTCTGATGCCATGGTGCCAAACGCAACGACGACTTTACAAACACATTTTGTCCCATCCTGCATCGTCCACTTAGCGTCCTCCTGTAGCTAGCTAGTTATGGACCCTGGTGAAAGGTTAGTTGATCTAGATTATGCGGACGATATCGTCTTGCTTTTCGACGATGTTGGGGCAGCCCAGTCCACCCTGAATAGCCTGTCCAGAGTGGTCCCATTAGCTGGTATGCACTTCGCACCTTCAAAGTGCTTCAGGACTACCTGCCACTTGATGACCGCTTAACGCTTGTTAAAGAGGAACTCGAGGTGGTTCATCAATTCACTTACCTTGGCAGCTGCATCAGCAATGATGGGCGCATAGAAACTGAGGTCAGCTCACACATTGCAAAAGCCAGAGCTACCTTCTTGAACCTGCGGCATCTTTGGTGACAGAAGGAAATTTCCCTCCGTCTGAAAGGCCGTGTATACAAGGCCACAGTGAGGGCCGTTCTGCTGTATGGTAGCGAAACTTGGCCCCTTCGGTCTGAAGAGCTGAGACGCCTTTAAGTCTTTGATCATCGTTGTTTGTGAAGCATTGCTGGAGTCGGATGGCACCAGCGTGTCCGCAACGATGATGTGCGTAGGCGATTACTGGGTAGTGATAATCATGCTAGCTCCCTAGAACAACAGATAGCACTGAATAAGTTGCGTTGGCTCGGGCACGTGCTACGCATGCCTTGTCACAGCTTACCTAGGAGGGCTTTGTTTAGTCTGCCAGGTGTAGGGTGGCACAAGGCTCGAGATGGACAGTTGACTTGGCAGCGGGAAATGAAGTCACTGACGACCAAACTCGGTGCCGGGCTGGAGTCCACGTGACTCTCCTTGTGCTTGTCTCGAGACTTTACAGGACATGGCTCGCAGTGAACATCAGTGGGGAGTCTGGTGCCGTCTCCTAATCGGATTGCCTGTTTAAAGTGTGTTTGGTGCTGAGTTATCTGCGGGGTAATGGCTGATTATGACGCGTGGCAGTGAAATCCGCAAGGAAGCTGTCTCGCCGACGTCGCCTTATCTTTGCACGATAGGCAGCTGTTTGTGACGGTATGTTGTCTACACAAGGTGTAGGCGCCTTGACCCTGAATGTTTGCTTAGGGCATTAAGGTTTTCAGGTAAGTCCCCCATCTCTCCCTCTTCTTATTCTTTATTTCATAGATCCTCATGATTGTATGGCAGCGAAGCATCAGTTCAGATGGTTGATGTATTGCGGTTGATGATGATGATGATGTGTGATAGACCCAAACTGATCACATTGCCATAATACACAGGTGGAGTGGTTCCATCCTGGATGGCCGCTCATTCTGAAATACCTGCGTCGACTCTGATCATGCCTTGGTACGTTGTCATTTACACATGAACTTTATCGGGAAGCGCACGAAACGTCACCCCCGATTGGCAATTGAGAAGTTACCTCAGTAATCGGACAGACAAGGTTAGCAAGACGCACTGCGTGCCGAACTTGAGCTGTCTTGTTCTAATGACACTGAGCTTCAGTGGCATAGGATCTTGGCTGCCATCCACGACGCACGAGCGTCTGCTTGTGGTACTATCATTCGGCACCGCATCAGTCACTGGATATCCGAGAGGTCGGTGAACCAGTTAAAATCCAGAAGAAAATGCTTGGCTGGCTCCGAGCACAAGATGACCAGATAGACTATCAGGCGCGAACTAAAACGAAACTTGCGTGTTGAAGAGAAAGCCTGGTGAACCAGTCGGGCTCAGGAAAGGAAGGAAGCGGAAGCAGTAGGTAATTACAGCAAACTCTTATAGCTGATTCGCACCACCGGTCCCAGAAAACCAGCTGTCAGTGAGACAACTAGAGCCAGCGCGGGGCAATGATACACACCAATGAGTGTCGTAGGGCACGTGGGGAGGAAGATTTTCAAGATCAGTTCATTTGGCTACCTGCTCCAAGACATATTCTTACTCAGGTGATGCGTTCTCTTGAACCTTCGACATCTTTGGTGAGAGAAATGAATTTTCCTCCATCAGAAAGGCCGTATACACAAAGCCACAGTAAGGGACGTCCTGCACTATGGAAGTGAGAGTTGGCCCCTTTAGTCTGAACATTTGAGGCGCCCACAAGTTTCTGATCATCGTTGTCTGTGGAGCATTGCTGGTGTCGCGTGGCACCAGCGTATCCGCAGCGATGATGTGCGTAGACGAGTACCAGACAGTGATAACGAAGCTAGTTCCTTAGAACAACAAATAGCGCCGAATAAATAATAATAATAATAATAATAATAATGTGTCGGCTGTACGCCGTAACGGCGCTTCGCTGCCGCGCGACCACCACCAGTCGCGCGCGGGCTGAGTATACCGCGAGGACGCCCACCCCTACGCGGATTTGAACCGGGGACCTTATGGTTGCAAAGCAAACGTGCAGACCACTCGGCCACCGGCCGACTAGCGCCGAATAAGTTGCGTTGGTTTGGGCACGTACTATGCGTGCCCGGTTACTGCTTACCGAGAAGGGTCTTGTTTTGGCTGCCAGATGTAGAGTGGCACAAGCCTTGTGGTGGACAAAAGTTGAGTTGCCAGTGGGAAATAAAGTCAATGACGACCTACCTTGATGCTGTCGGTCCGTCTCGCCTTCCAGGTTGGAGCCCACGTGACCCGCCTTGTGCTTGGCTCGAGACTTTACAGGACATGGCTCGTAGTCGACACCAGTGGCGCGTCTGCCGCCGTCTCCTAGTCGGACTGCCTGTTTAAAATGTGTTTGGTGCTGAGTTATCTGAGGGCTATTGGCTGATTATGACGCGGGGCAGTGAAAGCCACAAGGTAGCTGTCTTGCCGATGCCAAGTTAACTTTGCACGATAAGTAGCTGTTTGTGATGGTATGCTGTTAACACAAAGTGTAGGAGCCTTGACGCTGAATGTTTGCCTAGGGCACTAAGGCTTTCCGGTAAGTCCTTATCTCGTTCCATAGATAATCATGGTTGTATGGCAGCGAAGCATCAGTTTTAATGGCCAATGTACTGCTGTCGGTAATGATGAGGATGCATCGTCCACTGCATAGATTCAGAAAGAATGCCTTGTACGCTGCATACAACAAAGCGGATGGGTGGAAACATGGCACTGCTGATTTTTTCTTCATTGGCTTCTCAATTTCTCTTTTTTACATCCCTGCTAATCCCTATTATTAACCTTCCCATCGTAGTTCTTAGTTTTAGTGGCGGCAGCTACAACTCTTCTGAAATCCTGCCAACAAAACCCATCTCACTACAGCGCCCATTAACTCCTGTCCTCGAATGCTACCTACCTAACATTAGTGCCATACTTTATTTGAGGAGTTCAACTTTCGCAAAGATAGGTTCACAAACTGTGATTAAATGCACAATGGATCTGGCACGCGCCGTGTCTCTCAAGCCACAACTCATGACTCCAAGATATTTAGCAAGCCGATCGTGTCTAGCTCATCCTCTCGCTATTAGCTGCGCACGTCCGGTAATGTGACGACAGTCACTAAATAAGATAGAGTAGATGTCGCTCACAGCTTCAGAGCCAAATCCTCCTTTGTCGATTGAATTCACCTGAACAATTGTGCTTTTAATGTCGACGGAGGCCAGTTTAAGATGTCGTTTCTCTATGGTTGCCCACTATCTAGAAAACTGCTAGCATGTTGCCAGCAAAGACAGTGGCACCACATGCTTTGCACGCTCTTGCGCAGTGTTACAAGTTCTGACATAGTTCAGCTCAGCTGACGAACATCGTCACTTTATGCATACAAAACAAAGTTTTGTTTTCAAGGGAAATCATATCGACAGACAGACGGTGTTGTGGTGGGTAGGTCACTAGGTCTATTGGTGGCAGATGAGTTCATGGGTATGATTGAAGAGATGGCAAATGACACCAGATGATCGGCGACTCTATAAAGGCGAATGTTGAGAACATACTGCTTCGGAAATGGACATCGCGCATGCGAACGAGACATGCAGAACATGCATTGGAACCTTAAAGTGACGCGTAAAAATGAGCGAGACAATTGGTTTCCGTATCTACATGTACTGCTTACATGTCACCAGACGCTTCATTCAGAATGTATATCTAGGTAAAGCCAACTTGGATTGGTCAGCATTTGTATTTTATAAGTTTCTCTACTATGCAACACAAACGCTTGGTTATCCGGACATTTGGTGAGGCCCATATGACCTGCATATGACACCACAGAAGCAGACAGTTGCTATTCTAGATGCCACAGTTTAACAGTTATCCGTTGTAGTTTATTAAGTGACTCAATGAAACAACCAAACGAGAACGGGTGCCGGAAGTCCCAAAAATGTCTATTTTCATCGCCAATGTTGCGAAGGTCACCAAGAAACGAATAGGTGTCTCGATAAGAAAAGCGTACATTGCGGCTGAAACGTGGATGCTCACCTCAATGAGGTCTATGCTTGTGTGTTCGAGTAAGACATTGACGAGGTAATAAAGGTTCCAGTGTCTATACGAATTCATCTGTAGCTGTAGATAGGGCTAAGTTGTTTGCACTGAAACAGCTCTAGGTGTCATTAGTCATTCATCCATTGTAAATGTGAGCTAGAGGTGAGAAACACCTCAGCTATTGTGCCGCAATACATGGGAAAAGAAAAAAGGAAAAAAACACGCCAGCTGGCCAATCCGAAACGGATGGACATCGTTCCATATATCTGTTGTAAAAAAGACTATGTTCCTGAGGTGAGATAGTGGTGAGAGGGGAAGGCTAGGCAAGAGGGGAAAGGACGAAGAAATTCACAACACAAATGCACTGAAGTCGGCTTCTAGCTATGTTGTCAAGTGACTCTTCGTGAAACAAAAAGTCAAAGTATGGGCCTCGATTAGAAACCCATTATTCATAGAACACAAGCTCATTTTACATTTCTCGTCAATTAGAACCACTCACAAACACATATTCTTGCTAACGTTCGAGTGTTCGAATAGGGAGGACAGTGCTTTGGAGATGACCTCACCTACATCCTTAAATAGTGCAGGTGGGAGGGAATCAGGGCCAACAGCACGAAGACGATTGAGAGCTGTGATCGCGTTTCGGACCTCAGCCTCCAATGGACCCACCAAACTAACCGTCAATGGCTCGTCCTGCATCAACTGAGCAGGAAGAGGTTCGGGAACAGGTAGTCAACGGAGCTGATCTTGAAAGGGTTCCGCCAAACGACCAATACGGCACTCCTTATTGTGCATCAGTGTCCCCGCGCTGTCTCTAATTGTCGCACTGACGCCTGGTTTCCTGTGACCGGCGGAGTGAATCAGTTGAAAGAGTTTGCGGTAATTGCTCACTACTCCCGCCTCCTCCATTTCTTGTGCTCTACTGGTCCACCAAGGTTCCTTGTCAGCACATAGGCTCCGCTTTAGTTTGCGCCTAATAGCCCGTCTGATCACATTGTGCTCAGAGCCAGCCAGGAGGTTTCTTCTGGATTCCAACAGGTTCACCGACCTCTCGGATATCCAGTGACTGGTGCGGTGAGGATGGAGAGTGCCACAAGCAGATGCCCATACGTCTTGCATGGCAGCCGAGATCCTATGCCACTGAAGCTCAGTGTCATTACGACAAGACAGCGCAAGTTCGGCATGCAGTGCGTCTTGATAAGCTCGTCTGACTGAAGGCTGAGACAATTTCTCCGTTGTCAATCGGGGGAGACGCTTAATGCGCCTCCCCATAGAGTTCATGGAAAAGCGACAGCGTACAAAAGCATGATCAGAGTCGACGCAGGTATTCCAGAATGAGCGACAATCCAGGATAGAACCACTCTACCTGTAACTTATGGCAACGTGATCAGTTTGGGTCCATCGCTGGCCAGCTAAAGGCGGGCGCCAAGTGGCACTTCGGCACCCGCTGTGTCTAAAAGCAGTGCTGCTAAAAAACTACTGGTGCTCAGCCTACAGTTGCAACAGACGCTCGCCGTTTCGTCCGTTCGGAGTTAAGCCCATAATCACCACCTAGCTGAGCTTCTGAAGAGCTCAGACGCCATACTTATGTGTCCATATCCCCTGCAAGTACTATAATATCTGAACTAGTCGGATTGCGTACTAGCGCGTTCAGTTCGCGATAGAATGTGTCCTTGAGTGGATTAGAACTGCAGTCAGTGGGAGCATAAGCGGGAATCACAAACACAGTGTTTTGTACTACTTCGTGAATCACCCTTAGCTGATGTCGTCGAACGGACTGCACACAAACGGCTGTTCACCAGAATCCAATTAGTCAACAATGGCTCAACCTTGGAGCTGGGAATGATACCTACCCCAGCTTGACCCGTGAGTGCTGCATCTGCCTCTCCGGATGCGTGTAACCAATAGCGAGAGGATAAGCCGGGCGCAGTTAATTCAACAACCCTGTTAGCGTCATTGTTCATAGTTTCGGACACACAAGATACGTCAATACCCAGTGTGTCCAACATGCGTACGAGTGCAGCAAGTTGACCTGCTTGGCTTCGAGTGCGGACGTTGAACGCCGCCAAGAAAATGAGACAGCGTGGCCTTATAAGGGACTGTTGCCGATAGACATCCGATGGGTATTGCGGCAAGGTGGCTACAGATGGTTCTTCTGCAGTGGAAGTAAGGTTGTTGTCAATGAAGCTGGGAATTAGTAATGTGGGCCGGGATGAGAATAGGAGAAACAGGTGGAAAAGAAAGAAGAGAGGCGCCAGCAGTAGCATGTTTTCGCTTATCCACAGATAAGGCGACCCTTGATAATCTGCGCGACGGCCGATGCAGGATGTAGTTAAAGTTTGGAGAAATTGACATGGCTGGATGTGGGCTGAGATACTGCCAGGGCGCCCAAACCTAGACTTGAGGACGATTAGGGTCCTCAACCAAAGCTTTTGGCTCAAAAGCCTGTCCGTCAGGCAGCGGGGTAGTGGTAATGATTTAGTTTTACATTAATGGACACCATCCCATTACAAACCGCCAACCTGGAGGACCAGGAGACTGAGTTTGTCTGACTTCTAACCATTGAGCAACCTGGTAAGAGTAGCTCGCAAGGGGGCCGGAAGCACCACCCTGTATAGCTTAATGGGTCAAAGAGGTAGGCAAATCGTCGCACCATGTTATGGTCCGGTCGCGCTGCGACGGACCAGTGCGGTTGAGAGGGACACAGAAAGAAAGCAATTGTCAACTGGTTATTTTTACCGTCAAATACTTCCCTACAATATCATAGGTTGGCCACGTTGATATCTCACTCAAGTAAGTGTGGTGCCCGATAACAACACGCGCAGAATCAAGCAGTGAAAAATACATGAAAAACCTCGTCACGTGCAGAAGGCAATCCAGTGACACACCAGAGGGTCGCTTAGCACATACCGTTGGTGGGCACTTGTATAGTAACTCCATGTCTCCATCAGGTATGAACGGCGACGCGCAGGCGCTACTGACCAAAGGTAGTTGATCTCCTAATTTCACCATTACGAAGTAAGGAGGTCCCAATAAATTTCATGGATGGATGGAGTTTTGAAAATTTAGTCGAGCCTCAATACTCGTCTTAACTTATGCAGCGATACGATCATCTGGTGTAGTTACTTAACAAATCAACTGCACCTGCGGTGCAACGAATAACTGGAATCATGCAAGCCATGTTCCAGGGAAATCCAAATAAGTCAGCAAAAATAACGACAAAACTGATAAGTCAAAGCGCTCTTCAAGTTCGAGTTCAAATTCAGTTGGGACCGGAAGGATAGGATAATCCCGTGAATTTTCCTTCTTTTGCGTATCGTCGGATCGGGAATTGATAGGTCTGCTTGAGATGTTGAAAAGCCTAAAACAGAGACTGCATCACACCCTGTCCAAACAACTACTGCCCACATTTTCCTGCCCACCAGTCCCTGCCAGGCCGGGTTATGTGAAGTAAAAGAGTGAAGGGTAAGCTAAGAAAACAGGAGAAGGAATGTCAGCTAAATAATGATAATACCAAGGTGAGAAGAAAATTAAAAAAGAACAAAGGAAAGTTGAAGATACAAGTCGGTTAGGAGAAGGGGAAGGTTTGATACTGCCACCCAAGAGCATCTAACTGACGCTCGAAACGCTCAACCGTAGACTCCCTAACGACGTGCTCCGGAACCGAGTTCCAACGTTCAATAACTCGGCGCGACATGCGAGTTTCCGTCCTTATCCGGTCAGAACGCAATTTGTGCAGCTTCAACGGGTGACCTCGAAGACTAGGCAGCTTGGCAGGACTAAATAGCCAGGACAAGTTTGGACCGATCTTACCCGTTACGGTAAGTGAGGATCAAGTCTCCTCTAATTCTGCGGTAGTGCATTGAGTACATACCCATGCTAAGCGAATGTTCGGGATACGTTTGCCCCCGTAATCCTTGCACTAACCTTGTACCCACTCGCAAAACCCTCTCCAGTTCCATTTTGTCCCTTACAAGACAAAGTGAACAAGTCTGAATACAGTATTCTAAGTGGGGTCGTACGAAAGCTAAGAACAGCTTCACAAAGATATCGGCCGTTAGGACACCGAAGGAGCGGCGAATAGACCACATTATACGGAACCCTCTACAAGTAGCCTTCCTCCAATTGTTCCCAGAGTGAAGCAATGAGGTGAGGATGATACTTAGATCAACCTGCTGAGTGACAACAGGGGGTTCACTTCCACCAACTACGTAGCGCGTGGGGGGACTAGCACATACAATGCGGATGACAGAACATTTTGCCTGATTTATAGGCATCAACCATAAGGTTGACCAATCCCAGAGCCTATATAACACACTCTGAAGTGTCTCAGAGCCACCAGGGATATCCACAATATTCCAGAGCTTGAGATCATCAGCAAACAATAGCGACGGTACTTCGAGCTCCTGCGGAAGGTCATTGAGGTAAATTGCGAAAAGCAACGGCCCTAGAACCGAGTCCTGCGAAACGCCAATAAGAACAGCTTGTCTAAGCGAAAGGCTACGCCCCACGACTACATTGTTCTCTCCCCTCTAGGAAAGCAGAGACATGTTTAAGGGCGGCTCCAGATACCCCATACGATCTCAACTGCAACGATAGGCATTGACATGGGACAGTATCAAAGGTTTTCGAGAAGTCAACGAAAAGCACTTCGATAGCGTGACCGTTGTCTACTGCCTCAGCCCAGCTTTCACAAGTTACAATTAAATTTGTCAGATATGAAAATCCATTACGGAATCCGTGCTGTGCCGCACTGAGAAGGTTAAACTTAATCAGGTGATTCTCCACCGAATATCGGACCAATTTTTCAAACAACTTAACTACTACACATGTCAAGCTGACAGGCCGGTAGTTCGCGGGCAGAGCTCTGTCACCGCCCTTAAAAATCAGATACATGGTTGCTCCTAAAATTCCGAAAGTAAGGCCCAGTTGTCGAGCAATATTGTAAACAAGCATGTCAGAGAGCCAGTTAGCTCAGCGGCCAATTCATGCATCAGCTTCGGAGGAATTGAATCAGGGTCAGAAGCTTTGGAAGGATTTAGCCCTTACAATAGCCCGAAGACTTGTGTCCCGTTATGCTGATTTCAGTTAGGCAAGAATTCTCCGGGACTTTTATGACCAGTTCAACCTGAGGTAGAGAGGCCTCACGAGAAAATACACCAGGATACTGTTCGCTACGTATACAAACCTTTTTATAGCCGGTATGTCGATGGGTCCCGTCCGCTCGTAGTTAAGCCGGTATTGAGGAGTTTGTACCGCTGCGTCTCTTTACGTAAGCAAAGTTTGGATTTGTTACCGCTGCGTCAGCCAAAGCCTTCTCGTACTGAAGACGAAGTGTTCTAAGATGTTGCCTACATTTATTTCTAACCGCTCGATAGCTTTCGTAAGTGCTGGTTGATGAAGCCCCTTAGTAAGTTCGCCAGCACTTAGAGCTCCTCCTGAGCAGATGTTTACCTGTATGATCTATCCAAGGAGGCTGTGCCCATGTCACCCGTCTCTTAATGAGTGGGATGTGGGGAGCAGAGATCTCGGTGAGTTATGCCTTAAATTTCTCCCAGGCTGTCTCAACGGTGTCAGCCATGGTGATCCAGTTGCTCATTTGTTCGTCGAGCTGCGAAATTTGTTTGCAAACGTTTCACCGCCATGCGAGACGGCATCATCAATGCGTCGAGATGTGGAGTGTAATCTCGCTGATTGAATTGTCGACCAGTGATCGGCGAGGAGGTGACTTTTCGAAAGTGACGGCTTCGATCTGTGTCCCGTGATCTTTACCCATTTCACCGTGGCGGAGGTCGTCGCTTGGGTTGTTCCTATTCAAGCGGCGTCTCATAAGTTCTCTAAGTTCTCTCCGTCGGAGGGGTTGGTAAACTGGGTCAATCTCGATATGCATGTTGATCGAGTCTTTTGTTGAGAACCACGCTTCCAGGAATTCCCTTGCTCTTCTTGTTTCACCTAGTGCCAGGACTTCTGTTTTGGCTCAATCAAAGCTGTGTTCTTTCTCATCCACGTGTGCTGAGACTAGCGAAGATGCATAGTGTCTTCTGCATGCTTTTTTGTGCTCTTGTAATCGTGTTGTTAATTTTCTGCCTGTTTGGCCAACATAGTCCTTTTCGCAATTTCTACAACTTAGTCTATATACATTACCTTGCTCATGAGCTTCCAGTTTCTCTTTCGGTTTCGACAGAGTTTTTCTCAATGTAGCAGTTGGTTTGTGTGCTACGATGAGGTGATGTTGTTTGAATAGTCTTGCTTCCATTTCGGATATATTCTCCAAATAAGGTAAAACAACGCGTCTCTCCGTCGTTGGTGCAGACTGTCTGTTTGGTTTGTGGTTCAGACACCTTCGAATGAAGCTTCGCGGATATCCGTTGAGTTGGAAACATTTAAATAGATGCTTCTCTTATTGTTGCTTTGCCTCCGCGGTACTGCAGTGTGTTTGCACTCTACCATGGTGATCGCACAACGCAGAACTGAAGCTTTGTCTCGCACTGAGTTCAAGTCTGTCCGCCAAATATGTGGACATGCCTCAGCGGTAGCTCGATGACACGTAGTTAGAGCACATCAAATGGATATGCAGACATGGTCACTAGCTCTCAGAGGACAGCCGTAGGTAATATAACTTACGAAATCGTGTGACTTCGCAAAAATGAGATCCAAGATAGTCGGCCGGTGGCCGAGTGGTCTGCACGTTTGCTTTGCAACCATAGGGTCACCGGTTCGAATCCGCGTAGGGATGGGCGTCCTCGCGGTATACTCAGCCCGCGCGCGACTGGTGGTGGTCGCGCGGCAGCGAAGCGCCGTTACGGCGTACAGCTGACACATTATTAGGCTGGCTTGCCGAACAACCTCCTCGTGGTGTCATCCGGGTGGTTCGGGATTTTCCCGTTCCAGCAAATGATTCGGCGGCAGTGTTCCATGAAGTGGTGGGTTTTCGCCTGGCAAGCGTTCTAACTATAAAAGCCACATATGCCCGTTTAACAACACTGTGACGTGGCGGACGTGACTCGCCACTAAATAAACTCACCGCACCTTGCTTCATCCTGGCGAAGCATTGTATTTCAACAAGTTTATGCTGTAATTTTGGGGAGCATTGGGCCTCTGTTTGACAACGGAACAAACGAAAGGCGTATGAACTGAGCAATCAGTCACCGACTCCCAATGGGCGCGATTCCCTGAATTCGCTCCGCTGCCTTGCGGGCAGGGTATTCAGCCAAAGGCTCGGGGTGGTGTCCCCTAAGTCAACACCCTACTTCGGCTTGGGCAACCGGGTAGTATTTCGCCCTTTGACGAAACCATGGATTTTGATGTGTTGTGATTTCTTTTACTATTTCTGTACCTTGTTTTGAGTTCCATGGTTTCCGATGGCTCGATGTCCATTCATAGACTGTTGCAAAATATATACTGTTGCTCATATATCTAGTCGAGAAGTTTACGAACTGATGCAAAAGCAGTTGCAATATTAGCTTAAAGAGATCCAAAACGAAAGTGCCCACCGCCGAATTGCAAGCTAGATCAGCCCAGCAGACTTCAGAGAGGTTAGTCACCCAGTAGTAGACACCTATTGGCAGCCTGAGTACGAATAAATTCAATAACCTTCCTGGAGATACTTCCAGAACTTTGATAGACCACTACAACTGTAAACTGAGCAGAGGAAGTGCACACAATAGTCGACAGGGCTTCAACAGTTTGATCCGGCGACTGAAACATACAGGTCCGCAATATATCAAGTTTACACCTCACATAAAGAGCGACGCCCCACCTTGGCGGCCAACGGAGCGATCACATCTAAGTAGTGCGTAGCCAGATAAACAAACTTCACCGTCTGTGATATCCGGGGACAGCCACGTTTCGGTGATAGCAAGTATGTTGGGACGAAATTTGTTTACAAGTATACCCACCTTGTGTACCTTGTTCCTTAGGCTACGCACATTACTAAGCACTACCGGAAGGAATTCGGCCCGATCAGCCCTGGGTCGCACGCTACCAGGGGGGGTTCTGGTAGGGCAGAATTTGACTTCGGCTGACCACCTGAAAACTTACAAAGCTTTGCTCACCAGCCGCCCGCCTGCTAATGATGTTCGAACAAAGGATCAAAGCAGTCGATAAGGCGTCGGCATGTTTTCCCCAACCATGCGTTCATACGATGTGCATGGACGTGTGATTCGTAAAAAATGGAGCCGTACTCGGTTCTTTCAGATAGAGTTTGTAATCTCAAACTTACTAACTCATCATCCACCAGCACCCATGATTCATAGTGACACTCCATTTAAGGTAGTGCTTCAGTGTTACTGGTGCCCTAAAATTACCTAGCCGAACTATTCCAAAAGATTCCGATGAGCAAGTGAGTGTATTGAAGTTTTGTTGACTACTCGGATGAACCACAACGTACGGGAGTTGACGAGAATCGACATTAGCCCAGGCAACCCGTTCAATGATGATAGGTAACGTTCCAGATAGCACTGAAAATGCTGCATGTTTGAGAATAAGTTCAGCTGACAAGAATATCAGAGATTCGGCTCATCGTCGGAGAGTAAACGTGAGTGCGCAATGTGATGTAACTGGAAGACGGGCAGGTAAACAAGAAAAAACGGATGTTATGCGTTAATGTGCGTCAGCAGCAGCTGATGGTGGATGTGCGTCAGAGAATTTGGCGCAGAAAGTAAAAAGTAAAATAAGTGTTAGCAGTACGTCGGCACATCGTACCGATGTTTCGCCGCTACGTGAAGCCCACAGTTGCGCGTGGGCGGGGTATACCGCAAGATCGCCCGCAACTAGGCGGATGTGAAATGGTGGTATTCCAATGACAAAGCAGGCGTAATCCTCTCGGCCGCCAACCGACTAAGAACGCGAAAATAATAATAATAATAATAATAATAATAATAATAATAATAATAATAATAATAGTGTCAGCTGTAAGCCATAATGACGCTTTTCGGCCGTGCGACCACTAACAGTCGCACGCGGGCTGTGTATACCGCAAGGACTCCCATCCCTACGCGGATTCGAACCCGCGCCGCAAGACTACGAGACAAGCTCGTTACCTCTAGCCTACGGGCCGACATATGCATTAGACAACAGCCCAACTAACATCTTGGGTAAGGCGGGAACGCATTCTTGTAAATAATGCACAATTCTGTTATGGAAGGGTAGCGATAGCACATGAGTCAAGTATCCATGAAATGCAAGCAAGATCTCGCGAGGAATACAGCGACCACAGCCTCATTGCATTAATAAACGCCTTGCGAGTCGTGGTGTTTACATCTGATAATAGATAGTAGCGCTAAATGCGAGCCAAGCTTTGAAAATAGGATGTCCCGCTAAGCATTTCATTTCGTTCGATGACCCGAGTCAAGCGCCGGATATGCGTTTGAACGGAACAGCAATCGATACTCATGCTGACAGACGAATAGGGAGGTGAGCCGCAAACCATTGGAAAAAACATCGCAGTGAAGCTGGACTTTGTCGTAGTGCGATGGTTTGCGTGCCTCAGTGATTCAATGAGTTATACTTGGTGATGCTTTTTGCATCTTCAAAGCCACTCATACCAGATTGGTCAATGGTTAGTCGGCCGGTGGCCGAGGGGTCCGCGCGCCTGGTATGTAACCATAAAGTCACCGGTTTAAATCCGCGTAGGGGTGGGCGTCTTCGCGGTATACTCAGCACGCGCGCGACTGGTGGTGATCCAGCGGCAGCGAAGCGCCTTTACGGCGTACAGCTGACACATTGTTTCTTTTTACATTGGTCAATGGTTAGATGCAAAAACAGTCTCCTGGTCCTACAGGTTGAAGGTTGGAAAGAGGATGGCTCCTTATTCATTAAAACGGATTGCTTGTAGCCCACAGCCAAACTTGCTGCCTTGCGGTCAGGTAGTTGAACCAAAGACTGGTTGAGAACCCTAACAGTTCACCTGTTTAGGCCCGGGCAACCTAACATTATCCTACCAATGCAATACAATGACTTTACCTTCAAACAATTCCTTGATGCTCTAGCCGTCGCAGAGGATAATTAACGGCGTCCTATCTGATGCGTCCAGCAGCAGGTAAATCTCATGTGGTAAGTTCAACAGCCAACATGAACATGGGGTTTCTTCGTAGTCGCTGAAACTTATCGATACTCGCCGGAGCATTCCGGATAGAAGCGAACACAATGAAACTCGCAACGAACTCGGGGGAAAACTGCGTGCTAGCTTAAAGAGAGACCGCGAATACTAGTGGTCTCAGCACATCAGAGATGGAAGTGACCGTTACTCGAAGTAACTATCGGAAGTTATCCCATCTGATACGGAAAACGGGCAGCAGATCTGCTGCTAGGGAAACTATACGTGACAAGTGGACATACTACCCACAGCTTGTTAAATCGCCTGGGGCGTTTGCCTGTGTTTTGGAAGGCAATTTAATTGGCCGGAAATGTTAGATTCCTCACCCATCAGTAATCGCATGACTCTCTGGACCGTCCCTTTGGATTCACACTCTCGCTCAAAGTTCAAAGGATCCCGTCTTTGCTTTCTTTATATGATTTTACGTCCTTAAAGACGATGGCTCATTGATTCAATGCGACAATATTACAGACTGTTAAATACTCCCCTGACTTGTGTTGCCCTGTTGAAACGATCTACCTAAGAGCAGACAGACGCTTATCACTACTAAAGCGATTTCAAAGGATGAAAGAACTAGCATAAAAGCGCGATATGGCCACTCGCCTCTGGAGGCGAGTCTAGGCCATCGAACCTGAGAAAGAACAGATTGTACATGAGTGGTTCTAAATAAACATAGCAGTCGTGATCTGTGGAGGAGATTGAGGCAGCACTATGGTAAAAGTGCACGTAACCAGTGGTGAGGTGGATGTGCACAAATTAATCTCGGAGTTCATTTCCCCCTCATTAAAAGGGTCCCCTTCTATTAGCTCAATTACAGCTGCGTTCTTCACCAGGAGCTCAAAACACTCCAGGCAAACAAGCTAGAAGTCCGGATGCCATGTCGCCAGTAGTCTTTCATACTACCTTTAACAGCTCTCCTCAACAAATGCCCCACTAACGGTGTGATCGTAGACATCTGGAGATCGGTCAGAATAACCCGTGCCGCAAAATGGATCGCAAAAGTATCGCCCGATTGTGTGTATATCTGTAATGAAAAACCACTCCGTGGGTTTCAACAGCCATTCCCGCTGACGAAATCTGCCAGTCCGTATATAAACTCCGTCGCTCTTCATCAGATGCAGTATCGCAGCTTGTTCATTCTACAGCGTTTGCACTAGATCAACAATGCAAATCCCAACGGCTTCACTTGCTTGATTATTCAAATGCCTTCGGAAGTCCGGGTAGGCCGATGTTGCTCAATCTGCTTCCTGAAAATGGAGTTCCCTCGAGGGTAGAAGCTACTACGTGATTAGTTTAAGGATCATAATAACTTTACCCAGTTAAACGCTAAAAAATTGTTTATCGTAACGACTGTGGTATTTTGCAGGGAGTGCTCTCGTTACATGTTCAATTCTCCCTACATGTCAAACGTCTTTCTATACAACGCACGTTTATCTGGTGCAAACATGCGATGTTTGGTCTATTATGTAAGATCCCCACCATTCAAGCATCATCACTGCTTCAAGACGGATTACAAGAACTGGTGAAGTGATGTCTTCATCTAGAACATTACTCCTAACGTTTCTGAATGCTGATGTAAAATTTTCTCCTTGGTGATAAGTTGCTGTCTCTTAAGAATACCTATCTCACTGGCTGTCAGCGAAGATCCTCAAACCCAGGTCATACACCACTAGGTAGCTGGGTGCCTTTTTATGCTAAAACTTTCCTGTCCAAGCACATTTGTGAACCTTTCATAAAGATTAAAAAAACCTTAATATGCCCCCAGACTTAAGGTCCTTTCAGTACCTCGTACATTAATGTCTAAGTCTGTAGCCTCATTCATTACTGCTCCTTGTCAGGACTGCTTCAAAGAACTATACTTTATTAATACTAGTTGTAAAGTACATGTCTAGGTACAGCGGTTTGTCTAAAAATTATCTAGTTTCTGTGAGCATTCTTAGACGTGATTATGCCTGCAGCAAATTTTCTCTAAGTTCCTAAATGACTGAATTCATCCACTGTAAAGTTACCTTTAAAAACGCTATCTTCCTCTCGCGAAAAAGTTAAAGCTTTATTTTTACGCACTTCATCGTATTGTAATGCTATATTACTTCAGTCACGTTTGCTGGTTGACCCAAGGAGTCTGTGACAAGCTGCGTGAGCTAATGTTAGAGTAACGATTGTCTATGTGATTCACTTTTCCATTCGCTTATGTAACTTTTATGGGAACCAACTTCAAATACATTCGCAGCAGCAGTGTAAATGCCGATAAAGAACCAATATTGGTTCATAAAGCTGAGTTGGTATGACGACTTGAAAGGACCAAAATGACTAAAAAATGTGGTGCATACATCAAACGACCATTGCTGAAGACGTATATCCTTACGTTGGTTTTCCGTTTCATGGTACATCCTCTAAAATAGGCTGACAGGAGATAGCGGACAGGTCCAAGAACAACTGCGCTTTGGTAGTCGCCACGCTCCTCAGGATTGGTGGAAATCAAATCGTCGTTTGCAACTACCTGTAATTGCGCTCGATCAAAAAGCAGTTGCTCTAAATTGTCAATCGAGAGGTGGACTTGATTATCAGACGGAGGTGACATAAATAACATGTATTTCGGCCTCGCATCCAGTCCAAGTGAAAGACCTGTAAGGAGAGCAATGATTAGTAGTAACAGATATTCACTTCGGTCATAGGTTATTAGAAAAATATTCTCCAACAATTTTGTCAAATCCACTAAAACACTTTCATTCTCTTAAAAAGTGTTCATTGGCGAGTTGTGTAAAATTACCGGAAAGCTGCTTTGAATGGATGTACGTCTCCTGTCTTGACAGTAACTCAGCAAAAGGGTTGCTAGAAAGCTCCATTTAAAAAGACTTGTGAAAGCCCTAATCAGACCACACTTGACATTTGCCAGGAATCAAATACGTGACGTCCGTAAGGACAACAGAATAGGAACCATAACACAAAGCAGACGATACACCTCAGTACAGCCAAAGAGCACAAATCCCAAGGTTAATTTCAGACCAATGGACATAACCTTCCCCCGGTATGCTGACAAAATACATAGGGACTATTATATTATATACCTGGTCTCCATAGAATTTAGCCTATTTAAAAGAACTGTCCAAAAATTTGTTACGCGAACTCTTGTATCCCACCCGACTACAGTGTATTAACCTATATCCCCTAGGCTCGCCGACGTCGCGGAGACCACACCTATGCTAGGCGTAGCATACAAGGAGGACTGGAGAACGTGCTGAGGCAGATCTTCAGCTAAGACTTGGCAGTTCGACTCAAGGTCACAGCTTGAAGCTGTTTAAACCGGAGGTTTAAAGTTCGCTCAGAGATTGCTCTCTCCACTCGAGTAATTAAGGACTGGAATGGGCTACAGGAGCCGATTGCCAAGGCACAGTCAAAACCGAGTTTCAAAGGTTTGTTAGACATCTTCCTGCTGAGTACTCCAGAATACTGCAAGGCTGATACTACACCCTGGGCAAAGCCACAGCTTCTACGACTGCAATCCTTGGAAGCTCGTGAAGAGCAGCAGCTAACACAGGACCTCCTTCTGCTCTCTACTACCCAACGAACTCAATGAAGTACCATGCCCACCAAATTTAGCTTCTGTTTAGTTCCTAAAATTATAGAGTGCAGAAGGAAATCAGATGCAGGTTCAACTGGGAATGGAACGATAGGAAAATCACTTTTGTGTTCCTTTTTGAGAGGATCGTTGAGCCAGGAAATGTTAAGGCACTAGGATGTGTTGATGAATCTAAACCGAAACACTCGAACTGCACCCTGGTCAACCAATTACTGTTCAAGTTCCCTGCACTATAACTTGTAGGACTAGTTAATACTAGCCCGAGACGATGCGCGTAACTAAGCGCGGATATCAGAAGGCAATGGGAGTCGGACACAGCGGACTGTATTCGATGGGCTACAACAAGAAGCGGACGGATGAAGCGAGGCAAGAGCGTACACGTGAGCGCGGGGACTTACAAGGCAGTTGTGTGTCGAGCCGGTTGTAAGCTTAAAACAAGAAGGAGTAATGTACAATCGGTCAACAAGTAAATTGTACATGAAAGATAAGAGTTATCTTTTTGGGCGCTACAGAGCTCCCCCCCCTAGAAGGCTGAACATAGAAAGCCTTCGAAATCGAAAAGGAATGTTGAAACGGGGTTCGTGAGGCAAAATCGTGCCGAGTAAAATGAGCGTGCGTTCGTGTAAATGGGGGTTCGTCGGAAGTCGGAATCCGCTGTGCCGTTTATGACTTGTTATTTATTGAATGCAGGGCAGGGTGCATTTCGGCGAGCCGTTGGAGCGGGCTTGTCGGACTACAAAAAACTGGCTAGCCCAGAAAAGGGCAGACAGGACCTCAACCTCCGCTGCTGCCAAACGGTGCGCTTGGGAGTGGTCTCTCCCCCCGCCGCACCCCGCCCCGCGCCAAAACGACCCTCGTCCCACGAAGAAAACGACCATGGTCCCACGGAGAAGCGACCCTCGTCTCGCGGAGAAGCCATCCTCGTCCCGCGAAGGAGCGATCCTCGTCCCGCGAAGAAGCGATCCTCGTCCCCGCGGAGAAGCGATCCTCGTCCCGCGGAGAAGCGATCCTCGTCCCGCGAAGATGAGACCAGGGTTCGCGTCAGGGTCCTCGAAAACATTCCTCGTGTGGGCTAGTCGATCGAAGGGGAGGGTTGGGCATGTAAAGACGAGAAAGTAGAAAAACACGCGCAGAAAACGCCAAAAAGAACAAACGAATGAGCTGCGTGTTTAAATATTTTTTGGATTTTGAATATTTTTTCGAAAAAGGTTTTTCGGGGGTGTTTGATATTTTTGTTTGTTTTCAAAACGTTAATCGACCAAAAATGAGGCAAATATATTCAAGGACTACAAAGTTAAAAGTATTTACACTGTACATAGTCGAAGAAGCGAACGGGCTTACGTACCTCCCGACCACGGCGATTGGTCGTGGGAGGCGGCGGAATAGGTTCGGGAGAGGTTGGGACGGCATGTATACCGAGATCGTGGTCTGGTTGAACTGGACTAGGATGATGTAAGTTGGCGCGATGAGTTGTGACGTCGCACGTAGCACTTCCAGACGAAGTAGTCGAGGTGGATTCTTCCATAAAGGCGGGTTTTCTAGGTCGATCGTGACGACTTCGTGTCGAACATCACGGTCAATAATGTACGCCATACCCGCACGATGTAACACCTTGAAAAGTCCTATGTACGGCGACTGAAGAGGCCGTCGAACACCGTCTGCGCGAAGAAGGACGTGTGAATACCGTAGACAGCTTCTCGGGCACGTACACTGGTGTCTTCTGCGATCGAGGAGCGGGTGGACGTAGCTCACGCATCTGGTGAGCCAATCGGTCAGTGTAACTTCCGTAGTCAAAAGTGGAAGTACATGGGGCTGGTGCTACCAGCTGTCCGGGCAACCGCAGCGTGCAACTGTAGACTAGCTGCGCTGGTGTGGCATCGAAATCGGTTTTAACCGTGTTGCTTAAGCCTAGAAGAACGAGGGGAAGCATTTCAGAACATGAAGGATCTGCGTGCGCTCGTAGCGCTGCCTTCAACTGGCGGGGAAAAGGCTCCACCACGCCGTTAGCGGCCGGATGATACACCGTCGTCTGGACGTGGCGACAGCCTACATCCTTAAGCAACATGGCAAATGTGAACGAGAAATGTGACCCTCGATCGGTGGTCACGATGACGGGACAGCCGTATTGTGCTACCCAGCGCTCCATAAAAGCTTTCGCTACCGTTTCCGAGGAGCACTTTGGGATGGGGACGGCCTCAGGCCATCTAGTAAATTGATCGATGCAGGTCAGTAGATATACCGAGCCTTTGGAAGGCGGCAGAGGACCTACGAGGTCGACTTGCACGTGATGATAGCGTGCGTCTGGCATCGGAAACGTGCCTAATGGGCTTTTCGTGTGCTTGTGCACCTTCGCGCGTTGACACGGAAGGCAAGCAGCTGCCCAGGTACGGACATCCCGATTAACATTGCGCCAAACGAATCGATCGGTTACGAGTTTAACCGATGCACGAACGCCTGGATGAGACAAGCCGTGCAACGCGTCGAACACGGTCTGCCGAAACTCGCGTGAGACGACTGGGCGCGGCGTGCCCAGAGGTAAATCGCAGAGAATAGTACCGTCTGATGATGTCAACGAAACGGGTCGTATATCCAATGAGGAAGACCTGCGTAGTAGTTCAACCTCAGGGTCATTGAGTTGCGCTGTGGCCATGGCTGCCAAGTCGATAGCAGTGCCGGCGTCAGCGGAAATAGCTTGAATGCGGGAAAGTGCATCGGCGACGGGGTTGTGCACACCTGAGACATGCCGTATATTGGTCGTAAACTGAGCGATATAGTCAAGGTGGCGCGACTCTCTAGGAGAGTATCGGTCGGTAGTCGAGCCGAGCACGTAAGTCAGGTGTTTGTGGTCGGTGCAGACGACAAAGGAGCGGCCTTCTAAGATGTGTCGAAAGTGACGTATCGCTAGATATACGGCTAGTAGTTCTCTACCGAACGTGCTGTAGCGAGATTCGGTAGGTTGCAGACGTTTGGAGAAAAAGGCTAAGGGCTGCCACGTGTCGGCTACGCGTTGCTGCAAAACAGCGCCGACTGCGACGTCCGAGGCGTCAGTACTGAGGGACAGTGGGGCGGCCGGATCGTGGTGCGCTATAGAAGCTATGTTGGCGATAGCCTCTTTCAGCGACTTAAAAGCAGCGCTAGCTGCGGCAGAAAATTCGAATTTCTTGAGTTTCCCTCGGAGAAGGTCCGCTAGGGGTGGCATCAGAGAGGAGCAGTTGGGTATAAATCGTCGGTAAAAGTTGGCAAGATCATCAAAACGCCTGAGTTGTTTGAAAGAATGACGCTCGGAGTAGTCGATAATGGCTAGAATTTTATCCTGCAGTGGCACGACGCCTGCAGAAGAGATACGATGGCCCAGGAAATTAACTGAATCGACACCAAACGAACACTTTTCTGCGTTGATCGTCACCCCGTGTTGAGAAAAACGATCAAAAAGTGTTCGTAGGTGGCGCATGTGCTCTTCTCGTGAAGAGCTTGCGATAAAAATGTCGTCAAGATACGCGTAAGCAAAGTCTAAACCGCGCCAAACTTGGTCGATGAAACGCTGAAAAGTTTGCGCGGCGTTCTTTAGGCCAAATGGCATGCGCAGAAACTCGAACAAACCAAATGGAGTCGTCACGGCAGTTTTAGCGATGCCCGCTTCGGCTGCCGTAATTTGGTTGTATGCGCGTACCAACTCGATTTTGCTGAAGATATTTTTACCCGCCAGACTGGCGGTGAGATCCACTATGTGTGGGATCGGATAGCGATCATGCGTTTTTACCGTATTCAAGGATCGATAATCACCACAAGGACGCCAGTCCCCCACAACCTTCTTCGGGACCATGTGCAGAGGCGACTGCCCCATGGGCTGTTGGACGGTCTGACGATATCAAGTTGAAGCATGTGGTCAAATTCGGCTCGTGCTGCCCTAGTTTGTCTGTCGTGCGCTAACTGGTTGACCGCGCGTAACTATGTGGTGAGCGACCTCTGTCGTGACTGGTGGAAGCTCTGCAGCCGGTCGAACCAGTCGCGGGTGTTCGGAGAGGAGGCTCAAGTAGTCGGACGGTGCGTCTGCGATCCGAAATACAGGGATGATTATCGGGGCATCTGAAAGGACACCATCAACACCTAGTTTCGTACGGTCGTCTAAAAGTCTGTGGCGACCAGCATCAACAAGCAACCCAAAATGTCGGAGGAAGTCGATACCGATAATTGCGAAGGGTACAGACGCAACCATGAAGACCCAATGAAATTCTCGGCGAAGCTTGTGGTCTAGGTTCATCATGCGCTGACCGAATGAAGCTATCGGAGAACCGTTGGCCGCACGCAAATTGTACCTAGGCTCCGAGTGCTTGTCGCTAGCGGTCGCTGGGATGACGCTGACTTCCGCTCCCGTGTCGATGAGAAAGGTGATGGAAGAACGTCGATCCTTAACGTAAAACAGTCGGTTTGCTCGGTTATTGAATGATACGTTTGTAGTGCTAGTATGCCGGCTATTCGTTTTCCCTGGGTCGTGCCTAATGCAGGGAGCCCGACAACGTCTAGCTCTTCCACCGTATTGGCGGTGATACCAACATACTTCATCGACCGGTTTAACATTATCTAACTGAGAACTTGTAAGGAAATTGTGGCGCCTTCGTGCCGAACGTGACGTACTCGGTGCAGGCACAGACGAGCCGCAATGAACGGTAGCCAAAACGTGGTCAGCATTTGACCGTGGCACCCACTGCTTCGAAGCTTTCATTGCTGCTATCCTGCTGCGAAGTAGCGCAACTTCCTCGTCTTTAGAGTCAGATCGGTCTAACGACTAAGAACAAACATGGGATTCGGTTTTCATCGGTGAGAATACGTCACCGGAGTTACTGATCGTCTGCTGCGGGAAACGTTCGAAAGCACGTATGCCTTGGTAGCTAAGTCTTTCAAGGGTGCATCTATAAACATGGACAGCATTACCGGCAATGGCTCTGGAAGACGTGCAAACCACAGCTCCTTTATCCCCTCTTCGCTCAAGAATAAGGGACCAGCGATGCGCTGAAGTTCGCGGAGCAATGCCGACGGCTTGCGATCTCCAAGCTTGAGACCATTGAGCTGCTCAAATCGTGTTCGTGCGCTGGGTCGTAACTCTTTCAAAATCGCTTGCTTCATCGTTTCATACTTTGCCTCATTCGATGGGCAGAGTAGAATGTCCTCAATCAACGTCACTACCGACGAAGGAAGGCGTGGGACGAGCTGATTGTACCTTGGACGGTCCGCCGTTATGCCCTTATTTTCTAGTTCGATCTCGAATATCTTAAACCAAACTTCTGGACTGTGTTCCATGAAACTTGGAACAGCCAAAGGAAGCGTGGTTACGCTGTGAAACGACTCAGATGCAGCTCTCGAAATGTGAGTCGAAAGATAAAGAACGAACAAAATACGACGAAAGTACTAAAGTTACGCAAGAAACAAATGAATATAGGTATATAATCGAGAAAAAGTAACGAACTCACCAAAAAATACAAACGAGAAAAAATGTTGAATTCGCGCGTGCGAATCGGGGTCACCAATCTGTAGGACTAGTTAATACTAGCCCGAGACGATGCGCGTAACTAAGCGCGGATATCAGAAGGCAATGGAGTCGGACACAGCGGACTGTATTCGATGGGCTACAACAAGAAGCGGACGGATGAAGCGTGGCAAGAGCGTACACGTGAGCGCGGGGACTTACAAAGCAGTTGTGTGTCGAGCCGGTTGTAAGATTAAAACAAGAAGGAGTAATGTACAATCGGTCAACAAGTAAATTGTACATGAAAGATAAAAGTTATCTTTTTGGGCGCTACAAACTCCCCGCTGTGTGGGTCACGTGACGTAAGGCAAAAGTAGAAAGAAAATGGAAAGTAGAACAGCAGGAAAATCATTTAAATGAAGGATAACACCAAAGGGTGAGGCGCATGGCTGCTAACTCTCCTACAGTACAGTACATGGGCTTGTATAACGTTGTGGTCTGCATTCAGTGAAACGTGACAGTCTCAGGATATCATGGAGAGCGAATTACATCTATCTGTCTACGCACTATTTAGCTGTGATTGCTTCGTAGGCTGACAAGGGGGCGATGCGCGCTACGTTAACTATGGACCTGACATTTTGCATACCTACTTGTTTCAGTCGACAGAGGAAACTCTCTGAGCTTCGTCGGTAGTGAACATCACTTCCTCGGAACAACTTACAGTTGTAATTGTGTATAGAAGCTCGGGGAGTACGTCCAACGACGTGCTTGACTTTATTCGCACCCAGTCCGCAATCAGATGTGTGATACCGGGGGACTTCTACATACCGGAGTTTTGCTGGGCTGTTCTTTCTTGCTACCCGGTGGAAGGTATTTTCAGTGCAGATCTTCTTGAGCTTACACTACAAGTACAGTTGCATCAGTTCGTGGATGTAACCAAAAGTGCATGGACACAAAGTACCTGCTATTTTGGACCTAGTTTTGACTGTCACTAGACTTTATGTGTGCCGTCACTTATAGCTCTCCCTTAGGGGCCAGTGCTCCTGTCTATCATTCAGGTGTGTTCTGACCAGACTTCACCAGAGCATCACTGAGCTATATCCAAACATATGGCGTGCTGACTACGGGGCAATGCTTATCAGGGCTGCTGGGCTGCGTTGCGAAATCTCGGTGACCGATACGGTTCAGGCGGCATAGGATTAATTTAAGTCTTATCTCACTTAACTGTCTATTCCCTACATCATGCTTGTGAAGAGAAAAGCGAAACTTGCACGGTACCGTAGATAGCTACCACTGGAAAATACCTGCTACAGAAGGGTTCTAGATGCTGGAGGACCTGCCGTCCTTCTCCATCAACTAGCAGTTAGATAGGTACCGCAAGGCTTGAAATTGCTGTAAACCTCACTTGCGAAAAGCTCCGCGGTTGTTTGAAAAGGAATTGGCTGATGGAGCTTTGGAAAATCCCTAACAGTTGTTCGCTTATATTAAGAGGCGCTGTGGTTCAAATTCGCTAATTACAACATTGATGCGAGCCGATGGCACTCATACGTATGCCGACACGGACAATGATTGTGTACTTGGTAAGCAGTATGTATAGGCGTCTGTATGTAAAGCTGCGTTGACTAGCGTTGAACTTGTCACCGTAGTACGTAAGGGCTCTTATTTAGCTACATTTACTACCGTGGAAAGGCAAGTCCTTAGGCTGCTGCAATAACTAATGCCTTGTAAAGCGGCTTGTTCTCATTCAATTCACCGGAAGACTTAGCGTAGTTTGGCGGGTAAACTAAGTATATCTATAAAGATGAAGGTTCCGGAAATCACTTGAGAGCTGTACCTTACCGTCTGAATGGAAGGAGACTGTTGGCTATCCTGTCTTCAAAAATGGCGCTGGGTGTCGGTCAGCCAATTATAGGCCAGACAGTCCGACAAGGATCGTGGTCGAACTGCTTGAAAAGCTGGTGAGAAATTCGTTGATGGTTCACCTGTGTAAGCTTTATCTACTCAGTAGTGTGCAACAAGGATTAGGGAATGGGTCTTCGTGTCTGACGCATTCGTTGGTTGCTCGTGAAGTTTGGGCCGAAGCAGAGTACATGTCCACTTAGTGAATGTGCTTTCCGTGGACTCCTCGAAAGCGTTGGACGTGTTACCCAATTTTAGGTGATCACACAAACTGAGCTCCTACGGCGTAGCTGCATTCTTGCAGGGAAGTGAGCAGTGTGTAGTTTTGGGCTGCGGCTTATCGTTTAGGCAGGCGTTTCTTAGCGGTGTCCCACAGGGCTCGGTCCTTGGACCGAAGCTGTTCTCCATCTACATAAACGATCTCATTGGGGATCTAGGAGTGTCATCCCTATTGTTTACTATTGGCCTTAAGCTATGGGATGTAGTAAATGTCCCTGGGGTACAGAGGCTAGACAACATTCACTGGACAGACTCTGGGACCGGTCTACTTTCTGGCTACTGCCCAGTAAGCAGACTAAGTGTACCGTATTTCATATAGGAGCGTCTTCCCTACTTTTAAGGGAAGTGCTCGGTGGGGTCGAACACCAGCGCGTTTTCAATTAGGTAGACTTAGGCGTAGTCAGTTCCTCGTCTTTGTATTCTGCTGACAAATGAAGAAGGCCTCAAGTAGGGGCTGCAGTATGTTGTGGTTACTACGGCGTTCTTTCGAGGTCCTGACTGCCGACATATTTGTGAATCTGTGTTCTGTTTTCCTTCCGACCCATCTGGAATACTGCTTCGAGGCTTACCCGCCCTGCTCTGTTCGGGACATAAAGGAGCTCGAAGTTTTGAGTGTAAGTGCCAAATTGGTCGAGGGGCTACTTCGGCAACCGTACTCCGAGCGTCTACTTAGCTTGGGTATTTACTCAGTGCACTCCCGTCCGCTTCGAGGAGACCTAATCCTTGCTAACCGCATTTTAAGAGGGTAGGTCGGACCTTACCTGAGCTGGCTATTCAGTCCGGAGAGGTTGACTTGCTTTCGCGATCATCCCATAAAGCTACACAAGCTGAGTTCCGACTGGATAAGGGCGGAAACACGGTTACCGCGTAGAGTTAAGGAACGCTGGAACTCGCTTCCGTAAGGTGTTGTCAGTGAACCGAGGGCTAAGGGTTTCGAGCGTCATTTAGACGTACTTGGGTGGAAACACAAAACATTTGCACTTCTTAGACTATATGTCTTTTACAACTTTGAGTACATATTCGGTCCCTTTTCTCACACTTTATTGTGATGGAACGGGAGGTGATGGAGCTGACACGGGTTTTCTCTTCTGCTCTCTAAGACTCTATGAACTCTATGAACTATCATTCATTTAAATGATCTTTCTGCCACTTTATTTTCCATTTACTTTCTACGTCTTCCTTACTTCTCATGACCTACACATCGGGACCGCTAGTGCAGGAAAGGTGTGCAGTAATTGGTTGACCCGGGTGTGGTTCGTGTGTTTCGTTTCGAGATCCCAAGAGACTCCATAGAGCGTTACCATTTCCTGGCACAATGATCTGCTCAAGTAAGAACGCTCAGTGGATTTTTCTCTCGATCTATCCTATCTGAATCGGAATCTGAACCGTGCGTCATAATTAAGCGTACACCATCTTCTATAAATCTTTTGCAGAGTGCGCATTGACAACGGTTACCGGAAGACGGTCCAAGTCATTAAGCACCCGAGAGGGCAGAGGGACAACATAGTGAAGATGATTTTGACAATTTTTATAAAACGTCGCGACCTCATGTTGTGCCTCCTGTGTTGCTATGACAACCTCTGTAATTCACTTATACATGCCCCATTATTATGCGCCTCGTGAAGGATACGTCCCGCGAATGTGGTGATAGGTAAGAGGGATATGGGTGTTATTGTAACCCTTTGGGTTACGACAAGTTTTGAATGCCGAAGAGCGACGTTGAGCCACGTACTTGGTCCTCTAGGAGCAGGGCACTTTTAATTGTAAGAAGCAGGATGGCGAGCAGTTGACACCAGCACTTGCTGCTTATTTTATTGATGACTAGATCATTGCGGTAAGGAGCTGTACACAGGTTACAGTCAGTTGCAATAGAAACAGCGGGAGCACAGCTTACCCTGCGTGTATGTATCCACCGACCCACTAATGAAGGTACATTCAATGGATAAGCCTAGCATCCCAGTATCGCTTGAAATTGAATACTTTCCTAGACCACACTTTGTCTGTGCACGAACGACGAACTGCTGCAAAGTGTTCCAATTTTTCACTACGCCAGAATGTATGTCAAGATTGAAGCGCGCGAGGAGCCACTTCGGTATGAAAATTTGCTAGCAGTGCCTTGTAGTCCATGTATTAGTGTAGAGAGGAAGGAACTCAAGCGACTCACCAACCAGATTTAGCTTGAAACTATTCCGGGTGGAGGTTACATCATTAAATGCTAAAGATGCTGTAGAGAAGAATGGCTCGATCATTAAAGACGGACTGGTCAGGCTTTTCTTGGTAACACGAGGACTGAGCCTGGTCCGCGCCGCTGTACCTTTCGAACGTGTCATATTCAAACTTGGTGAAGCTGAAAGCTACCGGAACACGGTAATCAAGAATCCTGCGCACATGAGAGTTTATCATAACTCAGGCGAGCCCCGGCGCAATGGGATAAAAGGCGCTTAATAGGATATAGAAAGTCCTGCAGACAGTGGCTATTCTACTTCATATGTTCTGAGTTTACCTAAAGTCAAGGTTTACAAATAGAATGAGCACCTTCACATGACACCCAAGGTGATCCGTCTAGAATGCTTCAGGCGGGCCAATTGGACTACCGTGTTATCGCGATTTATAAGCAATCGTCTTTGGATCGATGGAGTTCGTAGGCAATCGAGCGCCTCTTGTAGCTAGTCAGCGTCCTCTGGACTAGAAATATCCCTCCACATTTGAAGTCATTCATGTATGTTCAGCAACTCAATTAGAATATGGAGGACATGTAGTTAAAGAAGATATTGAAGATTACGGCACCATAGAGCCAGCCTCAGGGGACACCAACGGTCCACGGCACGGGATCAGAAAGCATTTCAGATAGTTTCATTTGCATGTAGCGGCGGTTGAGTAAATTACAAACCCAGGTACAAAATTGCCTAATGACGCGGAATTCCATGCGTGTTTTGTCAAAAGCCTTGTTAAGAGGAACTAACGGCATACAGGCGCTTTCCGAGATCTAGTAAATTTAGCCACTGTTCTTTAGCCAGGAGCAAGCATGTGACATGATTGAGTCATCCGAAAGCGACTTTGTACACAACCTATGAAATGTAGCTACTTCCGCTGAAGATAAAGGGCCCGTTTCAGCATCGTTTCTGTGGCGTCACAAAATTTTCGAAGCTAAATATACAGTACAGTCACTAGCTGGATTATGTTGTTTTCCCCTTAGTGTATAGGATGAGGATGCCCATTTTCCAAGCAGTCGGTAGAAGCACCTCAGACCCAAACAAGGGGAAGAAAACGGATATAAATTAAGATAAAGCTTCAATTGTAGGACAGCCTAGTATGCTTCGCAAAAGCTAGCTGAGGTTGTTGCTTCTTGTAAAGGGTGTCTATTTTCACATAATCAATGTCGTAAGCCGCCTAAGAGCTGAGTATTGAATACAACACCAAGTTTCTTCGTCACTAACGACCTTTGGCTTTTCTTTCTTGTAGATATATATATGCGTAAAGCTTTTTATCTCGTGTGGGAACTAACTAGATATGCCCCCGTCTAGTTAGTTCACGGTTGCGAGTCATTCTGTGTAAAGACGCTCCTAGGAAATTAGATACGCATTTAGTGCTGAGGATTTTTCTGCGCTGCCTTGTCTGCTTATTTGGTACTAGGTCATTGGACCATTGCATGAAAGTGCTGATTACTACACGACCGCCGGTCGGAAGATACATCGGGTGCAATCGCATACATCCCTTCTATTTTTTCTGCCCCAGGGCTGTCCAACAATTTCCCGACCATCCAGTTAGAATGAAAAAGATTTCTATCACCAACGATTTAGAAATATGGTCCGGCAACCACTGAACATCACAGCGCTGTAACCGTATGATCCTGCTTATCCCTGCTTTTATTGAACCTATCGAGAATAATAAGTTGTTCAGTTACTGTACATGGCTCTTTAGCTCTTTTTGTGCAAACAAAGGATTGCAGTAGCGACATGTTGCCCTTTGTAAACTAATCCACATCATTCAAAAAGCAAGGTTTCGCCTTACAGGTCTGATAGCTTGAGCCAATTAAGACTAAGGGTGGCGATTTATAACAATTAAGGTACCTACATTAGTTTGCTCATCAGTCCGATCTGTTACGTAGCTACTAAATTCGGCTAACTGAACCCCTATAGGTCACTCGAGGAAATCCACGTTTGTATCACCGCAATCTCACCAGCACTTCCGCAGCGGAACAGTAACCCAGCAGCAGCTAGTATATTATACCCTTAGCCTATGTTGCTAAAGTGGTTTCCCTCCATGTTGTGACACGAAACGTATGGTCGGAGTTTGGACTCTATTTCATTGCCCTCAACCAACTGCATCGCAGGATAACTGTTGGAATCCTGTGGATCCCCATGTAACGTGTCATTACCGGCTTCCTTGTTGGGTTTTCTCTTTCCTCTAACTTGTTTGGTTGTTTAGACATCCGAAGGGATTATCCTCTTTAATTTAGTGGACCTTACCACAAAAGCATTCAACTTGTCACAGCCTACATTGAGAATTGTGGCGTATTGATTTCCAGTATCAAACAAGGAACTGTACGTAGCCACCTGCATTCTGTTGCAGCTGGTATTGGACGTAAGTATTCACCTATGCCTGGACGCAGAGCAAGAAAGCTCATCATGGCGTCCTCGCTGCTTTACTCAGGTAACGAAATGTGAGTACCGCCACCAAAGATTAACACTTACACCGTATCCCCACGTAAGTCATGCATTGTCTCCTTGCAACTAGCGCTGAGCATTGACTCACGCAGCTGATTGCCTCTTTGGAAAGAAAGTCGTGGTAAACGGTTTAGGTGATAGCGTAACCTGATTGTAACCAATATGACAAACAACTGCCGATGACGCAGCATAGATACCTAAGTGTTCGTCATTACCTTCGGACATGCTTATTCGTCGGGCTATTTCTTTCAAAATTAGCGTGTTTATTGCTAGCTGGTTATTGTGCTGAGATGAGCAAGGTATTGCTTATGTAGCAGGGGAGAAGTCGAGGTCGGTTCCAGCAGGCGTTGGCATAACGCAAGGAAGCACTTATTTGCATTCGCACGCTCAGCATTGTTCTGGGTATTTTGCGTATAATACATCAAATCACAGATATCCAAACCATCAAATAATATAAATAAATAAATGGTTTATTCTAAAATTTATAGAGACACACCAAATCATGCATGAACAAGGGTTACAGGCAGTTGTGTATCACAACGCTACTGTTGGTCCAATCGTGCGTAGTGTAAACGGTCAAAGCACTATAAGTGCTGCGAAACGGTACATGTAGACGGAGAGTATCATTTTCTTGCGGTGTCGGGAAAAAGTTGAAATATGAGTCTAGTCGACTTGCCAGTATGTAGTTGTGGGCAGTGACTTTATTCAGTAACGAGTCACATCTGCCTCGTCGCAGTGTTTTTAAACAGACAGTTGTGGCTTTTTATGGGGATAAGGGTTGCCAGGCGTAAACCCACCACAACCTGCAGCACTGTTGTAAAGCATTTTGCACACTAATGTATAACAGGCAAAGTCGCTTGACGACTGATTTCATTTTCGGTTATTCGCAGTCAAGCGGCTTCCAGTTTCCTCTGTTGGCTGGACAGATAGTTTGAGCATGGCCGCCATAGTTGCTGAGGCCGGTTGTGAATGGGAACATCACGATCAGTCGTCTTGCTGTGTCCAGGTGAGCAAAGTTTCAAACTTTCCGCTGTCTGGATTTTTCAGATGTATAATTTGCGAGAGTGTGATGACGTGTCCAGCTCTCCATACTGGACAACGACTGTGGTGATTGCAGTTGAGTCCATTTGGTATACAACCATGCTCCACGTAGGTCCTTGTCGGTTATTACGTCCGGCTTGGGCGGAAACTGTTCCTTAGTCCAATCCCGGGTCTTTACTAAGTTTCGGACCTCGGAGAAAAGGGAAAGTGATAGACAACCGAGAGAAGACCGCAAGAACAGGCATGGAGTTAAAAAGTGTTAAAGTCTCATGTTACAACATTTGGAGTTTAGACAAAAGCATGTACACTGTGCAACAAGGATTGTGCTGAAAATGCTTTTTGAATGTCCTATAGAATCAATAGCCTTATGGGTAGATTGCTTAAGTCTACTTAGAGGCAAGAGCGTTGTACCCGTAAGCAATTCGCGAACTAGCAGTTAAGCATGAGCCAAAAATTGCGTGGAGAGGAAAGAAAGTTAGAAGACTGGTGGTGATTGCGTGGCGCAAGAACAGCAAGTGGCTAGCCCAATACGACAGGGAGCGCAGAATAAGAAAGTTAAAAATAAATAGCTTGCTGCGAGAGAGATCCAAAGGACAATTGGTGGTAAGGCAACGGAAAGCTTGGATGTAGACATCCTACGAGAACATTGGTTTTTGAGAAAAGGACAGGCTTATAACAAGCTATGGCTAATCGCAGATGCATGGAGCCCACCACCACTAGCTGCTTCTAAACGGAGGTGCCGAATTTAAGACGATCGACAGACGGGGGCGCTAGTAAAGCCTATCGGTGGCCAGCTGTACCCATTCCAATAAGACGCTTGGTCACTGGTTTATGCCTACATGGTCACAGACTGCATCAACAAGCCAGCGAAGGTAAGTGATACAGGCGTTCTAAGGGAATGTATAATGGAGAGAAAGGCGTGTAGCATAGCAAGATCAAGGTCTGCGCCCAATGAGCATGGAGCCTACGAAGAAGCGCGGCAAAAAAGTATGAATAAGACAAGACGAACGACATGTAATTGCGCGGGGAGAGAGTATTAGTTGCCAGCAACTGCATTCGGATTAAGCGTGCTAATTTCCAGTGGATACCTACAGTGACAGAATAAGTCAACAAACCAGCGAAGGTATACAATGCAAACAACCCAGAAAAGTAACGGTTGGAGAGATAAGGAGTGGCTCCTATCGCAAAGACGTGTGCTACCTACGATGACTAGCTGCAGCTGAAAAGGGGTGCCGTAATTAATACGAAGAACTGATAATGGTCCTAATGGTGAAAGAGAGTATCGACGGCTATCAATGGCATTTAGGTGAAGCCCTCTGGTTGCTAGTGGATACCTACATTATCCCAGAATAAGTCAACAAACAGCAAATGTATGTAACGCAGACTGACCCAAGGAATGAAGGTTGGAGATATAAGCGAGTGGCTCTTAGCAGGCTCCGGATATGCGCAGAGATGGTTGGAGCCTACGAAGAATGGGGCAGCTAAACAGGGGTGCCAGCAGTAAGACGAAGAACAGATAACGGCGCTGGGCGCGAGAGAATCAGTGATCAGCAATGGCATTTGGAAGAAGCCTTCTAGTTATTAGTGTATACATACAGGGTCCCAGATTAAGACAACAAACAGCAATTGTACTTGAGGATAAAGGTTATAGGGAAATAGAGTGACTCCAAGCAAACTCCGAATATGAACGGAGATGTTTGCAGGTTACGATAAGTAGCTGCTGCTTTAAAGAGGTATGACGGGGTACAGATGATGGCGCTAGGATTGAGAGTATCAGTGATCAGCACTGGCATTTGGATGAAGCCTTCTAGTTACTAGTGTATGTCTACAATGTCCCAGAATAAGTCAACAAAAAACAAATGTATGTGGCGCAGAGAGTCCCAGAGAGTAAAGATCGAAAAATTAAAAGCATGGCTCTTAGCAAGCTCCGGATACGCTCAGGAATACAGGGAGCCTAGGAAGAATAGCTGCTTCTAAACATAGGTGCCAAGGGTAAGACGAAGTACTAAAGGTGGCACTGGGGAATTGGGTGTATCGGTGGCTAGCACTGGCGTTTGGACGAAGCCTTTTAGTTACTAATGCATACCTACAGCGTCTCAGAATAAGTCAACAAACATGAAATGTACAATAGACAGACTCTCCAAGAGATTAAAGGTTGAAGCGTAAAAGGGTGGCTCCAAGCAAGCTCCGAATATGCGCAATGTTTGGAGCCTACGAAGAACAGCTGCTGCTAAACAGAGGTAAGATGAATTACAGATAATGGCGCTAGGAGCGAGAGTATCAGTGATCGGCAATTGCATTTGGATGAAGCCTTCTAATTGCTATTGTCGACCCACAGTGACATAATAAGCCAACGAACAGGCGAAGGTATGTGATGCAAAAAATCCGAGAATAAAACTTGGAGAGATAAGTTGTGGCTTCTAGCGCAAAGATGCATGCTGTATACAATGACTAGCTGTAGATGAAAATATGTTCCAAAGTTAAGACGAAGAAAAGATAATGTCGCTAGTGGACAGAGTATCGTTGGCTATTAATGGATTTGGATAGAGCCTTCTAGTTACTAGTTGACACTTACAGTGGCAAAGTAAGTGATGCAAGCAGTTCGGGAGAAGGAAGTAGGATACGCGCAGCAACCTACCGTAGCAGTTAGCTAGGTTTTTACTAGATGAGGCAGAATAAGATGGGGATAGTCGGTTTGAGAGCGCAGATATTTGCGCTGATGGGCTAAATTCTCCCAGTGTAGTCGGAATAACAGACAAAAATATCTGGCGTAAAGGAGAGTTACTTGGTGGGGCCTGTGTCCGACATCCTGGGTTTTCGGCATTAGAGGTGTTCTGGGCCACACTCCCAGAGTTCATCCTCCTATGTATTGGTATTAAAGAGCTCGCAGTTAAGCGTAGGACTAGGTAATACTAGTCCGATACGGTGCGCGAAATAAAGCGCGGATATCAGAAGGCAGTGGGAGTCGGACACAGCGGACTGTATTCGATGGGCTACAAGAAAACGCGGACGGATGAAGCTAGGTGAGAGCGAACACGTGAGCGCGGTAACTTACAAGGCGGACGAGTGTTGAGCCGGTTGTGAGGAAGACTAAAACAAGAAAGAATAATGTAAAATCGGTCAAAAAGTAAATTGTGCATGAAAGATAAGAGTTAGCCTTTGGGCGCTACAGAACTCCCACTCTAGACGACCGAACATAGAAAGCCCACGAATTCGAAAAGGAATGTTAAAGCAAGGTTCGTAAGGTAAAATCGTGCCGACTACAAATGAGCGAGCGTTCGTGTAAATGGGCGTTCGCCGGAAGTCGGAGTCCGCTGTGCCGTTTGTGATTTGTTATTTAGTTATTGCAGGGCAGGGTACATTGCGGCGAGCCGTAGGAGCGGGCTTGTCAGACTGCAAAAGCTGGCTAGCCCAGAAAACGTTCGACATGACCTCAACCTCCGTTGCTGCCAAACGGTGCGTTTGGGCGTGGTCTCCTCCCCCGCCGCACCTTGCCCCGCGCCCAAAAGACCATCGTCCCACTAAGAAACGGCCCTCGTCCGCGAAGCGACAACAATCCCGCGAAGCAGCGACCTTCGTTGCGCGAAGAAGCGCCACTCGTCCCGCGGAGAAGCGACATCCGCTCCGTAGAGAAACGACCAGCGTTCGCATCAGGTTCCTGGAAAACATTCTTTGTGTGGGACAATCGATCGAAGGGGTTTAGAGCATTAACAGACCAGAAAATAGAAGAACACGTGTAGAAAAGGCCAAAAAAGAAGAAATAAATGACCTGCGTGTTTAAATTTTGGTTTTCGAATATTTTTTCGAAAAAGGTTTTTCGGATTTTGCAATTTTTGTTTGTTTTCAAAACGTTAATCGACAAAAAATGGGGCAAATATACAATATCTACAAAGCTAAAAATATTTACCCTGTACATAGTCAGAGAAACGAACGGGCTTACGCACCTCCCGACTACGGCGATCGGTAGTAGGAAGCGGCAGGCTAGGTTCGGAAGATATCGGGACGGCTGAAGCTTTAGACTGTGATCGTGGTCTGGTTGAACTGCACTAGCATGCGAAAACTGGTGCGGTTTGTTGTGACGTCGCACGAAGCGCTACTAGACGAAGTAGGCGAGGTAGTTTCTTGAATAAAAACGAGTTTTAGGCGGTCGATGGTGACGACTTCGCGTTGACCACCGCGGACAATTGTGTACGTCTTGCTGGAACGGTGTAGCCCTTAGCAATGTCCTATGTACGGCGACTGAGGAGGCTATCGAACGCCGTCTGCTCGACGAAGGACATGTGAACACATAGACAGCTTCTCGGGCACGTACACTGGTGTCCTCTGCGCCCGAGGAGCGGGCAGACGTAACTCACACATGTGATGAGCCAGTCGATCAGGGTCAAAAGTGGAAGTACATGTGGCTGAATCTACAAGCTGTCCGGGCGACCGCAGCGTGCAACCATAGCCTAGCTGCACTGGCGTGGCGCCGTAATCGGTTTTAACCGTGTTTCTTGAGCCCAGGAGATGGAGGGGCATCGTTTCAGACCATGAAGGATCTGCGTGCGCACGTAACGCTGCCTTCAACTTTCTGTGCAAATGCTCCACCTTGCTGTTAGCGGCCGGATGCTATACTGTAGTCTGGACGTGGCTACAGCCTAAATCCTTAAGCAACGTAGCAAATGTTGACGAGAAACGTGACCCTCGGTCGGTGGTCACGATGCCAGGGCAGTCGTATTGAGCTAGACAACCCTAAAGAAAAGCATTGGCTACCGTTTACGAAGAGCAGTTTGGTATAAGAATAGCTTACGGCCACGTAGTGAATCGATCGACACAGGTCAGTGGATACACCGAGCCTTCCGAAGGCCGCAGAAAACTTACCACAGCGGCGCGCACGTGCTGAAAACGTGCATTTGGCGTCGGAAACGTGCCTAATGGGCTTCTCGTTTGCTTGTGCACCTTCGCGGGTTGACAAGGAAGGTAAGCAGCTGCCCAAGTACGGACGTTCCGATTAACATTGCGCCAAACGAATCGTGCCGTTACGACTTTAACCGATGCACGAACGCATGGATAAGACAAGCCGTGCAACGTGTCGAAAACGGTCTGCCCAACCTCGCGTGGGACGATTGGCCGCAGCGTGTCCAGCGATAAATCGCAAAGCATAGCGTCATCTGATGATGTCAGCAGAACGGGTCCTTGGTCCAACGAGGGATACCTGCGTTGTAGCTCAACATCAGGATCGTTGAGTTGTGCTGTGGCCATGGCTGCCAAGTCGATAGCAGTGCGGGCGTCAGCGGAGATAGCTTGGATGCGGGAAAGTGCATCGGCGACGGCGTTGTGCACACCTGAGACATGCCGTATATCGGTCGTTAAATGAGCGATATAGTCAAGGTAACGCGACCCTCTAGGAGAGTATAGGTCGGTAGTCGAGCCGAGCACGTAAGTCAGGAGTTTGTGGTCGGTGAAGAGGACAAAGGAGCGGCCTGCTAAGACGTGTCGAAAATGACGCATCGCTGGACATAAGGCAAGTAGTTCTCTACCGTACGTGCTGCAGCGAGATTCGATAGACTGTAGGCGTTTGGAGAAAAACGCTGAAGGCTGCCACGTGTCAGCTACTCGTTGCTGCAAAAGAACGCCGACTGCCACGTCCGAGGCGTCAGTGCTGAGGAAGGGTGGAGCGTCCGGAGCGCGATGCGCTATAGAAGCTTTGTTTGCGATGGCCTCTATTAGCGACTTAAAAGCGGCGCGTGCTAACTTAGGAAATTCGAATTTCTTGAGCTTCCCTTGGAGTAGGTCTGTGAATGGTAGCATCTGCGAGGCGCAGTTGGATAAAAAGCCGTCGGTAAAAGTTGGCAAGATCATCAAAACGCCTGAGCTGTTTGAAAGAATGAGGCTCGGGGTAGTCGATGATGGCTTAAATTTTGTCCTGCAGTAGCACAACGCCTGCAGAGGAAATACGATGGCCAAGGAAGTATCCTGAGTCGGCACCAAATGAACTCTTTTCTGCCTTGATCCTCACCTCGTGTTGAGATAAACGAGCAATAAGTGTTCGTACGTGGTGCGTGTGTTCTTCTCGTGCAGAGCTTGCGATTAAAATGTCATCGAGCTAGGCGTAGGCAAAGTCTAAACCACGACAAACTTGGTCGAAGAAGCGCTGAAAGCTCTGCGCGGTATGCTTTATGTTAACTGGTATGCGCAACAAATCGAACAAACCATAGGGAGTAGTCACCTCAGTTTTTACGATGTCCGCTTCGGCTACCGGAAATCGGTTGTATGCGCGTACCAAGTCGATTTTGCTGAAGATAACTTTACCTGTCAGACTGCCAGCGAGCTCCACTACGTGGGGGATCGGATAGCATTCAAGCGTGCTAACCATATTCAAGGATCGATAGTTGCCGCAAGGACGGCAGCCCCATGACCTACTTCGGACCATGTGCAGAGGCGACACCCATGGGCTGTTGGACGGTCTGACGATACCGAGCTAAAGCATATGGTCGAATTCAGCTCGTGCTGCCCGTAGTTTGTCAGGACCTAGCCGTCTTGGTCGTGCGCCATATGCCTGACTATGCGTGACTATGTGATGAGCGACCGCTGTCGTGACGGGCGGAAGCTCTGTAGCTAGTCGTAACAGTCGCGGGTATTTAGACTGTAGGTTCGCATAGCATGATGGTACATCGTCGATTCGAATAACGAGACTGATTATGGAGGCGTCGGTAAGAAAGCCTTCAACCCCCAGTTTAGTACGGTCGTCTAAAAGTCTGGGGCGACCAGCATCAACAAGCAAGCCAAAATGTCGGAGGAAGTCGATACCGAGAATTGCGAAGGGTACAGACGCAACCATGAAGACCCACTGAAAATCTCGGCTGAGCTTGAGGTCCAGCTTCATCCTGCGCTGACCGAATGAAGCTGTCGGAAAACCGTTGGCCGCACGCCAAATGCACGCGGGCTCTGAATGCTTGTCGTTAACGTTCAGTGGGATGGTTCTAACTCCCGCTCCCGTGTCGATGAGGAACGTGATGGAAGAACGCCTATCCTTAACATAAAGCAGTCGGTATGCTTGGTTATTGACTGATACGTTTGTCGTGGTAGTATGCTGGCTATTCGATTTCCCTGAAGCAGCTGAGTCGTGCCTAATGCAGGGAGCTCGACAACGTCTAGCTCTTCCACTATATTGGCGGTGGTAACAACATAATTCTTCGACGGGTTTTGCTTGATCTGGCTGATAAGTTGCAGGGAAAATACTGTGCTTTCGTGCCGAACGAGACGTACTCGGTGCAGGCACAGACGAGCCGCAATGAATGGTTGCCAAAACATGGTCAGCCGTTGACTGTGGCTCCCTCTGCTTTGAATCCTGCATTGCTGCTATCCTGTTGTAAAGTGGCGCAATTTCCTCGTATTTGGGATCAGATCGTCCTGACGACTGGGAGCAAATATGCAATTCGGTTTTCATCGGTGAGAATACGTCACCGGAGTTACTGATCGTCTGCTCCGGAAGACGTTCGAAAGCACGTCTGCCTTGGTAGCTAATTCTTGCAGAAGTGTATCCAGAAACATGGACAGCATTACCGGTAATGGCTCTAGGATACGTGCAAACCACAGCTCCTTTATGCCTTCTTCGCTCAAGAATAAGGGACCGGCCATGTGCTGAAGTTCGCGGAGCAAAGCCGCCGGCTTGCGACCTTCATGCTTGGGACCATTGTGCTGTTCAAATGGAGTTTGTGCGCTGGGCCGTACCGCTTTTACACTCGCTCACTTCATGGTTTCATATCTTGCTACATCCGATGGGCAGAGTAGAATGTCTAGAATCAGCGTCACATCCGAGAACGGAAGGCATGGGACGGGCGGATGGTACCTCGGACGGTCCGCCGTAATGCCCTTATGTTCCAGTTCGATCTCGGATATCATAAACCAAGCCTCTAGGCTGTGTTCCATGAAACTTGGAGCCGCCAAAGTAAGCATGTATACGCTGTGAAGAGACCCGGATGCTACTCGCGAAATGTGCGACAATAAGATATAGGATTAATAAATACACGATCAAAGTACTAAAATTACGCAAGCAACAGGTGAATACAAGTAAATAATCGAGGAAACGGAAAGCACTCACCAAGAAATACAAACGAGGAAAAAACGTAGAATTCGCGCGTGCCAATCGGGGTCACAACTTTGTATGACTAGTTAATACTAGTCCGATACGGTGCGCGAAATAAAGCGCGGATATCAGAAGGCAGTGGGAGTCAGACACAGCGGACTGTATTCGATGGGCTACAAGAAAACGCGGACGGATGAAGCTAGGTGAGAGCGAACACGTGAGCGCGGTAACTTACAAGGCGGACGAGTGTTGAGCCGGTTGTGAGGAAGACTAAAACAAGAAAGAATAATGTACAATCGGTCAAAATTGTACATGAAAGTTAAGTTAGATTTCTGGGCGCTACAATGCAGGGGAGCAAGTTGTCTATGTAGAGATGATCGGAACTGCGCACTATTCTCGGCTGCTCTAACTTGTAATGGCAGCCTGTTCCAGACGCCAGCGAATTTGTCGGGAAAGAAGTTGTCACGCATGTTGGTGCGGGCTGTAGGTAGGGTAATGATTAAGGGTGTATGGCGAAGTGGATGCCGAGATAACCGTCTTGTTGAATAAGTCCTGCAAGTTTCGTGTTTGGGTTGTTTATCGTCTGGAATAAGAAGGGGAGGTTGAGTCTCATTCTTCGTAACCACAGAAGTTTTAGAAAAGAAGTTTACAGAGCTCAAGTAGAAGGGCAAAGCAGGCGCTTTGTGAATGGGCTTTTGCTTTCTGAATTGTTATTCGGTCACCCTTTCTGGAGTTGGTAAATAGTATTGAGCAGTAATCCAAAAGAGGTCCATCGCATACCTTGTATAGAGGGTGTCTGGATTCGGTCAGTAGCATTGTCTTGCAGGTATGACCAATGAGGGATCGTGCTTTCGATACACTATGGCTACCTTGTTCCGAAAAATTTATTGAGCTTGAGTAGTGTACGCCGAGATCCCTTACGGTTTGACAGTTGGCTAGTGCGACGTCATTCAGGGTTAGTGCACTAGGCGGTACAGTGCATCTTTACGACAGGGCGCTGCACTTTGCAGGAGAGTAATCAAGCTTCCATGTGTTACACCAAGAGTCCAATGATTTAAGGTCATTTTGTATTTTGAGGAAACCGATCCTTAGGTTATTCGGGTCAAAGGAGAATACGACATTGATACCGTCGGCGAACAGGTACGCCTTTCCATATTCAAAGACATGGAATACGTCGTTGATGTAAAGTAGGAAGAGTAGAGTTCCCAGTACACTTCCCTGGAGCACACCATTCGTAGATGGTTTCAGTGAGGATTCGAAGTCACCTAGTCTCACGGACTGTGTTCGACAGGAGAGATAGGAAGGGAACCAAGGATGCAGCTGGTCCGATATACCATAAGAAGCCAGTTTAGTTAGAAGTCCATTATGAGGGACTCGGTCGAACGCTTTTTCATATACAAGAAGATAATGATCAGAGCTTTCCTGCAATCAACCATGGCTGTAACATTTTCAGGAAATCCAGCTGGCATGTTTGACAGGATTTAGAGGGGAGAACGCAATGTTGGAATTTGTTGATGGGATTACGATGAGTCAAGAACCGTAGAAGCTCTTCCTTGACGATCCTCTCCATCACTCCTGAAGCGAATGCGGTGTGGCTAACAGTTCGGTAGTTTTCCAAGTTTTGACGGCTTCCCCTTTTGTGTCTTCGATTGGCTACTGCATGTTTCTAAGCGGAGGGAAATGTTCCGTGTTTCATGGAAAGGGTAACGATGTGAAGAAGGAGGACGGCGATATCCAGGCCACCTACCATTAGCGGAGCCGATGGGACGCCATCAGGTCCGGCGTGCAAGGATAATTTGAGGGCTTGAATTTCCCCAGTAATGGCACGCAGGTAAAATGGTATTGTGCGGAAAGTATCATTAGTGAAACTAGGAATATTAAGAGCAGAGTCAGGTTAGCAGAGGTGAAAGGGTAGCGGTAGTAGCGGTTCGTGCCCTCACATATTTCAGCTTGGTTACTGGTAACTGAGTTGTCTGGACGAATACTCGAGTTAACCGAATTCGAGGCGGGGTTGTTTCTCCGCCTAGGCAGAGGATTGAGGGCTTTGATAAGGTTGATAGAGTTTAGGGCAGTTTGTTCTTCGGACAGATATGCGGTAGATAGTGAATTTCTCCCCTCCAACAGGACTCCACTGATGCGAATAGGGAGAAAAAATGCTTGGGTTCTGTTGTACTTTAAACGTAGCCTTTTGAGCTTGACGAGTATTTTGCGAGGGGAGCTGCATCCCGCGGTGGCTGCATTGCTTTTTGTTTCATTATAGGTGCAAGTATATCCAGGCAGTAAGTGAGGTTTCTATATAGTACAGAAGATGCAGTGTCCGCGTCTGTAGCCAGAAAGAATACACCCAGCTGATGGATCTCAGAAGTAGAGCAAAGTTTGTCCACTTGATGTGTTTGAAGGGCCGAACGGAATACGCTGGTCTAGCCACTGGGGGACCAGTGACGGGTAGTGGGAAAGAGAGTTTTACTACTTTGTGATGGCATCTATGGAGGTTGTCAATCACGCTAGCAGATGCATATGCAACTCCGTTTGTAAAAGTAAATATAAGGTGTTATTGTGCCTAGTGAATGCATGTGCTTATTAAGTCCACCCAAAAGCAAATGTGATGTCCACAAAAGCCCGGTATTTGGGTGGCGCAGGTTGCGTTTGCCAGGCCACTTGTGGCAGGTTGAAGTCACCACCGATTATCTTATGGTGGATAAGTGATAGGGATACTTATGTGAAGCGTTCAACTAGACTACGTATACCGATTGTGTTAGTATGTGGTGTGTTATCCAGACAGCGAAGTAAGAGATCATGCTGTCCCTTACTAGTCTGAATTCAAACCGATTCCCAGAGGGCCGATTAAACGTTTTTGAAACGTTGGCGCCTCGAAACTGTCACTTACGTAGATGAGGCAACCGCCACCGCGGTGGTTGGTACGTCCATTGCTGAAGGAGGTGTAGCCCCGGAATTCGCAGCTGTGCATCTGGAGTGTTAGCATCGTGCCACGTTGCTGTGATGAGCACTACCTGGGGGCCGGATAGCATAATGACGGAGTTGATAAGGTGCATCTTATGTTTGATGGTCCTTGCGTTAATGAGAAGTAGTGAGTGCCTAGTTGCAGGAGTGAGCAGCTACTGCATTATCAGAGACAGAAATAAGCTGAGGGGTTGGCGTGGGTATAGTTGCTGTTGTCTCAGTAATGAGCGAGAAGCGTTATAAGGTTACAGAGGTCAGACAGAATCGTACTGTCCGTGTTATCATAGAGCAGGTCGGGTTGTAGGCGTGGGACTGCTTGGTTACCATGCTGAAACGACGCAGAGGAGACAGGTTTGTGGATGTGGGAAAGGTTATTGTCGATGACTAAATTAGTGGCAGCGGTATGCTATACGTAAGCAGTAGAAGCTAACGATGGAGTACGGTGAGTATGCGGCTCTGAGGGGCCTACTGCTGCGAGATGTGGGTTGGTTACTGCGGTATCTGTTTCGCATTCCAAGACTCGGCGAGGGTTAATGGCATGTTTGCATGCAATGGTAAGTCTCCTGGTTAGGTCGTCCGTTGGATGCGTGGAAGACAATCTCTTACATGCGGCAAGAGGTGTCTCAGGTGAAGCAGAAACCTGCGTTGCCGTTAAGTCGGGGCCGTTGAGTTGCGCAGCGGGGGAACTTATGAGCAGGTTCACATGGGGTGATGAAGACTGATAATGCATGCTATTTTGAATAGGATTTTTATGAGCCGGCGACTACATGAGGTGTTAGAGGGGTTGGTAGCCATTGTTCAATGGCATCTGTGGGATGTTTACGAGCCTTTAAAGATGGTAGATTGCAGTCTCGTCCAACAGTCTTGTGAGTTTTGGCGAGCCGTAACCCGCCATATTCCACAAAAATGGAACAGGAATGCTTACTGAAGTGTTAGGCAGTTCAGTAGTCATTGGGCCTGTACGGCGCGGGTAATTAATCTTTGCAGGCGAGGCTGGAGTGGCGTGTTTCGTTACTTCGCGGAGTGTTCTATAAAAAGCAGGTTTGTAGTGGGGTATCTGCGGTTGACTCTAGTTACTGTCAGCTTGGTAGCACCGCGGAAATGGCAGCATTAGGAAGTGTGGTGTGGATGCGTCAACAGACCGTGTTATATTGGACAGTCTCGGTTAGAGAGATTGGTTTGGCTTGGGGCAGTGAAGTGGGGCAGTGGAGTTGCACATGTTAGCGCTACCGGTGCGGGGCGGGAGTCGCGCATGTTCTGACTGTGGCCGAGTACATTAGCTTTTATATGGCGAGCAGTTGGGGCAGTTAGAGACGAGAAACTAGAAAAACAAGCGCAGAAAACACTAAAAAGAACGAATGAATGATCTGAGACTGAGACTGTATTTAAGAGCAAGTAGAAAGGTTTCTGTACACCTCTATCGAATTACGAAAAATCAAAATTTACTTGTGAATTATCAGCAGTTGTGTCTAGTCCGTTAATCGTTTATCCGTGTTCGGTTAGCAATTTGCACTAGCGTCATTAATTCCGGACATACAATGTCTTCTTTTGGCACTGTATGTGCATCGTCTCAAAAAAGCACAGGTTTCCAAAATAATCGTCGATCCGGGTTTTAAAACACTTCACAGAATCGGCCTCTATTCATCCTTCAGGTAGTGTATTCCATAAGTTTACGAATCTTCGTTCGATACAAAGCTGATGTGGTACTTTGTTCATGCTGCGGACCCTGAGTTTGTAACGATGTCCTCGGGTGTTCAAATTTATTGGTTTTTGGAATATTTTTTCGAAAAGAGATCTTTGAAGGTTTTTGATATTTTTGTTTCTTTTCAAAAGGTTAATCGACCAAAAATGGGGCAAATATATACACTATCTACAGTCAAAAGTATTTACACTATACATGGTCAGAGAAACGAACGGGCTTACGCACCTTCCGACCACGGCGATTGGCCTTGGGATGCGGCGGGCTAGATTCGAGAGATGTTGAGGCGGCTTGTAGACCGAGATCGTGGTCTGGTTGAACGGCACTAGAATGCTGTAAGCAGGTGCGGTGAGTTGTGACGTCGCACGAAGCACTACTAGACGAAGTAGGCGAGGAATTTCTTCCATAAAGGCGGGTTTTAGACGGTCGATGATGACGACTTCGCGTCGACCAAAGCGGTCAGTAGTGTACGCTTTACTCACACGATGTAGCACCTTGAAAGGTCCTATGTACGGTGACTGAGGAGGCTGTCGAACGCTGTCTGCTCGAAGATGGACATGTGAACACGTAGACAGCTTCTCGGGGACGTACACTGGTGTCTTTGCGATCGAGGAGCGGGTGGACATAGCTCACGCATCTGGTGAGCCAATCGATCAGTGTAACTTCCGTAGTCAAAAGTGGAAGTACATCGGGTTGGTGCTACCAACTGTCCGGGCAACTGCAGCGTGCAACCATAGACCAGCTGCGCTAGTGTGGCGACGAAACCGGTTTCAACCGTGTTTCTTAAGTCTAGGAGCAGGAGGGGCAGCGTTTCAGTCCATGAAGGATCTGCGTGCGCACCTAGCGCTGCTTTCAACTGGCGGTGAAAGCGCTCCACCACGCCGTTAGTGGCCGGATGATACGCTGTTGTCTGGACGTGGCGACAGCCTAAATCCTTAAGCAACGTGGCAAAGGTTGACGAGAAATGTGACCCTCGATCGGTGGTCATGGTGGCGGGACAGCCGTATTGAGCTACCCAAAGCTCCAGAAAAGCTTCCGCTTCTGTTTCCAAAGAGCAGTTGGTATAATAATGGCTTCAGACAACGTAGTGAATCGATCGACACAGGTCAGTAGATACACAGAGCCTTTCGAAGGTGACAGAGGATCTACGAATTCCACATGCGCGTAAGGAAAACGTGCGTCTGGCGTCGGAAATGTGCCTAATGGGCTTCTCGTGTGCTTGTGCACCTTCGCGCGTTGACACGGAAGGTAAGCAGCTGCCCAAGTACGGACGTCCCGATTAACATTGCGCCAACCTAATCGTGCGATTACGACTTTAACCGATGCACGAACGCATGGATAAGACAAGCCGTGCAACGTGTCGAAAACGGTCTGCCCAACCTCGCGTGGGACGATTGGGCGCAGCGTGTCCAGCGATAAATCGCAAAGCATAGCGTCATCTGATGATGTCAGCAGAACGGGTCCTTGGTCCAACGAGGGATACCTGCGTAGTAGCTCAACATCAGGATCGTTGAGTTGTGCTGTGGCCATGGCTGCCAAGTCGATAGCAGTGCGGGCGTTTGCGGAGATGGCTTGGATGCGGGAAAGTGCATCGGCGACGGTGTTGTGCACACCTGAGACACGCCGTATATCGGTCGTTAAATGAGCGATATAGTCAATGTAACGCGACCCTCTAGGAGAGTATAGGTCGGTAGTCAAGCCGAGCACGTAAGTCAGGGGTTTGCGGTCGGTGAAGACGACATAAGAGCGGCCTGCTAAGACGTGTCGAAAATGACGCATCGCTAGACATAAGGCAAGTAGTTCTCTACCGAACGTGCTGTAGCGAGATTCGATAGGTTGTAGGCGTTTTTAACAAACCGTTGAGGGCTGCCACATGTCAGCTACTCGTTGCTGCAAGAGGGCGCCGACTGTCACGTTCGAGGCGTCAGTACTGAGGGACAGTGGGGCGGCCGGATCGTGATGTGTTACAGAAGCTATTTTGGCAATAGCCTCTTTCAGCGACTTAAAAGCAGCGCGTGCTGCGGCAGGAAACTCGAATATCTTGAGTTTCCCTCGGAGTAGTTCCGTGAACTGTTGCATCAGCGAGGAGCAGTTGGGTATAAATCGTCGGTAAAAGTTGGCAAGCTCATCAAAACGCCTGAGCTGTTTGAAAGAATGAGGCTCGGGGTAATGGATGATGGCTTGAATTTTATCCTGCTGTAGCACGACGTCTGCAGTGAAGATACGACGGCGGAGGAAGTTGACTGTATCGACAACAAACGAACCCTTTTCTGCTTTGATCCTCACCTAGTGTTGAGTTAAACGATCAAAAAGTGTTCGTACGTGGCGCATATGCTCTTCTCGTGAACAGCTTGCGATTAAAATGTCGTCGAGATACGCGTAAGCAAAGTCTAAACCGTGACAAACTTGGTCGTTGAAGCGCTGAAAGGTTTGCGCGGCGTTCTTTAGGCCAAATGGCATGCGCAGAAACTAGAACAAACCAAAGGGAGCCGTCACGGCAGTTTTAGAGATGTCTGCTTCGGCTACCGGAAATCGGTTGTATGCGCGGACCAAGTCGATTTTGCTGAAGATATCTTTACTTGTCAAACCGGCCGTGAGATCCACTATGTGTGGGATCGGATAGCGATCAGACGTGGTAACTGTATTCATGTTTTGATAGTCGCCGCAAGGACGTTCGTCCCCCATGACCTTCTTCGGGACCATGCGCAGAGGCGACACCCATGGGCTGTTGGACGGTCTGACGATACCGAGCTAAAGCATATGGTCGAATTCAGCTCGTGCTGCCCGTAGTTTGTCAGGACCTAGCCGTCTTGGTCGTGCGCCAGATGGCTGACTACGTGAGAATATGTGATGAGCGACCTCTGTTGTGACTGGCGGAAGCTCTGCAGCTGGTCGTACCAGCCGCGGGTATTCGGACAGTAGGTACGCAGAATCTGTTGGTACATCGGCGATTCGAAAAACGGGACTGATTACGGAGGCGTCCGTAAGAAAGCCTTCAACCCCCAGTTTAGTGCGGTCGTCTAAACGTCTGGGGCGTCCAGCATTAACAAGCGAGCCAAAATGTCGGAGGAAATCGATACCGAGAACTGCGAAGGGTACAGACGCAACCATGAAGACCCACTGAAAATCTCGGCTGAGCTTGAGGTCCAGCTTCATCATGCGCTGACCAAATGAAGCTGTCGGAAAACCGTTGGCGGCATGCAAATTGTACGTAGGTTCTGAGTGCCGGTCGTTAGCGTTCGCTGGGATGACGCTGACTTCCTCTCCGGTGTCGGTGAGGAACGTGATGGAAGAACGTCTATACTTAATGTAAAACAAGAGATTTGCTTGGTTATTGACGGATACGTTAGTCGTGCTAGTATGCTGGCTATTCGATTTCCCTGAAGCAGCTGAGTCGTGCCTAATGCAGAGAGCTCGACAACGTCTAGCTCTTCCACCATATTGGCGGTGGTAACAACATAATTCTTCGACGGGTTTTGTTTGATCTGGCTGATAAGTTGCAGGGAAAATACTGTGCTTTCGTGCCGAACGAGACGTACTCGGTGCAGGCACAGACGAGCCGCAATGAACGGTAGCCAAAACATGGTCAGCATTTGCCTGTGGCACATGCCGCTTCGAAACATTTATTGCTGATATCCTGCCGCGCAATAGCACAATATCCTTGGATTTAAGGTCAGATCCACTTGACGGCTTGGCGTAAATAGGAAACTCACTTTTCAGAGGAGAGAATACGTCAACAAAGTTGCTGAGCGTCTGCTGAGGAAGATGTTCGAAGGCAGCGTCTGTCTTGTTAGCTAGCTTTTAAGCGGCATATCCAGAAACATGTGCAGCTGTACAGGCAATCGCTCTGAGAGGCATACAAGCCACAGCTCCTTTATGCCTTCTTTGCTCAAGAATAAGGGACCAGCGAGGCGCTATATTGCGCACCGCCACGCCGACGGCTTGTGATCTACCAGCGTGAGACCACTGAGCAGTTCAAAGTGAGCTAGTGCTCAGGGCTCTAAGTGTTTTAGAATAACTTGCTTCATCGATTCATCCTTTCGCTTATTCGATGGGCAGAGTGCAATATCCTCAACTAGCGTCACCTCCGACGAAGGTTGGCATGAGGCGAGCTGATTGTACCTTTGACGGTTCGTCGTGATTCCCTTATTTTCCGGTTAAAACTGGAATATCGTAAACCACACCTCTGGGCTGTGTTCCATAAACTTGGAACAGCAAAACTAAGCATGTTTACGCTGCGAAACGACTGAGATACCGCTTTAAACGTGTGCATCCAAATGATAAAGGATGAACAAAAACGACGAAAATAATAAACGTACGCAAGAAACGAATGGATACACGGATGTATGCAACAAAGAACGAACCCACCAAAAATAGGAACTACGAACAAGTTTAAATTCGCGCGCCAATCGGGACCACCGATCGCTAGGACTAGTAAATACTAGTCCGAGAACGTTCGCGGAAGTATGTGCGGATATCAGTGGACAATTGGAGTCGGAGGAAGTGGACTAGCTTCGATAGGCTACAAGAAAACGAGGAAAAATGAAGTAAGACAAGGGTACACGTTAGCGCGGGCACATACTTGGCGGTCCAGTGTCGAGCCGGTGCTACGGAAGATTAAAAAGAGAAAGAATAATGTACAATTGGTCAACCATTAACTAGTATATGGAAGACGGCATTTATCTTCTCGGGCGCTACGGTGTATAGCTGATAAGACGAAACTTGTCTGTCGAGGCAAGCTCCTCCTTTGTATTGTGATAGGAATACATTGTGCCTGCACGCTGACAGAATGATATGGGTTGCCATGAGGCGGGTAAATATGTTAAGGAAGAGTACTGAAATGTCTGGGCCTGCTAGAATCAACAAGGCGGATAGAACGTTATCGGGACCCGTATACTGTGACAGTTTGTGCAAAAATAACGCACATGATTGAGAGTAGGTTAAAATTGATTGCGTTAATCTTAGCATCTTTGAACTGGCGTGTTGTGGGCGTTTCTGCCAAATCATGACCGAAAGAGGCTCGCAAAAGTGCTTGTTACTGTAATCCCGAAATAGGGCAGTGTCAATAATGCGCGTGCCATCAGAAAGTGATAATAGGACAATTGTTGAGTTCCGCTGTTTGTTCCGCATTTCATCAATAGCCAGTAGCTTTAACTTTGTTGTGTATACCGAGTGCAGCGTGCGCTGCAGTTCTGGCAGATGCGTGTTGTAGGTTGCTTTACGTGAGTGTCGTTCATGCGCATTACCAGGTAAAAATCTTTTGTCTTATAGCTGGAGCGCATTTATCTCAGCTTGTCAATACTCTGTGTATCAGCAACACCCTTCAGTTTCCTTGGCTTCCTCATGTGCTGTTTAGACTCGACCACTTCTAGGCATAAAGTAATGCGCCAATACCTATCTTTGACCGTCTTACCCGTATCGGCTGAGAAAAAGGCGTCCAAGGTAAAAGACCGGGGAAGAGTGGAGAAGCTTTTCCAATGGACGCGCTGCAAAAGCCAGATAAGCCAATGGGTGAGAGATGGCAGTGCTCAGCAGAAAGCAGTCCGAAGCTGGACTTCATTGCTTTATCGGCATTAACAAACAGGTTGGCAAGCACACAAACTTATGTGCTCTTGATGACTTTCATGAATATTAAGTCCAGGATGTTAGATTTCTGGCGAGGCCCAATAACATGTTGAATCAAGTATCATGCAAAGATGAGTTTGATAAGCGCCATATCTTAAGGGCTAAATACTGCGTAGGACAAACAATGACAGCATATTATAGTCAACGCATCATAAGTTTTGCCAGGCAAGTAACAGAGAAATTGCAATAAAAAGCATGAATACGTTATTGTTTTCAGCCGTTAAGGTAGGTAAAATATTAACAAATAAATCAAAATTAAAACTTGTATTTAGGGAACACGCTGTGTGCTTAGGCTGCGACTCGCGACCCCTGTTATGACCTCGGTTAAAGCTTAGGTATATCTAAGTTATTCCGATAGCGAGGACTGTAACCGGAATAGAAACATTTGGGTCTCACTTCTCCCAACACTGAAACAGCAGGACTGCGGTTAACTCCTTGTTTGGACTCATCAGGTGAAGATGACATTAGCTGGGGTGGAACAGAGAGCCCAGTAGTTTGCCGCTGAGGCTTTGAAAGCTATGCTAGTAAGGTCCACGAGTAATGCTTGGCACAGCGGAAAGCAATTCAAGGTTAAATTCAGGGAAAACGCGATGTGATATAGTTGCGACTCGCAACCTCTGGTGCGACCTCAGTTCACTTTGAGGTACACCTCGGTCATTTTGATCGCAAGGACCGTAACTGAAAGGAAAGTATTTATATGTTACTCTTTTCGAACCTGGCACACAAAGAACGCGCTTTCGTCCTGGTTTGGACTCAGCAGGTGGAGGTATCTGAACTGGGGTGAAAATCAAATCTTAGTAGTTCACGGTTGACGCCTCAAACACTGTCCTACTTAGGTCTGAGAGCAACGCAGTTCAATTAGAAAAGCAATTCAACTTTGAAGTTAGGCAACACGCTGTGTGGTTAGGATGCAACTCGCAACCACTGTTGAGACCTTGGTTTATTTTGCCGTAGACATGTCTCATTCTGATCGCGAGTCCCATAATCGAAGTGGATGCAGTTTTGTTGCTCCTCCAAGAAATGACACAACACAACGGCTGTTTCGTCTTGATTTAGACTCATCGGGTGGAGATAGCCTGAGCTCAGGTGGCACTCAGAACTTTGTAGTTCACGACTCACGCTCTAAAACCTATAACGCCGAGGTCCGCAAGTACCGCCTGTCACAGCGGAAAATAATTCGAACTGGAAGTTTCTGAAAACGCTTTGTCGGTATTTAGCGACTTGCAACCTCTGTTGAGACTACCTTTAACGCTGAGGTAAACCACTGTCAGTCCGATAGCAAAGACCATAACCGTTATGTAAATATTTGAGTGTTGCACCTCTTATCGCGAACACATAACGACCGCGATTTTGTTCTGGTTTGGACTCATCAAGTAGAGATAGCCTGAGCTGAGTTAAAAAACAGATCGTAGTTGTTAAAGAATGACGCCATAACCCTACACTACTAAGGTCTGCGAGCAACGCTTGACAAAGTACAAAGCGATTCAATGTTGAATTTGGAAAACACGCCGTGTGGTTAGCTTGTCTAGACAACCTCTATTAAGACCTTGGTTAACGCTGACTTAAACTTCGTTCATTGCAATCGCGCGGACCGTAACCGGAATGAAAGTATTTGGTTGTTGCTTCTCCCAACACTGGCCCACCACCTACGCGGATGCGTTTTGTTTGGACTCATCTGGTGGAGATAGCCTGAGCTAAAGTAAAACACAGAGGTAAAACACAGTTTGCGGCCGGCGCCCTTAACACTATGATACTAAGATTCGCCAGCAACTCTGGGCACAGCGGAAAGCACTTTAAAATTGAATTAAGTGAACATGCTGTGTTTAGGTTTCGGACCGCAACCTAGTTCGAACCCTCTGTTCGCGTTGAGGCAAACCCCGGACCTTCAGATATCCAGCACCGTATTCATCATGGAAATATCGGGGTGTTAGTCCTCCTAACACTGCAGATGACGACAGTGGATTCCTCCTGGTTTGGACTCATCAAGCGAAGATAGCCTGAGCTGAGGTGCAAAGCGGATTCTAGTAGTTAACGGCTGAAGCCATAAAGGATATGGTTCTGTGCTGCGCAAAAAGGAAGCTTGGAACAGCGGAAAACAATTAAAAGTTAAAATAATAGAACAGCTCTGTGGTTTCTTTACGACTAGCAACCTCTGTTGAGCCTCTGGATTTTTGAGGTAAACCTTGGTCATTCCTAACACCAGAATAGTAACAGGAATGGAATTATTTGGGTGTTGCACTTCCAAAACTGGCACAGCACGACCGTGGTTTTTCTAGGTTTGGACACATCAGGTGGAAAAAGCCTGAGCTGGGTAGCAACCCAGAGCCTTGTAGTTTACGGCTAACGCTTTAAAAACTCTGCTACTGATATCAGCGAGGATCGCTTAATACAGCTGAAAGCCATTCATATTTGAATTTAGTGAACACCCCGTGTTGTTACCTTGCAAGTCGCAACCTCTGTTGAGACTTTGTTTAACTTTAAGGTATACCTCGGTCATTCCGATCGTGAGGACCGTAGCCGGAAAGGAAATATTTGTACGTTGCTGCTGTTAACGCTGACACACCACGACCGCGGTTTCGTCCTGATTCAGACTCATCAGTTGGAGATAGCCTGAGTTGTGTTAGAGCTCCGAGCCCAGTAGTTCACGGTTGATGCCCTTAACACTGCTACTGCGGTCCGCCGGCAACGCTTAACGCAATAGTAAACAGTTTATAGTTGAATTTACGGAACAAGCTGTGTCGTTAAGTAGCGACTTGCAATCTCTGTTGAGGCCTCGCTTAACAATAAAGTAAAAGTCGACCATTCCAATAGCACAGCCCATAACCGGAAGGTAAATATTTGGGCGTTGCTTCTCCCAACACTGTCATACCACGACCTGCTTTGCGTCTTTATTTGGTCTCATCAAGTGAATATAGCCTGAGCTGGGATAAAAAGCAAAACCTACTAGTTCACGTCTGACGACCCAAAGACTATGCTACTGAGATCGGCGAGCATCGCTTGGCACTGCAGAAAGAAATTTCTAGGTGAAGTTAGGGAACACGCTGTGTGATTAATTTGCGACTCTCAACCTCTGTTAAGTCCGCCATGCACGTTGAGGTACACCTCGCTCATTCCGATCGCGAAGACCGTAACCGGAACGTAGAAGCTGGGTGTTGCTCCTCCTAAGCCCAGCGAAACACTACCGCGGTTTTGTGTTGTTTTGGTTTCATCCGGTGGAGATAACCTGCGCTTTGTGGCAACTCAGCGCCTAGTTTTTCACGTATATGGCGCTAAGCACTGCTACTGGGTTCCTCGAGCAAAGCTTGGCACATCGCAAAGCCATTCAAAGGTAAACGTAGGAAAAATGCTGTGTGCTTACGTTGCGAATGGCAACCTTTGTTGTGATCTCGTTTACCTTCGTGATAAGCCTCCGTCATTCTGCTCGAGATGACCGTAACCGAAGTGTTAATTGTTGGCTGTTGGTGCTCCTAAAGCTGACACGCCATGACTGCAGTTTCGTGCTGGTTTGGAGTTATCAGGTTGAGATAGCCTAAGCTAGAGAGGGGACGCAGCACCTAGTGGTTAGCGGCTGTCGCTTTAACCACTATGCTACTGAGATCCGCAACCAGTGCTTAGCACAGCGGAAAGCAATTCATAGTTGAAGTTAGATAACACGCGGTGTGGCTAGCTTGCGACGCGCAACGTCTTTTGGAAACTCGGTATACTTTAGGAAAACCTTAGGCATTTCGATCGCGATGAACGTATCCGGAATGTAAATATTTATTTGTTCCTTCCGCTAAAACCAACACAACACAACCGCAGTTTCCCCAGGTTTTAGCATTATATGGTGGAAATAGCCTTAGCCTCAGAGCCTAGTAGTTTACGGCTGTCACTTTAAGCACTACGCTGCTGAGATCGGCGAGCAACGCTTGGAACAGTGGAAAGCAATGCATAGTGGATGTACCAACGTCACTAAGCCTAAACTAAGTAGGTCGTACGAAAATTAAACTAGAAACTACGAACAGATAAACCTAGACTTAACTCACGATCTGCGCAGAAGAATAAAACGAATTATCCTGTAACCGTGGTTCTATAAGGCATAATAAATACAGTACATGACTTACGAATAGGTTTCGCAATCGTAATGCAAGTGGACAGAAACTGTCCAGCGTGGGGCGGATCGAGTATTTGGGCAGTGTCGCAGTAACATAATAACAAGAATGACCTTGAAACCTCAAGGATGTGTCGGTGATGGAGTGTAAGAAATAAATATGTGATAGGTTAACCGCTTGTAAAATATAGAAAAGCAGTGTAAATGTGCAAGATAATTAGGGAAAAGAGATATCGAGTCCTCATGTAAGCAATCCAGTTTGGGGATACATCAAAGTTCCTTTTGGACTTTACACTCCCCCGGCGGTTTCCTATCCCGGGCGATGGCTTCCACGGCATCATTCTCTTCTTCCTGGTACGCTTCTAGTAGGCACAGCTGTCTGACGTCTCTTCGCAATATGCCTTTGCTAGTCCTCACCAGTGCTTGTCGAACCAGTTGGTCTTTGCTCTTTATAACTTGCTCCACGACACCCTTAGGCCAAGGACCTCTTGATGTGCGTAAATAGCAAACAAAAACTAAATCGCCCTGCCTAAGATCTCGAATTTCATTTAACCGCTTCTGTCTATTCTGCAGTGTCGGTAGGTATACTCTAATCCACCTACGCCAAAACATATCAGACAGATGTCTGATCTGTCTCCATCTTCCGCTCATTTTGATTGGTAAATTGATCGGTGGGTATTCAAGCGACTGGTCATTTGAAAGCGTTAGTAGTTGCTGAGGTGATATGGCATCTTGCGAGTCCGGGGAGTCAGGTACCGCTACCAAAGGCCTGTCATTCAAAATCCTTTCTATCTCGGCGAGTGTCGTTAAAAGTACCTCTTCGGTCACGACCTCGCCGTTGAGAATGTTCCGTAATAATTCACGAGTCGATCGAATTAATCGATCCCAAAGACCTCCGCGAAAGCTAGCACATGGAGAATTGAATTTCCAGTCAACCTCTCTAGCCAATATAGACTTTGTGATCTTCGTCTGATCTAGCTGCTTCAGAAGATTGCGTAATTCTGCTTCAGCTCCGTGGAAATTCTGTCCATTATCGCTGTGTATTACACTCGGCCACCTGCGTCTAGCTGAAAACCTCGAAAACACGCACAAGAAAGAATCGATACCCATGGAGTGGGAAACCTCTATGTGAACAGCCCGTGTAGTCAAGCAACTGAACAAACAGCCATATCTCTTTTCATGTACTCGGCCACGTTTCACTATCAGCGGTCCAAAATAGTCGATCCCCACTGCAGTGAACGTTGGTTGGTAGGTCAGACATTGGTCCGTTATCACTGGTGCCATTAGCTGACTCAGTGGCTTTGCATGGTTAAACCGGCATTTGGCACATTTGAAAAGCAAGTGCCTTATGGATGAAAGCCCACCCAAGATCCAGTAGCGTCGTTGAAGATCGTATAAAGTGTGCTGCGCACCAGAGTGTCCATTGATATAGTGGTAGTGAAGTATAAGAAGAAGAGTGACAAAGTTGCGGCCGGCAAGTAAAATCGGATGTCCCGCATCATATGGTACCGAGAGCTGATCCAACCTTCCGCCCACCCGAAGTATCCTATTAATGAGGAAGGGCTTGAGTCGTCTTAATCTGCATGACCTGGATTTTAAACTTCGAACTAGTGTGTGGGGTTCGTTGTATGCAAGGAGGCGTATCTCCTCCGCAAAAGCTTCTGACTGCACCAACTTAACTATCTGAAGCGTAGCTTGTCGAGTTTCAGCACCTTCTCTTTTAGCTGGTTGGTCAGGTGCAGCGCGCCTCAAGTATTTGGCGACGAAATAAGATTTGAATCGCAACAAGGTAACGAAATATTTGCGCAGGGAAGTCCATGTCGGGCCAGCCTTAAATTAATTAATCCAATGCCCCTCTAAAGTGACAAAGAAAACATGACCAAACTCAGGTCGTAACCATTCAAGCGGCAATTCACCCAGATTCTCCGGATACATAGGCCATGAAGAAGGGGGCTGAACGAGAAACTGTGGCCCATGTAACCATTGGTGTATTTCCTTCTTGAGCGACATCGAGAGTCCACGTGGGGCTATATCATCCGGGTTCTGCTTCGAATTTACGTAACGCCACTGACTGGGGTGAGAGTATTGTTGTATAGTGGTAATCCGGTTAGCAACATACGTCGGAAAACGCCCGTTAATACTTCGAAGAAACTTAAGAACTACCTTCGAGTCTGTCCAGAACGTTGTGCTACAATGGAGTGCCATCTCCTCTATGACTTTCGCTGACATGCGCACGTTCAGTACGGCAGCAGTGAGCTCAAACCCCGGTATCGACACCGTTCTTATAAGACTGACACGTGATTTACTAATACTCAGGGAACTACTAACGTTGCCTTCATCAACCTTGCAACGCAAGTATAGAGCAGCACCGTAACCAGCCTCAGACGCATCCAAAAGACAATGCAACTGCACAGAAGATACACTGCAGCCAAATGGATTAATACAACTTTCAACGGACAAGATGTTCAGACCATTGGCGTTTGATAACCATTTGCTCCAAGCTTGCTGGTACTCTGCGGGAAGAGGCTCATCACAATCCAGCTTCCTTTTTACGAAGCTCTTTAACAATAGCTTTGACGGAAGTAGCACGGGAGCAATGAGGCCGAGAGGATCATAAACGGAAGCTATAAACGAGAGGATGGCTCTTCGGGTCAACGTTTTATTAAAACCTTCCAGCAGAAAAGTTGGGTGGTAGTGGGTAACGTTCCAGTTTAAACCAAGCGCAGTTGTGACACAATCTTCCCCAGTCGAATATATTATTCCTGGAACCTTCAGTTCGCAGTCAGGTAGATGCGCGATAACCTCCTTACCATTGCTGATTTATTTCGTCAAATGTAATCCTCCGTCAGACAGAATACGGGTAAGATGTATAACGAGTTCAGTTTCTTCGGGAACAGAATCAACACTAAACAAACAGTCATCGACATAAAAACAGTTTTCTGCTACTTCTTTAGCCTTTGTTTGCGATGCGCAAGCACTGTCAAGGATAGCTTGTCGTAATGCAAAGTTAGCACAGCTTGTTGACGAAGTAGCGCCAAACGGATGTACAGTCATGCGGTATTCAATAGGTGGTGAACAAAGATTGCCATTCTTCCACCACAGGAACCTTAAACAATTCCGATCCATAATAGGAACCTTGACTTGATGAAACATTGCTTCAATGTCGGACGCGACGGCGATCGGGTGAAACCTGAACCGTAAAAGCGTCCCCACTAAACTGTTTGACATATCGGGACCAGATAGAAGTTATTGATTGAGAGAAGTACCACGGTATGAAGCTTGACAATCGTAGACCACTCGCACTTTACCGGGCTTACGGTGATGCGATACCGAGTGGTGGAGTATGTACCAGGTTTCCCCCTTTATCTGCTGTTCCTGTACTGCAGCGAGTTCAGCATAGCCTCTAAATATATATATTCTTCCACTGCCTTGATGTATGCTTGGCGCAGTGCGGCATTCTTCAACAAACGCTTTTTCAACATGGCAAACCTCATCAGTGCGAATTGTCGGTTATCTGGTAACCTCGGTCTCTCGGCTTGCCATGGTAGCGCAATCTCGTAGTGGGTACCAACCTTTCCTTTAGAAGCTTCCATTAGTCTTAATGCGCGTCCGTCGTTCACAGACATGGCTAGTCGTGGACTATCTAGTCCATCAAATTCCCTTTCATACATTTGTTCTAGTAATTGATGAAGATCAGCGCTATCGCAGCAGTGAGTTGATCCTCCTTGTTTGATCAACTTTCAGCGAGGTGGATTTATCTCTCATAATCTCGTGCTGTTTGTTCGGTCCCAGTATGATCCAGCCCAATGGAGTTTTAACAGCATACGGATCATCAGGATCCCCGCGTCTCTGATCTAATGCCCAGTGTAGGTATGGGTTATTGCAACCAATCAAAAGTTCAACCCTTCCTTCCAGCTCCGGTAACCGTAGGTCGGAGAGGTGGGACCATCTGTCGAAATCGTTGTTCCTGTTTCTCATTCCAAGTTTTTCAGGAAGACTACTGACTGACCTAATTGAATCTAATTTGACCGCTTAATCTCCATCTATAGATCGAACAGTTACACTAACCAACTGGGATTCCACTTGACATCGGCCAGCAGCGGTGCTGGTGTTAAGTGTCGTCACGGACCCTTGAACCCCGATAACTTGAAGTAATGTTGAATCAATAAGTGAAGTATCTGATCCACTATCTATTAAGGTTAACGTTCGAATAGTGCCAGCAGGCCCAGAAACAAGCACAGGTAACAAGCCAAGCGACACAAAAGAGCGTTCGATGTGACTGAGAGCAAAACTGGATCCTTCAGTGGTTGGTGTTCCGAAGTTGCTTCGTTCAACGTGGAGTAGCGGGTGGTGCAGCAGCTTCCAATTGTTCGACCCACAACACCTTCGTGATCGACAATTTAGTAAGTCATGATTCGGTTTGAAACAGAGCTGACACAGTCTATGAGCGTGACAGAATTCAAGACGTTTGTTGAGGCTGAGATTTCGGAAATCATTGCACTGATCTAAGTAGTGGCGTTGTTCACAGGAAAGACATTTAGGAAAATTTCGTTCAGATGAAGCGGCAATGTTTATGCAGGCGGCATATCCCCGAGAGGTTAGGCTTCTGCCTCTATCGGTGATGGCCGGTAATCCGCAGGGACGTGCGGCAAATGAAAAATAAGTATCGACGGCGTATGCAGTTTCATCCATGAAATCTGTCAAATCAATGAAGTTTGGTTTTCTTTCGGTGCGGATAACTCTGGCGGCATGCTCGGCCAACTTGAGTTGAAGATGGTTAGACAGCCTCCTGACGATAGAGCTGATTGTTCTGGACGCGTTCAAATCAGATTCATAGCTCAATTGTTTCAACGCCAAGTATCATGAACGCAGTTCAACAGCTAAACGAGACAGAGCCGTGAAATCGTTGGGCCTGATGTTAGGGCCATCAGTGAGAGCCTTAATGTGAGTCCTAGCAATCATGTGGGGCCGTCCGAAGCGTCTGCGCAAAATGTTAATTGCTTCTTCAAAACCTTCACCAGGGTCGAGTATTAAGCAACGTTTGATAACTTCTTTGGCTTCGTTACCACAGTATTGTATCAGATATGAAAGCCTGATAGTTGGACCGGAAGTAGTTCTGGAAACATTGGCTTCGAAGCATGGCATAAACATACAATAGCGGGCAGGATCCCCATCGAATGTTATCAGTTCACGTTTTTGAAGATAGGATGACGTGCTGCGTCCAAACTCGCTGGTTTTGCGTTCCGGACACAGGTTACCGTCAGATTGAAGGCCGGAGCAAAACGCCCCAGACTGGGATCGAACGCCGGTACTGTCGGATGCCAACGGACCAACCAACTGATCTACGGATGCGACGTGCAGACCCCTATAAACAGGCTTCACAAACGACGAGCAGCTGGCAGTTCGGGAGCAAGCACACAATCGTCGGTCAAAATAAATCACGAACGTTCATTAATAAGAGCATCCGACTTAAATTCAGGTTCGCAGTAGTCCTTAGCATCAACGGCATTTGCCTGCAACATGCGCATGCTCGTTAAAGCCGACTCCAACAGGCGAATACGGGATTCAGCTTTTCGAAGTTTCTCAGCATCAGTAACGTTACCATCATCAAAAGAATCACCAGAAACGGACATGATTGCACTATGCAACTTATGTACCAACGTCACTAAGCCTAAACTAAGTAGGTCGTACGAAAATTAAACTAGAAACTACGAACAGATAAACCTAGACTTAACTCACGATCTGCGCAGAAGAATAAAACGAATTACCCTGTAATCGTGGTTCTATAAGGCATAATAACTACGGTACATGACTTACGAATAGGTTTCGCAATCGTAATACAAGTGGAGAGAAACTGTCCAGCGTGGGGCGGATCGAGTATTTGGGCAGTGTCGCAGTAACATAATAACAAGAATGACCTTGAAACCTCAAGGATGTGTCGGTGATGGAGTGTAAGAAATAAATATGTGATAGGTTAACCGCTTGTAAAATATAGAAAAGCAGTGTAAATGTGCAAGATAATTAGGGAAAAGAGATATCGAGTCCTCATGTAAGCAATCCAGTTTGGGGATACATCAAAGTTCCTTTTGGACTTTACAGTGGACTTTAAATAACACGTAGCGTGGATAGTACGCCAAAAGTAAAAGCTGTGGAAAGCTCTGTACACTTAGAAGCAAAGTTCAGACGTTCTGATCGCACGAACCTTCACTGAAGTAAAAATATTAATGTCTTGCTTTCCTAGCACTGGCACACTACTACCACGGGTTCGTACTTGCTTGACACAGCAGTGAGTAATTCAAAGCTTGTTTCCTAAATTCAACTTTGAATTGCTTGTCGTTGTGTCAAGATTTGCTTAGGAACCTAAGTAGCATGGTGTTTAGGGGGCAGCCGTGAACCGCTAGGATCTGAGTTTGACTTCAGCGCAGGCCTCCTCCACTTGATGTTTAAACACCAGGACGAAACTGCCGTTGTGCTGTTATAGAAAGGCGAGTAGCCACAGCCAAAAGCACCCAAATATTTCCATTCTGGTTACCGTAATTGCGCTCTGGATGACTGAGGTGTACCTCAAAAAGAACGGAGGTCGCAACAGTGGAAGCGCGTCACAAGTTAACCAGACAACGTGTTCATATATCTACAGTTGAATTGCTTTCTGCTGGGCCAACCGTTACTCGCGGATCTTCCTACCATAATGTTAAGGTTGTCAGCATTGAACTACTAAGCACAGAGTACCACCCAGTTCGGTTAGCTACTGATGAGTCGAAGCAAGGATGGAATCTCGGTAGTGGCGTGCAAGTATTGGAAGGAGCAACACACAAATATTTACATCCAAGTTTTAGTCCTCGCATTCGGAATGTAAGAGGTTTGCCTCAGCAAACCTACGTCACATCACAGATCGCTGTACACAAAATTACCACGCAGCATGTTCTCTCAATTCAACAATGAATTACTTTCACCTTTGCCAAACGCTTCACGCGTATTTTAGTAACATAGTGTTCAGGGCTTTAGCCAAAAAATACTATGCACTCAGTACCACGGCAGCTCAGAGCATCACTACGTTATGCGACCAAACATGGACGATCTCTTGGTCGTAGTGTACCGACTCTGAGCGGAGCAACATCCAAATATGTTCATACTGGTTACGGTCCTTGCGATCGGAATGACCGAGGTTTACCTCAAAGTGAACCGAGGTCTCAACAAAGGTTGCTTGAGACAAACTACCTCCACAGCATTTTGCAGAAATTCAAGTCTGAATTTCTTTTCTTTTTGCCAAAGGTTGCTTGCGGATTTCAGTGTCGTAGTGTTTAAAAAGTCAGCCGTGTACTACTTGTAACTGAGTTCCTCCATATCTCAGGTTATCCCATCTGTTGAGTTTAAACCGGAACAAAACCGCGGTACTGGTGTGCTCGTGTTGAGAGCAACTACACCCAAATACTTTTATTCCGGTTTCGATACCCGCGATCTGAAGGAACGAGGTTTATCTCAAGGTGAACCGAGGTCGCAACAGATGTTGAGTGTCACAAAGTAACCACAGTGCGTTCTATAAATTCGACCTTGAAAGGCTCTCCGCTTTGCCAAGCGTTGCTTGCGGATCTCAGTGGCATAGTGATAAAAGCGTCAGCCGTGAACTACTAGGATTTGATTTTCACCCCAGCTCAGGCTATCTCCGCCTGATGTGTCCAAACTACGACCAAACTGCGGTCGTTGTGTGCTAGTTTCGAGAGCAGCAACATCCAAATATTTCCATTCTGGTTACGGTCCGTGCGCTCGGAATGAGCGCGGTTTACCTCAAAGTAAACACAGGACTTAACAGAGGTTGCAAGTCGCAACCTAACCACAAGGCGTGTTCCCTAAATTTAACTTTAACTGCTTTTGGCTATGCCAAGCTTTCCTCGTGAATTTCTGTGGCAGTGTTTTATCGCGCCAGCCGTGAACTACCAGTAGCTGAATTCTAACCATGCTGATAGCAACTGGACTTGCTGAATACCACCAGGGACGAAACCGCGGTCGTGGTGTGCCAGCGTTGGGAGGAGCTACGTTCAAATATCTCCATTCCGTTTATGGTCTTCGCGATCGGAATTATTTTGCCTTAGCTGAAATTGAACGGCATTATAACAGAGGTTCCTAGTCGCACGTTTTTCACTCAATCTTTTCCCCAAACTCAACATTGAATTGCTTTCCGCTGTGTAAAGCTTTGCCTGCAGATCGCAGTAGCATTGTGTTTACGGCATCAACCGTGACCTGCTAGGCCTAGAGTTTCAATTTAGCTCGGGCTACTCCTACCTGATGACTCCCAACCATGACGATAACGCAGTCGTATTGTGCCAGTGTTGGGATAAGCAACACCCATATATTTTCCTTCCGTTTACGTTCCTCGAGATCGGTATTACCGAGGTTAACTGTAATCTGACCTGAAGACTCCACGGAGGTTGCGAGTCGCAACTCAACCACAAAGCGTGTTCCCTAAATTCAGTTTTGAATGGCTTTCTGCTTTACAAAGCTTTGTTCGCGGGTCTCATTAGCATAGTGTCTGGGGCGTCCGCCGTAAACAACTATGCTTTGAGTTCCAACCGATCGCATTCAATCTCCACCTGAGGAGTTAGAAGTAGAGAGCAAGCGCACTCGTGGTTTGCCAGCACTGGGAGGAGCAACCTCCATATATTTTCATCCTGAATGCGTTCCTCGCGATCGTAAGTAATGAGGTATACTTTAGGGTGTGCCGAAAGTCTTAAGTGTTTGGTATTCGTAACCTAACCACACGGCGTTTTCCTTATATTTAACGGTGAATTGATTTTTCTTTGCAAAGCGTTGCGCACGGATCACAGTCGTATAGTATTTAGGGCGCCAGTCGTAAGCCGCTAAAGCCTGTGTTCCAGCTTAGCTTAGACGTTATTCACCTAGTGAGTCTTAACCAGGAGGAAAGCGCGGTCGTGGTGTGCCGGTGTTTGAAGGAGCACAATACAAATAAATACTAGTCTTTTTTCTTAGCGCGGGAGAGTCCTTATGGGCAGTATCATGGTATCGGATGTGGACCCTGCTAAATTTGAGGTCAGGCTTTTCTCCTTCATCCTGCAACCATATTTGTTTTTCCCGATTACCCTGTTATGAGGTAAAAACTGGATTCCTACCTTATTGCGCCGGCCTATATGAGGCATCCTTCGCCCCGTCGCTTGTTGCGTCCAATGCAGAATGGAGAGCAGCCAGGTATTTGGATGGGTATATCAAAAGAACTGGCAGATTGTCAATTCGCTGTGCTTGGAGACAAATTTGCCGTGGGCATTTTAACGAGCGAGCCTAGTGGTGCACCTTTTGAATTATAAACATGGCGTTAAGGAGGAGCATATTAAGCATCACCAGCTTGCTAGGATCGTCGAAGTTGTATGCCGTATCGTACGTTGGGGCGCCTCCTGTTGGATATTTATAAATAAAATGAATATATAGTATGTTCTCAAGGTCAACAATACACACCAAACCAGGTGTGTTCAGGATTTACAAACGGTTGCTATGTTTGGAATCGTCATTGGACGAATACATGTACAGGCTGCGGAAATGAAAGAAGTAAGCATAAACAACATAGTCATCAGTGGAGGAGGATAGTTGGGGTTCAAGTCTGCGTAATGCAAACAGTAACGACACTATAATTGTACTGAAAACGACAGAGGTAAACAGAGAATATCGGTTTCTTGTACTTGTCAAGGAAATATTGCAGACGACTTTCAAGTATGTAGTTGTAGGGAGTGAATTTGGTCAGTGGCGAGCCACATCGTATATACAGTTTGGATTATTTAATTTGTGTGTCATACAGCAGCAGCACAGACGATCCAGAATGTGCTAAGAGGCTGGTTGACATGCGTGTTTTAAGCTGTATGCCAACTGGGTCAGTAGAGGGTAATGATAGACTGATATTAGTAGGGAGCAGTGTGTCCGAGGAAAAAGGAGGTGAATGTACTTTGTCTGTTTGTTTCAGGTGTTGGGTTCAATTTTGTCCTAATGCTTTTCTTTCTCATATAAATGTCTACCTGTGCTCTCTTCTATAAACGGGCGCACGTCACCTAAGCCAATTGTAGTTATTTCGATAACATTTTCGTGTTTGTGGCATTTCCTTAAAGTATACTTTCTCACCTCGTGTACTTATCTCGCATTCTTCCGTCAACAACTTCCTTCATATGCTCATTACTTTAAGATATATGTCACGCTTTCCTTATGCATTACTTAATTTACTTTCTTTGTTATCTTCCTCTTAAGTGATTGGCTGTTAATTGATATCCCCGGTGTGGCTGCGCTTGATGTGCATGTGGACAAGGCCCCTACCTGTCTATTACCCACTACCGCCTCCATACTGGCTCCAGGAGACAGTTGGTCGTTGCTGAAAGGGACGGAGTGCACGGCTCCTGTGGCCGTGTTAGGATCAAAGAGTGGTTCCATGCAGTCAGTGTGGAGCGGACTACGGTCCAGCCACCGCAATGTGTGCTTGATTCCCCAAATACAGTGTGCTTGTGTTTGCCTGTGAAGGAGGGTGGGCCGGCTCCGTTGACGAAACGTGGCTCCCATCCACATACCTCCCGGTCTTGTTCCTTCGGGTTTACACCGGATATGGGGTGTGTGGACGGAGCTATAAGTGGTGCAGCGCAAGCCACCCATGGTCCTTCTGTAGGCGCAGGCGTCCTGTGGCTGGCCACAGTGACAAGCAAGTCCGAAACCGGATGCCGCCAAACATATGAGCCAGGTGCTCAGGCCGGAGATCGATCCTTAGTTTTGCGTTCAGAGGTGCTGTACGGATGACTGAGATAGATTAATTTGCAGTAGGTGCAACAAGCCTAAGAATCGAGTTAGGCGGTAGCCAGACGCTACATGGCCCTCACGAGCTTGGAAACGAGACCAGCAACTTGCGGTTTACATAAAAATGGACTGCGGCAGGTGTCGTCATGGTTCGCGGCACGATGGTGTTTTCTGACAGAGTGCTGGCTGGCTTGGTGAGGTAAGCGATAAAAGCTCGGCATGTGCAGGATGCATCCGCTCATTATGCGCATTTGGGGTTTGCCCTAGTGGTGGGGCTGTTAGGCCGGAAGTGTGTCTAACTTTTTGATGGAACTGGAAAAGCACGCCTATGCTTTAGGTTCTGCGCAGACACTTCTTACGTTGCGGCGGCTCAACCCTGTCTGTCGCTGTGACACACTTCGCTTTGTAACAACGGGGTGTAGGCGAAATTGTCTTAGGACATTTTGTCTTGCCTGTGTTCGCATGAATTATTTGGTCTAGGTATATATTTGGGTCTTGCCAGTGCGACGTTGTAAATCAGCCAGGATTGTAGGTGCTTATGGGTGTAGTCCGGTTACCCCTGTGGGGCTAGAGGGTTATGAAGAGATAATTCCAACAATGTAGCTGATCATTTTTGGCAATCACTGTGCTACACTTCGACCCAAAACGTGTAGTCTGGGGTGTGGCTTGTCTGATAAACGCGGTGATGTTACCTTAGCTGTGTTGGTGCGTTTGGGCATTACTGCGTTGCTCTACCTTAGTTATTTTGAAGGAAGCCGAGGAGACAAATTTGTCTGACACCGTGAGTTTAGGCCTTTTGGCTTTGGCACCGCGGCAGTTTTAGACGGCTAGAGAAGATTTATGATGTTAGAAAACGGTATACGATGATAAGGAGCCCCGTTCTCTCGTGTTCGCTGTCCGTGTCATGTATGTCAATCACGCTGATGGGATTTATACTGCATTGTCTCGTCCATGGTTGCATTCAAGCTAGCCGTAACGACTGCCTGACTTTTATCTAGGGGTACCTTTATTACGGTAAAATCTAATTATCGTTGTGTTAAGTCCAAGTCGAGGTTTCAAGCCCTTGATGAACGTGCTGTAGGAGTAGCGTTCATTTGCATACAATTGTTTGCATGCCCTGTATTGTTGTCGTATTATGGCATTATTGGTATCTGCTTTAAAAATCTTTGTGGCGGTCGTTACTTGGGACAATACAGTAACGTTTCGTATGGTTGGCTGTTTGATAGGTTTAGGAAACATTCTGTTGTTGTTAGGCGTAACGGTTAGGATCATGGTAGAGGTATTTATACTTAAGGAAACTTGCAAATGCTGTCAATTTAAAGTTCGCTTATTTGACGTCAGCGCCATTCGCTGTAGCGCCAAGTCCTGGTTAATCACTCTAGGCCCCGAATTTGCTTCCTGTCTTATAATAAACTTGTCTAGAAAGTATTCGGCCTGATCTTGGCTGCTGAATTTAAGGACAAGGAGGCAAAATAGACTTCCGTTCTTTTTTCGGAGGCGGCTACATGGGCAGCAATACTTGTTCACTTTGCATAAACGCTTAAGTGAACGCTTCACTTTCTCCAGTGGCATGTGGTAAGGCACGCGAAATATTATTGCGTCCCGTGCCCGGATTACTCGTTCGATTACTTCGTTAGCAAAGGTTTGCAAGCAGTGCACCTGTTAGTTTGAGATATTTCACTGTCTGATTTATGTAGCTTCGCTAGCTGTGCAAGCTGCATAATTTTCAACAACCATTGGTTGATTTGTAGCAGTGCTGTTTTTACCGGGTTTAGCTAATCTTCCAGTTTTTGAACCTTAAGTATTGCTTCTGTGAGAGGGCCATGTGGTGTTGCCTTATAGTCAAAAAGTAAAGGCGACCGACCCTTCAATGCTATCGGTTTTTGTGTGGTTACGGACACTTTGACGCTATATAATGCATCCGTCCGTAGATCAGATAGAAGCGCAAAGCACTTAGCCAAATTCCCTGGTGTAAGAACCTCAGTGTTGCTGGATATCGTCTGATATTTTGGGTTTAAGCCGACTGACGGTGGTGTCAGTGCTGAGACGACAGTGAACCCAAGACAGTAACTTGCCTTGTCCATGTTCCTATGAATGTCGGGTCAGCGTCCGCTCCTGAGCACAGCACTGCAAAGCTGTCAGTTGTATAGCACTTCTCTGAACCATTTGATAAGTCAGGTTCTTTACTTATTGTTTGTTCAAGCACTGTCTTTCTCCATCCTGTATCTTAAAAGCTCCGTTGCTTTGAATGTCGGATTTCAGGTTATCGCGTCGAGATCTAGTTCAACTCCATGCTGCAAGACAACGTAGTTTAAATGACTATTAAAACCAGACCCACCAGCACGTAAGCTACTTCCTAAGCGGGCGATTTCCGTCCGGGCATTCAGGGATATCTTTTCTTATATGCAACCTTGTCGCTCATTCTTAGCCCTAATTCTCTTTATCATTACTTTTTCCGTCAAACTACAGCGAGATCTGCTGTGCGCCTCAGCAAACTACAATAGCCATGCGGTTTGCGCAGTGGTTGCAACAAGTCATGATTGTGACGCGTTATGAGGTTAACGCTCATAGCCCAGCTGCGCAACACCTTGATGCGGTAACTCATGAAACCATAGATAAAGTACCGCATAAAGTATACAAGCATGGAGAAGGAAACCATGCAACATTCCACTGCAATGCTATGTTGTAGGACAGCTATCTATAAATTAGAATGCACATTAGCAATTTGAATAACCTGATTTCCGGAATTACCTAGCGATGAAGTAGAAAAAGCAAAATGCATTTAAAAATCCATTTATCCAAAACAACATTAGTTATAAATCCGTTATAAATATCTGAGTTAGAACCATTGCAGAAGCCAGCATAACTCGCTCTCAAATTGCCAGCGGCTACGGATCGGTATAGCTAAATAGGGCACAGACGTACGCAAACCTTGGCAACACGGAAACATTAAGCCTCGTTGCTAGGTTCAGGTACATTCACTTCGTCATCTAACTATATTTAGATAATAACGTAGGCTACATCCATCTGCCTGCGCTTTAGATGCGCCATCTCGTTACAACAAGGGCATTGTACAACGGTCGCCAAGTGGCAAGGCTAAGGGCTAGTTGGTTTTTGGGCTACGTCAGTCACATACAACTCTTATAGCACAGCCACAGACATTTGCGAAACAGGTAGCAATGTCTCTTTTGCATACCGCAGATTCTTGCTATTGGATACCGACGTCAAGTTGGTCGTGGCCAGCCTTGTTGCACCAATGTAGACGAAATAGCGACGGCGATAGATAACCAAAGGCACGAAAGCTTGGAGGCTCTTAGATAGAGCTATGACGAAATATAATAGCATTTCGACATGGAATGCTCGTTACGGGGATCGTACATGCCACGAAGAGGACCCTACGTGTACTGCACATTGGTTGTGAAGAGGTGCGTACCGCAAGAGTATGAGTTAGGAAGCCATTGGAAACAGGTTGCAAGTTTACTGTATGTCACCCTAACACATGCCGCAGCTAGATACAGTTTTTGGAACTGACAGAGTCCAAAGGAAATCACGGTTTTGTCTGTCGCAGTTTTAACTGAAAGCCACCTCGATTTCCTGGTACAGTGGGTGACTGAGGCACCTAAAGCAACACTCACAAATCTTCGTTTGCGTTTAAAAGCAGGGTTCGTGTTTGAGGTCAGCATCAGTACTGTGCCAGCTACCTGAACTGTTGACTCCCAACGTTGGGGAAGTTGCACGGAACTCAAGAGTCCATGAAGACGTTGAAGAACAAAAGACGGTAGAAATGGTTTGTCTTGTGACGCCTGCATAATCAGGCCGACGGACGGCAAGCTATGAGGTTTCATTAGCCAAGCTACAACAATTTTTGTGCGCGCATCGGAGGTGGTTTGCCAAGAGGGAGTAGAGCCCAGTGTACCGCTGCCAGCAGTCATGACCAGAATGTAAGCGTTGTAGGCGCGATTACGAACGACTCTCTGATAGATTTTTCTTTTTACGCCTAAGCTTCAACAAATGAAGGTGGGCTCAGTGGCTGCGGCAATTGCTAGGAGCCAAGAGCCTAGCATTTATCTAGAGGTGTAAGTTGACATGCAACAACGCACCATGCTACGCAGGCTTGAAAGGCTTATTCAGAGAATAACACTGCCGCGCATGGATGCTTTTGCGTCTTGCATCATACTCCTTAACACCGAACCCCATCGAGGGCAACTGTAGTGTAATGTAAATAAATAAATAAATAAATAAATAGTATATTCTCGAATTTCCGAGACACACCTGACCAGGCATGATCAACGTTTACAAGCAATTTATGTTTCGCAACAAACACGTTGCTATGTATGTAATCGGCAATAAGCCGAAAGTTGTCCAAGCTTTGTAAATTGTAAAATTAATCTTGAGGTATAAATTCGTCAAAACATGACGACAAGTTGGGTTATAGTGGGCGTAGTGTAAACAGGCTGGGCATTCCGTTTGTAGAGAAAACTTGTCAGGAAAATATTACATTAGGATTCAGGTCCGCTTGCCAGTATGTAGTTGTGGGCATATGGGACGCGCAATTTGAAAAACAGGTACGCCGAAATGCTACGCATGTATGCAAACCCTGTTATTAGCGAAAATAAACAGCGATAACAAGTTCTAGTGCATGTTGTTTCCAAAACACCTGACTGTGTGGCACCGAAGCACTGTCAGCAGACATTGCAATTGGTGACCAACACTCACGGCCGTATTATACACATTATAGATGTATAAACGAGGCAACTCTGAATAAACTTATTTTTTGAAATCAGCATTATCAGGCCTTACTTCATCGCTAGGTAGGTTCGTAAGGAACAACATGCTCCGCTTGCAACATGCAGCTTTTGAATAGGGAAAGTGCGCTGGGCTCAGTATAATGCATTGTACTTGGCTTTATGATGTACAACTGGCCGTTTCAGTGACGCGAAAGGTTGATGGGATGGATAGGGGACTATCCACAAAGAAAAACACGGCGCGAAGTTATAACTGATCTCATATCGTTGGTGGTGGTTGTTGTTCGCGGTTGTAGTGCCGATGGTTAAGCACTGGGTGGCGTTAACATCTAGACTTACCAGTGAACTTTGCAGCCTGATCGCAGTAAGCATAGTGTGAACCTTAGTCTGGCAATGGAACGCGGCTGAAGGAGCATTACTTAACCTACTTCACTTACGAGAAGTGCGGAAGGCCAAAGACGACCTGTAAATCTTGGAACTGTTTCGCAGCAGATGAGGGAAAACAGTGAGCAAGGTATAATATTGATTTGTCGTCAGCTTTTGAACAAAGCGCAGGGTTGCAGTGCCCATATACAGCGTCAGCTGGACCCATGGCAATATGGTGTCCGATAAGGTGGTACACGTACAGAACGAAAATGAAGTAGTAAACAGCCATTGCTGCCAAACCCGGTTGGTGTATTTGACTTTGATCGTACTTACGCGCTTAGCCCCAGGGGGAAGCTAGATGAATTTAAAAGGTCGATTGTCCCTTGCAAGAGATCAACATAATAATTAACTTATCTTAAATTATACTCCGGACTGTGGGGAACTAAAATGACTGGTTAAAACGAGGTTGTAAATTTTTTACTCTAACTGTCTAATGAACTATGCATTACGTGGTTTCCTACAGGCCCGGTCAGGTGCACTTTTCCTAATCGACCTACTTGCCTACACAACAAGTTCTGCTGATGACCGAAAGGTTTGTTGTGAGTACATACTTCGTTATGTCTAAATCATTTCACCGAGTTTGATACTGCAGGTTGTGAAACGTGTTATCGTTCGTTAGCATCTTATGTTTGGTTTTATCTATCAACCTCCTCGATCAGCCCACCGTGAAACCTAGCAGCTACTGAACGCTATTTACACAATTTATAGCCATTCTTTCATGTCCAAAGTTATGTGGGAAGCTTTCAGGGTACCACAAGTTAAATGGATATGACATGGACGTACGGTATAAACGGGACCAGACGAACTGGTTACTCTATCCACTTTAATGGCTGCACAACCCGTGTAAAAGGACCCGCCAGAAATGCCAATACCCTTGCTTTGGTATTCACTATGAGGAAGCCCGCGTGCATTCCTAGACCGTTCACCGCCGGACTGCTACAACAACACTGCCTTTTGCATCGTGAGTCTTGAACGAACTAGGGCACTCAGGTACAATATTGCAATCAACTTATAACATTCACCGAATTGACAGGAATGTATGTAAGAAAATTATCGGCACTATGAATTAGAGTCTGCATTCTGAACTAACAACCCGTCTATGATTGCGTGTAAGCTTTTCAGCAACGTTGCTGCGTCTACTAATGTACTGGCATCTGCGGAAAGGAGCCGCGATGCGTGAACAGCACACTAAAGAAAAGAACGAAAGATAACGGTAGAACTTTAGGGTATCCAATCACAGGGCCAGCCTTTTGCTACGCTTCTGTATATACCTTAAATCATATTACAACTAAAACTGTGAGCTTAACGCGTCTACGTCTCAGGCGGAAAGTGAGCGCGTAAAATGCCTGAGACTTCAAGGGCACTGACATGGCTACTTAGGACCAGTAGCCTCAAACTACAACAAGCAATCTTAACGTTGGCATTACTTGATGTCAGCAGCGGTTGCCAAATCGAGTGCCCCGTATCACGCAATTCCATCTTAACTCCTTCATTTATGACTGACAGCCGCAAGTCAATACCTACACTTTCCAAAAAAACAAGCTAGCTGATCTGTATTGTGCCAATGACGTGAATATAGACGCATCAAGCCAACACAACGAAAAACTCCCGGGCCTAACCTGGACCAGACGGTACACCCCAGCTTTCATAAGCTGTGGTGAAAATTTTTATCATGTAGCTTCACAGTTTCACTCTATCGCTATGGAACAGCTCCTACCCACCGCAGTGAAACCACTTTATCATACTGCGGATATATAAAGGGGCCCGAGAAATGAAATGTTGTTATCACCATATAACCAATCCCCTCTGATGCCCATACATTCTTGCAACGGATAAACAGGGATATTGCTGTGTACTAGCTGACACGACTGAACATTAGCAACCAAGCACAGAATGGCTATCTTTTAAGGCGCTGCAACGTTGTTTTCATGCTACAGTTCTTGCTCAAGTTTGCCATTAAGATTGACAGAAGAATGGCGGTAAGTATAATTCTTCCGGATATGTAAAATGCCTTCACTTGCATGCCACAATAGCCACTGCTGGCTTTGCTGCAATCATTTGGTGTTGCAGACCTTCAATGCTGATGCACATCATATCTAAACGATCGGACCCAAAGCATATAAATAGGACAGACGTACACCACGTGGGAAGGAATAACAAATGGTGTCTTCTAAAGACGCGTGCTTGGACCGCTACTTTTCTTAATCTACAGTAACAATATTTGCGACCCGGTAAGTTAAGGATGCCCTTTAATTCGCAGCTTACGTTAAACTTGTCTGCTTGTTTCTGTTACTACACCATAGTAACATACGTGACGACATATCCGCGATGAACACACCAAGTGTAAGCCCGTCTTTAAAATGCTGCGTAAGGAAAGCTCAGAAACTAGAGCACAGATGGCGAATCCCGGAAGGTTTTAGCAATCTTGCAGGCACCACTATCAAACAACCGACTCAGTCAAGGATTTGCGAATAAATTATTTAAACATCTTCCAATTTCTCTGAACATATTCTACACCAAGTCGAAAATCCAGACAAGTACCAGGCTAGATTAATAGAATGTTCCCAGTACCTGAATGCCGATTTACACTATAAAATATTTCACTTCATAGCAGACGTTTGCAGACAAGCTTGGACGTTTTGCAACACACAGCAAACACCTTGCAAGACAAACCAGACTTTTGTAAAACAACTTGTGCATTACGCAAAATAAATGTTTCACGTTGGACTTATCAGAAAAGCATGGATTTTTAGCAAGTGGGGTAAAGTGTTATATGATTGGGTACTCTTCAGCCCACATTTTACTTACGATAGCGCAAATGAATTGTGCAAGGAGCAGGCGACGGCGTGATGCCTACCATTGCTCAAGCTTGTCAGCTCAATGAAAGATTTCCCAGTCCCTGTAGTGACCGCTTCGTATTGTGTGCACTCAGCAGACTGAAGCTCACGCAGTAGCAATAACACCACGAGGTAGACAGTATAAGCAGTGCGACGATCAATGCAATTCGGCAGACCTTCTCTGTCGACTACTCGCTACACGAGTTTGGATGTACACCCAACAGGACTGCAGCAACTTAATCCACAATATGATGCTGCACTTGACAAAAGTGGAATTTGGGCACTCCTACATTTACTGACGGCTTTTATTACTGCAACGACTTAGTCCTTGCCGACACACAATTTCCATTTTAGTGCGCGCAATTTTCTATCAAAGCTGTCATGGTTAGCCAGCATAAGTTGGTCGTGTACCGAGACGTAGAAAGCGTAGTAATGTGTACTTGCGGTTCTCGTGAAACTTTTGATACCAGTTTGTAGTGGCACATTTGAGCTTTAACTTGAGTCTTTTGAGTGCCATTAAGACCGTAGACTCGGACAGGTAGGTTCCGTTCTCGCTCAGCCGCTGCTGCAGCTGCACCAAATGATCTTATGAATATCGTCCAGCGGTCTCCAGCATGATGCAACACATCGAGGTTCAGCTTCTTCCTATTTTATTACCACATTTGCACTAAGTAACGGGCTGTTGCGTGCATGCATTGTTGATAAAGATTTGTTTCTTACAATGCTCTCGTTGATATCGGCTAATTCCGCGGCGTCGTGCGTGGTCAAACTGTTGTGGCAAACAAGCTTGGCGAGGATGTAAATCCGTGCCCAAACGCTCCTTTGCGCGGTTCCCGTATTAAACTGCGCTCACGCCTTTTGTTGCGCATCTTGATCGTTCCACGCTGCACAATGTTTTCGTCGCGTCGGTCCTGCAGCTGCGTATATTTGCCCACACACTCACAGAAATTACGGAGAGGCAACTAGAGGGACAAGGAAAATCTTTCATTAAGCTGACAAACTTGAGCAATAGTAGCCATCACACAAGCGCCTGCTGCTTGCAATATTCAATTGTGCTATCATAAATAAAATGTAAGCTAAAGATTACCCAATTGTATAACACTTCCCCAATTGCTAAAATTTCATGATTATCTGACAAGAAGTACAAATTTGTTTTGCGTATTGTACTGTTTGCTTTGCAAATCGTCTGATTTGTTTTTCCAAACGTCAATTGTTTGCAAACATCTCCTATAAACTGGAAATCTTATGTACATGTTTATAATGAGAACTCTGGGCTTGTGTAACATCAGTCACATCTAAGTAAGGCTGAATCACGGAATAGCTATAGAAAACGTCCAACGACTATGTACCCAACTGAGCATGGGTTACTGCTGAGGGTTTAGTTAACTCGATCTATGTCGTTATATCTGACTGGATCCGTTTTGCCTGCGACGTCAGAAAATCCATCGCCCGTTTGAGCCATCTATGCACTTTAATTGCCCAGAACCAATAACCATCCCACTAATAGTAGAGTTATGGACTACCCACGCAGCACTCCCGTTATAATAAATAGCGGCCTTCTGCTTAGTGAGGTATGCCAAGCTGTGAAGTGAATTGCTCCTACAGGTATGCGCTCGTCCAAATATTGCCATATTTTGACAAGCAACAGAAACCTTTCTTACCTTACCAAACGTGTTAAAGACCGTCATCCTCCTGCACCCTCCAGGTCCATTAAGGAAGCTTCGTCTTAGCAACATCTGATGCGCTAGAAACACGCGTGCAATACATGCTGCTTTCAGCACGAATAGAAACTTGTGCTTCTGCTACACGTTTCCACCCACACATTGAATGAGTGACTTTGAGATTTACTACGAAGTACTGTTTATAAGGTAACATATAAATGTCAACAAACCGAAATTCTGACAAACTCCGTGGTTTGCTACACAACTACTATATCATCTGCTTTAAGTACCTTTGTTTGAGCATACTTTTACATAATTGTTTCTTTTGCCTGATTCCGTTAAGGCACAAAACCTATGCCATAGATTCTGCATACAACAGACTGCTCGGGTCTAGGAATCATATGGCGATTGCTGGTAGGTATGCAAATTTTCATTCCTGTTTCACAACCAACTTAGTTTTCGGCATACCACTTGATTAGGATGCAAGTGTTATAAATAGGCTTCTGTTTTTCTTCCCCGAAACGATCATAATGTAGAGTGTCCCTGCTAATTCGTTATTTTTACGTGCTTATCTCATTCCTTTAGCTTCATTAAAAAATTACACAGCATTCTAGTTTACAGACGAAATAGAAAACTTTCCTTCACCAAGGTGGGAACACACGGGTGATTTTACAACACATTTCAGGCGATCTTGCATCACCCGAAACGCGGTGACGAATACGGTAAATGCTGTTTGTGGCACACTACCCTCTGTATGGTATGAGCATCTCAAAATGCAAATCAATCCATAAATTTGGCTTTGATTGCACGAAATATACACACTGCCAACCAGGTTATATTGCTCATTTGTGTGCCTAAACACGCAAGAGGCAGATGAAATGGCTGTTGAGCGCAATACATGCTGGGTTGCCAAAGGAATATTTGGTAACTGCACAATACGTACGGCAAGCAACGTACTGTCCTTGGACTGCAAGCATTTAACCCGCGCACATTGATCTCAAACCTGGGTATGCGATGCGGAATCATATGTTCCAGGGACCACACTGCAAAGTCAATTGGTCTATGATGCAAGGCGACCGATATTCCATACTTGAGGTGTAACCCTAAGGACGAAAATACTAAATAAATAAATAGTTTATTCTTGTATCTAGCAGGGCCCACCAAATCAGGCATGAGCAAGATTTAAGAACAGTTGTGTTTTGCAACAGCCACTTTGTTATGTATGTGATTGCCAGTGGCCGAAAGTTGTACCAGCTGTGAAGATTGATAAAGTAATCACGCGGAATATATTCGTACGTGGATGAGGATAATTTGGGCTCAAGTGTGCCTACTATAAAAACCCTCGCTGTAATTGAAATGAAGACGATAGGTTTAGACAAAGAGCATCTTTCACTTGTATGTGTCAAGGAAACATTGTACTATGACCCTGTTTTGTAAAACTAGTAGATAGGGTTGATAATTTAGTTGCTCATTTGTTCGCCGAGCTGCGAAATTGGTTTGAAAACTTTTCACCGGCATGCCAGACGGCATCATCAGTGCGTCGAGATGTGGAGTCTAATCTTGCTGATTGGGTTGTTGACCCGTGATCGGCGTGCAGGTGACATTTCGAAAGTGACGACTTCAATCTTTGTCCCGTGCTCTCTACCCATTACCCCGTGGCGGAGGTCGTCGCTTGGGTTGTTCCTATTTACCTTATATGAAGAATATATCCGAAATGGCAGCAAGACTATTCAAACAACATCACGTCATCGTAGCACACAAAACAACTGCTATACTGAGAAAACTCTGTCAAAACCGAAGGAGAAACTGGAAGCTCATGAGCAAAGTAATGTATATAGACTAAGTTGTAGAAATTGTGAAAAGGACTATGTTGGCCAAACAGGCAGAAAATTAACAACACGATTACAAGAGCACAAAAAGCATGCAGCAGACACTATGCATCTTCGCTGGTCTCAGCACAAGTGGATGAGAAAGAACACAGCTTTGATTGGGCCAAAACAGAAGTCCTGGCACGAGATGAAACAAGAAGAGCAAGGAAATTTCTGGAAGCGTGGTTCTCAACAAAAAGATCGATCAACATGCGTATCGAGATTGACCCAGTTTACCAACCCCTCCGACGGAGAGAACTTAGAGAAGTTATGAGACGCCGCTTGAATTGGAACAACCCAAGCGACGACCTCCGCCACGGGGTAATGGGTAGAGGGCACAGGATACAGATCGAAGCCGTCACTTTCGAAATGTCACCTGCACGCCGATCACGGGTCGACAATTCAATCAGCGAGATTACACTCCACATCTCGACGCACTGATGATGCCATCACGCATGTCGGTGAAACGTTTGCAAACCAATTTCGCAGCTCGGCGAGCAAATGAGCAACGGTACTATGACCCTGCTCGACTTGCCTGTATATAGTTGTTGGTAGTGACTTTATTAAGTGTCCAGTTCCATCCGCCACGTCGGTGTTGTTACATGGACATAAGTGGCTGTTTATAAGGAGAACGCTTTTCAGGCAAACTCTCACCATGTCCTGGAACACTGCCGTGAAGCCCTTTGAACACTAAAGTGCAACTGGCAAAGCAGCTTGCCGACTGACTACTCCCGGTTATTTGCAGTCGGTTGAGTTCTATTTGACGGTTGCTTTAACCTTTATTTTGGTCAACGCAGCTACAGTCCATGAGGCCGCTTGAGGATGAGAGAAGTACAAAGCATCGTGTTGTTAAGTGTCCCTTTTGTGCAGAAAAATTACAGTTTCTGTTGTCTTAATTTTTCCTTGTATGTATACTGTTCGGGAGTGTAAAGAAATCATTTTCAACTATCCACACTGAACAACTGTCTTGGTGGTGATTGCAGTTACTTACTTTTGGTGTACAGCCATTGTCCAGGTAGGTCCTTGTCAGTTATTACGTCCTGTCTCGAGGAATCCGCTGTTCCTCGTTCCAATACCGGACCCACAATAACTTCCTTAACCCGGAGAAAAGGAAGAAGTGGGGAAAACCGGGGGAAAGATAACAGTTATCACTATCTAATCCAAGTGTTGCAACAATTTATTTTTAAACACGGGTTTCAAATGTCTGTCAAGATATAGCTTGCTTTGTGACACCTCACTTCCATGTTTCCTATATCTCAGGACATAATATTCGTCTATGGCGTCGACATCGAATAGGGGCGAACTTGCTAGTTTTTCATTGTGTTACTGACTGTACTAGCGTTACTTCAAATCGAACATGATGGAACAATTGCGTGGTCAAGTTCTGACTTTTGGAAAATGGTAACCGAATTCCACATTGCAAGGTGCTTCAATTTATCAATCAGACAAGCACCAAAGTATAAAAACGATGATTAGTATCTGACGAAGGCGGGTCTTTAGATGTCTTTTTATGAGTATGTGGACCCCATTTCTAACAATGTTCCCGGGCATACTCAGCTACTTCCGTCATTCAACGGATGTTAGAGTAAATTTCTAACAATCCTATGTTAGATATCGTTTGTGAAACACAACTCTGTACTCTTTGACCTATAACTAGGCGCGAGCCGACGCCTACATTGCATTGACATAAAGTATTTAATAACTCATTGGTAGCGCGCTCAAGTCATCGTGTCAATCAGCTTGGTGATGTTCAGTGGTTTACATGCAGTTTTCCGAGTCACACTACAGACAACGGTGACCTGGCAATTTTATACGCAATGCAATGTTGGTTCTCTCGCAATAGCTACCACTGGCGAGCACCTAGCCAGCGGTCATTTACGTCCTAGCCGTTGACCGTATTACTCCGGCTTGATTAACCGACTACAGGCCGCGACTTTGGCGCACCCTACTTGTAGGTACGCATTTGGTTTCTTTAGTCAGTAACATTGCGTGGGCAGCAACGTCCGGCCACACATGCCTACATTTTTCTCAACCGTGACCGCCATGTCTTTTGGACTGAGGCCGGCCGAACAATGAGGCTACAATACGACTATGCCCACAAACACTGCCGTTGACAACGCCACCAGCTTGCGAGGGTAACAAACGCTTTCGCCCTGTGATCAACGAATGGAATTAACCTATTAATTAACATAGGTTGGAAATGGTATAGATAAGGTGATAGGGGCAGCCCCGACCTGAGCAATTTTCACAGGTTGCTTGCGTCCGGTTAGGTTGGCTTCCAGCCAGTTTAGTTAATGACTGCTCACTCCATGAGCTTTTTTCGTCTGAGTTAAACGGGTATGGCTGACTCTATCATTTGCTTTTGTTATACCAACTTAGAGTGTACTGATTGCCAGGTCGGAATCAATTACTCCGATGACCATGCAAAGGAAATGCTGTTAGCAATTTGTGCATGAGCGTGCACACAAACTTCCATTTTGTGAGTTGTTAACCTAGTCATATGCAAACGGTTGGTCCATGAGTGCTCATTAAACTAATTTCCATAACACGAGGTAATAGATATAACATAAGACTTGACGATCTGTGGCGCTACTAAACTTCAAAACGATAAGTTACTGAAGTATTCATTTAGCAGCACAGTATACCGCATAAGCTTTCTTCTGGTGTTTAGAAGAACCTCTTTTGGCTTTATTGGGTACTGGTGACAAGTTTGACCGGAGAAATATCCTATACTTATGCTGCTCCTCTGCCAACTTCAGTGGTGTCAGTCGTAACCGTTGTCGGTTAGGTCTGGAAAAACTTTTAGGAACAGGATATTTTGCAACCTTGCCGATCAAAGAACACATGTTGCGCATAAACTGGGAAGTTCGAAGCCATTTACCGGCAGATAGTAAACCAAATACCTTAGAAAAGCTTCGTAAAGGTTAGTAAATAATTGGAGTAGTATTGCTTCAGTCCAATTATGGCTCTTAGTAAGCAACGTTTCTAAGCGAAATACAATGCACCGAGGTAGCTATTTGTTTGTAGTTACTTTTATAACCATCAACTACAACACGAACTTTAAGTAACGAGAAGTCCTTGACACCGTTTATATATTCCTCAGGCCTGATTGCATGTGTCAAAAGCGCTTAGTACCGTTGGACAACCTGTTAAGTACCGAGCTGCGGTCGAAGACAGCTTCAATAATGGACCAAAGCGGGCCTAAAAAGCCCCACAAGTAAATGCACAAGCCACAGTCAATGCTGAGCTACGATACTCTATACAAATATAAATAGTATTAATACCGCAGCCATAACTTCTGTACTCGAACAACAGAAAAATTCACGCAGTTAGCTGTTACAACAATAAGCCATCAACTTGTCGTGCTCAAATCACCACCGAAGTAGCCCTGTGTGTGTCTGGACTAGGTGTGCACAAACGACCCATGCAGATGACCAACAATTGGTTGTCCACTCACAATGGGTTAACTGCAAGCTGCTTGGGTGTGTGTCACTGGCCAGAGAGCAGGTGACTTGAAGGCAGATATGTGAACCGGATCTTGGCAGCGGTAGTGTGTGGGAGGGAACAAATACGATGAAGCGATCGGCAGAGCAGCACATAAAGCAGAGAAATGAGTAATAAGGCTGTTGTTGCCACAACTGTACGTTTGGTGTGGAAAACAAGTAGCTAGGGCAAATGTAGGAGGTATTCAGGCAGGGAGATCAAGGACAGGAAATAGGTAATATATCTTTTGTTTATGACATGTGCGTCACCCTAAAACGTACATATTTCTGCTTCTCTCGTTTAACTGTAAGCACGAGGCGTCGGGCGTACCCCTGTTTTTGGTGACAAAATATGTCTCGTCATTGCTAGTGGGAAAGAAAGCCATTTTGAACGCCAACCACTTCATCACTAACTAGCTAAAATGCTGTAAGATATGCGCAATGCAAAGGACAAGACTTGTACTGTTACAGTCTGCATGGAGTATTGATATTTGCAATTCATGGAGATTCTCCGGCAAGTGGGATTGTAGGCCCACACCGGCCAAGTCAATCCACGAAATGAATGCGTCACCAACTAATAATTCAAGAGCTTCAGGCTCCCCACTCGTTAAACGGTATCCGCGCAGTCTATGATTTTTATTTAGTTTACAACTCCCACAAAATCTTGAGGTATTAGCATGTGCTACAACAAGTTATTTATATGGCAGCATATGCCGCAATGCTCACCGGTAGGTTTTGAAAAGGCGGTGAGCATTCGGTCTGCGTTAATTCACCTATTAAAGGAAAGAGTTTACGATACGTCATTGGAATAGGAAAGGATGTTGTCCAGTGGTCTTTAAAAATCATTAAGTTGTTGACGAAAATAAAATAGAAAGATGGAGCATTATACAGTCTCGACACCCGATGGCAGCCTATGTTTAATCGGCAGTCGAGTAGATTATTAGCTTATGAACTATCGGGATCTTACCGCGGCTGACCTGCAACAGTTCGTGGCGTGTATAATTGGGGTTAGTCAGTATTTGGTACACTATAGTAAGGTCCTCTCGCAGGCCTCGTTATTCGCTGCTGTACAAAACTTGAGCTTGCAACCTGCGTTGGTTTTGGAGGAAAGAAAAGTCTTTGACGGATTTCGTCTACCCACGTTATAACGTTTTGAGCGCAGCAGCACTGTGGTTGTATGATGTTTGGCAGACATGCTTTGCCTGCTCTACTAGGGGTGAAAACCAGGCGTAAAGCATTTGTAGAAAGATTGATGGATCGAACTTTCTGAACGCAAATTGTAGGGGCTTAGGGTGCTGACTGTCTTTCTGGATGTCCTGTTGGCCCGTTTAGCGCAACCAAGTTTTTCCAACACGAATACTCCTTGGTTGCTTTTTGGCTTTACAGGTTGCAGTACTACTTTCCCAGTCGATATTCATGCGTACACTGCTAGTGTATGCTTAGTGCTTATCGTTTTATTACGTTAAACTGTAGTACTCCATAAGTTTTCTGTGAAGAGTCGTGAAGCCACAGCAAAAGTCGTCCTGTACTCTGCGTGATGTGGCTCTTCTCTAACATCAACAAACTGTTCGTCAGTTCATGCACACCGCTTTTAAGACTATACGTCTTATATTGTACACACCAGTAAAGCTGCGCACGCGCAAGGATAACAGCTCTCAGCATAAGTTTAGCCGTGATGGATACGCTGCCTAAGCCTGCGGGCACTGTAGGCTGTTTTAGAACGCATGCGTTGGCATTACACCCAAAAAAGTACAAGTAAAATGTTGTTGAAGCCAGTTTGTCCATAACTGTACCGGAAGCTCCAGCCTATATAAAAACGCAAGATACTGGGATCCTGCTTTGCACACTCCGGAGTTTGCTTACGACTTAGTATAGCATTGTAGATTAGGGTTATCATTTTTGCTAAAGTCGGTTAGTATTAAGTATTTTGTCACTAATTAATAGGCTAGTCATTGCGTTGAGTGACGACGGCATACCAGACCTGCGCATTCGGACAGGCTATATAAGCTCGTCAGATCGAGTCCATTATTGTCGTGCTCTATCGCGTTCAGTACCCCAGGACGTAGTACCTTTGCCTTAAACAAAGGACAACTTTTAGACGCAGTTGATACTAGTCTAATGACCAGAAGGAGACATGGAAAGGATACTTGGCTAAAAAGATCAGTTAGTTACTTGTACGATGTCAGCAAGTCTACAGTGACGGGTGGCGACGTGAACTTCCCGTACTGTGCACACATTTATTACTTTTATCTGATGCATCCGGAGAGCAGCGCCCCTTGCTAGTTAATAACTAAATAAAGATATATGTTTAGGCTTCAGCTAGAAGCTGCAGCTAGAGGGATTAGAACATTTTGTACAACAGTTTCACGCTCGGTCATAAGGGAGGGATAATTGTTTGCAGGTATGCTTGTTAACCCATTCTGTTAATTCCCACATTTTAACATTTCGGGGGTTTCCACCTATATTCATGCGTCCTCCAGCAGTCGTTTTCGGGAGGATGCATGTTATTATGTAGGATGCACATCAAAAGAGCATATTTACTTATCCTTCAGTAATTGGCAGTTTAACTCGTTAAGGCAACCACTTGATGTACTTCCTTCCATATTTCAACGCCGCACGTTTATGCATTTAGTGGTCTTGATTTAGGGCTAGCTCATAAAAGAAAATGGGAAAAATAAGTATGGGAGGGAAGAGAAGATTAAAAAAGAATTTCTCGTGCTAGTGAATATAAGGGTACAAGTTCTTTATTATGATATGCCTAATAAGGCCGCGTACTTAGCTAACGCATTTGCATAAGGGAGCATTTTCCTGTTTTCCATTCATGGGGGTTCTTGAGCATCCAGCAGCTGCGCTAACAGCCGAAGAGTATAAAAACGACTTTCGGCGCATAGATAAAATTAAAGGAAAGTTACTAGTCTAAGCAGGGAAAACTGATCGTGTAATTATGCTAAACATGGCTGGGTCGGGCCGTCGTTAAATACCTTCTGCATTACTGTAACGTGACAAATTATCTCACTAGGCGATCAAAAACAATTGCACTGGCACCTATTCAAACTCTTACAACAGTACTTTAGATGCACGCCCGCACACTATTATTACCTCACTATTCTAATATGAATAGTAAACCAGCGCTATTTTTATACCTACCCTTTTTAATTTGTATCTTTGTCATGGTCGTAGCTGTACAGGAGTATCGCGCATGTACCAAGAATGCAGATGCCATTTTTTATTAGCTTAAAACCGTACTCTAGTTTGGCTGCTAATTCTACTGGGCAGCAGTCAGGCATACTGGTGCATCCGCATCCTAACCATCAAATGCACCGCACTATTCATCTCCGCATCATGCGCACTGCTACTCCCCACTTATGCTTAACTCGTTCGCAACTCTGAAAGTTGTTGGTTCCGGTCGTCACTCTTAGTGCGCAGGTTGTACCCTACGGCGCACCTACGGCAGTTTCAGGTCGTCGGCACTGACTCGGCTGACTTGTCATTATACTAGCAGACACTAAACCTCCAATCCCTTGGTGACTCGGTAAAATCCGTTATACAACCCGGTTCAAATCCAGTCTGTCCACCACTTTGTTACAACCAGATTGGTTATACTATACCAAGCTGAGTCTGGCTACTTTCTGTTCTCATCTGTGTCACACTACTATAACTGAATACCATCATATTACTGGAAAACTTTGATCCCTTCTGGCTTCGGCTCCTTCCAACCAGCCATATGGCTTTTGTTAATGTAGCGGTGCTTGAGCATGAGAACAAGCAAGCTGCCTATCTCCCTAGCATCCTCGTGGTATCTTTCACCATCTTAGCTGTTCAAGCTTGCCGAGCATGGCTACAAGCGGCCTCTTCATTACTTTCAATACCCGACTCAACTATGATTATTTGCACTCATCTCACCAGAAAACCTTAGTCACTATTTGTACTACCATGCAACCCTCAGGTCACTAGTATACATGGTTTTGCATTGTCCTATTTAATACATAACCTAATCCACTCTTATTCTCGGCAAATCGTGCCACGTTTTTCATGCATGAGCATAGTACTACTACAAATATTGCTAAAGTAATGTACCGCGGTAGGATAGGATTGTCACATAGTTGGATCCGTACATGTATGCAGCTAGGTGCGCAAGTATGTTACTTGGTTTGTAACTGTGGGCTGTTTTATTGTCTGCGGTTGAAGGCATGGCAAGTGTCTTAAAGTATGCTAGACAACTGTAGATTTTAGAAGCTTGTCCGAGCAAACAACAACAGTGACGTTTGTTGGTGAAGTCAAATTAGCCTCATCCCAATATCAATCAACAGACATTTGCAGGTTTTGTGACGAGAACGCTAACGGGGCGAAAACACACGATGTAGTAAAATAATGCCACATAACTATCGGCGGAATCGTGTTAACCACGTGCCACCCAGCTAACACCACGGCGATTCTTCCGTCTATCCTGCTTTTCAATTTCTACAGCCTATGCATAGCTGATTGTTTGTCTCTTTCGATCTTTGTATCTTGGCTTCAACTATTTACTTCTTGAACTGGTGGGACGCGGCGCTCTGTTTCTGCTTGTTTAGACGTGCTAGTACTTCATGTTTATTCCGTCTTCTTTGATAAGCCACATCCACGCAGTATTACCATAGCTCACCATCTCGTCACTGTATCCTCAAGTTTCCAGTTACAATTACACCGCAACTACCTAACCCTCTTGTGAGGTTCCAGCAAACATCTTATACCTATAGCTAATGCCCAAGCCGTAATGGATAAAATCGCAAAAGTATAAAACCGTCACAAAACAATTTCCTTTGGCATTACCACGAGTATTGTCACCATATACAACTTGAAGCAGCATAACTGCAGTTACAACACGTTAGTCAGACTCTTTAGCAGAGTTGCTCGGCTTACTTGTTTTCTTCTAACGCATTTGAGAAGGGTCGGTCACTAGTGTAGGGTATTTACGTTGGGCCTGTCTGCAAGCCACTTGGCCCGTGGGTCAGCCGTCTGGACTTGGACAAGCAAACAGAATAAACCCACCATTACTTCCAAATTTGTGCTGACCTTCCCGGTGTTGTAGCTCATTTTCCATAACTGTAGTAAATAATTGACCAGTGGCGCTTGTCACAACCTTTAGCGGTGACTCCAGACCAAGATACTGGGTCAGCCAACGGAAGGTATTGGGTGCAGTGCGATTGTGAATGTGCATATTCTTGTAAGTATTGAAGCCTGCCTCCTTAGGCGTGACCAAAGTTTTAAAGGTGAGGTAGCATACTAGGCACGTTGCTTTGCTTGCAGGAATGAGTAAAGTACGAGTGAGGGAAGCGGCAAGGATGAGGTGGTAATTGTTCGGGTCCAGGTAGATATTTTGCCACATGTAAATCTGTTGGCATTGACATTGTTTGGTATTTAGGCATATCCGCCACGTTGCAGTGTTGGTAAAAAGACTTATGAGACGTTTTATAGGCAGGACGCTTGCCAGACAGAAACTCACCAAGCCCTAAATTGTTACTGTCTATCTGTTTGGATGGTGTTATTTAAAACAACTGACCTTGACATTGATGCAATGCCACGATATTGACGTAACATGGTTTGAGGTATTTAGAGCAAATAAAAAGCAAAATGGTGTTCCAGGAACTTGAAAGCCGAAATTTGCTGTTCTGTAAGGGCTAACGAAAACGTAATAAAAGCTAAAGCTGCCCGAGCCTAAATCCGGTGCAAAGCTAGTAGCGCTTGTTAAAATAACACAGTTTCCATCGCTAAATACGTTACCGCGTGCACAACAAACTCGGTAAAGGCAACAAAACTGCCTACTGTGCAAGCCGACCTGAACGCGATGCATCCGTGCGGTGTCGTTCTTTTAGATCCACTAAAAGATGCACTTAGCACCATCAGCGCAATTTCAATTGAAATAGCTGCCCTTAGTAAGTAAATGGCCGTTATCGAAGCAGACCTTGCATAGCTTATGCCATTGGCTCAACTCACTTACATAAGAAAACTGGCAACGTCAATGAGCGCAAAGATGCTCGCTTTTTTACTACTGTCATCAATGAGCTACACAAGTGCGCTCGTCTTTCTCTAAACCTGAGTATCTTCAACTTCCCTTAGAGAATTCAATTGAAGAAAGTCACCCACTTGCTGTCGCACATGCATAACATCCCTCTTGATACGTGCGCGCGTAAGCGGCTTAGAATACCACGGAGCAGCCGCAACTGCCGTAAATTAGCCCCATAACTTATAACCTACAAAACGCAAGCACTGGATACACACTTCAAAGCAAATTAGTTTAACTTAATAGCAAAGACCAACCTTGGGCATCTTCTTATCAAGCTTGATATAACGCCGCTGCAAAGAGCTTTCCTACCTGCCATCAAAGCCAACGTAAGACAACTCCCACTCGATTATTCTTCATTCGCCCGAGCTACCGCAGTTATACGTCAAACAATAAAATTGATATGAAACACTCCTGCTTCAAACTTCCACGATAGTGTTGCATTCTAACTCGAGCCCTGTAACTGTTATGGACAAATAGTCAGCCAACCTTTCGTATTCGTCCCAACAATGGATACTATTAGCTGTGACAATGAACGCTTTATTTCATTAGTTTGTGAGAGGAGTGACACAGATTCCAGACCGATTAATATAGGCTTTCCGCTGCCGAACGCGCTTCCCTCTCACTCATGCAAAGCAGCAAAAGTTTTCACGGTACAACCGACCTCGATAAAATTCGAAGAGCCGAAACTTGTCACACCTCGTATTACGAAACGCTCCTCGTTTGAGCGTCAACGTACCCATGTTACTCATTCCAGAGCAACGTCCATGGGTCTTAGGCAGACAAGTGTTGAGCACTAGTCAACCTTTGGGGAAATTTATCGCATGAGGCGAAATCATGCTGGTCACAAACAGCCCTTCTATGCCGGTTTTAAACCAACTTGCAGAAACGGTACCTTATCGAGGCGCTTAACGGCGTCACCAAGCCCCGGAACTAAATAAATAAATAAGTAAATGAGTACATTTTGCTCGGAAGTCCGAAGCACGCCCGTAATGTCCTGATCATGTTAATAAAAACAAGTATGCTCGGTAATAAGAAAAAGAAAGACAGGTTAACCAGTAACCTAAATGCATGTGCACATGTGCTTGCATGTGAGTATGCCTCAATAGTCATGTTTTATCAGTTTGTCCATGTGACTAATTTGTGAATTCTCTCGCAGGATGCTCTGTCGAAGAAATATCAAAGGGGTTTGAATTGGGTTAGGTACTTGAGGTGTGTAAGGTCCTCTGGAAACGCTGGCTGCAATAGCTTTATTTAGAGACGAAGCACCACGGTTGCAGCAAAATGAAGGCGATTCACTAATCACCATTAAACTAAAACTATGAGCAACTCGCGTGGCGTCAATGTTTTGCTTCCCTTAATACCTAATATGGTATTTGGTGTGGTATTTGGTAGGCTATCGCGTACGCAATAATACGTAGCAAACGGACCAAATGCACAGCTCACCCAGGACAGTTTAACGCAACCACAATAACATCCAAGCACTATTTATGGGGCAACGCTGAGCGGCCTGCCTCATCACTGCCAACTTATGCAACTCCATACATCATACTGTTACACATTATAAACAGTAAAGTAGAGCAACCCTCAACTTCAGGGTTGCCTTCTGCCGACCCACAGTTGGTAAACCACCAAAATTCTACCTATAGACTTTCTGTTCAATACCACAACCACCATCACCCTAATTCAGCACCTCAGCTATGAGCTATTTGCGCAACTAATACTAACACAAGAACCTTGACCGCGTGGTTTGCAACAGCGCGTTTCCGTCTTTTGTTTGCTTATGTTGACCACTAGCAACTATTCATTAGAATAGTTAGACTATCTTCGTTACGTTATAGTGACATTCCGTCACTCCGTTAACTACGTATTATTTTGCTATTCCCTAATGGCACAAGGAAACGGGATGCAAGATAAAACAGCTTATGTGAAGACCTTGACCAGGCCTAGAACAGCTACGACGAACCAGTCTGCAGCCATCAACGATCGTTCTGTCCACCAAGCGGGAGCTGTAACAAACGCTTCAGCTTTCACGTCCTTAATGAACACCGCGCAGTCTTTTACCCATATAGACGATGCATCCGTTGTAATGTTTTGAAATTGCAACGTTGTGTGGTCTGACCAACCAACAGAATTACACTCAAAGGCACAGCTCTTAGAAGACCAACTGGCTGTGTTGTAACAAGAACTTATCTCTCTCAACGAGACGCTGGCGATACTCGCTCCTTGTGCCTGTCTTACGCACCCTCACGAATATGGTAACCCCAGTACCCTTAAAGCTGCCGGCAATTTATTGTCCTCCATCACGTCAGAAGTTAGTGAACGAACCATGCGATCAAATAACGCATTACTCTTTTATGTCCCAGATAGACTTCCGCTGGACAAACTCAAACACCTCTTACTTACCAGCTGCAACCTGTCACCTGACTGTTGCACGTGCAAACATCTGAGGAAGTGGAGCAGCAAACGACGCTGCCCAAGTACCTTTACGTTTTGCGGCCTGGAGTTGCTGAAAGGTTTCTCATTATAAAACGTTTTTGGACTACGCCCCAGCCTCGGACCGATTTTAATGAAGCCAGATGAAACTTCTTTACAAAGGACATCTGCATTACCAAAAAGTGCCAAAAGTCAAGTCAGGTCAAACAAGCAAAAGAGCTGTACGGTGGCTGCGGCTGCGTGCAGTGCTATGCACTCCGCAACACTCCCTAGTGTAAACCTTGACTTGTCTCCACAGCTCTCAACAAAAGTCCCATCAAGGACAAGCTTCTTCCAACGGGCATACAAAAAGCAAACTGGGAAAGTAACTGGCCCTACGCACAGGGGTTTATTCGAGCACACGACTTCCACCAAGGGCATAGAAACGCTCATGACTACCTCTGAAGAGCATGAAAATGGTCACGCGAAATTAAGCGTATCTTTATCTTGTGACCTTGACATACTGTGCGTGCCACCATCCATACCAATTTCTATCATTAGGTGGCTGTCCTCTAACAAACAGCGCCATACTGCTCCCTCCGTCCTGACCCGTACAGCGCACGCACCGCAAATCCCCGACGCTACCAGCTCTGGGATTGCGGACGTAGCGTCGGCTAATAGATTACTTGCACGTCCTTCCCCAATGGTACTTCATTCGGCACGACTCACACGTCGATATGATTCGCAACTTGCTTGCTTAGCTACCGATGAACCTATTAAGTCCCGCTGTTTGCAAATACACCATTCGCCCGACTGCACAACTGCTATGTAGCACGCAGTCTGGGGCTTACTGTAAACGAACTGCGTTCACTGGGCACTACCATTCGCCATGAGTACGACCCTCAATCATCATCAGGTTACAGGCAACGATACCCAGTTCTTGCTGTCCTCAAACGATAAGACTTCAAGCTGCGACACATCGACAACAACAGAAACAGGGTTAGTGAGTTAACGTTCACGCATAGAGCTGGCGCTGAATACTCGCCAACTATGAGACCGTGTCCAATTCGTCGCAGCTTTCACCATCCCTCCTTTCCCCTAACGAATACCGAACGCATCCCAAGCACAGCTGTCTCCAAATCAACACAATGTCACTTGAAATTTTACAGTCGCCTGACCGCAAGGCCCCGGAAGTCATGGCCTCCGCGAAACCGCAAGCAGAAAGAGAATACAATGAAGCTAGCGAGTAATGCGCCAATGCCATTGCCGAGAATACAAAACAACCAATCAAATTACACAGGCAACTCACCACGGTTAGACTCATTATGCTAGAGTTTAATAAATACAGCTCCTTTTAATAGGAGCTCGTGGAATTTTACCCACACCCTTAATATTAACTTATGCATCATATTGGGTCAGTTCAACCTGCACATCTCGTAAACCTATGCCAGGCAACGTAATACTACTGGACCCCTACTCGTCAACAATTCCTACCGACCCCAAGTTGGTAATCTGCGAACCCCTTCTCAATATGCTTCTGCCCAAATTTGCTAACCCCGCCATGCTTCACACTGAAGGCCACATCAACCACCAAATCCCACCCGTGACATCGGCCAATGAGCGGCCATCTCCATCCCCTCAGGTTGCTCGCGCCGACTCCAGAGCCATAGCCGCCTTTTCGGATCGGGTGCTTTTACGGTAGGGCATTCATCTAAGCACTTCAGTAACCGATCCGCCCTTTCTGCGTATTTCGTTAATGCTGCTCTTCCCTCGCTTCCCAAACGACTATTTCCTCCTACCAGCAAGTCCCTTATTGAATCGAATGTGGCCCTCCATCTACGCTGCAGTAAAGCAGACGCTAGTATAAGGAACTGTCCCTGCGTGTTGGTAGATGACGTTTCTCCTCCTCAGGTGACAGTAGCCTCCTCGACGAATGCCCCTTCAGACTTTAATCCCACTATCGGCACATCGATGGCCAGTCATCACCAGCACTAATTCCTAGCACAACTAGAACACACACTCGCGAAGACTTCATCTGAACAATGCGAACATATCCCCTCTAACTACTCCGTGATTCGCTACTCGCTTACGTAAGCGCACTCTACACAAGGAAACGAACATTTAACGCTCGCATACGGGGACCCCTCCAGTTGCCTTAATCACGATGATACGGCTCCTCCAAATGCCCCTAGCGGTCAGAGCCACCGAACAATTTATCACTCGCTCCTAATCAATGCGCGATCCATCAGACATAAAATGCATCTTATTGCCTCTTGTACTTCTCTTCTCTCCACAAGTGGTTCTTATTACTGAAAGCTGGCAATCATCGCTAAAGCAAGATTCGCCCTTACGCATTCCTAGCTACCAAACCATTAGCAATGGCCGTGCTAACAACCGTGGTGCAAGTTGCCACATTTATGTCAATAAAACTTTGGTGCTTCTGCCTATGTTCTCTTTAATGTTCGCGTGCTTGAAGAGTCCAACTGGATTCAATCACACGATGGCCCTCTTTGTTTCAATCTGCGGATTGGCTGCATCTATAATCCCCACCTTCAACTAAAACACCAGTAGACGAACTTATTGAGCTCTTTACCCAGGTGTCTGAACTTCCCTTTAGACATATATTAGTATGCATAGGTTCCAATATGCCAAACATTCAATGACACAACCAGACAGCACCTGCCCAATACTCGTCACTCCTGAACCCGATCATAGTAAATGTATGGGTTTAACACGTAAGGGAACCTGCTAGACTGTTTACTATCCTTGCCCTCTACCTTACACGCGACCTCCACCATGCATACGCTAGTGTAGAGGATAGCATCTCAGGTAGCAAACACAAGGTGGTACAACTGTCGTTCAGTCAAACAAACTTAAAAATCACTACGACCAACCAAGCTCTCATGTCCAGACCTATGCAACACGTGGACTGGAACAGCTTTGCAACACTTCTAAGGTCAATGAATTAGGACTGCTTCTTCCTGACTACTGATATCGGCGCTGCAGTATACGAAGACTACCGCAATCTAGAATTCCGCATAGATGTGCCTGCCCCAAAACCATCCCGGCGATTTACGAAGCCATCACTGGGTGTAACTCCAAAGCGTGCAGCGGATGTCAAACTCTAGAAACTGCTAGCCAGTTATGGAAAGACACACGACTTCTTATTTTCATAGGTTTTACTAAGTTCTAAACATTATGGAGGAACAAGCAGCCATATGCTAAGTTAGCTGAAGAAAGCAGGCTCGCTCTGACAAAACCGGTTCTAAGGCTCTTGTTCAGCTGATGCAAAACAGAAGCAAAACGAAAAATTCATAACATCGTTAATGATGCCGGACGGCATGGCAGGTACTGACCCAGAAATTCTGTGCGAATTTATTAACAGGCACTTCTGTGACTCATTCAGTGAAGTCCATGCAACACATCCTAGAGAAATACCTAGGCTAACTAAAGAGGAGCTACCCACTGTCGACTTCGACATACGCTCGATTGCTAGGACCGTCATGTCACTCAAGTTGACTTACCACCCTGGTCCAAACCACCGGACCTCTGCTCTTCTGAAACAAGGTGGTTCTGATAGTCCACTATTACTCTAACGTACTCACAGTATCAAGGAGTAACGGTGCCTTCCCAACTGCCTGGAAGCATGCGATCCTTCTAGCAAGACAAAAAGTGGCTGCCGGTTGGACATTAACAACTACCACCCCACCAGTCGTACGCCATTTGCTTCAAGGGTGATATAGAGGACGGTTAAAGAAAGAAAGTTTGAATTCTTGCTACCGCGGAACCTTATTAACAGGTCCCAACCTGGGTGCTCGCTGGCTGAGTCATGTCAGACCTGTCAGTTTGAGTTCCTGGACAAGGTGACAAGTAACATCGACCATGGATCTGCGCTGATTATAATCTTTCTTGACATAGGGAAAGCCTTTGCCTGAGTCCCACACTATGGCCTTCTGACCGAACTTAGATCCTTTGGTATCACTAACCAACTATTGCTTTGGTTCGTATCGTATCTTGCTAATCGTACACAGTCGGTTTGACTAGGATACAAGGATCAGCACCGCGACCAGTAACCAGTGGAGTAGTTACCGGCAGTGTCCAGCGACCACTGCTCTTCCTCCTTTACATCTACGATGTATTTACCCCCTTTCACACGTTAAACCGTCGCTATACGCAGACGACATCAAAGGAGTCTTCGCCTTTGAGGAAGCCCACGTACACAACGGAATCCCTAGTTTACCGAGTGACCTTAAAGCGCTTCAACATCGGTGCCGCACGTGGAAGGTGGATTTCTCAAATGCAAAATGCAAAGTTATACCACACCTTTGCAGTGTGCCTTCCGAAGCAGAGAAACTACAAAGCTACTCACTTGCGGGGTGCCCTACAGTCAGCGACCCTGGAGTACATTACTCCAGTTTACTTAACTTCGCCGAGCTGGTGAGATATAGCTCAGCAGAAGATCGATTAACTATCGGTATGATTTGCAAATCCATGCTACTTGAGAAAGTATGACTAACCCTCTACATATCCTGCGCCCGACCAGTTTTGGCGTACGCTTCAATTGTATTCACCAGTTCGCGCAAGTTTAACCGTATAGAACTTAAGAGTGTGCAATGAAACTTTACCCAACGTCTCCTTGGTTCGTCCGAGCTTAGTTAGCAAGGCAGCAACAAACGGCTTGAACTGGGACCTCGTGGCTACGCAGGCTCAAGCTCAATCTCGAGCTTTTGTTTCAGGTGGTACAAAACTCAGAGGTCAATACAAATTGGTTCGTTCTACAACTAGACAATAATGGGCAACCCATACGAGCCAGAGCATTCTCCATAACCTTGCCTAGACCTCGAGCCATCATCCTTTCCAAGTTCTTTCTACAAAAGTACGCCACTGCGTGGAATCGGCTCCAGCTGACCGTCAGGACAGCCAAGATCACTCTAGTGTTTCGAACTTCTTTACACAGCTTCCTGAACACCATCTCAATATCTGAATCCCTAGGGATATGCATTCTTGAGGATGAGCTGTGGAGGCATGGACCTGGTAGCTATTAAAGCATAACCCCACAAGGTAACCTCACCGTTTGTCGCCACCAAATTATTGGATATCCAGTCCCACCTACAGGTTCCCATTACTCTGATTGACTTGTTTCTTATCTCCCAATGATCCAAGACTTTCGAATCCAATTACGTGTGGCAGCTCATTTATGTCGTTAGCATCTATTCCCATTTACAGTCCTTTTCATGAATTCACCATGCAAACTTTATGTAGCGCTATAGCCATATTACACAAGCTTTCTCCTACTCAGTGGGCTTTAGCACTCATCTCAACACTAAGAACCATTTATTACCCAGCGCGACGCAGCGCCTAAGTTTATTAAAGGCAGCAGCTAGTAGTCGTAGGTTCCATGTATCTCTGCACATATCCGGAGCCTGCTCGAAGCCACCACTTACTTCCGAACGTTATTCGCTTGGACTGTTTACATCACATCTCATCTGGTTTGCTGACCTGTTCTGTGACATTGTAGATACCCACTGGTTATTAAAATCCTTAACAGATGATTTCTACAAGCCCACTAAGATCCTCCATTCTAGCGCCATTTTCTCTGTTTAACAGCAGTTGGTCGTTATAGGCTCTATTCAACTCTGGGGATATCCGGAGGTCGCTAGGAGTCATACCTTCTCTACAACGTTTATTCTCTTGGAATGTTTGCACCACAGCCCAGCTGGTCTGGTGCTCTGTTCTGTGCCACCGTACCTATCCACTAGTAACGGAAAGCCTAATCAGCATGCCACTGCTGTTCACTGATCTCTCCCTCCAACGCCCTTATCTGCAGTTCGCCTTACTCTCGTCAACTCCTCTAGGCAGCAGATAGTCCTTTGCCTCCAGGCATCTCTGTGCAAACCTGTAGCTTGGAAGGAGCCACTACATTAAGCTCCAACCTTTATTTTCCTGGTAAGTCTGTCCCTAATGTTCCCTCGCTTGTCGGTTTATTCATTTACCCAGTAGGTATCCACTAGCAACCAACCGTCTTAATGTTAGGGCTACACTAGCCACTGATGCTAGCTTTTCTAGAGTCATTATATTTGTCTAGCAGCAGTTAGTCGCCATGGGCTCTATGCAACTCTGGGGATATACAGAGCTCGCTAGGTGTCACTCCCACTCTAGAACGTTTACCCTCTTGGACTATTTGCATCACTGCGCAGTTGGTTCGGTGATATATTCTGTGACACGGTAGGTATCCATTAGTAACAGAAAGCTTAATCCAAATCCAATGACTGGCCACTGAAACTCTTAGTCCTTACGCACTTATCTGTCGTTCACTTACCTCGCCACCTCATTTTGGCACAAGCTAATCGCCGTAGGCTCCACGAATCTCTGTGCGAACCTGTAGCTTGGTGGGAGCCATTAATTTAAGCTCCCACCTTTATTTGCCTGTAATGTCTGTCTCTTTAATCTTCACTCGCTTGTTGATTGATTATTGACACTGTAGATATCCATTAGCGACTAAACGGCTTAATGACATGGCTACACCAGACACTGATATTGGTTTTCCTAGGGCCATTATCTCTGATTTGCAGCAGTTAGTTTCAATAGGTTCCATGCTGCGTTGCAGATATTCGGAGCGCGCTATGAGTCACTCCTACTCTACAACGTTTATTCTCTTGGACTATTTGCTTCAAATCTCAGCTAATTTGGTGGCCTATTCTGTGTGCTACCTTAGAAGCTACTAGTAACTGAATGTAACCATTAGTTACCGAAGGCTTCATCCGAAAGCCATTACTGGCCGATGATACTCTTACTCCTAGTGCAATTATCTGTCGTTCCCCTTACTCTCGTCAACTCTTCTTGGCAGCAGCTAATATTTGTAGGCTCCATGCATCGCTGCGCATATCCGGAGCTTGCTTGGAGCCATTAATTGTCTCCAAACTTTATTCTCTTGAACCGTTTGCAACACAACGCAGCTGGTTGTTGATTTATTTTGTGACACTAGGTATTCACAGATGAACGAATTTCTCAATAGAGTGTCTACAGCTAGCCACTGATGATCTGTGAATCAACGCTTTTTTCTCGGTTGTCTCACCTCCAACACTAGTTACCGCGCTTTGGCGTACGCTTCTCGCATACCTGCACATATTCTGGGATGCTAGGAGCCATACTTTATCTTCCAATTGTATTTTGTGGACTGTTTGCATTACATATATTGTTGTTGGTCTTTCGGTCTACTCTGTGACACTGTATTTATTCAGTAGTAACTAAAATGATTAATCCAACTAGCATTTTTGGCCACTAAAACCCAGTCCATTACGGCGATCTCTCAATCGGCTTACCTTCGACAACTAGTCTCCCCTTCATATCCACGTACTCCTAGCCGGCTTCTATTATGCTCAGCTTCCTCTTCTCTTGTAGCCATGTACGCACTAGTTCTTAGGTGGCTTTAAATAAACTTCATTCCGTAGTATACATAAATATGGTCGCATCGTCACTGTCTCTTCTGGTTTCCGACTGCGACCAATCGTGTTTATATAGCCACCTGCTGGTCTCCGGTTGGATTCTAACGCCGTAAGCTAATACCTCGTGGATTGCTTGACGGAACCCTGTCCTTTATCCTCATGTACATGAAAGTACTTTACCCATTGGGCCATGCCTTATATTTCATAATCAAAAAGCATTTCCAGCGTAACATCTGTTACACATTGTACACCAGTTTCCCTCAAGTAAATGTCTTGAAGTAGAAGTTCCCCAATGCTTGGTGCCATGACTGTCCTTTTCGGTATTTTCTAGGCCTGCTCCTGTTTTCCTTTCTCTAAGGTCGTGAACATCTTAGAGATCCGAGGTTGAACAAAAACTGTCTCAGTCTGAAACGTGATGAAATAATCAACAAAGACTTACTTGGACCATGGCTTCACATAAAAACAAACTGACTGCACCCAACACCTCAAGCACCAATGTCCAGTGAGGGTAACTGGACACGAATTGTTCCCACCTCAGGAAATATAGGTAATCAGAGAATGCGAGACCTCATACACTAAAAATTCCACTTACCTGCAAATCATACTTCCTCCTCGACTGACATTAACGTCCATGTTGGACGCTGACTGTGCCAGTTATTTAGTCAACAGAAGATTCAGTCGACCGCGAATAACCGAACGAACAAATGCTTCATAAGATGCGTTGCTGGTTGTACGTGACAGTTCCAGGCCATTGCCAACAGTGTTCTAGAAATTAGTTGCTTTACGCCTGGCATACGCCCTCCCTATAAAAAGTCACAAAAGTCCGTTTAACTACACTTTTGCCGTTGCTTTACTGTTGTATACGTGTTAAAATTCTGCTCTGGTTTCTACATGGCTGTCTCGCTAAACACCGAGGCGGATGGACCCCTGGGGTCCTCGTTTAATGTGTTCAGTACAACTTGCGGATTGTCTAACTGTTCAGAGCCAGTAGCAGCTTTATTTGGCGGTTTGCGGTGTGACGTCTGCTGCCGCTTGTATTACGAAAGCTTTACCGGTCTACAAGCAGACCGGTACAAAATGCTATCATCCAGCGTTCACTTTTTCAGCTGTGCTAAATGCTGCGCTCAGAGCTCGACGCGCCCGGCTATCACCGGTGTTAAACATTCAGCGCTGGCTTCAAGCTTGACAAGTGCTGAGAACGCGATGGCCAAATTGACCTATACTGCCTCGCTCGCTAAGAAACTGGATTTGGTTTAAACCTCCCTGCATATTGCCATTGAGGACACTGCAATATATGGCAACATTGCTGACGATCCACCCGCTGCGGTCTGTTACTCGGTCAAGCGTTCGCACATCCTACCGGACACACCAGGTAGTATTGCTGACTATCCTCATCAGACAGTCAAAGTGAAGAAAAATAGGGTTCGGAAATACCAGAAGTCCTCTACTAAACCTATCGTATTACTTGCCATTGCATCGAGAAATATGCCTTCTTTGACAGTCACAAAGTCATCTGACGGTTGTGCACAGCAGAACATTCCAAAGATGCTGACCGTTTCGGCTGCCACTAAACCAGCCCGTTTTGACGAAAGCTTGGTAACTGCTCAATGCGATACAAGCTCACCGGGCCCTGCTGTTGTGAGGCAAAAGAAGCAGCGGACCAGATCTGCCTGCAAAAGTTCGAAGAGGCTTGAAGACCCAGGAACTTCTCAGACGCCAGTAATAGACCGGAAAAGTTACGCTATGGTTGCTTCGACGTCGTTCGTGGAGACAGAGAAAATCCCACGGCCAATGGTGTAAACAGCTGGCTTAAGTGTCGTATCCAAGGCACGTGGGGTAAACATTCCCCGTCGTGCCTACTCTTTCGCGAATAGTAGCGTTATATTCCATAACGTTACTGAAGCTGCGGCTGAGTTCCCAAGGTAACGTATCTTGGATGGCATCAAGTAAATGAAACTATGTGTCAGCAAGCCGCTTCCACCTGGCTTCCCTGGTGTCCCTGTCAGAAAGCTGACCAGATTAAGGAACATCCCTGTCGCTACACCAAATCCACGACCCCGACTACTTCGCATGGTTCTTACCACTCCGGAGGAACATTAATCATTACGGTAGTTTGTATTCAAACTAAAGGGTAGTGCTGTCAGCTTTCAGCCAGACCTACCACTGGCAGACAGATTGAAGTTAAAGGGGACTAACAAAGACCTCAAAACTAGACGGGCGGCTGGCGAGCAAGGCATCCGTCTGGTGGGTTTTCAGGTGGTCAGCCGAAAGTTATTTTCAACACCAATCCTGATAGCGCACGACTCGGGGATGCTCTTGCCGATTTCCATGTAGTAGTATTTAGCAACATGCGTAGCCTAAGGAACAGGGTGCACGAGTTGGGTCTACTTGTAGGCAAAAGTCGTCCCGCCTTACTTGCTTTCACTGAAACGTGGTGGTCTCCAGGTATCACGGATGGTGAGGTATGTTTACCTGGCTTGGCGCTGGTTTGAGTTGATCGTTCCGTTGGCCGCCAAGGCGAAGGCGTTGTACTGTATGTGAGCTGTAACAGCGGTGTTGAGGACCTGCACCTTTCAGTCATCAGATCAGACTGTTGAAGCCCTATCGGCTATTTTGTGCAGTTCTCTACACAGTTTTCAGTTTTAGTGAACTACAGGAGTCGTGAAAGTTTTTACATGGAGATAATTGACTTTACTCGCACTCAGTCCGCGAATAAGTATTTAGTTCTAGGGGAATTTAACCTCCCGGAAGTCTGTTGGGCCGATCTTTCTTGCAATCCGGCATCAGGAACATTCCGTGCAGACTTTCTTGAGCTGAAGCTCCAAGTGCCTTTAAACCAGTTCGTGGACTTCCCCACTAGGTATATGGACAAGCAAATACCAACTATGTTAGGTCTGGTTTTCGCTAAGTCCCTCGACTTCGTGACCAACGTTTCATATGGTGCACCTCTAGGGTCCAGTGATCACGCATGCTTATCTTTTCGATGTGCTCTTTCTATTCACCAAGAGACCGCCGTTGAATTACTTCCGAATATTTGGCAGGCGGACATTAGTGCAAGGCGAGCTAAGGCTTCAGTGTTGAACTGTGAGATCCCGATGACTGACTCTGTCCAGTTAGCCTGGGATAAATTAATGGCATACCTTACGGAGGTTTCTAGTCCCTATATTCCACGCACGAGGAAAAGAGGGTTAGGGGCACAACCTCCATGGATAGCTACCATAGGAAAGTACCTAATTAAGAAACAGTCCAGATGCTGGAGAACCTACGAAGCAGCTCCGTCAGCCAGTACCTATGCTAGTTATCGAACGATTAGAAAGAAATATAAGCAACATCTCAGAATTGTTCGTCTTCAGCACGAGCAGGGCTTAGTGGACTCGGCCGTAGCTAATCCCAGGAAGATTTTGCTTACGTTAAAAGACGCAGCGAAGCAAAACCGTCTAGATCAGCTTTATTGGGAGTAGACGGGATCCGTGCGCAAACCGCGTATGATAAATCTTGTATACCTAGTGCTCAGTATACGGAGGTCTTTGCTCGGGAGACCAACCCAGCTTGATATAATTTCAAAAATCCGGAGGATGCTTGTTTAGCTGTGTTTAACATAACGGCTACGCAGGTCTTCGAGCTACCGCAAGTCATTAATCCCTCTAAAGCTTCCGGTCCTGATTCATTTCCTCCGAAGCTGTTGAATGAATTAGCCACTAAACTGTTTTCAGTATGGCTGGACAGCTGCATACTACCTTCAGAAGGGAAGGAGGCAATCATCTGTCCGACTTTTAAGGGCGGTGGCAGGGCTCTGCCCGCGAACTACAGGACTGTCAGTTTGACGAACTTAGTAATCAAGTTGTTTATAAACCTGATAAGGGATTCAGTGGAATAGATGCAACCTCAGTGTTGCACAACATGGATTCCGCAAGGGATTTCATGTCAGACTAATCTACATGTAGCTCGTGAAAGCTGGATCGAAGGGGTAGACAGTAGCCACTCTGTATACGCGCTATTCGTGGACTTTTTGGAAGCGTTTGACACCGTCCTACATCTTCGACTCTCACTAAAGCTCTGACCACACGGGATATCTGGTCGTGCTCTTCGATGGGTATCTGCCTTCCTCCAGGGGAGGGAAATGTGCGTACGGCAAGGCCGTATCCTTTGGCTCGGGCACGCTGTCCTTAGTGGCGTCCTGCAGGGATCGGTATTGGGGCCATTGTTGTTAGAAATCTATGTAAATGACTTGCTTGGAGAGCTAGGGATGTCATCACTAATGTTTACTGACGACCTTAAGCTCTGGAACATTATGGTGATCCTGAGTGTTAATGAGGCAATTCAGCTTGCGTTCTATTGGCACTGGGATGGTCTACCTTTTGGTTGTTGCCCATAAATAGGACCAAGTGCTCCGTTCTCCGCATCGGAGCTGCTAATCCTCCCACCCGATATGTTGTCGGCGGCGGTGAACTCCCTGCTGTCACTCAGCAGGTTGAGTTAGGGGACGTACACTCATCAGCAATGCATCCAGGCGACTATTGGAAGAAGGCAGCTTGTCGGGGTTTCCGTATGTTGTGGTTTATCTGTCGCTCTTTAGGCATCCTAAGAGCCAATTTGTTTGTGAAGCTATTCTTGGCGTTCGTTCCACCTCACTTGGAATATTATATCCAGGCTTGTCCACCATGCCTTAACCGGGAAAAATGGTCTTGGATAGGGTGGTATGGGTGGGCACTCGGTTGGTGCAGTGTCTAAGGGGACAGACTTATCCTGAACGCTTGCTCAGTTTGAGGATTGCTAAATGCACTACCGAGGGATAAGATGGATCTGACTCGCACTTATCTTATTTTGACGGGTAAGAACAGCCCAGATTTTTCAGGGCTATTTAGTCCCGCTAGGTTAACTTATCTCCGCGGACACCCAATAAAACCGCATAAACCACGGTCTGATGGGAGTAGGACGGTAACTCGTCCGTCGCGCCGAGTTATAGATTGCTGGAATTCGCTTCTAGCTCAGGTGGTTAGGGAACCTACGGTTAAGTGTTTTGCATGTCAACTAGATGCCCTTGGGTAGCAACAGCAAACCTTTACTTTTCCTAACTCACTCACATTCAGTTTTCAGTTATATTTTAATGACTTAAATCGCTTGGTATGCTATTTGCTTATGTCTTTCCACTTTCTCTTTTGCCATCGGTGTTAACTTTCTCTCTTCCTTACTTCACGTAGCGGGCCCAGCAGGGGCTACAATTGCAGAATACGTGGGTATTAATTGGTTGCACAGTGTGCAATGCGGCTTTTGTTTTAGGTCCAGCAGTAGTTCCTAGTCCGTCAACTCATGGTTCAACTACCTGCCAAAGAGGGAACACTAACGGGATAGTCCTAGCGTTCCAGACACGCTTGTACTTGGACTTGAACACTGTGACGTAGCGGATGTGACGTCACGGAATAACCATTACTGCCTACTGTTGCACTCTGGAGTATGGACTGGGCATTTTTCAATATTTAACTGACACGTACAACAAAAATACTCTCAGTCTTCATATACTGTCCCCACTCCACCTGCTGGGCTTTTTTATTTACTCTACGCATAGAGGAAACCATTTCACCGGCACTCTACTGATGTCTTTGCTCCTCTTGAGTGCTTTGACTATTTCTGTAAATTGTGCAACGTTTGGCCACAGCCAATTACCTGTATTGTAACGTAGCTTTTGCGCCATATGATTGCTGGTAAATTTTGCTCATACCTGAGTTGGTACGCCTCACTGAATTCGAGAATAAAATATCTATTCATTATTTATTACCCCTGCTGCCATGAACTGCGCACTGTAAGCGCACTCAGTTGTGCTATATACGTACTCACATAAAACCTTTCTCATCAAGACGCGAGCAATCAAATGTAAAATGCATTTTCTAGGACTTTTATTCTGTTGTCCAGCCCGCATGTTACACTAATTACAGAAACTAGGCATTCTACTGACGCCTCTGATTTGCTGCTGCATACTCCAAGTTACACTGTTTTTTATTTCAGGTGATTGTTCTATTTACGTCAACGCTGAGTTTCATGCGGTAGTTTTCCAGAATATATCAATTGGTAACCCAGGCGGTTCTGTTTGGATTCAATTCGTTGGCGACCAGCTGATGTTCCGAATCGGTTATTAGCATAACCTACCGAGTTCTTTCCGTTCTGGTGTTGCTTATCGGGTAAAGCTGCTTCATGAACTAAAATTGGTGCCCACACATTATAAGATTATTTGCGAAGATTTCAAGACGCTTAATGTTTTGTGGCTTGATAATTCTACATCTGCGTTGTCACTGTGTTTACACATGACTGAACTCAACATGTGAAGTTTCAAAAGAGAAGCTCAACTGCATTGGACTTGCTATCCACAAAGGCGTACCCTTTGCATAAGCCAAGGTGTCAGACAATCTTCCTGGTGGTGATCACAAAATGGTGCGGCTCATAATTTTACTTCCTACAGTTCAGACGTAACAAGGTATTACAAAATTCACACAAAGGCCGCTCCGGTAGGAAATCATTTTTCCTACTTCTCCAGGTGGCGACTTGTGATGACTTTTGCTTGGAGGCTTAAATAGATATAGGAACATATACTCTTTGTAAAAACTTCACTGACAGATTAGAGGCTTCTTCCCAAAAGCACAGCAAGATAAGACAATGCAGCCTTCTATTGACGCCACCACAGGCAGCAGATCTAAATTGCTAAAGAAAATGGGCTTCACCTTCAACAAGTCCAAGGACTTTCTTCTCATAGTTTTAGGAACCAAATCCTGGCCAATGGATAATATTCCATACGCATGGACCATATACCAGCTTGTAGCGCCCAAAAGGATAACTCTTATCGTTTGTGTACAATTTACTTGTTGACCGATTGTACATTACTCCTTCTTGTTTTAATCTTACAACCGGATCGACACACAACTGCCTTGTAAGTCCCCGCGCTCACGTGTACGCTCTTGCCTCGCTTCATCCGTCCGTTTCTTGTTGTGGCCCATCGAATACAGTCCGCTGTGTCCGACTCCAATTGCCTTCTGATATCCGCGCTTAGTTACGCGCATCGTCTCGGACTAGTATTAACTAGTCCTACAAATTGGTGACCCCGATTCGCACGCGCGAATTCAACATTTTTCTCGTTTGTATTTTTTGGTGAGTTCGTTCCTTTTTCTCGATTATATAGCAATATTTATTTGTTTCTTGCGTAATTTTAGTACTTTTATCGTATTTTGTTCGTTCTTTATCTTTCGACTCACATTTCGAGAGTGGCATCTGAGTCGTTTCACAGCGTAACCATGCTTCCTTTGGCTGTTCCAAGTTTCATGGAACACAGTCCAGAAGTTTGGTTTAAGATATTCGAGATCGAACTAGAAAATAAGGGCATAACGGCGGACCGTCCAAGGTACAGTCAGCTCGTCCCACGCCTTCCTCCGTCGGTAGTGACGCTGATTGAGGACATTCTACTCTGCCCATCGAATGAGGCAAAGTATGAAACGATGAAGCAAGCGATTTTGAAAGAGTTACGACCCAGCGCACGAACACGATTTGAGCAGCTCAATGGTCTCAAGCTTGGAGATCGCAAGCCGTCGGCATTGCTCCGCGAACTTCAGCGCATCGCTTGTCCCTTATTCTTGAGCGAAGAAGGGATAAAGGAGCTGTGGTTTGCACGTCTCCCAGAGCCATTGCCGGTAATGCTGTCCATGTTTATAGATGCACCCTTGAAAGACTTAGCTACCAAGGCAGACGCTGCGTTCGAACGTTTTCCGCAGCAGACGACCAGTAACTCCGGTGACGTATTCTCACCGATGAAAACCGAATCCCATGTTTGTTCCAGTCGCTAGACCGATCTGACTCTAAAGACGAGGAAATTGCGCTACTTCGCAGCAGGATAGCAGCAATGAAGGCTTCGAAGCAGCGGGTGCCACGGTCAAATGCTGACCACGTTTTGGCTACCGTTCATTGCGGCTCGTCTGTGCCTGCACCGAGTACGTCACGTTCGGCACGAAAGCGCCACATTTTCCTTACAAGTTCTCAGTCAGATAATGTCAAACCCGTCGAAGAAGTATGTTGGTATCACCGCCAATACGGTGGAAGAGCTAGACGTTGTCGGGCTCCCTGCATTAGGCACGACCCAGGGAAAACGAATAGCCGCATACTAGCACTACAAACGTATCATTCAATAACCAAGCAAACCGACTGTTTTACGTTAAGGATCGACGTTCTTCCATCACCTTTCTCATCGACACGGGAGCGGAAGTCAGCGTCATCCCAGCGACCGCTAGCGACAAGCACTCGGAGCCTACGTACAATTTGCGTGCGGCCAACGGTTCTCCGATAGCTTCATTCGGTCAGCGCATGATGAACCTAGACCTCAATCTTCGCCGAGATTTTCAGTGGGTCTTCATGGTTGCGTCTGTACCCTTCGCAATTATCGGTATCGACTTCCTCCGACATTTTGGGTTGCTTGTTGATGCTGGTCGCCACAGACTTTTAGACGACCGTACGAAACTAGGTGTTGATGGTGTCCTTTCAGATGCCCCGATAATCAGCCCTGTATTTCGGATCGCAGACGCACCGTCCGACTACTTGAGCCTCCTCTCCGAATACCCGCGACTGGTTCGACCGGCTGCAGAGCTTCCACCAGTCACGACAGAGGTCGCTCACCACATAGTTACGCGCGGTCAACCAGTTAGCGCACGACCAAGACGGCTTGCTCCAGACAAACTACGGGCAGCACGAGCCGAATTTGACCACATGCTTCAACTTGGTATCGTCAGACCGTCCAACAGCCCATGGGCGTCGCCTCTGCACATGGTTTCGAAGAAGGTCGGGGGGACTTGCGTCCTTGCGGCGACTATCGATCCTTGAATACGGTGACCACGCCTGATCGCTATCCGCTCCCACATATAGGGGATATCACCGCCAGTCTGGCAGGTAAAAGTATCTTCAGCAAAATCGACTTGGTACGCGCATACAACCAAATTCCGGTAGCCGAGGCGGACATCGCTAAAACTGCCGTGACGACTCCATTTGGTTTGTTCGAGTTTCTGCGCATGCCATTTGGCCTAAAGAACGCTGCACAAACTTTTCAGCGTTTCATCGACCAAGTTTGTCGCGGTTTAGACTTCGCTTACGCGTAGCTTGACGACATTTTAATCGCAAGCTCTTCACGAGAAGAGCACATACGCCACCTACGAACACTTTTTGATCGTTTATCTCAACACGGGGTGACGATCAACGCAGAAAAGTGTTCGTTTGGTGTCGATTCAATTAATTTCCTGAGCCATCGTATCTCTTCTGCAGGCTTCGTGCCACTGCAGGGTAAAATTCAAGCCATTATCGACTACCCCGAGCCTCATTCTTTCAAACAGCTCAGGCGTTTTGATGGCATGGTCGACTTTTACGGTCGATTTATACCCAACTGCTCCTCGCTGATGCAACCCCTCACGGACATTCTCCGAGGGAAACTCAAGACGTTCGAATTTCCTACCGCAGCACGCGCTGCTTTTAAGTCGCTGAAAGAGGCTATCGCCAACATAGCTTCCATAGCGCATCACGATCCGACCGCCCCACTGTCCCTTAGTACTGACGCCTCGGACGTCGCAGTCGGCGCTGTTTTGCAGCAACGCGTAGCCGACACGTGGCAACCCTTAGCGTTTTTCTCCAAACGCCTACAACCTACCGAATCTCGCTACAGCACGTTCGGTAGAGAACTACTAGCCGTATATCTAGCGATACGTCACTTTCGACACATCCTAGAAGGCCGCTCCTTTGTCGTCTTCACCGACCACAAACCCCTGACTTACGTGCTCGGCTCGACTACCGACCGATACTCTCCTAGAGAGTCGCGCCACCTTGACTATATCGCTCAGTTTACGACCGATATACGGCATGTCTCAGGTGTGCACAACGCCGTCGCCGATGCACTTTCCCGCATTCAAGCTATTTCCGCTGACGCCGGCACTGCTATCGACTTGGCAGCCATGGCCACAGCACAACTCAACGATCCTGAGGTTGATCTACTACGCAGGTCTCCCTCATTGGATATACGACCCGTTCCGCTGACATCAGCAGATGGAACGATACTCTGCGATTTATCTCTGGGCACGCCGCGCCCAGTCGTCCCACGCGAGTTTCGGCAGACCGTGTTCGACGCGTTGCACGGCTTGTCTCATCCAGGCGTTCGTGCATCGGTTAAACTCGTAACCGCACGATTCGTTTGGCGCAATGTTAATCGGGACGTCCGTACCTGGGCAGCTGCTTGCCTTCCGTGTCAACGCGCGAAGGTGCACAAGCACACGAGAAGCCCATTAGGCACTTTTCCGACGCCAGACGCACGTTTTCATCACGTGCACGTCGACCTCGTAGGTCCTCTGCCGCCTTCCAAAGGCTCGGTATATCTACTGACCTGCATCGATCGATTTACTAGATGGCCTGAGGCCGTCCCCATCCCAAATTGCTCCTCGGAAACGGTAGCGAAAGCTTTTATGGAGCGCTGGGTAGCTCAATACGGCTGTCCTGCCATCGTGACCACCGATCGAGGGTCACATTTCTCGTCGACCTTTGCCACGTTGCTTAAGGATTTAGGCTGTCGCCACGTCCAGACGACGGCGTATCATCCGGCCGCTAACGGCATGGTGGAGCGTTTTCACCGCCAGTTGAAGGCAGCGCTACGTGCGCACGCAGATCCTTCATGGTCTGAAACGCTTCCCCTCGTTCTCCTAGGCTTAAGAAACACGGTTAAGCCTGACTTCGACGCCACACCAGCGCAGCTAGTCTACGGTTGCACGCTGCGGTTGCCCGGACAGCTGGTAGCACCAGCCCCATGTACTTCCACTTTTGACTACGGAAGTTACACTGATCGATTGGCTCACCAGATGCGTGAGTTACGTCCACCCGCTCCTCGATCGCAGAAGACACCAGTGTACGTGCCCGAGAAGCTGTCTACTTGTTCACACGTCCTTCTTCGCGCAGACGGTGTTCGACAGCCTCTTCAGTCGCCGTACATAGGACCCTTCAAGGTGCTGCATCGTGCGAGTAAGGCGTACACTATTGACCGCGGTGGTCGACACGAAGTCGTCACCATCGACCGTCTGAAACCCGCCTTTATGGAAGAAACTACCTCGCCTACTTCGTCTAGTAGTGCCTCGTGCGACGTCACAACTCACCGTACCAATTTTCCGCATGCTAGTGAAGTCCAACCAGACCACGATCACGGTCTGCAAGCTTCAGCAGTCCCGACATCACCCGAACCTAGTCCGCCGCCTCCCACGACCAATCGCCGTGGTCGGGAGTTAAGTAAGCCCGTTCGCTTCTCCGACTATGTACAGTGTAAATACTTTTAACTTTGTAGATATTGTATATATTTGCCTCATTTTTGGTCGATTAACGTTTTGAAAACAAACAAAAATATCAAAAACCCCGAAAAACCTTTTTCGAAAAAATATTCAAAAACCAAAAAATATTTAAACACGCAGCTCATTCGTTTGTTCTTTTTGGCGTTTTCTGCGCGTGTTTTTCTGCTTTCTCGTCTTTACATGCCACAAATCCTCCCCTTCGATCGACTGGCCCACACGAGGAATGTTTTCGAGGACCCTGACGCGAACACTGGTCGCTTCTCCGCGGGACGAGGATCGCTTCTTCGCGGGACCAGGATCGCTTCTCCGCGAGACTGTGGTCGTTTTCTTCGTGGGACGAGGGTCGCTTTGGTGCAGGGCGGGGTGCGGCGGGGGGAGAGACCACTTCCAATCGCACCGTTTGGCAGCAGCGAAGGTTGAGATACTGTCGGGCATTTTCTGGGCTAGCCAGTTATTTTGTAGTCCGACAAGCCCGCTCCAACGGCTCGCCGAAATGCACCCTGCCCTGCATTCAATAAATAACCAGTCATAAACGGCACAGCGGACTCTGACTACCGACGAACCCCCATTTACACGAACGCACGCCCATTTTTACTCGGCACGATTTCGCCTTACTAACGTCGTTTTAACATTCCTTTTTGATTTCGAAGGCTTTCTATGTTCAGCCTTCTAGGGGGGAGCTCTGTAGCGCCCAAAAAGATAACTCTTATCTTTCGTGTACAATTTACTTGTTGACCGATTGTACATTACTCCTTCTTGTTTTAATCTTACAACCGGCTCGACACACAACTGCCTTGTAAGTCCCCGCGCTCACGTGTACGCTCTTGCCTCGCTTCATCCGTCCGTTTCTTGTTGTAGCCCATCGAATACAGTCCGCTGTGTCCGACTCCAATTGCCTTCTGATATCCGCGCTTAATTACGCGCATCGTTTTGGACTAGTAGTAACTAGTCGTACAAGCTAAACACAGTGCGCTTATTGGCAACCACAAAGCGCAATCTCCTGACAAACTTAGGAAAGTGCTGAGTGTCCGCACTGATAAAAATACTTGTCTCATGCTCCCCGACAACAAGCTGCTTACCGATCCAGTCGAGTTATACGATTTCATTAGCCTTCATTTCTGTGGCTCTTTATCCGCCACATATATGATAGTGCTATGTAGCATATCTAAGTTTACTAACGATTGGATTCACACTATCAACTTTAACCTGTGCAAAAGCACGCGAGTACTTCGTTCGCTGACGTTGTCACATTACCCCGGTCTAGACTGTGTTTAAACTTCACTGCGGGGGCCCAAACATTCCAGTTGTTCTAGTTAATGTTTTTATCTTGGCTATGTACAGCGGCTTCGACCCAGACATTTAGACGCACGAAACAAATGAGGAAATAGTCTAAAGATTGTCAACTACCGCCCTATCAGTCACATACCCATCGCTTCTATTCTCATGGAAATCATAACTAAAGAGGGAACCCTTGAATTCCTAATGCATTGTAATCCCATTAACAAGTCACAGCATGGGTTACTATTGGCAATGTCCTGCCAAACTTGACAGTTTGAAGTTTTAAACAACATAACACACCCCATAGACATGGAGTAGACATTGGGCACTTTCAGCCTTGACATGAAAAAGACAGTTGACCGGGTCTCAATAAATGGGACTACTCAAGAAGTTAGCCACACTTAGCGCTTCAGCTAATCTCCATTTGGTTTCCTGCACCGCATTGCAACCGAACACATTCAAAGCAAATGTTTAGTACCCTTCGAAAACATCTGTACCAGGCGGTGCGTTCCAGGTAACGTGCTTGGTCCCTTGCTGTTTCTGTTCTACATGAATCACTTTTCCGAGTTTTCAGTCACGACACATCATACCTGGTTGCTGATGAGGTAAAGGCGGTTTTCTCCTTCGTTCCAATCGACCTGCCAAACAGCTGCTTTCTTATGCAAAGTGACCCCAGCGCACTCTAGCTCATTAGCATTGGTGGCACATCCATTAAGATATATAACATAACCTCAAAGTGCTAAAACTGATGATGCTTCTCCAGGGAACGATTGCGTTACTCTGGTCCAACACCACAGGCACTTGCATCCGACTCTCAGCTAAGAGAAATAGAGCTCTAAACTAGCAACTTAATGCACAGTCGTGTGCTTTAGCATCTGTGGCCCACTAATCAGTCATGCTTGAGATGGCGCAACCCCCAAAAGAAGTGGTATTTGTGTCTAACTAAAGCTGAACCCAAGGTGTTTCTCACCTGGACACATTTTGTGAATTTTCTTACATTAGTTTTTTTATTTTCACTGGAAGGCCACCCTGGCTCATTAGCGTCAGTGATACAACCATAACTACGTATAAACTAGCCTCAAAGAGTCGAAATTGGTAATATTTCTGTAGGAAATGTTTGCGTTATCCTAGTTCAGACGGAGCAAATGAGTGTTATGTTCCCTTGTTTTATCCATATGGACTCAGCTCATGCGGCTTTGGTATAATTTTCGCATCCACATCGGAGCATTAAAAATGTTGAATTCCACATTCGTAGTGGATTCTGCGGCCCAATATACTCTGAAAATCGCACATGGTCGCATTCTGGCTGTGGGCTAGCTACATCATATCTTGTGCTGTTCTACCTATATAATAATTCTTACAGCCTACCTAGTATTTCCCTAAAACCTTTCCGTCTGTTTTCCCAACTTTTACTACGTTTACTGAGAAAGTATGCTTTTCGGCCCACTGCGTCATACTTCGCTACTGCAGCGAAGTACACGTTAGCTTAGGCGTTCCCAGTTACTACTCCATATTCGAAACTTATTACGCCTAGCCGTTTTTGTATTATTTCTTTCTTTTTTCTGTATCTGCTTCCAAAGCAGAACGTGAATTTGGCGGAGGCCCGAAAATGGCGATATCCGCCGCCGACCGCTAAAAATGCAAATATCTCCATAACCACTGCACCTAGCTTAACTATTTTACCTTTGTCGTAACCAGCGCTTAGGGTTTGTCCCTGACCGCTCATTGTCGTCCCGTTTTAGTTAACAGTTCGGCTCCAAAACGGCGTTTATTCCGCTTGCTTGGAGACTTACACTTTGAAATTCGCGCCAGGTTCGCGGTTCTGGTATGCTGTTTCTGGGCTATATTTTGGCTCAATTTTCCAATATTAGTGTATTTTCTAGTTGTGGGCAGGCCTTTCAGTCGCACTTTTCTAAGAAAGGCTAAATTGTTAGCCACTACTGTTATTTCCTTTGTTTCCACCCTCCACTTTTACGATCTAAGTTTGGCTTGCTTATTCCTTTCCATGAGCCCGCTACTAATGGACGCTCGAAATGCGGTGATGTGACCAAAGAAACTGGATCAAATTTCCTCTAATTGATCGTTTACTAACGGAATCAGGCACCTCAAGGTTTGGCAGCGGTAGCCGGTGAAAAGCGCAGAATTCGTACATAAGCTACGGAGACCCAAACGACTGCCTTCAAAAATGTCGAGGCCTACGAAACGTTTGTATATATCCCTGCTTTACTGTTCGGAAAGATTAACACGATCAAGAGCAGTTGTTAACGATATTTCTTCTCTATGCGTGAGCATGGATGTTATATACCATCTGATCTGATCCCACGCAGGAACAGCATCTAGCGCTTGTCCAGAAATATACCCATATTTATATTTATATTTATCTAAAGACACGTATATCGCACCATCATCGACACATACATCAGCTTGCTCCTCCTAACATATGTACTCAAAGCTATTTCAACATTCTCTGTTGTTTATCCGCCTGTGCTATTTATCTAATGCCTACCTCACCTAGGTTGTTTTTTGCCGGCCGCCTTTGGCTTGCGTTGCAGGACATAGCTCTCCCGTATCGTGACCTAGCTAAGACTGTGAATAATTGGATGCTTGATTTACGGCAGACCCACCGATACTTTCGTTTTAATTGTCCGGGCTAATGGTTGTTTCTCATTGGGGTCCTGAATCTTATCATTCTATACCTATGCTTACTTGCCTGAGTAATCACTTAATCCGGCTTCACCCTGACCAATAAACCTCTGCTTGCTGCCTTGAACTAGATATGTATGACCTGTAGCTCCTACAAAGTGATTGATGAGACTTTTGAACAGGAACGAAGTTGTATTCGGCTGATTCATTGCGCCTTCCAGCTACCTTACCTCTGTATGCTGTAGTCCATAAAATAATATATGAATCTGACTTTAAGTATGACTCCTTCATATGCGCCCTCCTTGCGCATCTTACATGGATTGCTTATTGCCTGCATTCTACATTCGTCTCGCATTGCCAGACAAGCTTTTGCTGTTTCCTTACCTTTGTCAGATCATACAGGCATAAAATGCTGGTTTACAGCATGCTGTTTCGGAAACTTTCGCTTCTACGCTTAACCTGGCTTGCTGCTTTTTCTCCGTCCACCAAGCAGTACCATCTTGCACATTTGCTTAGCTGTCTGAAGATTTTTTCTTAAACACACTTTATCCTGTCCTCTGCATCACGGCTTACCACCTTGGTTTAGTCCAGTCTAACCTCTCTCCCCTACTGTCGACTGCTGATAGAATATTCAGATGTAAACGCCTCAGTTTCGGCTGATTCAAAGCCACTTCCATCTACCCCACTCGTGGGTTGCTTTTCTACAAAACCTCGAGGTATTTTTTCGTACCTCTGCTTGTCCTCCATATTAACAATTCAGCTTCGGTTGGGAAACCTAGACCATAAATCCGACCTAATCCAGTCCCGCCTATGATGTCTGGCCTGTTTTTTGACAACTGCCAAACGCCTGAGGCCTGCCAACTCACGTTTGGCACTTCCGCCGATCACGTAACCTTCTTAGCTTGGGTTTTTTCCTCACTCTTTTCCATAAAGTTAAGTTGACCTAATTATTTGTTTGAGTCCTCTAGCCAACTCTCAGCTCACCTGCTTTGCAAGTTGTCTGCTTGTTGTGTAGGTTAGGTAACGCTTCGCCTTGACGTTGCCGTTTCCTTACCTTGTTTACCATATGTACGCTTGAAAGCCCGGTTTACAGCAGACTTCCTAGTAGCTTTTTCTACTCTTAACCTAGCTAAGGCTCTTCCGCACTATCTTTTCAAGTCGTATCATTCTAATCTTGGGCTAACCAGCTTGATGACTTGCTTCTTGCTTCCAACTCTCCCCGACATACGAACCTTTGCCTGCCACCTTGGTTTAACTCAGATTGATCTGTTGCTATTACTTAGTGACCTCACTGATGCCATTGGAAGCTTTGCGCAACAGTATTGGTAGCTATATGACATATACCATCTGCCTGTTCTCGGTATGTAGGTTGTCTTTAGGTACCAAAGCCGTGTTGGCATTTATTTGTTCCCACTTCTTCCTTGCTTTGGTTATTTGCCGGTTTTACATGTCTCCTTGCTATTGACCCCAGTAACCTTGAACAACCTATGCATAAGTTCAGAGCAAACATTGCATCTAACATTATCCCCATTTCAGAATACTCTCTTTAATCTTTCCTTTTTAATATCGTTTCTCTTCTTTTTCCAGTTGTCCCTAATCATCGTCTCCTTCCTGCTCCTAATTATAAGCCATTGTAACCCCCCTAAATGTTTTAGTTGGACAAAGAAAACAAAATAAAGCATATTACCTTTACAGCTCATTTACCCTTTTCCATCAGGTTGTAGCACAAACGACCTTAACCTGTACACTGCTTGAGGTTACAGGCCTCCTTGGTGGTCTCTGCTGCTTACTTTCTCTGTGCTCCTGCTTGAAGTCTGTGGATATCAACAAAACGGACCAAGGAGCCCACCTGGCCTGTGGCTCTGAGACAAAATGAATCTACAAAGACCACCGTGGAGCATATCAGACCACCAAAACACTCAAATCCTTCATGGCCGGATAACACTGTTCAATGGGATCCGGTTATTTCTATCCCGCGATTTGAAACAGCAGTGGCCTGCCTACAAAAGGCCATCTAAACAACCAATTACCACAACTTACCTGAATCAATACATAACTACCTAACTTGTGGTCCTGGCTGTCACGCGTCTAATCGTGCAAGTTCGGCTTGGCACTTAGCTCAGACAGCTCAAGAGAAAACGCACATATGACTTCCCGCGGCACCAGCTGGGTGATTCGGGTTTAACTTGTTTTAGCAAAGGTTTGGCGACTGTGTCAGGACGTAGTGAGTTTTCACCCAACAATATTTCTTCTTATAAAAGTCCACTAGTGTCTGCTTAACAGCAATGCGACAAGGCAAATGTTATTCGCCGCCAGCTAAAGTCACGGCATACTCATTGCCAAGCTAACCACAATACACCACGGTCGGCATTCATCTTTCATGACACTATCCATGCGAGCAATCGTAATTGCAGCGGCACGTATCCAACCTGGAATAACATTTGCACACATGAACCTTCACATACATCTATAAACGCACAGCTGCCGTATTCATGGTTAACTTGCACCAGTTTTATGCTTTTTTGACATTTAGCTTTACCTTCAAAATGATCATGCCTATAAAGTCCTGTCTCGCGTCGTCTGAGAATAAAAAATATGTTCAGTTATGTTTCACCTGTGCGAAGCACGCCACCAGAGGCAGGATAACGTGGGCGCGAGGACGTACCAACTTTTGCTAAATGTTGAAACAAGGTTTGAATTCTGTCAAGAATGAACCTAGGAAGGGACAAACGGAGCACTAGTGGCGAAATGAAATTATGTTCTCTACTTCTTGATTTGGACCCTATGTCACAAGCGTGCGTACTGTAGTCCAACATAAACGGGTTGCAGGCATGCAGATATACATATATATGGGTTGTAGTGGATTGATAGAAAGAATCCTAGAAGAAAAGCGGGGTTTCTAATCGAATGCAAATTTGTTCATGGAAGCAGATGTTTAGTGATAGTACCAAGTTTCTGTTAGTTGCAGACAGCAGCCCCCAGTTGTGCTTGATAAGGTCGAAGCGGTACCTGGGTCCTGGAGACGAGGAACAGTTTGCTCTACTTTGATTAAGTGGTTTCCTTAAAATTTCCCGGCTTTTAGCACTAGTGTCGTGAATCATATGGGCCTTCCTTTGCAGCCTTCTGGAAAGGTATTTGTCACGCAATGAAGAAATTTCGTCCTTGTAGGTTAGAAACAATCCACTGAAGAGGTGGAAGATGCAGAGTGTCATGGCAAAATCCACCAGCGCGTGGGTTAAAGGTAAATGGTAGGTTAGCGCCAAATAGGTGTTTTCCCTTGCAAAGCGGATATATATAAATCTGTACGCAGTTGTTCATGCTCTAGGGTAAAGGTGTTGGTGTTTTAGTAATGTAGAGATGTTATCCGGTCATATGTTGAAAACCAAGCCGATATTGTACCTAGTACGGCTAAAGTAGCTAGTCAGAGTTAGTCCGAGAATTTATTTTAGCTTAAGCTCCAGAAACTATTTAAGCCGAAGGATGTTAAGAAGCAGGATTCCCGCTCGAATGGCGCAGAAAACAAAATGGAGTACCGTAGTGCTTTCCTTATTGACACGTTTCATTAGTTTGTATGTATTCTTCGAATACAGCACTTCGTAATGACCTTCGGAGTATGGAAGCTATATGAAAAATAGCTATAAAACAGGGACTCGGTTGGGGAATGGTAAGCGTATGGTGCCTTTGGTGGCAGAAGCAAAGAACTACATAAGTGCAAAACATGTATGATTGTAAACTCTAGGTACGCAAAATGCGCATAGTGTAGCAAAGCTTGTGGTTATTGGGTTGGCCAAGGTTTAAGAAAAATAACGAAACAGCAATGCATATTTGTGTTTTTTCCATCAGACACTAATGTGAAGAGCCCTGGTGGCGGAAAATAACTTAAACAATGAGCGGAGTATAGACAGCTCATTGGCAATGAGATCTACGAGGAACAGCAACTAGGATTTAATATGAATCGGTCGTCGTAATTTATGCCGGGGGAACATAGGCTGCTTAAGAGCTAGGCTTCAAATGAGATAAGCCGGACTGGATGCGCTAGTTAATTTTAAACCTAGCGTCATGAAGCTGATCGGTGTTGACCGAGAGTCGTGGAGCATGATGACGCAGCTACGCCTAAAGCGGTTGGTAGACCACACAAAAGCAGGGTTACGCTTTAAAAAGGTAGGACACACAAGCGGCAACCTTACTTAGGTAAGAAATAGAAGGTATGAAAAAAGGATCGGCAATCATAGGTTGCATAGCAGCCATGCTTGCAAAGTCTTAAGAAAGTAGGAATAAATACGGATACTTTGAGAGTGAGACTCTTAAGCGCTTGTAATATGCATTGAGCAACTTTTAAGTTGCCAGGGACAGATCAGACTTGAGCAGGTTTCTAAAATGATGGGCATTAAATTGCTGTTTGAAGGATGAACATAGGAAACGTAATCGTAGTAGAAATGAAGCTTCAGTTATTGGGTATATGAGGGTAACATACGTCCTTTAGTAATGCAAGCTGCAGCTTTAAAAAGGGAACCCACCGGAGCTGGAGTCTTCGGGACCTGGGACCGACCAGTTGCCGGATACAGTACAAGTGTGACTAGGGTTCAAATTAACATAAGCGTTGTCGACATAAGTGCGGAGTAAAGTAAGTCAAAGTTCCACAATCTTTGGATCTTATAATTACCGAACACCTAGAGGCTGGGCGGCCAGACGCATTGAAGCAGCTGCGTCAGTGCACTGGGACCCCAGTGGACGCAGGTGAATTGGCAGACAACATAGTTGTTTTAACAAGGCTGTTCGAATTACCGCTCAGTAAAGAGAAGCTAGTAAACGTGAAGGACAGAGATAATAATAGAGAAATAGGAGAAGGCTTATTGTGAAGAGAAGCCAGTAAGGAAGTTATGCCTGAGATTTGTCAGTTGGTTGCCTGGTCATTAGACTGCAGATGACAAACCAGACATGAATAAGTATCCAAAGGGCAAACTTGGGTTTCATCTTAAAGATAGAAGAAGAATCGTTTAATTTGGTTAGTATGTGAAAGGCCCTGCTGACTAGTAGTTCCTATGGGACAAACTAGTTAGAAGACCATAAAAATAAGTTGGGAAGGATATATTAAGTAATTGAAATAAGAACGTGTCCTGAGAGGTAAAGCGAGGGTGCCGACAAGCAAGCGACTGATATCGCAGGTGGGTCGGTATTTGGAACCTTTTAGGACGCAAGTACGACCTAATATGAGTTACCGGCTAACTAACAGGTATTGTGAAAGTGTGGTACAGGAGCGGAGGATGAAATCGGTTAAACAGATGTATTGAGGAGTAATGGTAAACGATATAAAGATGATATGGTGGAGAGGCCGTGAACTTCACAATTATAGACTAAGGATTTACTCCAGGCGACCAGACATTTAGCAACAAAGACATCAGTGCAGTGGGATCTCTATAATGTTTTGAAATGGTTCGGCTAATTCAAAGGCCGTTAGGTTATTTTCGGTGGGTTTAGCTAAGAGATGCATCCGGCAAACGTGAAGGCGTCAGTTAATAATAAAGCCATGGGTGAGGGATGATGTTTAAGAGAAGCTGGTGAAGCTGCTATCCTAGCGCCATTAGTCATAAACTCATCGGATTGCAGATGATAGGTCAGAAGTGAATGAATAACTTAACACTGACCTTAGGCAAGTTGGCAAGCGGAAGAATGAACAGCTTTGAATGAGGTGGGTGCTTAGCCGAAGAATACTCGTACTAATGTGAATAGGTAAGTATGGGGCCCTAGGCGGAAGTGAAGTGACGGATGTGTTAGTCAGGGATATTAATTTGCCGGTTCATCCACAAACAAACCATGCCAGCACACCAGTACACTACAAGATACATAGATGCCTGCATATGACGGCACCTCTTTACGTTCAACACCTTTGTGTTTGCACTCAACCGTAAACAAACCGGCTGGCTAGCCGAACAACCTCCTCGTGGTGACAGCTGGGTGGTTCGGGTTTAACCCGTTCCAGCAAATAGTTCGGCGGCAGTGTTCCAGGACGTGGTGGGTTTCGCCTGGCAAGCGTTCTCCATATAAAAGCCACAAATGTCTGTTTAACAACACTGCGACGTGGCGGATGTGACTCGCCACAAACTAAAGTCACTGGCCCGTGGATCTCCGGAAAGTGCTATCCAACCCACAGGTATCAATCGCTTATGCTCACATTCCTAAAGCTAACAAACAGTCAAAAATGCTGCGGCACATTCAAAGACACAAGCTACCTTTATACATTTATACACAATTACATACGTATATATGCCTATACACTTACATACACTGTTATGCCAAACATGTACTTTTTGTACATTTTTGATCACACTATGTTAGCTAAACATGATCATGCCTGTAAAGGTGTGCCTCGCCTTGTCGAGAATAAAAGTGTATTTATTTATTTATTTAAGTGTGAGGTACCACCACAAACTAGTTTTTCCTACTTGATATTTTACAACTTTCGGATGTATTTGCACTGCATACAGTGCAACGTGCCGCTTGGGGCAAACCTGCGCCTATAAAACTTTGATCACGCATTATATTTGTGCCTCCATGCATTCAGGTATAAAATATTTGTTTGCTAGGTATGTGAAGCTTAGTCAAGCTATAAACAACGGATTATTTTACCTTGTACGTTAGTGCATAAATTTGTAACTGCTTGGACAAGTTGCGGCTCAAACATCCCGTTTTGGTGGTTAGGCTCAAGTGTTACGAATGTGGACGAAACCACTATCGTCGGATACAGCTTTGGATTGCACCAGCTGTAGCACTGACAATTATTCTGGCGTTTAATAGAGCGATAATTATTCGAGTTTTAAGGGTTTCGGACATAAGGGATTATTGCTCCTCGCGTGGTATGGTTCTACTGTACAGGTCCTCGCAACTTTTGTGCTCATTATTACCTAGGTTGAAGCCTGACGCGATCCGTATCGGTGTACATCGTGCTGGCGAGGTAGGACATGACTGTGATGCCACAGCTGCTAGCAGTTTGGAGGTTATTCTGGCGAAAACTGTTCCATTGCACCAGACAACTTGAACGAATAATATTAATGGTCTAAAGTAGGATAGTACGCAAAAATTGTAAGCTAGCCGTTTAACTACCACTACACATTACGCAATGCAGGCTTTGAAACCGATAAAAGATAAACTCAAGCTAGGACGGCCTAGGCAATGCAAAGGGTTTGTCAAAAATTGCAGGTTGTTCGGCTAGTCGGGTGACAAATACCACACATCCGCATGGTTAGCTTTTATGCCAGTGTAAAGGAAGCTAAAATTGTAAAGGACGTACTAGCAAAAGCGGTCGAAGAAGAGGAGCTGATTTTTCATGATGCCAGACTACTAGCGTTTTGAAAAACGATCGGCATAGTTAAAACTCAGCTGAAGCTAACTATATGGTGCTAAGAGAGGATAAGTTGGGTGCATAGTGAATAAAATTTGGATCTGTTGTTATCCAGTGCTTGTTTTGTCCAACAAACGAACGGTTTAGGATTATATATATATATTTCTGTTGGAACCATCAGTTTCGCAGCGGGTACTTAGGTACAATGGCTGGCCAGCCGAAAGACCTCCTCGAAGTGCCAGCGGGTTTAGCCCGTTCCCGCAAGTCTTTCGGCGCAGGGTTCAAGGACGTGGTGGGTACTCGCGTGGCAAGCATTTCCCCATAAAGTGACACATGTGCTTGTTTAACAACGCGGTGACATAGCGGATTTGACACCACGAACTGAATGCACAGCCTCGTGGATATCCGGATAATGATATCCAACCCAAAGATGACAGTAGTTTTATCTCACATTCCTGGCGATACCAAACAGTCAAAAACAGTGAGACACGTACACGCACTAGTTACCCAGCTACATATCCAACAACTACATACATAGGTACATCAATTATTAGCTAAAACATGTATTTTCGTACACTTTTTACCGAACTTCTGGGTTATGCTTATCATGACTGTAAGGGTGTGCCGCGCGTTTTCGAGAATAAAAGTTTTATTTATTTAGTTAGTTTTCTAATAGTCTACTAACATCTGTCAGTAAGTTATGCCCATAGACTTAGATCACCAGCAGACATTTAGACAAATAGTTGGACGGTTCCGAGGGTGACATGTATTTGCACGCTGTGAGCACAGGAACAAGAGCGTCCGACGTGTAATACGCGGCTTATGTCAGGTAGAAGGCTTTTATTAGACGGCTCTCAAGGGCTGTTAACTGAGACCTTTTTGCAGACTTCGTGTTCTAATCATTTGTGAAGCTTCACTGTGGAAAATTGATGACAAACGTAGGTAAGTGCAGATAAGACTTCAGGGAGCAAGTTGGCCTGCGCGGATTTATTTTTTTATTTTTTCCGCGTTAGCCTATATGGACAGTGCTATCGAAGTTACCCAGTGATTAGTCAATGGACTACGGAATTTTACTATTTGTTCTGCTTGGGCCATAATATGATGGTCAATGATGAAGTAAAGCCTGGGCTGGTTGTGATGTCGGTTGGCTATGACTGTTTGCCTAGATTGCCGAGTTACGTTTCAACCCTGTAGTATCTGGAGCAACGTGACCTTGCAGAAAAGAAGCCGGTCATAAATCAACTGGTTAGTAAACTTACTTTCAACCTGTGGGCAGTACAGCAAAAGAGTTCAAAGAGCAACGTTGATGAGGAAAAAACTGGCTCAAGTATGGCTTATTAGAGACTTTCCATTACCGCACCGCACATGCAGCGGCACACTACGTTAGGCAAGCCTCGAAGAAGTGCACTTGTGAATGGTATACATTGATGATGCATAGTGCATTGCTAATACGTACGGACGCTTTTACATAGAAGATTTTAGGCATTGTGCAGTTGTTCTTCGTTGATGAACACAAGTCATTTGGTTCCCCTCTTGGTCAGAAACTTTTGGGGGCGGTGGCATGGCTGTATAGCGATATGGTTGGGTCGATTGCTAGTGCAACATGCACAGCAATAGATGCAGCGGGCGCGTTGCGAACACAAAATGCTCCATGGATTTAAAGGGCTTTACCTTCAGGCTCTCTCCAATCAGTTTTGTATCGTCCCCAGGACTAACACACGTCTCTTTTACTGCCAGGGTTGTCTTGCGAACTCTGACATCACTGCACAAGCACAGCCTCCGGAAAGTCGACAACCTTAGCCCATAGGCACCGGGAGCAAAAGAAAGAGCTGCAAAAATCTTTAGCACAGTTTTTCCAGCGCCCCTTAGACCGGAAACAAAGTCCTGCGATGTGTAACCTTGAAAGAATAACCAATTTACAGAGGCGGAAGCAGGACTACGCCCTCAAACTACTGCCCAGTGTCCCTACTCCTTGTGTTATCTACGGTCATGCAATCCATCCTTTCTGATGCGTTGGTGTGTTATTTTGCAAACGGTAACAATATTGCTACCGAGCAGCAGCTTTCCTTGACGGTGACAGTGCACGACGAATTTACTTCTCACACGGGGTAGCTAAACAGCACATCGGACGCAATTGTCGCTAGCTATTTCAGCCGCTTGGTGCTACACCTTATCTTTTACGCCAGAAAGCAGACTCATTCTTATTACCCAGCATACGTTGCTCCATACGCTCTAACTTCTTCCTCTATAGATATGCGCACATATGGAAAAAGCTACCGGAAGCCGTCAGAGCGTCTGATAGTATCACGCAATTCTCCACGGTTATAATTAGACTACTAAGTGTCCCCAACGTGGCAGAAATGCTGGACATCTGCATCCCCGAGGACGGCCTCTGGGAGAACGGCTCCACTCATATATAGACTTTCATACAATCCACCTTAATGTGTGGAGTAATCTGAATGTGAATACGGCCTTGTCAGATACTTCAACCAGCATCAATGAAGCTCTCGTCATCTCGAACCTGTCCGCTCCTTATCGCGCTCGTTGCTTTCATTCCTTATGCCCTCGGACGGCAAACTGAGGGACCAGCGTGACCTAGACTTAACTGACCGGTCGCTGACTTCATCCAGGACTACCGAGTTGCAAACGGTCTGGGATCTGCAGAGTCAATGCTAAGTCTACTACACCTTGACAGCCAACTGGAATTGCTTACACTTTATTAATGTACTTCATTTCTGTCCATGTATGCTGCCCCACCCTATTAGTCTTCCCCCCTTAACTGTACGCTTCAACCCTAACGCGCCGACTAAATCGGTCCTATAAAAAATAAATAGTTTATTCTCGTCATTGATCGGTCTCCTGCTCTGCGGCTACCGTGACTTTAAAGGACAATAGTCGGAACACCGAACACCCCATAACACGAGTGCCTCAAGGCCTTTCCCACACCTTATGAGTAAAATTCTTCTCAAACCCTGCGTAGTAACTTCACTGGATCTCATACGTGTTCGGACGATAAGCTCTAGCACTGTCAACCGATCGCTCAACCTATATCTAGAGCGCACATTAAACCACTCACTATGTCCTTCTGATTCCCTTACCTCATTTACCGGTTAACAACGCTTGATACTCACGGTTTCCAAACAAGACAAGTTTTGCGTACGTTAGGCTACTTCGGCCAGCATCTTCCCCGCACATTCAGCAAATATCGGGTCTCGTGCTTGCACGCAAAACTACGGATATATGAATAACATATCCGGTCACTCCATTGCTCTCAACCAGTACAACTTTACCATAAATTTTATATTTATACAATAACACGGTCCTGTTCAGTTTTGTTGGCAGTTTGCTCGGTCGGTTTTTCTTCTCTCCCTCGTTCTAAAGAAAATATTCCCTGCACGGAACACTGCTGAGGACATAACTACGACGCTCCATTCGACACGGAATCAAGAAAGAACCAAGAAATTACCCACAATTCGTAATCCTGAAACAAAAAGGAACCCAGAAAACTTACCAAATTACTACAAGTCACCTGAGTTGTCCGACTTTATCAGCTCCAAGTACTTGCGGTCGACTTTGGAAGAGACTGTACAGCCATGGGAAATAAATGGGCGTAACGTGACTGCGAATATCCGCGAAGGTAATCGGTCAGATGCGATCTTGTCAATGCCATATCACCAGTCGGCAGTGTTCCAGGACGCGGTAGGTCTTCGTCTGGCAAGCATTTTCCCTACTCAAATCCACAACTGTCTGACAACACGGTGACGTGGCGGATGTAACTCGCCCCTCATTCAAGTCACCGCCCCTAACACATTGACAAGTTGCCCGATAACACATTTACAAATTATGTGCATATATCTGCTCCCGCACGAACAAGCCTACATATTGGATTGGTGACATGCCACTATCCATAAATAATTTCAGCCGTTTCCTCATGCTTCACTCACCTGACCCACACTGCGTACGGGACCTCATCGGACTTGCTCCTCATCAACATACCATATTAGTGATCTGATTATTATCTCTACCTAAGGCATTCTGTGGACATAGACTTCGTACAACCTTTGGGACATATGAGACCACACTACTGTCGCCAACTGTACTACTCCCGCTGTTGGTGCTGCTAATTCTGCTAGCACGTACAATATTGCAATATGCTGAGCCTGCCCAAAAGGCGTGTCTCGCTTTGTCGAGAACAAAGTATTTATTTACTTACTTATGAGTGGAAGGATTTTGGTGAGTATTTTTGTTCGTCGCAATCAGCCGACAATTCAGATATGTCGACCAGCCATCCGGTAAAGCACCAGTCGGCCGTTTCGCCCTATTGGCGCTCATCAGTGTTGCTCATCCTTCGGTCCTCTGCAGATAATCGAACCCGTGACTGCTAGTGGCTCTTGCTAACTAGCCCGCAGCTTATGCTACTGCGCCATGGAGGATGGTATCCGACCATCACGAATTGTTAGCTAGTGGTCAAGAGCCACTAGCAGTCATGGGTTCGATCCTCCGCAGAAGACCGAAGGATGGGCACCACTGATGAGCCCCAATAGGGATAAACGGCCGTCTAGTGCTTTTCCGGATAGCTGGTCAACATATCTGAATTGTCGGCCGATTGCGACGAACAAAAGTACTCACCAAAATCCTTCCACTCATAAGTAATACCAATTCGCCCATAAGGTTTCCACAAACTGCTATGTCGATTCATAGCTGCCGTAACCGGGAAGTCCTGACGCCGGAAGTCCAACCGCTGTCATCTTCATGGCAGGTGCCTGCATGGCAGTGGAGGATGGGTAGGGCTATATCGCATTTAGCTAACAATTCGCGATGGTCGGATACCATCCTCCATGGCGCAGTTGCATAAGCTGCGGGCTAGTTGGCAAGAGCCACCAGCAGTCATGGGTTCGATCCTCCGCAGAGGACCGAAGGATGCGCACTACTGATGAGCGCCGTAAGGCCAAACGGCCGTCTGGTGCTTTTCAGGATAGCTGGTCGACATATCTGAATTGTCGGCTGATTTATTTATTTATTTAAACCTTTTCCTCTCCTAAACGCTCTCGTTGCTCTTAACACGAGAGCAGCGTTGGCTTCTCCAAACCTTAGCAATAAACCGTTTCCAGCTTGATACTGTCATTTGCTTGCTGCATTCTCTGCCTTCAATCCTTCTGCAATCGGACAGCCTACTCTCCGTACCCTGCTTTAACCTAGTAACATCTGACCAGTCTGTTTCCCCTTGACTTCTTCCAGCCCAGGGGGATGTTACCCTTCTAGGCTTTGTAGGTTAAAGCTATGTCTCCCGCACCTCGCCAGCTTGCTGGACTTGTTCACTCTTTATCACTATAGTCACATGAATCTCTAGCCTGTCTAATGCTCGACCCACTCCAAGTGTCTTCCCAAATGAACTATACGACTCAATCACAACGCGCCGATTATTCCCGTCTCGTCTGATCGGTCTCGGGCTCTCCGACTTCACTCAGACTGCTGTGGCATTACTGGCTATGGTTCAGCAGACTGAGCGCCGTCTGTATATATTTCTTCTTCAATCTAACGGATAACTCTTAGTGCCCTGCTCTAATTTAGACTTATCTGTTCAGCTAAATACTCTGGGACTACTACCAGGCTACCGGGAGGGTAGCGGTCTAGGATCGGTTGATTCAAAGCAGTGTCTCCCACACAACGACAGCCTGCTGGACTTGTCCGCCCTATGTTAATATAGCCACCTCTAGCTCTGACCTGTAAAATGCTACTGACTCTCTCCACTCATCTTCCCAAGTGACTTCTACGACTTAATTACAATGCGGCGACTAATCTAGTCTTATCTGATATGTCTCATTCTCTCCGACTATTGTGACGTGAGCGGCCATTGTTCGAAAGACCTAACGCTCTGTCCCCATTACCCGAAGAGCCAGGTTGACTTGCCGATCTCTTGTCTATAAACCTTTTCTACCTCGACTTTGTCCTCCCCTTATCGCGTGCTGTCTTTATTTCTCCCTCAGCCGGAGAGCCAGCTCATAGTGCCCTACCCTAGGCTAACCTGGCCAGTCTGCTTCTCCTTGACTTCTTCGAGACTACCGAGATATAAGCGGGCTAGGATCTGTAGACGCAAAGCCATGTCCTCCTCACCTTGACAGCCTACTGGGTTGGTTCACCCTGTATTAACATAGCCACTTCCCTCTCTGACCCACACCATCTGTCTTCCAACATTTACTGTACGACACAACCTCAGTGTGCCGACTAATCCAGGTTTGTTTGATCGGTCTCCTGCTCTCCGACTAAAGTGACACTACGGGCCATTAAAATGAAGACGGAACGTTCTGCTTTCAATCCTTCCTCAAGCGGACAACCAACTCTCAGTGCTCAGCCCTAACCTAGACTTATTGGACCCGTATACATTTCTTTGTCTTCTTCCAAACTACCGAGATATACAAGGTCTACGCATTGTAGACTCAGTGCTAAATCTCCCTTACGTTGACAGCCTGCTGGACTTGTTCACTCTTTATTAATATAGACACCATCTCTAACCTGTCAGTCCCTTGACTCACTCCATTTGTCCTCCGAAATAAGCTGTATAACTCAACCGCACTGTGTCAACTAATCCAGTCTTGTCTGCTCGGTTGCTGCTCACCAAATTTCTTCAGACTACTGTGACATTACCGGCCATGGTTCGGAACTTAACGATTCATAATCCTTCGCACGGGAGCATTGTTGGCTTTTCCACACCTTAGCAGTAAACCTTTTTCATCCTGACCATCAGCTCCTTGCTGCGCTCTGTTTTCAATCCTTCAATCGGGCAGCCAAAGCTAATTGCTCTCCCTTACCTAGCCTCATCTGACGAGTATGCTTCTCTGTGACCTCTTCCAGTACACCGGGCTGTTAACGATCTAGACTCTGCAGACTCATTGTTGTTCGTATTACCACAAGCATCTCCTGAACGTGCTCATCCAGTGTCAAAACAACCTCCACCCTCTCTTTCCTACCCTATACTGCTGATCGTCTTTATTTTCTTTCCATCTTATCTGTCCGACTCTACCTCAGTGCACAGACTAAGCAAGTGTCGTCTGATCGGTCTCCCTACCTTCGAGAGGCTTGCCGAGCCTTACCACCCCTACAGGATATAGCAAGTTTTATATTTTACCTGTCTAGTTCCGCTGCCCCTCCCCACATTAGTTCTCACCAAAATTGCACGACCCAATATCAGTGCGCTGACTAAACTATTCTTATCTGTACGGTCTACTGCATTCCTACTACTCCCAGATGTCCGTGCCATTACCGACCATGGTCTGGTCTCGCTCTCTTCCACTTACGTCTAGACCACTGGTACTCTTATTTCCCTCTAATCCATGGCCTTCTCTGTTACTGCAATCCATTTTTATTTCCTTGGCTTACACGCATAGCACAGAACCAAGTTATCCTGGCGTGTATAGTCTCCACCGCTCCGACCCCGCTCCTGCTTAGTGGCGACAATCAGACCATTGCTAGGTGTTTCTTGACTATTACTTCCATTTGTGTGCTCACCTTAGTGCTCTTCATGCGCCGCTGCATTTTGCCTCGAGTACGCAGTTGCCTATTAGTGTGACCTTACCCGGGATAACGACCCCAAATGCCCAGCAGTTATGGCAATCTGTGACCTTTTTCTCTAGATTCTGACGGCTTTTGGACTATGGAATTATGAGCGCTTCAGCATAATTACTCTCACGAATTGCTCTTCACAATGCTGTCCGCATTCATCCGCTCGTAGCCCATTCTTTGAAATTCCTTTTTCCTCTTGAAACGTTGCTTTACCTACTGTTGCTCCCGCATTCGGCCTATCTAGTTGGCCTTAGTTTCACCTAACCTGCCTCGCGCATTCGGACTGCTGTCATCCTCATTGGTTTAGCTGATTTCCTCCAACCACGTATTATTCGCTTAATTTTGTAAACACGCTTTGTTATGTCGGCCTCTTGACCCTGCGCGTGCAGAGCCTTCTTCCTACGTAGTTGTTGTACTCTGCGCCACACCAGCGACGTGCTGTAGAGGACGAGCATGCAAATCAGGCATACTAAACAAAATTACATAGTTTTTAGTGTATCATAGGCCCCGTTGCGCGCCACCAGTCTTTCGCTTGTGCTCGCTGATGCATTACTGTCTGCCTGTTTGGCTTCCTCTCGTCCGTTGCTCGTTTTCTCCCGATGTTTCCAGTTACATCGACCAAAACAAGAAGCTTTATCTACTAGGAATGGCCGACCTCTTCTCAATAGCCAGCTAGCTTAAACACTTGATCCTTTCTCCGGGAGGTGAAGAACCCACTCATCGTTCAGAATGGAGCCCTTTCCGTCATTCTCGAGACGCCACATTCACGGAGTCCAAACAAATGGGTTTAGCTCGCCTCGTACTCAGAGGGTCACCATTTACTTACCTGGAATAATATATTTACATGGATCCATTGTTCCACAACGGAAGCCAAATAACGCTGGCGCGATTATCTTCCCTGCCTTGGTTAGCTTTGCTTATTCTCAGCAGCGTTCAAATAATTGGTTTTTATGCTTTACATTTCCAAAGAACATTCCGATGCTCTATTCACTTGGAGCTTTTCCCATGTCATTTCACGGACAGCTTTACACTCTTATAAATGGCTTTTCCGATGGTATTGCTTGGAGCTTTTACTTGACGATCGAAACAAGCACACTAACTTACATTTGAAGGAATTCCGATTATATGTTGCGGAGTAAGAAACTCGCAACGATCCCGCATTGAGAAAAGGAGTGGCATTCGCCTGTTGTGGACGTATCCATCCACACGGAACAACTGCACTCACAAACCCGCATGACAAGTCCAGCGTGGATAGCTGGACACCTTTTGCGAACATGACAAATATGTAACAGAAAATACCAGCCCCTATTAACAATGATTTTACACACCTGCACCATTTCTCATTTGACTCTGCGACTCTTGCATCATCGACCGGTTTCAACGACTACTGCCAGAAAATTACCAAGCCTATCGGTCAACCAAGGAAGAAATTTGGCCGTCAACCGACCGCGAATAATAGAGTGCAAAATCGGTATGTACGATGCAGCGCCGACTGGCACTACTGTTCAAATAATAAATAAATAAATAGGTATATTTCTAGACCTGCTAGAGGCTGCACCCTAAAGGGTTCAGATCAATGCTTACATAAATCCGATGCTCTGGCATGGAAGTAGGTAAAATATAAGTATATGTTCATCGTCAGCAATTACAAATGCTTTGGCATTGTTTGATATACAGCTACTGGGTCGCAGGCGCCCACCTTGACATGTTTCTGGTTCCTGCGGATGATATTGAACTCCTTGTTCTTTTGTGAAAACTTCGCGGAGGTGTAGTTGTGCCTTTTCTCCTTTGAACAGAATCCAATTCGCCGAAAGTGCACTTTAAATTGATCGCACATTAATTGGCCACTCAGTTGCCCCAATTGTGCGCACATGGAAGAAATGAGTGAAGGGATTATAAGGCATACGAAAAGTTGAAAACCATTCCGATAAATGCGGACAAAAATAGAAACAATTTGTTAAGAGAGAAAATAAAGCTGCGTGCTTCAGTAGAAAAATATCAATTAACAAAAAAATACAGCCCTACTTTTCTTACGCTGATATTGCTCTCCGGCGCAAAATTTCAACCTGTTATTCTCAGCTAAAAGAAAAAGCCTTTCTACAGTTAGAATACCGCTTAAAGTGGCATAAAATTACACTGGTCTGGACCAGCTTTAGCGCCTGAATACGTTGAACGTAAAAGCAACACAATACGTGCAGTAGTTTGCGAGTTATTCGCAATTAAATGATGGTCTACGAATAAGGCCATTTTTATTTTCCGCTAAAATGGCTTTCTGCTTTGCAAGCAAATAGTAGAAAAAATAAAAGAAAAAATAAAAAGTAGGGAAGCGGCGTATGTTCTAGATATGCATAGCTATTCAGAAAGGCTCTAATTAGCCCGTTATACCCTGCGACAACTACGGACTGCGCAGGTGGCCGAAAAGTAAACTTTGCAGGCATACATGACAAATATATGCAGATAAGGGATGATCTTGCGCGAAAACGCTAGAAATTCAGCAAGGAATATTATATCTACATGGGAATTCAGGGGAGCTTGTAATTAACTCGCGGTTAGAAGGCCACAGCATACCATCTTCAGTGGATACTGAGCCACATAAACAACCAGTAAAATAGAGTTTAGCATTTTTTAAGCCTCTAAGCTTTTCTAAAGCTTACAACAAGCCCGCATGAGCCAGGTCTACCTGAGTAACCCTGGAGATCTTTTAGATCCTTTGACAGATTTCGGCCTACAAAATACACACATTAATTAGCTTAAAATCACAAGATTTATCTCTTAGAGCCGATTTTCTATATTCATGAGGCTCTGTCTCTAACGTCAGTGAGCTATAGGAGCCTGCCACCAATAATAAAGAAATAAGCATGGGAAAATTTAGTAAAATTTAGCTAATTGCATTTGGGCGTGAAATCCGTTTTGGTCTACATTGATTGGGCTTTAACAACTCTACTTCTGGTGGTTGAGCTTGCTCATACTTGAGGTATTGTTATGCCTCATGTGTAGATGCACACTATTGTGCAGCTCTTTGATGAATTTCGATTTATTTCTCTCCATTTTTAAGTTCCGAAGATAGTGCCGGCGGTGTTCATCCAGTTGGCAATGTTAACTGGTACTCTAATGTCACACCGACTATTTCTTTTGTGATTTTCCTTGCAAGAGCTGTTCTAGCACCCTAAGCAAAGAGCGATAAGGTAAATCAGGAGTAGAATAGTAACAAAAACCAGTGGGAGCTGGTCGTTCACCCGCCATTACGCATAGCGCATGGTAAGCTTTGGAGCCAGCTAAAAGAGAAATGACACACGGACGGCCAAGATAAGAAAAGTGGTGATGGAAAGTTTCTGGTGCTCCAGCCAGCCAGTGTGACAGGGGCCTCTCTGTCGTTGGTTAGCTTTCGTGCCAGTGAAATGAAATCTGGAAGTGCGAGTGTTTTACGAGCAAAAGCAGTTAAAGAAGAGGATCTGGTTTTCATTATGCCTGTCTACTAGTGTTGACAATAGCGAAAGGCACATGTATACCAGATAAAGCTAAGTATATGGGGCCAAGAGAGTATAAGTGGAGAGCAAAATGTCTGATTATTGGGTCTAGAACTTTTAAAGTGCGCTCAATGTCAACAATAAGAAAGATATATTTTTTATTTTGCGGCTTACCTACTGATAGTGTTTGGAAACTGCTGACTATAGTAACTAGTGCTCAGACTTAATGAAAAAGCTTCAATTAGGGCAACAACGCTAGAACCTGGCATTTCACATGAGGCTTAATGTTGTGAAAATGTTTTTAGTAGACGTGACGCATGGGTCACAAGTATAAGTATTCGCAAGAGACCTAGTGGACTAGGTATTTAGAA